>CM038145.1:341801037-342401037 GCA_021437245.1 Aegilops speltoides | reverse complement strand
CCATATCTCCAGCCCCTCCCAGGCCTGGGCAACCCTTCCAGGGCCTCCGCCACTCTACGGTGGTGCTGTTCCGCCTGGTTGGAGCCCCTGGAGTTGCCTCTGTTCGCCGTCGTCTTCGTCTCCGGCGACCTCCGCTCTCTGCATCCGCTAGAGAGGTTGATTCTGACATCGTCCGACCACCCGTAGCTACTCTACGGGTACAGGCAGGTGCGCCTCCGTCTCCTCTCTCGATCCCTCCCTCTCATTTTGGCCAAGAAGCCCTCGTCGTCGGCATGTGCTCCGGCGAAGCCACGCCGTCCTCTGTTTCCTTCTCCCTCTCCCCCTCACCTGACTAGCGGGGCCCGCTAGTCAGCCACTCAGTAAGCGCGCGAAGCGGCACGAGTGGTGGCGCCCCGAGGCTTTACGCCTTCGACGTCACCCCCCCCCCCCGCAGTTTGTTTTTATTTAAATTCAAATTTCAATTTTATCCAGAGAGCTTCAAACAGCCAAAACTTTTTAACCATAAGTCCAAATGAATTGGTTCTTTTTGCATTGTGTTCTTTGTAAAGAAATCTAGCAGCTTACCAAAGATGGGATTTTCCCCTGCGGTCTAGATTTTTTGGTGGATTTCAGAAGCGTTCTTGATGTTTTATTTTTGTGTTTTTAAATGTTTTCAGAGGGTGAGGCTTGTCTTGAGGATCACCAGGAGGCTTGTGAACCTCATCTGCACTAAGGCAAGCCATAGCAACAGTTTCATGGTGCCATTACAATATTTGTGATTTTCCTACTTGAATGAATGATTTAATCCATGCATTTAAATCAGTATTATGTTATTTATATTCTGTTAGATGCTTTTTAAGTTAATATGCTTGATTTACAGAAAGTTTAAAGATAACTAAGTTGGCAAAGAAACTAGGATTTATTTTTGGTGATGAAAGAATAATATGGTTATGAATATGAGTAATTATTTTGGAGATATTTTCTTGCATGGGAAAGATAATAAAAATTTGCTAGAAAAGATTCTGTTTAATGTGAGGTTTAATCCTAACCAGAGAAGTGTCATGAGTTGTTGATGCTTATGCTTAGTGTGGATATAGTTGACTCAGTCATTTCCGTTGATATGTGATGCATATGTTAGTGTTGCATTTCATGGCATACTATGACACCGGTTATTTTCATTTTAAGCTGAACCTGATAATAACTCAACTTGAATTTATCGTTGACTGGGTCATGGTGCCACTGAAACGAGTTTTTCCCAGTGCAACCACATTTACCTTTATGGGAAGGCCTTTATTAGGTCCATTGCCATGCCTCTGGTCGGTGCCTCCAACGAGGGAAGGTTATGGGCATGCGGTACCCTGGCCCGGTAAGCAGACATAACCTTGTGTGCCCATTGTTGAGATTTTGGTATCGTGTCCCCGTGTGGGACAGTTTATGTTTTGGCCACGACGGTGGTCGTTGTGTCTTTGGTAGACACGGGGCCACCCAGGACTAGCCCAGTGGGGAGTGAGTCGGAGTGGCCGGGAGAGTGTCATGGCAATGGAGGGGTTTCTTCGGAATGCCGTTGGTCCACCCGAATGGGAGTGCGAGGCCATGGGTTCCGTGGTGTGGGTACAGTGCGCTACCTCTGCAGAGTGTATTAATTTATCGATATCCGAGTCCACAGTTACGGACACGCTCGAAGCTAGGTCACACCATGGGTCAACGTTTAAATAAATCTTGCACACTAAGTTATGAACTTTGCACTGTTGATGATGGCGGAAAGGTCATCTTGTTGTTTTAGACCAAGTGTTGGTCGTGGTTGTGATCGCCGGAAGGATCACCGTTTAAGACCAAATATTGGTCGTGGTTGTGATCGCCAGAAAGATCACGAGATATCTCTAGTTAAGACCTTGAGGTTGGTATGTTTGTGACCCAAGAGCGATCACCGTTGGTAAGACAGTCCGAGAGATTTTTCTCTGCGGAGCATAATCACAGGATGTTGGCTATCTTGTGCATTATTAATAATTGGTTAATTATCATGATATTGTTTGTCATTATGTTTATGTTTGTTGTGAGCTTGCAAGTACATTCAATGTACTGACCTGGCTTGCCATGCTAGATTTCAGGAAAGTCTCGTTGGAAAGGAGTGCTGTCCGAGTCTAGATCGTGTCCACATCAGTGTCCCTGTGCTATGGAGTTCCGCTACGACGTTGTTCCGCTGCCGCGTAGTTGTGATGATCGAGGCCCCTTTATGTTCTCTAAATAATGTACATATTGTTCAGCCGCACCGTGTGTGCCGCTTGGCCTCGCTACCTGTTGTAATATAAACTTTGATCCGCTAGCATCAATAAAGCGGTTGTTTTCTGTACCAAGATGTTGTGTGTTGCTAGAAGACATGGTCTCTAGGCTGGCAATGCATGGTAAACCGGTTGCTCTGAGCCGGGGTGCCACACATGATGTACATCATGGTAGAAACACACATCATCAGGTTACCTCTTTGCCAACTTTTGAGGGTAAATCTGACCCCAATTCGCATATTGATTGGGAAGTGGAGGTAGAAGAAATCTTTGGTAGTCATGATTATTCCGAACATAATAAAATAAATGATGTCGCTAGAAGCTTTTTCGGTTTTGCTTCCATTTGGTGGAGAAATTATTGTAGGAAAAATATTTCTCATAGACTGACTACTTGGAAAGCTTTAAAACTTGTTATGCGAGACTGATTTGTTCCTTCATATCATGCTAGTGATTTGCTTAGAAAATTGCAATGTTTAGCACAAGGCAGTGTGCATCTAGTGCCCCTTAGTGATTTTGGTGTATTGAAGACTTATAAGTTAAGGGACTAATGTGTTTATGAGTGTACACAGGTTCTATAAGTCTATGAGGAGTTTGATATTTACGATGAAATTCAACCCCTAAAAATGAATGTCTTCAGTTGAAGACTTTGGTTTTCTTCAAGACTTTGAAAATGAGGAAATTGGTGTGACCTTGAAGAGTTTGATATTGATGCGAGGATTATGAAGCGTGAAGACTTTTGTTTTCGTAGTTTCATTTTCTCTTTCTTGAGTCATAGGAAGCATTGTCCTGTTAAAGGGTGTCGAGGTAAAACTAAGGAAACACTTTCCACATTCCCAATCCTTTCGAGTGAGGCCACTGGAAATATCATACAACAGTCAATTTCTTCAATGACAGAGACGAAGTTCTTCTGTTCTCTCATGAATTTGTTCTGACTGAGGAGTTAGGAATTCGCCAGTGCGGATTGCCTACAAGTGAGGAACATGATAGCCCTAAGGAATTTGAGAGCTCAAATTTCGATCATTCTTGTCTTCTTATTTAGATCGCCCTTGAGTCCGATGCGCCAGTGTCTTCCAGCTTATTATTGTCGTTGCCATGTCATTTTCTTGCGTGTTGCACTTTGCCATGTCATCATGTGCATTTCATCTGCATGTTTTTAAAAATTTACATCCGCCCGGGTTCTCCCAGTTCTTTCCGTTGTCCTTTCGGAGCCCAGCCACACTCGTACGCGCCCGCGGCACCTCCCAGATCTCGTTTTGTGAGTCATATAAAAACGTTCTCGGAATGGGCCGAGAGTTGACGAGTGGTCTTGGTACATCATCGGTAGACCGCCTGTCAAATTTTGTTCCATTTGGAGGTCGTTTGATGCCCCAACGCTTAACCCCATTAACCGTTGGACCCCTTTATCTTTGCAGCCCAGCACCCCTTCACAACAGCCCACTAGCCCATCAAACTCTCCTCCATACTCTCCACCATTGGATCACTATCGTGTGGGCAAAAACCGCACCTCATTTGGACTCTCCTAGCTCCCTCTACCTATATAAACGTCCTCCCCTCCATTTTTCGGATCAAAACCCTAGCCTCTCAACCTCTCAGCCGACGACGTGTCCGCCCCGTTGACACGCCAGCGCCGCCGCCCGCCGCCACTCCGCGCCGCGCCCGCCTTACACTCCCGCCGCCTCCTGTCCTCCCGCGCCTCCCACCGCCCGCCCGCTGGCCTCAGCCGGGCTCGCGGCAGTCCGCTCCCGCCGCCCGGGCCACCACGCCCAGCGCCCGGCGCCTGCCCGCGCCGCGCCTCGCCGCCCGCCACCGTCGCCACCAACCGTTGCGCCGTCGCCGACCTCCGCCGCCGCGCCTCCTCGCCTCACGCGCCCGCGCACGCTGCTAACCGCCCGTCTGCTGCGCCTCGCCTCCTCCTGTCCTCGCCTGCGCCTCGGCCGCCGCCTCAGCCCCCCCGGCGACCGTCACTGCCGCGACGCCTGAGCCAAGGCCGCCTCCGCCGTCGCTCCAACCCTGGCCTCCGACCACCGCAGCTCGGCGCCCGAGCTCTGCACCTCACCGCCGGCCTCCCTCCGGCCAGATCCGGTCGCGCTTGACCGGATTCACCCCGTCGCCCGCGCCTAGACCCGACCCGATCCGCGCTCGGTCTGACCCGACCCGCTGCACCGACCCGATCCACTTCCCCGAGGTCGGTTTTTTGTCCAAGTCTAGAAAAAACTCATATCATATATGCATGTTTGACTTATTATAACTTCATGCTTGTTGCTTCATTTTGCGTGCATGTTATGTAAAAATGTTCATCTCAGAGCGCTCCTCATGATGGAGTAGTTTGCATTCATGTTTCTGTTCATCTTGATGCCTTAATCTTCGTTGCAAAACTGCTAAGTGATATAATCTGCTGAAAACTGTTGCATGTTAACATCATTTAGGTCTCTTGTGAGTGGTGTAACTTTGTACCTGTTGATCCTATGGTGATGATCTTGATATGAAAATATTTTGCTTTTCATGATCTACATGTTGGTGTGCTTTGCATTCATCTTAGGGTGCATCTTGACATGATAATCTCTGTTGTAAAAGTGCATGATGCTATTAACTGCTGAATCTGTTATATCATGATGTCATGTTTGTTTGATGCTACTAATTAATCCATGCATAATATAGAGATGCTTAGTTGACATGTTTTGATGTCCATGTTATGCTCTATTATTCCATGCCATTTTATGCCCTATATAAGGCCTGTAGCATATGTTTTCATTCCCATGACCATGCCTATAGGTTGTTCCAGTTTTCTGTTAACTTCATGATGCCATGTTGTGAGCTTTTTATTGATTGATCCATACCTCTTTTGGAGATGCTCCAATTATATGTTTTGAATTATTCTATGAGTGCTTTCTCCACATGCCATGGTTGTTAATTTTAGATATCATATGCCTCTATTCCATGCTTGCAAACATGCTATCATAATGTTGCTATTTTACACTTGCTGAAACTGTTTCAGCATTCAATCTTGTCTTGTTGGTTCCCACCAATCCATGAGCCATATGTATATGATGCTTTGATGTTATTTTCCCTTTGTTATGTGTACTTTGATTCCATGCCCTTGGTTTCCATGTATAGTTGTTGTAGCATCTTTGTTTTATGTCTCCAATATGCCATCATATTAACTCTGCTCATGTATATGTCCTTGTATTATAAAGCTGTATTTTGCATTGATCATATTGGTTTAATATTGATGCCTATGAACCTGAACCTTAATGATATTGGAAGTATGTTATGTGTACATAAAGTGCTTGTTTAGTTTGTGCTCATATAATTCCTGTAGCATGTTGTTTTGATGAATGCATAGTGCCTAGTTACTGTTTTGGACAGATAGATGTTATATCTTGTTTGGAGTGTATGTGTTGCACCGTTGCTCCGTTTTGAGCATGCTCCATATGGAACTTGCTTAGAATTGAATGTAGTTTCATCTTGTAATGTTTAATCCTTGTTTTGAGTGTGTTTGCTTGATGTTTGAATGCATTTTGCATCAATGCCATGTTTAACTTGCTTTGCTCATATCTACTAGGCCGTAGCTCCGAATTAAATGAACTTTATATGTAACTTGACTAGAATTTCGCGTACATCATCTTGGTGCATCATAACTTTCTTTTTAACAACTTGAACATAAGGTTTATTCAGATCTGGATCATTTCGAAATTTGTATATGAGGACTTACCGGAATTGTTATAGGTTGTTTCCGGCCTCATTTAAACTTGCTTTGATGTGTTGTTCTTATATGCATCATCTCTTGCCATGAGTAGCATCATGTAGCCTTGTCATGCATCATACTTGGTTGTGCATCATGTCTTGTTTATGTGTTGTGTGTTTACCATGTTGTCTGTTTCTTTCCGGTTATGCTTCTTCTCGATAGTTACTGTTTCATTGCGATCATGAGGATTCGTTCGTCTACGCTTGGTTCGTCTTCGCCCATTCGTCTTCTTCATGGACTCGTTCTTCTTCCTAGCGGGATTTCAAGCAAGATGACCGTTACCCTGGATCTCACTACTATCATTGCTATGCTAGTTGACTCGATGCTATCGCTATGTCGCGCTTCCTACCACTTGTTTATCAAGCCTCCCAAATTGCCATGACAACCTCTAAACTTTTTCACCCCTCCTAGCAAACCGTTGTTTGACTATGTTACCGCTTTGCTCAGACCCTCTTATAGCGTTGCTAGTTGCAGGTGCAGTTGCAGGTTGTTCCATGTTGGAACATGGATATCATGGTTATTTTGGGATATCACAATATCTCTTATTTAATTAATGCATCTATATACTTGGTAAAGGGTGGAAGGCTCGGCCTTATGCCTGGTGTTTTGTTCCACTCTTGCTGCCCTAGTTTCCCTCATACCGGTGTTATGTTCCTTGATTTTGCATCCCTAACACGGTGAGGGGTATGGGACCCTCTTGACAGTTCGCTTTGAATAAAACTCTTCCAGCAAGGCCCAACATTGGTTTTCCATTTGCCTAATAACAACTTAAACTTAAATAAGAGATTTTCGCCGGCCCCCTAGTATTTTTAATCAACCCGCCCACGCCAGTGCTCCTCTGAGTGTTGGTCCGGAACCGAGAAGCCTGCGGGGCCACCATGGGGAAACTCGAGGGCTAGTTTTACTCGTAGCTTGACTCATCTGTTGTGCCCTAAGACCGAGATACGTGCGGCTCCTATCAGGATTTGTTGGCACATCGGGAGGTCTTGCTAGTTTTATTTTTATTGGGGAACATAGTAATTTCAAAAAAATCCTACGCACACGCAATATCATGGTGATGCATAGCAACGAGAGGGGAGAGTGTCATCCACGTACCCTCGTAGACTGTAAGCGGAAGCGTTATGATAACGTGGTTGATGTAGTTGTACGTCTTCATGATCGACCGATCCTAGCACCGAAGGTACGGCACCTCTGCGATCTGCACACGTTCAGCTCGGTGACGTCCCACGAACTCACGATCCAGTAGAGCTTCGAGGGAGTGTTCCGTCAGCACGGCGGCGTGATAACGGTGTTGATGAAGCTACTGACGTAGGGCTTCGCCTAAGCACCGCTACGATATGACCGAGGTGGATTATGGTGGAGGGGGACACCGCACACAGCTAAAGATCAATGATCAACTTGTGTGTCTATGGGGTGCCCCCTTCCCACGTATATAAAGGAGGGAGGAGGAGGAGGCTGGCCCTAGAGGCGTCCTAGTAGGATTCCCCTTTTCCTTTCTGGAGTAGGAGAGAAGAAAGAGGGAAAGAGAGAGGGAGTAAGAAAGGGCAAGGGGGGGTGCCGCCCCCTTTCCTAGTCCAATTCAGACCCATGGGGGGGAGCTCCTTCCCTTCCGCCTACCTCCTCTATTCCCGTATGGCCCAATACTTCTCCCGGCGAATTCCCGTAACTCTTCGGTACTCCGAAAAATACCCGAATCACTCGGAACCTTTCTGATGTCCGAATATAGCCTTCCAATATATCGATCTTTACAGCTCGACCATTTCGAGACTCCTCGTCATTTACCCGATCTCATCCGGGACTCCGAACTACCTTTGGTACATCAAAATACATAAACTCATAATACCGATCGTCACCGAATGTTAAGCATGTGCACCCTATGGGTTCAAGAACTATGTATACATGACCGAGACATGTCTCCGGGCAATAACCAATAGCGGAACCTGGATGCTCATATTGGCTCCCATATATTCTATGAAGATCTCTATCGGTCAAACCGCATAACAACATGCGTTGTTCCCTTTGTCATCGGTATGTTACTTGCTCGAGATTCGATCGTCGGTATCTCAATACCTATTTCAATCTCATTACCGGCAAGTCTCTTTACTCGTTCCATAATGCATCATCTCGTGACTAACTCATTAGTCACATTGATTGCAAGGCTTATAGTGATGTGCATTACCGAGAGGGTCCAGAGATACCTCTACGACAATTGCAGTGATAAATCCTAATCTCGATCTATGCTAACTCAAAAAACACCATCGGAGACACCTGTAGAGTACCTTTACAATCACCCATTTACGTTGTGATATTTGGTAGCACACAAAGTGTTCCTATGGTATTCGGGAGTTGCATAATCTCATAGTCATAGGAACATGTATAAGTCATGAAGAAAGCAATAGCAACATACTAAACGATCAAGTGCTAAGCTAACGGAATGTGTCAAGTCAATCACATCATTCTAACTATGTGGTCCCGTTCATCAAATGACAACTCATGCCTATGGCTAGGAAACTTAACCATCTTTGATTAACGAGCTAGTCAAGTAGAGGAATACTAGTGACACTCTGTTTGTCTATGTATTCACACATGTACTAAGTTTTCGGTTAATACAATTCTAGCATGAATAATAAACATTTATCATGTAATAAGCAAATAAATAATAACTTTATTATTGCCTCTAGGGCATATTTCCTTCAGTCTCCCACTTGTACTAGAGTCAATAATCTAGTTCACATCACCATGTGATTTAACACAAATATTCACATCTATATGTGATTAACACCCATAGCTTACATCATCATGTGACCAATACCCAAAGGGTTTACTAGAGTCAATAATATAGTTCACATCGCTATGTGATTGACACCCAAAGAGTACTAAGGTGTGATCATGTTTTGCTCGTGAGAGAAGTTTAGTCAACGGGTCTGTCTCATTCAGAGCCGTATGTATATTGCAAATATTCTATGTACACAATGCTCTGCATGGAGCTACTCTAGCTAATTGCTCCCACTTTCAATATGTATCCAGATTGAGACTTAGAGTCATCTGGATCGGTGTAAAAGCTTGCATCAACGCAACTCTTTACGACGATCTCTTTTATCACCTCCATAATTGAGAAATATTTCCTTAGTCCTCACTAAGGATAATCTTGACCGCTATCCAGTGATCTACTCCTAGATCAAAATTGTACTCCCTTGCCAAACTCCTGGTGAGGTACACAATAGGTCTGGTACATAGAATAGCATACTTTATAGAACCTATGACTGAGGCATAGGGAATGACTTTTCATTCTCTTTCTATTTTCTGCCATGGTCGGGTTTTGAGTCTTACTCAACTTCACACCTTGCAACACAGGAAAGAACTCCTTCTTTGACTATTCCATTTTGAACTACTTCAAAATCTTGTCAAGGTATGTACTCATTGAAAAATCTTATCAAGCGTCTTGATCTATCTCTATAGATCTTCATGCTCAATGTGTAAGCAGCTTCACTGAGATCTTTCTTTGAAAAACTCCTTTCAAACACTCCTTTATGCTTTGCAGAAAAATTCTATATTATTTCTGATCAACAATATGTCATTCACATATACTTATCAGAAATGTTGTAGTGCTCCCACTCACTTTCTTACAAATACAGGCTTCTCCAAAAGTCTGTATAAAACCATATGCTTTGATCACACTACCAAAGCGTATATTCCAACTCCAAGATGCTTGCACCAGTCCATAGATAGATCGCTGGAGCTTGCACACTTTGTTAGCACCTTTAGGATTGACAAAACCTTCTTGTTGCATCATATACAACTCTTCTTTAAGAAATCCATTAAGGAATGCAGTTTTGACATCCATTTGCCAGATTTCATAAAATGTGGCAATTGCTAACATGACAAAAAAATTCGGATAGACTTTAAGCGTCGTTACAGTTGAGAGAATCTCATTGTAGTCAACACCTTGAACTTGTCGAAAACCTTTTTGCGACAATTCGAGCTTTGTAGATAGTAACACTACTATCAACGTCTGTCTTCCTCTTGAAGATCCATTTATTTTCTATGGCTTGCCGATCATCGGGCAAGTCAACCAAAGTCCACACTTTGTTCTCATACATGGATCCCATCTCAGATTTCATGGCCTCAAGCCATTTCACGGAATCTGGGCTCATCATCGCTTCCTCATAGTTCGTAGGTTCATCATGGTCTAGTAACATGGCTTCCAGAATAGTATTACCATACCACTCTGGTGCGGATTGTACTCTGGAAGATCTACGAGGTTCGGTAATAACTTGATATGAAGTTTCATGATCATCATCATTAGCTTCCTCACTAATTGGTGTAGGAATCACTAGAACTGGTTTCTGTGATGAACTACTTTCCAATTTGGGAGAAGGTACAATTACCTCATCAGGTTCTACTTTCCTCCCACTCACTTCTTTCGAGAGAAACTCCTTCTCTAGAAAGGATCCATTCTTAGCAACGATCTTGCCTGTGGATCTGTGATAGAAGGCGTACCCAACAGTTTCCTTTGGGTATCCTATGAAGATGCATTTCTCCAATTTGGGTTCGAGCTTATCAGGTTGAAGCTTTTTTCACATAAGCATCGCAGCCCCAAACTTTAAGAAACGACAACTTTGGTTTCTTACCAAACCATAGTTCATAAGGCGTCGTATCAAACAGATTTTGATGGTGCCCTATTTAAAGTGAATGCAACTGTCTCTAATGCATAACCCCAAAACGATAGTGGTAAACCGGTAAGAGACATCATAGATCACACCATATCCAATAAAGTGCGGTTACGACATTCGGACACACCACTACGCTGTGGTGTTCCAGGTGGCGTGAGCTGTGAAACTAACATTGTTTTAAATGAAGGCCAAACTCGTAACTCAAATATTTTCCTCCACGATCAGAACGTAGAAACTTTATTTTTCTTGTTACGATGATTCTCCACTTCACTCTGAAATTCTTTGAACTTTTCAAATGTTTCAGACTTGTGTTTCATTAAGTAGATATACCCATATCTGCTCAAATCATCTGTGAAGGTCAGGAAATAACGATACTCGTCACGAGCATCAACACTCATTGGATCGCATACATTGGTATGTATTATTTCCAATAAGTCACTAGCTCGTTCCATTGTTCCGGAGAACAAAGTTTCAGTCATCTTGCCCATAAGGCACGGTTCGCAAGCATCAAATGATTCATAATCAAGTGATTCCAAAAGTTCATCTTTATGGAGTTTCTTCATGCGCTTTACACCGATATGACCAAACGCAGTGCCACAAATAAGTTGCACCATCATTATCAACTTTGCATCTTTTGGCATAAATATTATTAATATGTGTATTACCACGATCGAGATCCAACAAACTTATTTTCATTGGGTGTATGACCATCAAAGGTTTTATTCATATAAACAGAACAACAATTATTCTCCGACTTTAAATGAATAACCGTATTGCAACAAACATGATCAAATCATATTCATGCTCAACGCAAACGTCAAATAACATTTATTTAGGTTCAACACTAATCCTGAAAGTATAGGGAGTGTGCGATGATGATCAAATCAATCTTGGAACCACTTCCAACACACATCATCACTTCACCCTCAACTAGTCTCTATTTATTCTGTAACTCCTGTTTCAAGTTAGTAATATTAGCAACCGAACAAGTATCAAATACCCAGGGGCTACTATAAACACTAGTAAGGTACACATCATTAACATGTATATCAAATATACGCTTGTTCACTTTGCCATCCATCTTATCCACAAAATATTCAGGGCATTTCCGCTTCTAGTGACTATTTCCTTCGCAATAGAAGCACTCAGTTTCAGGCTTTGTTCCAGCTTTGGGCTTTTTCACGGGAGTGACAACTTGCTTGCCATTCTACTTGAAGTTCCCTTTCTTTTTCTTTGCCCTTTGCTTGAAACTAGTGGTCTTGTCAATCATCAACACTTTGATGCTCTTTCTTGATTTCTACCTTCATCGATTTCAGCATCACGAAGAGCTCGAGATTCATTTTCATCATCCCTTGCATACTATAGTTCATCACAAAGTTCCAGTAACTTGTTGATGGTGACTAGAGAACTCTGTCAATCACTATCTTATCTGGAATATTAACTCCCACTTGATTCAAGTGATTGTAGTACCCAGACATTCTAAGCACATGCTCACTAGTTGAGCAATTCTCCTCCATCTTTTAGGCAAAGTACTTGTCAGAGGTCTCATACCTCTTGACTCGTGCATGAGTCTGAAATACCAATTTCAGCTCTTGGAACATCTCATATGCTCTGTGACATTTCAAAAACATTTTTGAAGACCCGGTTCTAAGCCGTAAAGCATGGTGCACTAAACTATCAAGTAGTTATCATATTGAGCTAGCCAAACGTTCATAACGTCTGCATCTGCTCCTGCAATAGGTTTGTCACCTAGCGGTGCATTAAGGGCATAATTCTTCTGCGCAGCAATGAGGATAAACCTCAGATCACGGACCCAGTCCGCATCATTGCTACTAACATCTTTCAACTTAATTTTCTCTAGGAATCATATAAAAAACACAGGGAAGCTATAACGAGAGCTATTGATCTACAACATAACTTGCAAAATACTATCAGGACTAAGATCATGATAAATTAAAGTTCAATTAATCATATTACTTAAGAACTCCCACTTAGATAGACATCCCTCTAATCATCTAAGTGACCACGTGATCCAAATCAACTAAACCATGTCCGATCATCACGTGAAATGGAGTAGTTTTCAATGGTGAACATCACTATGTTGATCATTGAAAGTGCAACTATCCCTAGGTGGTTTTGGTAATTCATAACAACATATAGCTCATTGAGCTAATACTATTCCAAGACTATTATTTCAGGAAAGCTCAATGAATGGCATGGCATGGATGATGAAAGTGGATCCCTCAAAATACTAAGGACAAAGGATTGGCTCAAGCTCAAAAGCTCAAGACTCTTCATTTTATATTTTAGTGATCCAAGATCACATTGAGTCTATAGGAAAAGCCAATACTATCAAGGAGGGATGAGGTGTTGCTTAATGAGCCTCTTGCTTCATGTGCTTAGTGATATGCTTCAAAACCCTCAACTACTTTCCCACAATCCACAAATGACCTAAACCCAAAGCCAAAACCAGTCACACCAATTCTTCCTATCCGGCACCACCGATTCCAAAAGTCATAGCCACTGCCACAAACCTTATGCAAATCGGTCTTACCGATAGGGATCTCGGTCTCACCGAGATGGGGTTGGAATCTCTCTGTTTCCCTTCGTAACGTTTCGGTCTAACTGAAGTGAGCGATCGGTCCCACCGAGATTGCAATGTAAACTCTCTATTTCCTTTTTGTAACATTTCGGTCTCACCGAAAAGAGCAAATCGGTCCCACCGAGTTTACCTGACCAACTCTCTGGAAAGCTTATTACCAAATCGGTCTCACCGAGTTTGTGTAATCGGTCTTACCGAGATTACGTTATGCCCTAACCCTAACCGAATCGGTCTCACCGAGATGCATGTCAGTCCCACCGAAAATCACTAACGGTCACTAGGTTTCCTAAATCGGTCCGATCGAGTTTAACGATTCGGTCCCACCGAGTTTGGTAAATTGTGTGTAACTGTTAGATTTTGTGTGGAGGCTATAAATACCCCTCCACCTCCTCTTCATTTGTGGAGAGAGCCATCAGAACGAACCTACACTTCCAACTTACCATTTCTGAGAGAGAACCACCTACTCATGTGTTGAGGCCAAGATATTCCATTCCTACCATATGAATCTTGATCTCTAGCCTTCCCCAAGTTGCTTTCCACTCAAATCTTCTTTCCACCAGATCCAAAACCTATGAGAGAGTTGAGTGTTGGGGAGACTATCATTTGAAGCACAAGAGCAAGGAGTTCATCATCAACGCACCGTTTGTTACTTCTTGGAGAGTGGTGTCTCCTAGATTGGCTAGGTGTCACTTGAGAGCCTCCGACAAGATTGTGGAGTTGAACCAAGGAGTTTGTAAGGGCAAGGAGATCGCCTACATCGTGAAGATCTACCGCTAGTGAGGCAAGTCCTTCGTGGGCGACGACCATGGTGGGATAGACAAGGTTGCTTCTTCGTGGACCCTTCGTGGGTGGAACCCTCCGTGGACTCGCGCAGCCGTTACCCTTCGTGGGTTGAAGTCTCCATCAACGTGGATGTACGATAGCACCACCTATCGGAACCACGCCAAAAACATCTGTGTCTCCAATTGTGTTTGAATCCTCAAAACCCTTCCCTTTATTTTCTTGCAAGTTGCATGCTTTAATTTCCGCTGCCTATATACTCTTTGCATGCTTGCTTGAATTGTGTGATGATTGCTTGACTTGTCCTAAAGTAGCTAAAATCTGCCAAACTCTAAAATTGGGAAAAGGTTAAGTTTTTATTGGTCAAGTAGTCTAATCACCCCCCCTGTAGACATACTTCAAGGTCCTACAAGTGGTATCAGAGCTTTGGTCTCCATTTGCTTTGATTTCCATAGCTTTTGGTGGTCATAGCCTTGGTTTCACAACCTAGGAAAGTATGGCATCTAGCGAGGGAAATTATCACCGTAGAGGTCCTTACTTTGATGGTACTAATTTTGCTAGTTGGAAGCATAAGATGAAAATGCATATTCTCAGACATAACCCCGCTGTTTGGGCAATTATTTGTATTGGCTTGCAAGGTGAATTTTTTGATGGGAGAGAACCGAACCGTGAAGCTAATGCGGAAGAATTGAAGATGCTGCAATACAACGCTCAAGCTTGTGATATCATCTTCAACGGATTGTGCCCCGAAGAATTCAACAAAATCAGCCGTCTTGAGAGTGCAAAGGAAATTTGGGATACTTTGACTGATATGCATGAAGGTACCGAGTCCGTCAAGGAATCCAAGTTGGATGTGCTCCAAAGTCAGCTTGACAAGTTCAAAATGAAGGATGGTGAAGGTGTCGCTGAAATGTAATCTAGGCTTGCTCTTATCACAAGTGAGATTGCCGGCTTAGGGAGTGAAGAGATGACCGACAAATTCATCATCAAGAAAATCCCAAGAGCTTTGGACGGAAAATATGATACCGTGTTCACATTGATCCAAATGATGCCAAATTACAAAGATCTCAAGCCAACAGAAGTCATTGGAAGAATTGTTGCTCATGAGATGTCACTCAAGGATAAGGAGGAACTTCACAACAAGTAAAGTGGTTCTTACAAAGCCTCAAGTGAAGCCCCCACATCATCAAGTGAGAAACAAACCTTCAATGAAGAATTGAGCTTAATGGTGAAGAACTTCAACAAATTCTACAAGAGTAGAAGCAAAGAAAGAAGCTCCAAGTCAAGGTCTTACAATGACAAGAGATCTTCTAGTCGAGAGCGCAATTGCTACAATTGTGGGAGACCCGGACACTACTCCAATGAGTGTACGGCACCCTACAAAAGAAGAGAAGACTCTCCAAGAAGAAGGAGCAAAAGAGAAGAATCACCACCAAGAGAGAGGAGGAGTAGAGATGATCGCTATGAATGAAGACCCTCACGGAGAAGCAAGGATTCGGAAAGGAAGGATAAGTCATCAAGGAGCTACACAAAACGAAGACATCAAGCTCATGTTGGTGAATGGGTTTCCGGCTCCGACTCCGACAATCACTCCGACTCCGAATATACTCAAGATGAAGGTGTTGCTAGGTCTAGCACTTGTGTCAACCAACTCCTATGACATATTTGACTCACCAAACGAAGGTGTTGGAAGATGTTTCATGGCCAAAGGTCCAAAGGTAACACATCATGAGTATGTTGATTTCAATAGTGATGAAGATGACTTGCTTGTGGATGATGATTTACTTGTTGACAACTCTAGTGATGAATATTATGATGAGACGTCAATTAATCATGCTAATCAAGATAAAACGAATGACAATGATAAGGAGAAGATTGAGCTTCTAACTAAAGAACTAAACTCTCTTAAGTTAGCTCATGAAACTATCTACGAAGATCATCGAGAACTTTTAAGGGCTCATGAGAAGTTATGCTTTGAAAAGCTCAATCTTGAGCAAGAGCATGAGTTCTTAAAAGCAATCAATGATGATCTCCGCAAGAAAAGTTCTTGTTACATTGCCAAGCGTTTACTCTTATCTACTTACATGCCTCAAGTCAAGTCTAGTAACAAGTACAAGAAAGATACTTCCTCTAGTAGTAACAATAATAATGTCAAATCCAATATTGTTGCTTCTAGTAGTTCTCTTGATTCCACTAATGATTCTCTTAGCCAAGTTACACTTGAGCAAGAAAATAGCTTATTGAAGGAATTATAGAAAAGGTGTTTACAAGAGCCTTGCCGGGAGTAAGCAATTCGAGGAAATTGTACGCAAGCAAGGAAGGCACCGGAAGAATCAAGGTGTTGGTTTTGAACGAAAGTTCAATGCCAATGGAGTTGAGTGGGGAGGAGATCAATACCCCAAGACGAAGTTTGTTCCTCAACAAGAGAAGTATGATCCTACTTCCTTCAAGGGAACACAAGCTCAAGATGATCTTCCACCACAAGACCACAAGAACAAAGGCAAGGACAAGCTTCAAGAAGAGATTGATGCATTTGAAGAAGCACCTAAAGCCTCATTCAAGTGGGTCCCCAAGACTACGTCAAGTTCTACTTCATCAAGTACAACTACAACTCCAAGGATTCCCATCAAGATGATGTGGGTCCCGAAGAAGAAGAACTAGAGAGTTCTTGAGGGTGACTCCGCCAACATTCTTCACTCATATCATTTTGGCAAGAACAAGTGCAATCAACTTCCACATCTTGCACTAGTTCAAGGAGTCACGAACCCTCATGTTGGTAAGGCAAGGGACAAGGTAACCTAATGATTTCATGGACATCATCTTGTGTGTGCATCACTCTATGTCTTGGATATTCTTTTTTGTTCCTTGTGGGACTAACCCATGTAGGTAAGTTGAAAGTGCAACTCACTCCAAAGGATTGCTCCAAATGATCTACACCAACATTGAGCATCCACATCTTCAACACCTACATGAAGTCATCATCGACAAAACCCAAGGTTAGTTCATCCCTCTAAGGGGGGATCTCACATCTAGGGGGAGCTTAACTCTAAGATTTGAGTCAAAGCAACTCTAATGGTGTGAACACATTAATGCATTATGTAAAAGTGGTAACCCCACTTGAGCTTAAACGATTTGTATGACCTATGATCAAATGTTCTCATTTGACTCCTAAGTCAATATACTCATATATAGATGACCTAGTCATCGCCAATTGCTTGATAGATGCTAGAATTGGTTGTGCATGCTTTGCCACATATTTCATTTGCTATCTTATTGTGTGAGCATGTTGGTGCATATTTTACTCATTCAAGGACATCCACTTGTTGTTTTGATTGTTTGGGTTCTTTTCTTTTTGCCAAGTGGATGGACAAGAATGCCTAAGAACCTTCTTTAGCTATCTATGCTTTTCTCATCTCAAACTCTATTCATGCTACATCACAAAATTTGATCAAGTCAGATTCGAACCACTCTGTGTGAGGAGCACTCAGAGTCCCTGATTCGTCATAGACTTAAACTTCCAAAACCTCTTTGTGATTCTCGGTCAGACCGATTCTTCCATTTCGGTCCTACCGAGATCACCAAGTTGATCTGAGTTTACAATCTCGGTGCAACCGATTTGAACTTTTCGGTCTCACCGATTTGCTGTAACTGTACACAGTTATGCATCTCGGTGCCACCGAGTTGTTCCACTCGGTCACACCGACAGGGTCGGGCTATATATAGCCATGGGAAAAAGTTTTGAAATTTCTCCGAAACCCTTCGCCCGTGCAACAGCTCGCTCTTCCATCGTGGTCTCCGGATCGTCTCCTCGTCGCCAGCAGCCTCCTATCGCTGGTCTTCGCCGTCGTCAACGGATTTCGTCCCCGCCGTTGCCGCCGTAGCAAGTCCACCGCCAAGTTAGGGTATGGACTTGATCCTTTGTGCTATCCACGTCTGTATCCTAGCACATTGTTTTCATATTGATTCTTGCCACGATTGAGACTCTTCTATCCAGCCAAAATAGTCCATAGATTAGATGCGATTCGAATTTTTAGGGTTAGGTTTCCGCCAAAACCATCTCAGACCCACTGAGTTGAAAAACTCGGTCTCACCAATTTGGCTTATGCCATTGCACTAGTGACTCTCGGTCTGACCGAGAATTACTAATCGGTGCGACCGATTTGAGGATTCTGTGAAACCCTAGCAATCTCGGTGCCACCAAACTGAAACTCGGTCCAACTGAGATCATCAGTTTAGGTTCCAAAACTTCTTCGGTATCACCGAGTTTTAAAATCAGTTGATCCGAAATGCTTTCTGTGGAAAATTAAAACTTAACTTTTAAATAATTCTTTTGGAAAAATCTCTGCATTTTGTGATGATCATCCTTTCTATCTCATCTATAACTCTTCACAGGGTCAGGAGTCAGCTTTTGCAGTATGTCTGATCAGAGTGACAGCCAGAACAGGTCAGAAGAGCAGATGGACTTGAGTGAGGGCACTAGTCCCTTAACTTCGGATGATGGGAGCAGAAGTACTCCTAGCAATTTTCCTAAGGCTGCTACTAGGCAAAGGAGGAAAAGAACTTCAGATTCTGAGGATGAAGATTACAAAGCCTTCCAAGAAAGTGGTGCTCAAGAAAGAGTATGGCTCTGCACAGAGCACAAAGCCAGGTCTGAAGAAGAAAGTACTAAAGGAAATATGCCCTAGGGGCAATAATAAAGTTATTATTTATTTCCTCATATCATGATAAATGTTTATTATTCATGCTAGAATTGTATTAACCGGAAACATGATACATGTGTGAATACATAGACAAACATATAGTCACTAGTATGCCTCTACTTGACTAGCTCGTTAATCAAAGATGGTTATGTTTCCTAACCATAGACATGTGTTGTCATTTGATTAATGGGATCACATCATTAGGAGAATGATGTGATTGACATGACCCATTCCGTTAGCCTAGCACTTGATCGTTTAGTATATTGCTATTGCTTTCTTCATGACTTATACATGTTCCTCGAAACTATGAGATTATGCAACTCCGCTTACGGAGGAACACTTTGGTGCTACCAAACGTCACAACGTGAATCGGGTGATTATAAAGGAGTACTACAGGTGTCTCCAAAGGTAGATGTTGGGTTGGCGATTTGAGATTAGGTTTTGTCACTCCGATTGCTCGGAGAGGTATCTCTGGGCCCTCTCGGTAATGCACATCACTATAAGCCTTGCAAGCAATGTAACTAATGAGTTAGTTACGGGATGATGCATTATGTAACGAGTAAAGAGACTTGCCGGTAACGAGATTGAACTAGGTATTGGATACCGACGATCGAATCTCGGGCAAGTAACAAACCGATGACAAAGGGAACAACGTATGTTGTTATGCGGTTTGACCGATAAAGATCTTCGTAGAATATGTAGGAACCAATATGGGCATCTAGGTTCCGCTATTGGTTATTGACCGAGAATAGTTCTAGGTCATGTCTACATAGTTCTCGAACCCGTAGGGTCCGCACGCTTAATGTTACGATGAAAGTTTTATTATGAGTTTATAAGTTTTGATGTACCGAAGTTTGTTCGGAGTCCCAGATGTGATCATGGACGTGACGAGGAGTCTCAGAATGGACGAGACATAAAGATTGATATATTAGACGGCTATATTCGGACACCGGAAGTGTTCCGTGTGTTTTCGGAGAAAACCGGAGTGCCGGAGGGTTACCGGAACCCCCCGGGAGAGTTAATGGTCCACATGGGCCTTAGTGGGAAGAGAGAGGGGCGGCCAGGGTGGGCCACGCGCCCCCTCTCCCTCTGGTCCGAATTGGACTAGGAGGGGGGCGGCGCCCCCCTCTTTCCTTCCCCTCTCCCTCTTCCTTCCCCCTCCTAGTAGGAGTAGGAAAGGAGGAGTCCTACTCCTACTAGGAGGAGGACTCCTCCTCCTTTGCGCGCCCACAAGGGCCGGCCGGCCTCCCCCCTTGCTCCTTTATATACGGGTGCAGGGGCACCCCAAAGACACACAAGTTGATCTACGGATCGTTCCTTAGCCGTGTGCGGTGACCACCTCCACCATATTCCACCTCGGTCATATCGTCGCGGAGTTTAGGCGAAGCCCTGCGCCGGTAGAACATCATCATCGTCGCCACGCCGTCGTGCTGACGGAACTCATCCCCGAAGCTTTGCTGGATCGGAGCCCGGGGATCGTCATCGACCTGAACGTGTGCTGAGCTCGGAGGTGTCGTACGTTCAGTACTTGGATCGGTCGGATCGTGAAGACGTACGACTACATCAACCGTGTTGTGATAACGCTTCCGCTAATGGTCTACGAGGGTACGTGGACAACACTCTCCCCTCTTGTTGCTATATCATCACCATGATCTTGCATGTGCGTAGGAATTTTTTTGAAATTACTACGTTCCCCTTCAGTGGCATCCGAGCCTAGGTTTTATGCGTTGATGTTATATGCACGAGTAGAACACAAGTGAGTTGTGGGCGATACAAGTCATACTGCTTACCAGCATGTCATACTTTGGTTCGGCGGTATTGTGAGATGAAGTGGCCCGGACCGACATTACGCGTACGCTTACGCGAGACTGGTTTCACCGTTATGAGCACTTGTGCTTAAAGGTGACTGGCGGGTGTCTGTCTCTCTCACTTTAGCTGAATCGAGTGTGGCTACGCCCGGTCCTTGCGAAGGTTAAAACAGCACTAACTTGACGAACTATCGTTGTGGTTTTGATGCGTAGGTAAGAAAGGTTCTTGCTAAGCCTGTAGCAGCCACGTAAAACTTGCAACAACAAAGTAGAGGACATCTAACTTGTTTTTGCAGGGCATGTTGTGATGTGATATGGTCAAGACGTGATGCTATATTTTATTGTATGAGATGAACATGTTTTGTAACCGAAGTTATCGGCAACTGGCAGGAGCCATATGGTTGTCGCTTTATTGTATGAAATGCAAAATGCCCTGTAATTGCTTTACTTTATCACTAAGCGGTAGCGATAGTCGTAGAAGCAATAGATGGCGTAACGACAACGATGCTACGATGGAGATCAAGGTGTCGCGCCGGTGACGATGGTGATCACGACGGTGCTTCGAAGATGGAGTTCACAAGCACAAGATGATGATGGCCATATCATATCACTTATATTGATTGCATGTGATGTTTATCCTTTATGCATCTTATCTTGCTTTGATTGACGGTAGCATTTTAAGATGATCTCTCACTAAAAACTATCAAGAAGTGTTCTCCCTGAGTATGCACCGTTGCCAAAGTTCGTCGTGCCCAGACACCACGTGATGATCGGGTGTGATAAGCTCTACGTCCATCTACAACGGGTGCAAGCCAGTTTTGCACACGCAGAATACTCAGGTTAAACTTGACGAGCCTAGCATATGCAGATATGGCCTCGGAACACGGAGACCGAAAGGTCGAGCGTGAATCATATAGTAGATATGATCAACATAGTGATATTCACCATTGAAAATTACTCCATCTCACGTGATGATCGGTTATGGTTTAGTTGATTTGGATCACGTGATCACTTAGATGACTAGAGATATGTCTGTCTAAGTGGGAGTTCTTAAGTAATATGATTAATTGAACTTAAATTTATCATGAACTTAGTACCTGATAGTATTTTGCTTGTCTATGTTTGTTGTAGATAGATGGCTCATGTTGTTGTTCCGTTGAATTTTAATGCGTTCCTTGAGAAAGCAAAGTTGAAATATGATGGTAGCAATTACACGGACTAGGTCCATAACTTGAGGATTATCCTCATTGCTGCACAGAAAAATTACATCCTGGAAGCACCGCTGGGTGCCAGGCCTGCTACTGATGCAACTGACGACGTTAAGAACGTCTGGCAGAGCAAAGCTGATGACTACTCGATAGTTCAATGTGCCATGCTTTACGGCTTAGAACCGGGTCTTCAACGACGTTTTGAACGTCATGGAGCATATGAGATGTTCCAGGAGTTAAAGTTAATATTTCAAGCAAATGCCCGGATTGAGAGATATGAAGTCTCCAATAAGTTCTACAGCTGCAAGATGGAGGAGAATAGTTCTGTCAGTGAGCATATACTCAAAATGTCTGGGTATAATAATCAGTTGATTCAACTGGGAGTTAATCTTCCGGATGATAGCGTCATTGACAGAATTCTCCAATCACTGCCACCAAGCTACAAGAGCTTCATGATGAACTATAATATGCACGGGATGAACAAGACAATTCCCGAGCTCTTCGCAATGCTAAAAGCTGCGGAGGTAGAAATCAATAAGGAGCATCAAGTGTTGATGGTCAACAAGACCACTAGTTTCAAGAAAAGGGCAAAGGAAAGAAGAAGGGGAACTTCAAAAAGAACGGCAAGCAAGTTGGTGCTCAAGAGAAGAAACCCAAGTCTGGACCTAAGCTCTAAATCGAAAGTGCTTCTCTTGCAAGCGATCGATATTTGAAGCGGAACTGCCCCAAGTATTTGGCGGATAAGAAGGATGGCAAGGTGAACAAAGGTATATGTGATATACATGTTCTTGATGTGTACCTTACTAGAGCTCGTAGTAGCACTGGTATTTGATATTTGTTACTTGCTAATATTTGCAACTCGAAACAGGGACTACGGAATAAATGAGCACTAGCGAAGGACGATGTGACGATGCGTGTGGGAAACGGTTCCAAAGTCGATGTGATCGCGGTCGGCACGCTACCTCTACATCCACCTTCTGGATTAGTTTTAGACCTGAATAATTGTTATTTGGTGCCAGCGTTGAGCATGAACATTATATCTGGATCTTGTTTGATGCGAGACGGTTATTCATTTAAATCGAGAGATAATAGTTGTTCTATTTATATGAGTAATATCTTTTATGGTCATGCACCCTTGAAGAGTGGTCTATTTTATTGAATCTCAAAGAAGGGAGCTCCGAGAGGGTGTGATCCCCTGGGGAGGGAAGCAGGAAAGGAAGATTAAGAAAGGGAGAGTCTTCCTTGATTCATGGGGTCCCCGAATTAGGAGGCCCCTGGTCGCCTGGTTCCTTAAATCCCTTCCGGAATGAGAAAGAAGAAAGAGGGAGAAGGGCCCGCTCCTTCAATAACCCGGGGGTCTTCCTCCGACTCAACCTTGGCCCTATTCTCCATATTCCGAATTTAGATTACCTTTAGGAACCTCATCCAAAATCAATCCAACTGCCTGGTCTTTGGTCCCATTAATCGATTTTAATCAAAATAGTTCCTGCCAGTTAAACCCGGCGACGAATTAACCTTTCCCATTACCGCAGTTTTAATGTCCAAATTAAGACACGGGAACCAAAATGTAACGGGGGGTGCCATGATCCTCGATTAAACCAATCGAATCTCTCAAACTTCCGCCTAAATCCTTACATCCTTAGGTAATTGGAACCAAATGCCGGTTGATTCTATGTCATGAGAAATTTGAGATGACCTTCGATTCGATAACTTTTCCAATCCATCACTTAAGTCCTTTCGCCATAATGCATTCTCGATCCACACAACATCTTTGGATGATAAATAGTAATACCATGTTACAATGAGTTAAACACTAATGTAAATCTATGTAATAAAACAACGAACCAGCATACCTACAATAGGCCCATAACCCATCCATTGGTAGCCAAATTTCACTTTGATGACCATCAGTTAACATAATCCGTTAGTTCAGTATAATTAGTTAAAATCGTATTATTGACAAAGAGCATAAATGTATCATGTCACATCCTTACAATTTTAGCAAACTGCTTACTGATCCATTAGCAATTATTTTGAAATAACATCTTATCAATTGAAATTACAGTGAATTAAGTCATGTATTAAATTGCACAAACAATTTTGAATAAATCTTGTATAAATTATATGAAACCATTTAGCTATATATTTGCTCAGACAAATGTTCCTTCGGTACTTCTTAAGTCATAAATTAATCCAGTAAAAAATACAATTTATAACTATAAGGCAAAATTTGAGTCATTTTCAATCCATTTGTAACTTTAAATACGGTAACGGTTCCTCATGAATTTATCACGCCTAGGTAGGTACTTAACTATCGTAATTTAAATCTTATGTCAATGTGAGAGCTTCATTTCTTTCATTTATTTACCATTACTAATTCTAATTTTCAAAATTCACTCAATTTCAAATCTTATTTCACCTTTTAAAATTAAATAAATCTATCCTTATATCTTACTCACCTTTAAAATTCCTTAACCCAAATTGTCTTGAAATCAATAATCAGTTCCTACACAATTGTGTAATTTTATACAAAACTTCCATGATAACAATTGATAAATACTTCAATCTTTGTCCATGGTTTATATCAATTCAATTAAATTGGAAAAATCTTTGATTTAAGAAGATCTCATTTAGTTAAAATTGTGAAAATTTATAACGGCTTTCTATTCTCATTGAGTCCTTATTTAATTCAAATTCATGTAAATTTCTTGCTCTTCATAAATCTTTTGCTCATAAATTCATCATTTCTTGGTCAACATTGATCAAATTTCATCCTAAGCCTTCACGATCTTACCTCCTAAGTTTAATCATTTAGTTGCTTTGTAACTCAGCGTAATCAAACTAGATCTTCCCGTATAATAATTTTTCACTAATTGTAAACCCCTTGGATACAATATCTTGGACATACATTTCTTCCTCCATTTTTAAGGAAACTTCAGAAATCATCTTTCGATCTTCCTGTCATAAGCTCCCAACGTTTTGGTTCTAAGGCTTATAATTCAATCTCTTAAAACAACTTAAAGGAACTTTTACTCATAACCTTCAAACTTTTATGAACACCTTAAACCCTTAATTCTCAATACCAATTTATGTCCATAAGTCGAAGCCAATCCCTTAATGCCATGACCCAATTCAGGGGTTCATGGCCTACTTTTTAAAAACCAAATACAAAGGAACAAAGCAGGACTTCTATGAAACAATTCTGTTGGACAAGAAGCCCATAGTCTCGACATGAGGTGGGTTGACTGAAATTCATCGGGGAAAATGAGCAAGACTATCACGGAGTGCAAGACAGCTTTGTTGCTTGTGGAGTTGCAGATTTTGTTGGATGAAGTTCACCAACTGGAATGATGAGCTTATCATGCAGTTCTACTCCACAGCACACTTTTATCCAGATGGTAGAATTGTTTGGATGTCTGAAGGTACAAGGTACCAGTCCACTGTTGAAGAATGGGCAAGTCTCATAAATGCCCCCAAGGAAGATGAGGATGACCTAGACATTTATGCAAAGAAGAAGTTGGGACACAACTCAATGGCTCACATGTACAAGGAAATTCCAGACAAGGCTGTAGAGACTCACAAGTTTGGATCAGTTCACTTTCTGCTGTCAGGGTTGCCAACCATAAACTGGATTCTGAGGCACACTCTGTTGCCCAAGTCAGGTGACCATAACATGATCAGAGGGCATGCCATCAACATGCTGCATGAGTTTGATGTGCCACAGAAGTTCAAAGTCATGAGCCTGATCATTGAAACAATCAAGAGGACTGCAGCAGATCAGAAGAGAAGTTGTGGATATGCACCTCAGATTCAAGAATTGATCAACTCAAAGATGGGCACAAGGAAATATCAGTTGGATAAGGAACACTTTCCACTTTATCCAGACTTTGAGGACAATGAGGTTGTCATGAATGAAGATGATCCACAATCAGTTCAAGCTCAGGAGAAGAAGGAGAAGGCAAAGCAGGAGAAGGCTGCCAAGATGCCAACTCAAGAGGAGGCATGTCGTGGTATTCTCACGGGGGGGGTGCAAGACGACATATGCCACGAGGTGGCTTCGTGTGAGGGCAAGACTGCTGCTGATAGGCCCAGGAGCGGGTATGCGAGTAGCACGCGGTAGTTTACCCAGCTTCGGAGCTCTCCGGAGAGATAATACTCCTACTCCTGCATGTCTGAGTGTATCTGATATATCTAGTACAGAGTGCTCCTGGAGCTGTATCTGAGGTCAGTGCGGTTGGCATCTGGTATCGTATATATCTCATATGTGTGTGCTAGCTATCATGCATGCGTGGAGTGCTTGTCCAGGGAGCCATTGTGGCCGGCCAAGTGCATGTAGTGTCTCCTGGGTGTGGTGGATGGATGGATGCTATATATAGTGTGGCTAGCTTAGTATGTAAGCTAGCTAGTGGTATGGGCAAGGCAAGGTAGGTGTCATCCTTGTCCCCTAGGTCACTTCATAAATAGTGCCAGGGGACAAGTGACACTGTACATGATGGCTGGGGCGTCACGTGAACAGTGTCGGGTGCGGTCGTCGCGTCGAAATCGCGTCGAGTGCGATTGACTTCGAAGCCAGCGGTTGGCCTGGCGGCGCAGTTGGCAGCCAGCGATCGGCTGGTGGTGCGATCGGCAGCCGATGGTCGGCAGCCAGCCGATCGGCTGGTGGCGCGATCGGCAACCGGCGATGGGCTGGTGGCGCGATGGGCAATAAACAATCGGCTGGTGGCGCGATCGGCAGCCAGCGATCGGCTGATGGCGCGATCGGCAGCCGGCGATCGGCTGGTGGCGCGATCGGCGCAACAAGAACAATCATCAGCAGCCGACCGGGAAGTCGGACTGAGGGGCTTTGCTAGCCCCGATGTCTTGAAATATCGTCTCGCCGTCTTCGAGGTATCCGTGTCCAATTACTCCGACAAGGCATCTGAGTATTTCTTGAAAACCAAACAAGAGCAGCTTGGTTACCTGATAGCATCAACTCTGAGGATTGAGAAGGGGTTGGCCACCCTAACTCAAAACCGGAGAGCACGAAAGAATCATGGAACAAAAATTCTATGATCTAGATGTCAAGGTAATTGAGATTCAGTTAGTTGTAGAGCAGCTGCGGGATGACATGCGAGAGAGGAAGGGCAAGACAACCACCAATGTGTTTGCCAGAGTGCCCAGAGCCAGAGGTCGATTGCGAGTGCGATGGATGACACTAGAGCAACAACTTCAAAGACTAGCCACCGCCCCTACAGTTCGGTGCAACCAGCTCCAAAGATCCACTCCAAAGATCCTCTACTTCAACTGAAGCCTTAGTCCAAGGAGCCATCAGGACACCACCACCAGAAGATCAAGCCTGGGAGTCGATCTAGCACTATGCGTTTTCTATGAACTTTTTGGTAACTTGTTGCCAAAGGGGGAGAAAAATGTATAGATCATAGGCTTCGAGAGAGAGAGTGTTGCTTTTGATCCCTCTTGCTTTATTTGGTGTTTTTTCAAACTTTGTTTGCTTTTGGTTGAGATACTATGCTTGTGAGACATTGATGATCATGTGTTTGATCATAAGCTACACTTATGCATGCTTGATATTATCCTATCTATCTTATGTGATCACTCACTATGCTTGGTGATGAGTGCATGTATTCATTGTTTATTATTTTGAGCGCTCCATCAAGATGTATGTGACATGGAAGAGTAACCCATGAGCCTAATTCATTGTGCATTTGCAGTCCAAAGCAAATCTAAAACTATGCACAAATTTAGGGGGAGCTCTTGCTTATCACATACTTCTCAAAGCGACGATGTTGTTAAATCTTATTATCATTTGTCGAAGCTTTGATCTATATGTTGTCATCAATTACCAAAAAGGGGGAGATTGAAAGTGCAACTATCCCTAGGTGGTTTTGATAATTCATAACAACATATAGCTCATTGAGCTAATACTATTCCAAGACTATTATTTCAGGAAAGCTCAATGAATGGCATAGCATGGATGATGAAAGTGGATCCCTCAAAATACTAAGGACAAAGGATTGGCTCAAGCTCAAAAGCTCAAGACTCTTCATTTTATATTTTAGTGATCCAAGATCACATTGAGTCTATAGGAAAAGCCAATACTATCAAGGAGGGATGAGGTGTTGCTTAATGAGCCTCTTGCTTCATGTGCTTAGTGATATGCTCCAAAACCCTCAACTACTTTCCCACAATCCACAAATGACCTAAACCCAAAGCCAAAATCGGTCACACCGATTCTTCCTATCCGGCGCCACCGATTCCAAAAGTCATAGCCACTGCCACAAACCCTAAGCAAATCGGTCTTACCAATATGGATCTCGGTCTCACCGAGATGGGGTTGCAATCTCTCTGTTTCCCTTCGTAACGTTTTGGTCTAACCGAAGTGAGCGATCGGTCCCACCGAGATTGCAATGTAAACTCTCTGTTTCCTTTTTGTAACATTTCGGTCTCACCGAAAAGAGCAAATCGGTCCCACCGAGTTTACCTGACCAACTCTCTGGAAAGCTTATTACCAAATCGGTCTCACCGAGTTTGTGTAATCAGTCTTACCGAGATTACGTTATGCCCTAACCCTAACCGAATCGGTCTCAACGAGATGCATGTCAATCCCACCGAAAATCACTAACAGTCACTAGGTTTACTAAATCGGTCCGATCGAGTTTAACGATTCGGTCCCACCGAGTTTGGTAAATTGTGTGTAACGGTTAGATTTTGTGTGGAGGCTATAAATACCCCTCCACCTCCTCTTCATTCGTGGAGAGAGCCATCAGAACGAACCTACACTTCCAACTTACCATTTCTTAGAGAGAACCACCTACTCATGTGTTGAGGCCAAGATATTCCATTCCTACCATATGAATCTTGATCTCTAGCATTCCCCAAGTTGCTTTCCACTCAAATCTTCTTTCCACCAGATCCAAAACCTACGAGAGAGAGTTGAGTGTTGGGGAGACTATCATTTGAAGCACAAGAGCAAGGAGTTCATCATCAACGCACCATTTGTTACTTCTTGGAGAGTGGTGTCTCCTAGATTGGCTAGGTGTCACTTGGGAGCCTCCGACAAGATTGTGGAGTTGAACCAAGGAGTTTGTAAGGGCAAGGAGATCGCCTACTTCGTGGGAAAGTCCTTCATGGGCGACGGCCATGGTGGGATAGACAAGGGTGCTTCTTCGTGGACCCTTCGTGGGTGGAGCCCTCCATGGACTCGCGCAGCTGTTACCCTTCGTGGGTTGAAGTCTCCATCAACGTGGATGTACGATAGCACCACCTATCGAAACCACGCCAAAAACATCCGTGTCTCCAATTGTGTTTGAATCCTCAAAACCCTTCCCTTTACTTTCTTGCAAGTTGCATGCTTTAATTTCCGCTGCCTATATACTCTTTGCATGCTTGCTTGAATTGTGTGATGATTGCTTGACTTGTCCTAAAGTAGCTTAAATCTGCCAAACTCTAAAATTGGGAAAAGGTTAAGTTTTTATTGGTCAAGTAGTCTAATCACCCCCCCTCTAGACATACTTCAAGGTCCTACAATCATATCTACTATATGATTCACGCTCGACCATTCGGTCTCAGTGTTCCGAGGCCATATCTGCATATGCTAGGCTCGTCAAGTTTAACCCGAGTATTTCTACGTGTGCAAAACTGGCCTGCACCCGTTGTATGTGAACGTAGAGCTTATCACACCTGATCATCATGTGGTGTCTCGGCACGACGAACTTTGGCAACGGTGCATACTCAGGGAGAACACTTGTACCTTGAAATTTAGTGAGAGATCATCTTATAATGCTACCGTCAATCAAAGCAAAATAAGATGCATAAAAGATAAACATCACGTGCAATCATTAAAGTGATATGATATGGCCATCATCATCTTGTGCCTTTGATCTCCATCTCCAAAGCACCGTCATGATCACCAACGTCACCGGCGCGACACCTTTATCTCCATCATAGCATCGTTGTCATCTCGCCAACTATTACTTCTACGACTATCGCTACTGCTTAGCGATAAAGTAAAGCAATTATATGGCGATTGTATTTCATACAATAAAGCGACAACCATATGGCTCCTGCCCGTTACCGATAACTCTATTATAAAACATGATCATCTCATACAATAAAATATAGCATCATGTCTTGACCATATCACATCACAACATGCCCTGCAAAAACAAGTTAGACGTCCTCTACTTTGTTGTTGCAAGTTTTACGTGGCTGCTACGGGCTAAGCAAGAACCGTTCTTACCTACGCATCGAAACCACAACGATATTTCATCAAGTATGTGCTTTTTTAACCTTCACAAGGACCGGGCATAGCCACACTCGATTCAACTAAAGTTGGAGAAACTGACACCCGCCAGCCATCTGTGTGCGAAGCACGTGGTAGAACCAGTCTCGTGTAAGCATACACATAATGTCGGTCCGGGCCGCTTCATCCAACAATACCGCCGAATCAAAGTATGACATGCTGGTAAGCAGTATGACTAGTATCGGCCACAACTCACTTGTGTTCTACTCGTGCATATAACATCTACGCATAAACCTGGCTCTGCTGTTGGGGAACGTGGTAATTTCAAAAAGAATTCCTACGCACACGCAAGATCATGGTGATGCATAGCAAGGAGAGAGGAGAGTGTCGTCCACGTACCCTCATAGACCGTAAGCGGAAGTGCTATGACAACGCGATTGATGTAGTCGTACTTCTTCAGGATCGACCGATCCCAGTACTGAACGTACGGCACCTCCGCGATTTGCACACGTTCAGCTCGGTGACATCCCACGAACTCAAGATCCAATAGAGCTTCGAGGGAGAGTTCCATCAGCACGACGGCTTGATGACGGTGTTGATGAAGCTTCCAACACAGGGCTTCGCCTAAACACCGCTACAATATGACCGGGGTGGATTATGGTGGAGGGGGGCACCGCACATGGCTAAAGATCAATGATCAACTTGTGTGTCTATGGGGTGCTCCCTGCCCATGTATATAAAGGAGGGAAGAGGAGGAGGCCGACCCTAGAGGGGGCGCGCCAAGTGTGGGGAGTCCTACTAGGACTCCAAAGTCCTAGTAGGATTCCCCTTTTCCTTTTCGGAGTAGGAGAGAAGAAAGAGGGAAAGAGAGAGGGAGTAGGAAAGGGCAAGGGGGGCGCCGCCCCCTTTCGGCTAGTCAAATTTGGACCCATGGGGGGCGCGCGCCTCCTTCCCTTTGGCCTGCCTCCTCTATTCCCGTATGGCCCAATATGGCCCAATACTTCTCACGACGAATTCCCGTAACTCTCCGGTACTCCGAAAAATACCCGAATCACTCGGAACCTTTCCGATGTCCGAATATAGCCTTCCAATATATCGATCTTTACAGCTCGACCATTTCGAGACTCCTCGATATGTCCCCGATCTCATCTGGGACTCCGAACTACCTTCGGTACATCAAAACACATAAACTCATAATACCGATCATCACCGAACGATAAGCGTGCGAACCCTACGGGTTCGAGAACTATGTAGACATGGCCGAGACATGTCTCCGGCCAATAACCAATAGCGTAACCTGGATGCTCATATTGGCTCCCACATATTCTACGAAGATCTTTATCGGTCAAACAGCATAACAACATACGTTGTTCCCTTTGTCATCGGTATGTTACTTGCCCGAGATTCGATCGTTGGTATCTCAATACCTAGTTCAATCTCGTTACCAGCAAGTCTCTTTACTCGTTCTGTAATGCATCATCCCGTGACTAACTCATTCGTCACATTGCTTGCAAGGCTTATAGTGATGTGCATTACCGAGAGGGCCCAGAGATACCTCTACGACAATCGTAGTGACAAATCCTAATCTCGATCTGTGCCAACTCAACAAACACCATCAGAGACACCTGTAGAGCACCTTTATAATCACCCAGTTACATTGTGACATTTGGTAGCACACAAAGTGTTCCTCTGGTATTCGGGAGTTGCATAATCTCATAGTCATAGGAACATGTATAAGTCATGAAGAAAGCAATAGCAACATACTAAACAATCAAGTGCTAAGCTAACGGAATGGGTCAAGTCAATCACATCATTCTCTATTGATGCGATCTCATTCATCAAATGACAACTCATGTCTATGGCTAGGAAACTTAACCATCTTTGATTAACGAGCTAGTCAAGTAGAGGCATACTAGTGACACTCTGTTTGTCTATGTATTCACACATGTACTAAGTTTCCGGTTAATACAATTCTAGCATGAATAATAAACATTTATCGTGTAATAAGGAAATAAATAATAACTTTATTATTTCCTCTAGGGCATATTTCCTTCAGTTTTACCATTGTCGAAATGTCTTGTGCACCGGGACCCCGAGTCTGATCGGATGTCCCTCGATGGAGGATTGTCTCTACGGATCGTGAGCTTATAATGGGCTAAGTTGGGACACCCCTACAGGGTTTTAACTTTCGAGAGCCGTGCCCGCGGTTATGTGGCAGATGGGAATTTGTTAATATCCGGTTGTAGAGAACTTGATACCAAATTCAAATTAAAATACCCAACCGCGTGTGTAACCATGATGGTCTCTTTTCGAGTGGGTCGAGAAGAGAACACGATGGTGTTATGTTTGAACGTAAGAAGTTCAGGATCACTTCTTGATCATTACTAGTTTGCGACCATTTGCGTAGCTTCTCATCTCATTCTTGTACTCGTAAGTTAGCCTCATTACATGCTTAGTCGCTTGATGTAACCTCACCACTTATCCATTCCATACCCTTTAAGCTTTGCTAGTCTTGATACCCATGGTAATGGGATTGCTGAGTCCTCGTGGCTCACAGATTACTACAACAATAGTTGCAGGTGCAGTAATGCGATGATCATGACGTGAGAGCGATGTTTACTTGTTTTGGAGTTCTTCTGCTTCTTCTTCGTTCAGGGGATAGGTTCATGGTCGGCAACCTGGGCTAGCAGCGTGGATGTCGTTTGGGTTTCTGTTTGTGTTTGATCCGTAGTCGGATGTTGCTTTTATGTGTGATGTTGTTGTATTCATGCGGCATTGTATGCCTCTTGTATGTATCCCCAACTATTATGTAATGGTACGATGTAATGATATCCACCTTGCAAAAGCGTCTCCAATATGCGCTTCTATCCTTGGTGGGACCTTCGAGTTCCTTTAGGATAGGGTCGCATATTGGGCGTGACATGCGCGCCAGCTGTCCCAAATGTCTTGTCCACCTAACGGTCATATCGAAGGGCATTTATCTCTTATCATGTCAGGCTGCTCCCCGGCTATAAATAGCTGCCCCTACAACCACTAGTTGGTTGGCTGCTCCGAGAGAAACTGACACTTGTCATTGAGAGCATGTGACGCCCCCGATTCAATCGTACACTTATCATGCACGCAAATGTGTACGATCAAGATCAGGGACTCACGGGAAGATATCACAACACAACTCTAAAACATAAATAAGTCATACAAGCATCATAATACAAGCCAGGGGCCTCGAGGGCTCGAATACAAGTGCTCGATCATAGACAAGTCACGGAAGCAACAATATCTGAGTACGGACATAAGTTAAACAAGTTTGCCTTAAGAAGGCTAGCACAAAGCGGGATAAAGATCGAAGAGGCGCAGGCCTCCCGCCTGGATCCTCCTAAACTACTCCTCGTGGTAAATCGCTGGCACCACGTAGTAGTAGGCACCTCCAATGTAGTAGTCATCAACGACGGTGGCGTCGGCTCTGGGCTCCGAAGATCTGGTTGCGACAACCGTAAAGAAGGGAAAGGGGAAAAAGGGGAGAAAGCAACCGTGAGTACTCATACAAAGTACTACGCAAGCAAGGAACTACACTACATATGCATGGGTATATGTGTAAGGAGGCCATATCGATGGACCGAATCTGCGTAATGCCGAATAAGAGGGGATAGCTAATCATGTCGAAGACTACGCTCGGCAGCCTCCGTCTTGCAAAGATGCGTAAGATGAGATGGGCAAGTCCTCCAAGTAGCATCTCCAAGTAGCATTTCCAAGTAGCATCTCCAGTAGCATCGCATAGCATAATCCTACTCGGCGATCCTCTCCTCGTCGCCCTGTGGAAGAGCGATCACCGGGTTGTCTGTGGAACTTGGAAGGGTGTGTTTTATTAAGTATCCGGTTCTAGTTGTCATAAGGTCAAGGTACAACTCCGTGTCGTCCTTTTACCGAGGGACATGGCTATTCGAATAGATAAACTTCCCTGCAGGGGTGCACCACATAACCCAACACGCTCGATCCCATTTGGCCGGACACACTTTCCTGGGTCATGCCCGGCCTCGGAAGATCAACACGTCGCAGCCCCACCTAGGCACAACAGAGAGGTCAACACGTCGGTCTAAATCCTATGCGCGCGCAGGGTGCAGGCCCATCGCTCATTGCACACACGCACGCTATGTGACGCTGCCGGTGAGCGACCTAGCAACCTCCATTACAAAGGAAGTTGCGTTAACGCAGTCCAACCCGGCGCGCCCGCTCGTCGGCCGACGTCAAGAAGGCTTCGCCGATACCACGACGTCGGGATACCCATAATTACTCCGGGTAGATGGTTAGTGCGTATAGACCAAATGGCGGACTCGGATCAAATACCCAGATCTCGTTAAGCGTGTTAAGTATCCGCGAGCGCCGAACATGGCCAGCCCACTGCCTCCTAGGTGGTCTCAACCTGCCTGCCGCTCCACCACAAAAGCAATCGGGGCCGTCGGGAACCCAGCCCACCTCTACCGGATGGAGCCACCGTCCTTTCGGCCCCTCATCGTAATCACTTGCGGGTACTCATCGAAATGACCCGACTTTAGTCACCATCTCATGCAAAGATGTATGTATGTATATATAGTATATACCCGTGATCACCTCCCGAGTGATCATGGCCCAATAGTATAGCAAGGCAGACTGACAAGAATGTAGGGCCAATGATGATAAACTAGCATCCTATACTAAGCATTTAGGAATGCAGGTAAGGTATCAACAGATGTAGCAACAATGTCAGGCTATGCATTAGAATAGGATCAACGAAAAGCAGTAACATGCTACACTACTCTAATGCAAGCAATATAGAGGAGAATAGGCGATATCTGGTGATCAAGGGGGGGGGCTTGCCTGGTTGCTCTGGCAAGAGAGAGGGGTCGTCAACTCTGTAGTCGAATCGGGGGTTCTTGGCGATCTCGAGTCTCACCGGAAAGAAGTAACGGAGGGGGAACATAATAAATAACAGAGCAATCAAAGCAACACAAAGCATAACATGGTGATACGCGGTGCTAGGGTTCACCTAACGCAATATGAGGTGATACCGGTGAAGAGGGGAAACATCCGGGAAAGTATCCCCGGCGTTTCGTGTTTTCGGCAGAGGAGCCGGAGGGGGAAAGTTGCGAGTTCGATAAGTTAGGGGGGTGTGGCGGACGAACGGGTTGCGTATCCGGAATCGTCTCGTCGTTGTGAGCAACTTTCATGTTGAAAATAATTTAATCCGAGTTACGGATTAAAAGATATGATTTTCTAAAGATTTTAATAATTTCCGGAATTTAATTAATTATTTAATTTAATTCGAAAATGTATTATGACATCGGCATGATGTCATGCTGATGTCGGCGATCAGCAGGGTTGATCGTCAACCCGACGTGTGGGCCAGTGGGACCCACATCATCTGAGTTAATTAGGGTTTAGTTAAACAAATTACTATTTAATTAAGCTAACAGGTTAATTAGATTAATTAATTAGGATTAATTAACTTAATTAATTTAGTTAATTAATAAACAATTAATTATTTTTATTACTAATTATTTATTTATTATCTATTTATTTATTTATTTATTTTAATTATTTCTTTTAATAAAAAAACGTTCTGGGCGTGGGGCCCATCTGTCATAGGCCCCAGTGGCCTTGGTGGGTTCGGGCGCTAGTGGGCGCTGGGCGCCGGGTGCAGCGTGGCGATTTGAGCAATCGCGCCTGCGTTCGAGGCCACCGCAATGAGGGCGCGAGTCCAGTGCGTCGGCCTCGCTTCGGCAATGGCGAGGCGGGAACAGGGAGGCCCCGGACGGCGGCAACCTGGCGAAGCGCGATAAGGCGCCATGAGATGGAGGCAGTGGTGGTCGGGCGGCGATAGGGGCTGCACGGGAGTGCGGTCGAGTAGAGAGCGGACGCAGCGCTCTTGGGGACGACGGCCTGGGGCGGAGCGCAGACGGACGCAGCCGGAGCGCATCAACCGCAGGAGAGATCGGCGGGGACCGCGGCGACGAGCGCGAGCGCGCGAGGGAGAGGGAGGGAGCGAGGAGGGGCTCACTGGGGCCATAGGGGGAATGGCAGCGGGCTCGACGAAGGTCGGGGAGGTCCGTTGTGGAGGAGGACGGGGACGACGTCGACGTAGCAGGAGGAGTCTGGCTAGGTGGCGGCGTCCTGGCGGCGGGGTGGCATCGAGTGGCGTCGGTGAGGAGGAGGCAGGCCGGCGGAGAGGGCTCCTGGCGGCGTCGTTGACGAGGCGGCAGGGTCGTGCTGGCGCGGCCCAGGCGGCGTGGGGCGCAGGGGGGCGACGGGGTTCGTTCCGGGCGGCGGCGAGGGCCTCCTCCCTCGATCCCGATCCAGTCGGGGAGAGGGGGAGATATTTTTGGGGAGAGGGGGAAGTGTCGGTGGCATGGGGGGAGTGGGAGTGGATAAGGATGGGGCGTGGTGGCGGTAGGGCTCGTGGTGGCCCAGCTGGGCTGTGGTCACTGGGCGAAGCTTGGGGTTTGTCTTCTTCTTCTTTTTTTGTTAGTCTTAGGTTTTAGCTTTTCTGTTTTGTTTTATTTATTTTCTTTTCTGTTTTAAATCAGTTTAAATTATTTAGACATTTTCTAAAAATGTGTTTACTTCACCACAATTACCTTTGTAATATTTGGCAACCACCGAACATTTTAGTTTTAATTTTTGAAAACTTTTATTGTTATCATTAATTTGAATTTGAATTTCGAACGGTTTCGAATTATTGCGAGGATAGCAACAGTAACCGAGGTGTCATGGCACGTTTAGCGTGGGATTACTGTAGCACGATTATCCGGGCGTTACAAATCTCCTCCACTACAAGAAATCTCGTCTCGAGATTTAAGCGGTGGGATAAGGGGGAAAGGTCTGGTTACGAAATACTAACGAATCATATCGGTCTTGGTCGTTCTTCTCGAAGAGGTCGATCCATTACGTTGATGCCTTCATTTCTCTGCTTCAGGTCATCATGATGAAGTCGTCATCCTTTCTTCGGGAACCCCATCGTACTTACAGAAGAATAAAGGGGGTATTCCGGGAGAGGCAAGGTTAACTATGTGGTCGATAAGATTGGGGAAGGTGGCGGAAAGTAACTCTCGAATTGAAACTTAAGAAGATATCGAGAGCAAAGTAGGAAGGTACCAAGAGAAGTTTCAAGCGGATAGGCAATCGTTCATTGCCCGAAGCAGAAAAGAAAGGGGTTGAGCAACGGAATAAGTATTGCGTCCGGCAACAGATTTGATGATCCCTCGGAAGATGGCTCGTGAATTACATACGAGGCCACACGCGAGGAACAACCTTAGGAACAGGGGGTGCGGAGAGTCGTTTCGATCTGTGGGCTGTGGGTTATGGGCCCACCATGTGGGTTAAACGTTGAAAGAGCGGTGACATCTTGCACGGTTATGATAGCAAGGCATGCCAGAGAATAACCTGTCAGTTATGTCGGTATCAACGTCGGAACCCAGGGCGAGGGACGAAGAGAACCATCTTCTTGCTCGTTGAACGAGGCGGACCAATAGGCAAAGTTCTCGCCCATCGGTGGTTACCAGAATGTCATCACCAAAAATAACAGGGTCTTTCTGACAGAATTGTACACCGAGGTGTTTACAAAAGCAGGAGAATATTACTGCTTAGATCTTATAGATCACAAGAAAGGTTAAACCAAACAATGGAAAGGAAGATATGATTATCAGATTTAACCAGATCAATGGAAAGGAAAAAATGTGTTTAAACACATATTTCAAGGGTATATCCTTCCCAAGGACAAGCAGAGCATGATATCCATGATAGGATCTAATGTAGAAAACTCTTTAGGTAAGGGGAGAGAAATTTCATGACATTACCCATACAATGGTGTTTGGATAATTGAGAAGGAAACATTTAGCATTGGGCTTCAAATGTTCTTGTTGAAAATCGGGGTACCACAGACATGCTTAGATAGCATTGGCATGGTCTTCAAGCAAAGATCAGACTTTGGATACTCAAAGGATCCATCAGGAACAACTTATGGAATAAGTCTTACAATTTCCTCATGGAAGAATGGATAACATTGCTAAAAGGGAACTATAACAATAGGGCCTCCGGCCAGGTGGGCTAGGTATGACACTACCTTACCGGGTCATATAAAGACCAACGTTATAACTCTTGGAAATATGTTCCAACCATCATATCTGACCGAGATTCAGATTTGATTGGTGTCAGGATACCTCAGACTCAGGATGCCTGAGAAGAAAAGGTGCAACACAATTTGACGAGATGACATTGTGAGAGTCTCAGAAATGATCTATGGAAGTGAGTTCTGAAACAAGAGTTCATCAGTAAACCAGGGAGAGGATGAGGAGGTGACTGATAGGCTCAGCAACAAATCATCGAGATTTCCAAAGGATTGATTTCCACAATTATGTGAACAAAGAAATATCATTTGTCGGATCAAATGATATAATGATGTATGCTCGAGGGAAACATACACAACTGAAAAATGATAGAAAGGTGCACCCCAGGAATCTAGACTAGGTAGCACGATCAATGTTCGAATGAAGATTCAATAAGCAATAGACTTAGAATGAAACTATAGACCAATAACTTCAAAGCAATAGGGTTGCTAGAAGTTTAGAATTTTACACATCACAGACCATCTGTTGGTCTTCCGGTTAGAAAAACACGGAGACCAGGAAACGAACGCAAAAGGCGAGAGATATTACTATATCAAGAATTCTCAAGAGGTGGTAAAATTACCACGACATTCTTGACATAAAAGGTGGTAATATTCCAAGGTAAAGAAGAACAAATGCTGGATAGCAAGGATCTCAAGGTATAACACAAAACACGAATAAGTTTGTGTTGAACGGAAGGCAATAAAGTGGTCGGTGATATCACAAACCATTGAGGGGCGAGGATGGTATTTCTCATCAAGAATTCGATATATATCTTGGAAGAGATCAGGATGTTGATGATGACCACGACACCTTGGTTGAGAGATTTCATGAAGATGTAATCGATCGGCGATGACATCAAGTCATAGGAATGATGACGCGAAAGGTTATTGGAACCACGAGTACAACGCAACTCAAAATCAAGCTTGCTGTTCAAGGCGAAATGATATGATGAGCAAAGTCGACATAAGCTTAGCTCATCGTCGAAAAGTTGTGCTCTGGGAAGAAGGACCAGGTAGCACAGTTAAAATCGGCACGACAAGGATATAGCCAAACAGGCTAGAAATGATGTGATTGAGTTCAAACTCGTAAGTAATGAAGGTTACTAAGAGTTGCTTAATCGTGACGCGGACTCGAGTCAGTTATCGGTGTCTTTGAGTGTTTAATAACTCAGAGCCCATGAAATATTGGAATCAATGAGAATGTAGCACTTGATGAAGAACTCATAAGAAGTTATGCAGTTCCGTGATAATCTTGAGATACCAGGGGGGTAATACTCGACGATAATTCAAAGTAGAGGTTGGACTGGGGTATTACTCTGCAGAAGACAAGTGCTTAACTTGCACGAGAAATGGTATTTAAAGGAGAACATGGTCGAAAACCACGATCACAAAAGGCCAGATCCCAGATATAAGATGAACTTCCAAAGGAATGATTAATTTAAGAGAAGCTTTAATGATAAGATCTACATCGTGTCCATGGGCATGAACACAAAGTTCAAGGTCGACTCCCACTTCTCCAATGCATAACCTATCATTCACTCCCCATTTTCGATGGAGTTGTAGTGTTGAAATTTTATCTGGTAAATCACCAGGAGAATATGACTCGTGAAAACTTTCGGGTTCACACGGTTTTAGAGAAGGAATAGGTTCAACCCATCGGGGCATCTTAGAAACATATACCACAATCTTTAGGAGTAATTTATCTCATGCTCGAAGGCAGAGCATGGTCGAGAAAGCAGAGGATACAATTTACCAAAGGCATTATGTATCCGAGAATAGGCTCACAAGGTTATTGAATAAGAAGTGCGTTGTCAGATAAAATCCAACAAAGGATCTGGTGGTCCATAAGGGATCTGATGTGAGCATTGGTACTCAACCAGAAGAAGAAAGAATGCAAGGAGATCATATGATAGAAACAACTGACTAATTTAAAGCTCAATCGCAAAGGATTTATGATTTCCCATTTCAAGGGATCAGAAGCAAATGCTCTGATTAAGGAGGGAATAGTTGAATAGACTTAGGGGTACCATCGATGGCAATCTGATTGGCCGAGAACCAGCTCATGTTTGAAAGACGTCTGAGCGGAAAGATAATTTATAAGGATCAACTGATGATTGCATGCATTCGCACACATATAGAATCAACGGACTTAAATGATAGTGACAAAGGATGCCAACAAGATTACTAGACTTATGGGATTAACCAAAATGTAAGCAAGCAAGAATTTCAAGAGCAATAGGCTCCTGAGGATTTTTGGAAGATCGAATGCTATTTCGAAGATTGATGACATACATGAATCAACTGGGGATGAGTGGATACTCGGTAAGTGTGAGAAATTATCCGTAGGGATATTCATGTGTCAAGAACTGCAAGGCAGTAAGCTCAAAGGATTATCGAAACAACGACGAGTGTTTCGGGGTATCTTGTAATAACAAGACCAACTGGGGATGAATGTAAGAATAACATCTGTAAGTAGTTATCCTTAAGGGTTTTCGGTGGAAGGGGAATTGCAAGAGGGATGGCACAAAGTATCGAGGGAACATCCGAGAGTATTGTCAGAATCTTCCGTTGAAGCAGTCGATCATCCGTATTAAAGGGATCTCCGGCAGGAAGTGGTAACGAGAACCTAGAGTTAGAATTTAGCAAAATCATTTAACCCAAATAGAAGAGATGTCAGAGTCCCAGAGTATAGGTCAAGGAGTAAAAGATCCTACTACCACCCGATGGCGACGTGGGCCCGTAAGGCACACAGCCATGTTAGTAAAAGTTTTTATAATGTCTAGACTCGACTTCGGCCAAGGAGTGTGGAAGGGGGATTCCTACAGGCAGTCGGCTCTGATACCAACTTGTGACGCCCCCAATTCAATCGTACACTAATCATGCACGCAAATGTGTACGATCAAGATCAGGGACTCACGGGAAGATATCACAACACAACTCTAAAACATAAATAAGTCATACAAGCATCATAATACAAGCCGGGGGCCTCGAGGGCTCGAATACAAGTGCTCGATCATAGACGAGTCGTGAAGCAACAATATCTGAGTACGCACATAAGTTAAACAAGTTTGCCTTAAGAAGGCTAGCACAAACCGGGATCTGACGAAGAGGCGCAGCCTCCCGCTCGATCCTCCTAAACTACTCCCGGTCGCCGCCGCCCGCACGTAGTAGTAGGCACCTCCAGTAGTAGTCGCCGCCGACGGTGGCGTCGCTCTGGGCTCCAAAGATCTGGTTGCGACAACCGTAAAGAAGGGAAAGGGGAAAAAGGGGAGAAAGCAACCGTGAGTACTCATCCAAAGTACTGCAAGCAAGGAACTACACTACATATGCATGGGTATATGTGTAAGGAGGCCATATCGGACCGAATCGCAGAATGCCGAATAAGAGGGGGATAGCTAATCCTGTCGAAGACTACGCTTCTGGCAGCCTCCGTCTTGCAGCATGTAGAAGACAGTAGACTGAAGTCCTCCAAGTAGCATATCCAAGTAGCATCTCCAAGTAGCATCTCCAGTAGCATCGCATAGCATAATCCTACCCGGCGATCCTCTCCTCGTCGCCCTGTGGAAGAGCGATCACCGGGTTGTCTGTGGAACTTGGAAGGGTGTGTTTTATTAAGTATCCGGTTCTAGTTGTCATAAGGTCAAGGTACAACTCCGGGTCGTCCTTTTACCGAGGGACACGGCTATTCGAATAGATAAACTTCCCTGCAGGGGTGCACCACATAACCCAACACGCTCGATCCCATTTGGCCGGACACACTTTCTTGGGTCATGCCCGGCCTCGGAAGATCAACATGTCGCAGCCCCACCTAGGCACAACAGAGAGGTCAACACGTCGGTCTAAATCCTATGCGCCGCAGGGTGCAGGCCCATCGCCCATTGCACACACACGCACGTTATGTCTGTGCCGGTGAGCGAACCTAGCAACCTCCATTACAAAGGAAGTTGCGTTAACGCAGTCCAACTTTGGCGCCGCCGCCGTCGCCGACGTCAAGAAGGGTTCGGTGATACCACGACGTCGGGATACCCATAACTACTCCCGCGTAGATGGTTAGTGCGTATAGACCAAATGGCGGACTCGGATCAAATACCCGGATCTCGTTAAGCGTGTTAAGTATCCGCGAACGCCGAACAGGCCAGCCCACTGTCTCCTAGGTGGTCTCAACCTGCCTGCCGCCTCCGCCACAAAGTAACAATCGGGGCCGTCGGGAACCCGTGCCCACCTCTACCGGATGGAGCCACCGTCCTTTCAAATTTCCTCATCGTAATCACTTGCGGGTACTCATCGAAATGACCCGACTTTAGTCACCATCTGCATAAAGATGTATGTATGTATAGTATATACCGTGATCACCTCCCGAGTGATCACGGCCCAATAGTATAGCAAGGCAGACTGACAAGAATGTAGGGCCAATGATGATAAACTAGCATCCTATACTAAGCATTTAGGAATGCAGGTAAGGTATCAACAGATGTAGCAACAATGTCAGGCTATGCATCAGAATAGGATCAACGGAAAGCAGTAACATGCTACACTACTCTAACGCAAGCAATATAGAGGAGAATAGGCGATATCTGGTGATCAAGGGGGGGCTTGCCTGGTTGCTCTGGCAAGAGAGAGGGGTCGTCAACTCTGTAGTCGAATCCCGGGGTTCTTGGCGGTCTCGGGTCTCTAGGAAAGAAGTAATGAGGGGGAACATAATAAATAACAGAGCAATCAAAGCAACACAAAGCATAACATGGTGATACGCGGTGCTAGGGTTGACCTAACGCAGTATGAGGTGATACCGGTGAAGAGGGGAAACATCCGGGAAAGTATCCCCGGCGTTTCGTGTTTTCGGCAGAGGAGCCGGAGGGGGAAAGTTGCGAGTTCGATAGGTTAGGGGGGTGTGGCGGACGAACGGGTTGCGTATCCGGAATCGTCTCGTCGTTCTGAGCAACTTTCATGTTGAAAATAATTTAATCCGAGTTACGGATTAAAAGATATGATTTTCTAAAGATTTTAATAATTTCTGGAATTTAATTAATTATTTAATTTAATTCGAAAATGTATTTATGACATCAGCATGATGTCATGCTGACGTCAGCAGTCAACATGGTTGACTGGTCAACCCGACGTGTGGGCCCAGTGGGACCCACCTGTCATACAGGTTAATTAGGGTTTAGTTAAACTAATTACTATTTAAGTAAGCTAATAGGTTAATTAGATTAATTAATTAGGATTAATTAACTTAATTAATTTAGTTAATTAATAAACAATTAATTATTTTTATTACTAATTATTTATTTATTATCTATTTATTTATTTATTTATTTTAATTATTTCTTTTAATAAAAAACGTTAGGCGTGGGGCCCATCATCATAGGCCCTGTGGGCCTTGGTGGGTTCGGCGCTAGTGGGCGCTGGCGCCGAGTGCAAAGCGTGGCGGTTTGAGCAATCGCGCTGCGTTCGAGGCCACCGCAGCCAGGAGCGCGAGGTCCAGTGCGTCGGCGGCCTCGCTCGGCAATGGCGAGGCGGGACAGGGAGGCCGGACGGCGGCAACCTGGCGGGGCGCGGCAAGCGCCCAGAGATGGAGGCGGTGGTGGTCGGGCGGCGATAGGGGCTGCACGGGAGTGTGGTCGAGAGTAGAGGGGACGCAGCATGCATGCGGGACGCAGCCTTGCGCGGCGAAGGCAGCACGAACGCGCCGAGCGCGCGTCAACCATGGGCGAGATCGGCGGGGACATGCGGCGACAGCCGAAAGGCCTTGAGGGAGAGGGAGGGAGCGAGAGGGGCTCACTGGGGCCGTGGGGAATGGCGGCTGCTCGGCGAAGGTCGGGAGTTCCGTTGTGGAGGAGGACGGGACGACGTCGACGTGGTGAGGAGTCTGGCGAGTGGCGGCGTCTGGCGGTGGGGTGGCATCGAGTGGCGTCGGTGAGGAGGAGGCGAGCGGCGGAGAGGGCTCTGGCGGCGTCGTTGACGAGGCGGCGGGTCGTCTTTGGCGCTGCCCAAAGCGGCGTGGGGCGCAGAGGCGGCGACGGGTTCGTTCGGGCGGCGGCGAGGGCCTCCTCCTCGATCCCGATCGATCGGGAGAGGGGAGATATTTTTGGGAGAGAAGGCGGTGGCATGGGGGGAGTGGGAGTGGATAAGGATGGGGCAGCGGGTGGCGGGCCGGGGCCTGGTGGTGGCCCAGTTGGGCCTGTGGTCAGCTGGGCCGAAGCCCGGGGGGTTTGTCTTCTTCTTCTTTTTGTTAGTCTTAGGTTTTAGCTTTTCTGTTTTGTTTTTATTTATTTTCTTTTCTGTTTTAAATCAGTTTAAATTATTTAGACATTTTCTAAAAATGTGTTTACTTCACCACAATTACCTTTGTAATATTTGGCAACCACCGAACATTTTAGTTTTAATTTTTGAAAACTTTTATTGTTATCATTAATTTGAATTTGAATTTCGAACGGTTTCGAATTATTGCGAGGATAGCAACAGTAACCGAGGTGTCATGGCACGTTTAGCATGGGATTACTGTAGCACGATTATCCGGGCGTTACAGAGCATCCCATCCTCCGAGGATTTTTGAAAACACCTACAACCCAAAGTGATTGAGCCTCACTGAAGAGATTGTTCCTGTGTGGAACCAATGCTTGTTACCTTTGAGGACTGTGCATCCTCCAAATGGTTAGGCGTCGTGGTCTAGAGCATCCAAGAGGAATTGTGGATCATCAAGTGACCGAGTCTGTGAAGGTTTGGAAGTCATATGAAGACTTACCACGAGTGATTGGGCGAGGTCTGTGTGACCTTAGCTCAAGGAGAATACGGTGAGAACTGTGTGACCTCAGGTTTAAATACCTAGCCGCTCCAACCAGACGTATGACTGTCACAGCTGTTGGAACTGGTCTACCAAATCATTGTCTTCACCAAGCTACTGGTTCTATTTTCTCAACCTTTCATTTCCTCATTCATGTGTTGATGAGCTTGATCGTTACTATTTGAAGACTTTGACTGAAGACTTTATCATTTTCTCAATCCTAATTCTTCAGTCATCTTATCTTCGGCCTGCTTATCCTATTTTCACGCTACCTGTGCTCTGTGTATGTTTCGTTTTATCATGATAACTATGTTATTGCTTTGTTATGCATGCACCTGAGTACTTATTCCGCTGCTTGTAGTTCGTTGCTTAGGAAATTCCTCAAGTTGAATTTCCTCAGTGATGAATTTGTAAAAATCGCCTATTCACTCTCCCGCTCTAGTCGATATAACACACTTTCAATTGGTATCAGAGCAAGATACTCCCTTGTTTTGTGTGATTTTGGTTTAACCACCTGGAGTTTTAGTTATGTCGACTGCAGGTATGAAGACAGTGTCGTGCCCCATCTTTGACGGTCACGATTATCCCAAGTGGAAGGCCATGATGAGGAAGTGCCTTATGGCGATGAACAACAGCTGTGGACAATCACTAAGATTGGCCTTACCAATCTATGCAAGATGGCGCATGTTGATGATATTTGCAAGTACACTTGGCTGGACACTATGGCGAGGGATATCATCTGATCCTGCCTATCCAGAGATGAATTCAGGTGCATTATGCATCTTTGCAATGCGAAGCTTATCTGGGACGGAATCTCTGACGTCTATGAAGGTCATCAAACTCATCATGATCCCTGGTTTGATGAGTTCAAGGAATCACTCAAAACGATGACTTTCGAACCAGAACCATCATCTTCAGCACCATGCCTCATGGCAAAAGGTGCAAAGGTACCCGAATATTCCTCATCTGAATCTAGTGATGATGAATCTGATGATTTCGGACCTAGCTATTACTACCTCCGCCCGGGTTTATTAGTCCCCTTTGTAGTTTGTGCCGAATTTTGACCAAAAATTTTAACCAACAAAGTGTTAATGCATGTCAACAAAAGTTATATCCTTAGATTCGTGTTTGAACATAGTTTTCAAAGATATAATTTTTTATGACATGCATGAACATTTTATTAATTAAATCTATAGTCAAAATTTGGCACAAAATACAATGGGGGCCAATAAACCAGATACAATGGGGGCCAATAAACCAGGACGGAGGTAGTACAAGCTTGCTACTATTTCCACTAAACAACAAAAAGCTTTGAAAGGGTTCAAAATCTGCTAGATAAAAGCGATGACCTGATGGGTGAGGAAATGGATCGAGTTCAAACTCTGACTGACGATCTAAAAGTCTTCAGTCTAAGTTTTATAACCTTCAAAGTCATCATAACACTCTCTTAGCCGATCATGAAAAGCTTTCTTATGAATTTCTTCAAAGAAAGCAAGATCTTGAGAAGCTAAGTGTGACTTGGTGCAGCCATGCATGCTCCAGGCACTTATCTGTGCATGCTTCATTATCAAAGACATGCATGCCCTCAACCACCGAACCTTTCGTCCCATCCATCATGCGTGCATGCAAGAAGGCAACGCTACAGGGGTCAGACAATTTTGTTTTGGTTCAATGGAGCAAGAGGAGTAACGTGTACTTTTTGGCGCGCTACACCACAACGTGCTTACACGTCATCAAGTCAACCGATGCATTCTTGAAGTGACCGGTCTTGGTACGGCACGGCGACCGTGGCACAGGGAACCGACTCAGACGCACATCGTTTTTTAATAAATAGCTAGCTTAGGTTAGGGTTAAGACTTGGGTTTTATCGTATTGTCTAGCCATCGCTGCAATTCGCATCTACGAGACGTGTACGACTACCGCCTTGTCAGATCCACAATGGAACCCCAACTTTTTCATCCAGTTTGTGTGCTCGGTTTATTATCCGCAATTTCAGTTGCAATTCACCTTTGTTCTCGCCGGCTATTCGGTTGCTTGCAGGAACTCGAACCTTGTTGTTCAGGTTGATCGTGCCTCCGGCAAGGTCAATAACCATCGGAGATTGGTTTAGTGATTGTCGAGGCATATCATCGGGTACGGTATAGCCGGATCGTCAAGGTCAAAATCCACCAAATCGATAGTTATCCCTACTCTCATCGAAAGATCGAGCCGCCGTCACATCATTTCCTCTACATCGCCGGCGACAGTGGGTCCTCGTCCGTCTCCGTCTGCCGCTCCAGCGGCGGGAGCGGGCGGGGACCCTAGTTGTTTCTGTCCGATAGGGATATAGGATAGGCATAGTTTGTTTTCAGAGGTACTGCATCAATGGTGTGGACGGTGCCGCGTCAAAATAATTTGCTTCTGCTCTTCCTCCATCTTGGTGGCGCTCTAATGGGCGACACCAGGGAGCAGGTGGCTCGGTCTTCTTGCCGGTCTTCAGATCCGGTAAGATTTGTGTCTGATGGTCGGCGCTTCACACTTTCTCGAGTGGCGTTGGCGCCGGCTGTTGCGGTTGTGTTTGGTGTCTTGCAGTGGGGTGCGTGGATGGCGGAATGCAGCGGCGTTCCTCTTCTTCGACCTAGTCGAATGAAGTTGACGATGCTGGGATCTAGCGGACACGGGGAAGAACCCCGGTCGATGTGCCACAAAGTCTCGGTCTCGTCGCTTGCGGCGGTCCGGTTCATCGGCTCGAAAAGCATCGTTGTTTGCAAAGGTGCTCATCTGGATATTGGTATGAAGGTGTTTCCCCTCTTTCTTCGACGTTGCCTCGGCAGCGGAGGAGGACGATGGCGAGCGATGTTTGGGCGTGGCACAAGATTCTGCCGAAGTGAAATTCTAGTTTTACTTCTTGTGAAGTCTTTGTTGCAATATTGCAAGACATCTATGTACATGTGTACTCTTTGTAATACATTTGTGTGATGAAATATATGTGGTTATTCAAAAAAAAAGGGCTCACCTTTTCTGTAACGTCCTGGACTCTTTATCTGTTCCACGGCTCGATAAATATCCCAACGTCTCCCTCGCAAAAAAAAAATCTCAACGTCTGTGCGCGTCCTCCGTCGCAACCATACACTGCGGACCCACCAACGAACCACTGTTTCCTACCGTATTTTGCCGTACGCCTCTTTTCCGCGTGCTCGTGTCAGACGCGTCAGCGCAATTTCTCCCGATCCCGAGAATGGAACGTGCGACAAAGATTTCGGGAGCATCTGCCGAATCGCCGCTTCCGGAGAATCGTGTTATTTATAGAAGCAGGTGCTGCCTGATTTACGAAAGTGAAAACAAACTAGGGAAGCACCGATCACTGCTTCCTGTCTTCCTACCTCTTTCCTTTATTTATAGAGAACCATGCAACCATGAAGCACTGTTTACGGGGAAGAAACAGATGGAGAGAGAAGCGAGGGTGGAGGGCAGGAAGCAACGCTTATGGAGGGACGAACGGCCGGATAGAGGCGTCAGAGTTGGCAGGGGCGTGCTTTGCTGAAGGAAGCAATCAATTACAGTAACAAATAAGTCAATAAATCTCTCGCGTGGGCCTGATTAGGATCGGACGACCTGGATGCTCCTCATCGGACGGCCTCCCATTAGTCTGATAGATACAAATTTGGTTATAATTTGATGCCTGGTGGTGTCCAATTTTATAGGAGTAGAGATATCATGGATACAAGAGGGCAGCACCCACGCAAGCAAGAGTTAAGCTGCAACTTAATAGGCCGAAGATGGATGGACCAGTCAGCTCACCTGTCGGCATCCCAAGAAACCCCCAGCTAGAAAATCAGGCAGAACCCATGACCAGTGCTCCAAAAGGCATATGCTGATACGCCGCGACGAAAACGGCGGTGGACTCTCTTGGTATCAACTATCAAGAGTCGTTTTCAGGCTCGCAACGACCCGGTGACTGGTGAGATACCACAAAGATCTCTATATTTATAAGCAGACAAAGGATTCAGATTTCAGAATGAACGGTGGACTCCGCTGGCACCAAATAGTGATAAACATCTCCACAACCCTTATTCCAGCAACTTGGGATTTTTGGCACTACGATCTTCGCTAACAATGCGGATAAAACCAGGTCCAAATGCACATTTAGTGTCAGACGCTCATAAAAAACACCAACATCATAGAAGGGCATGGCATGTATGAAAAATTGCACAGAACTTTTGCACGAGAAAACATGGATACAAGGATGTAGATACCATCATGACATACAGGATAAGATCATGCCGGTTAATAAATTACAGATATGCAACACTAATGTTAACAGAAAATTAATTGGGCTTCACTCCACATCACCATAAAAAAAACATGATAAGTGCTACTACCTCCGTCCCGGTGTATAAGTCATTCGCGTAGTTCTAGGTCATCGATTTGAGGAATTAAATATGTGTTATATGTCATGAAAAGTATATCACTAGATTTCTACACGAATGTAGTTTCTAAATATATATTTTTTGTCACATATAATATATATTTAGATAGTTAAATTGTAGACCTAGAACTACGCGAATGACTTATACACCGGGACGGAGGTAGTAATAAAGATGAGTGATGACCGGCAACAACAACTACGACCAAATGTAATGCAACCGGATGCTATGAATTGGTCTTATGGCAAGCAGGCACGCAAAGATAAACAAAACTACTGGGCAGACGACAGTGACCGGCCAAACTACGCACGATGCTACATTGAACGGTGATATCTACTTTTACTCTACGTATGGACGGCTTGATGTGTGGCATCATGCGAAAATCGTCCAAAATCTGTCATGTGTGTAGCAGCACTCAAAGATAAATGGTCGACAAGTGATGCAATCCTAATTTTGACAAGGCAGGAATCAAGATGAAAATCAGATATGCGCACCTTCAGTCACCACACAAAGAGATAATACCGCTCGAGGATATGACCAATGCCAAGGTGGATAACGGATACTACTATAGCATAACAAAGTGTATTTCAGAAATCATGATCAGGTAGGAGTTTCATGAAATACAGAGTTATCCTTGTTACAAACGTTGCGTGATAATTACTGCTAGACCATTGTAGGAAGCTGCTGGGCTAAAAAAATGCATAACATATCAGTTTGACCACAGCTACCCGAAAAAAACTTCTAGACATTACTAAGATTATAGTACAGCCGGTAATTGCTGGTAACTAAAGCTAAAGACTTCAACAACCACTCACCAAAATGTAATGGGACTCCGGCACAATGGTACCTCCCCGTAATGAAACATTGGTACCTCCAGTAATCAATTCTGTGCACATTCTTCAACTCGGAGCTGAGCAAACATTGAGCCCAGTCCAAAGTCAAAACTCATTAGCGTACAGGGCATCAGGGCTTGCTTTTTTGCTTCATACATACTCCTAAAGCTAGTACAAAGTTGAGACACTTATTTTGGGACAGAGAAATACAAAATTGTAACTAATGGTAAATGTAGGATCATTGGGCATCACTAAACATCATCATAGATAATAAGATTAAATCATACTCCCTCTGTCCCATAATATAGGACATTTTTTGACACTAGTGTAGTGTCAAAAAACGTCTTACATTATGAGACGGAGGGAGTAAATACTAACATGGATGGGGTTTCTCAGGTACCATGTAAAATAAAAGTGTATTTCAACCACATATGTACGAATGGTCTTGTGGCAAGCAGGGAAACAAAGATGACCCGCAGACAAGTGATACCCCTCTGTTCCCGAATATAAGGTGCATCTGTTTTCGTAAAATATCAACATTTACAATACAAAAATAAATAAAATATGAAATACTTTTCCTGATGGATCTAATGATACAAATTTGGTGCTGTGGATATTGATACTTTTTTCTAAAAAACTTGGTCATGATTGACTTTTGGAAAAACTAATACACCTTATATTTTGGAACGGAGAGAGTATATCCTAATTTTGACAAGCAAGGAAGGAACAAAGCTGAACAAATATGTTCACTCTTAGCGACTACACTTAGGCTTCAAAGGTGAGGCGGTACTAGTGTGCCTTGCCTCACCCTACCGGCTTAAAAGCATTGATGCTAAGAAGCTGTGCTGAAGATGGCGGTGGTTGCTTTTGAAATCAAGAAAGCCATTTTCAGGTTCGCAATAACTTGGTGGCTGGTGGTGGGATACTTAATTATCTCTGATTTATAATCAGAGAAAGGATTCATAATCAATGATGGACTCCCCTAGCCCCCTGGGACTGAATGTTTGCTGCTTAGAGTACTTAAAACAGTTTTGGCCTCACTCAGACTTTTTGGCACTATATGCCATTGCTAACACTACAGATAAAACATTATAACCAGTCACTGATTCCTAATGCACATAATTATCAGAAGCCCATACCAAACAGTCATTATACTTATAGACTGGCATGCCATTTATGAAATCACACAGAACTTGTACACGAGAAAACATGGATACCAGGATGTAGATAACATCATAACATACAGAATAAGATCATGCTGATTAAAAAATAATGTGCAATAAAAATGGTAATTGAAGAGTAATTGGGCTTCACTCCACATCATCATAAACAAATCTTAAGTACTAATGAAGATGGGTACCAAAAAGCAAACAGCTGTGCGTCCAATTGTGGGCCATGGATAGATATACAAAATGCATATACGCCACAGTCTATTGGCTTATGAGCAAGAATGCACAGGGTAATAAATGCCAGGTGGGAATCCAGAGGAGAACAAATGAAGAGGATACCGGGACCCGAGGCTGTCATCCGCCAAAACGACTGTTTGGTGCAAAAATGGACAAGCTAGTGGTACCACCATGTTGGTGGAGCCTGATCGGACAAACGAGGTACAGGAAGTCCATTTGACGTGAAAATAGGCCAGTCAGAGACCTTCCAAAGGGTAGCTATGCCTGAATCAGTACGCCAATACAAATCAGTCCCTTCCATCTTTGTGGCCCTGTCATGGAAGAAATATACCTTCACTGCATCGTCTTCCCCAGTATGGTAAGATCTGGAACATCCATGTCCAATAAACAACACCTGTCCAGGTAAGTCGTCAACCTCTGTCCACTGTACGACACCACCATCAGATTGAACCCCTTGATGTGTCTGATAACCATGATGGGCTTGCCACATGACTCGACAATGTAACGCCAAGTGCTTTTCCCACTGTCCTCCGAGAAAATCTCTTCTTCATTGAATACTTCATCCGGGTCATAATCTTTCCTCATCTGAACATTCCGGCCAGTGGCGACCAAGCCAATTTGCCCATTTTGATCCACCCTCGCAATTAATCTGACAGCCTCCTCCTCAGATGTGAGGAACCAGAAACTTCCTCTGATATGGACCAAGTCAACTAATTCAAGATCCAAGGGTAAGTAACCATTGCTCTCCAACCTCTGGAACGCCACATGGCCGCAATCACTCCACATCATTGGCATCTTATCGTGCCAGAAAGCAGCTCGCCGGGTGGCCCCTTCTACGAGCAAGATTGCTGCCACCAGGTATCGTTCACTATCTGGAGAACCTGAAAGTAGAGCAGACTGAACACTCACATTGACTAGCCCCGTATCAATCATCATTGTAACTGGTAAGTCAATCATTCGCTGGCTAGTCAAGTGGAACATAACGTGTCTTCGGGGGTTTTCAGCCGCAAGAAAAACCCAGTCTTTTTCAGATGCACCAGAGAACCTAGCACGCCGTAATTCGAAAGGAAGCGGGTGAAGGTTGTTGAATGTTTCTCCAAGAACACTGTAGTACATGGGTTGTGTAGTTGAGGGTAGCAACAGCCATGGGAGTTGGGGTGGCTCGGTTGAGTTCTTGACAACACCTTGCCAGAACTTGTTACAGCAGCTAAGACGGACACGATCCACGCGGCAGGGCAATCTGCTCAACACCTCCTCAATCATCTCGCTGGGCAGCTCGGACAAAGCCATTGCCATGACGACTGCCTCGTTGAACGCAGATCCTTCAACCCTGCTGAACAAATCATCAGTCAACATGGGTTAAGTAATATAAAATGTAATGCAACGGCATACATATGATACAATCCTAATTCTGACAAGGCAGGAAGCAAGCTCAAAATCAGATATGTTCACTTTTAGTCACCACAAATACAGATACTAACATTCAAGGATATTACCAATGACAAGGTGGAAATGGAGAATAAATATAGATGCTTAGGCATCAAATATTCACCAAGATGCTATAGCATAACAAAGTGCATTTCAGAACTCACTGATCAGAAACTACTGAGCTAATCTTTATCACAAACCGTGTGTACTAATTAGAGCTTGAACATTGTAGGAAACTGCTGGCTAAAAAGTGCACAACAATATCAATTTGACCAGAACTACCAAAAAAAACTTCCCAACAATACCAAGACTACAGTACAGCCGATAATTGGTGGTAAGTGGTAACTAAAGCTTAAGACTTCAACAACCACTCAACAAAATGTAATGGTGGTCTCCCGCGGTACCTTTCCATCATGAATTTTGTATGCGGCCTCAGCTCAGAACAGAGCCAACATTGAGCCCAGTCCAAAGTCAAAACTCATTAGCGTAAATAGCACGATCTGATTTTTTGGTTGATGCATATCCAGAATTGAAACTTGGTAACTGGGCATCACTCAACGTCATCATAATTAAATCATGAATACAAACAATAATGACTTGTCTTAGTAGCAACTAAATAAGATTAATAAAAGTGTTGCAACCCCGATATTATGAATGGTCTTACGGCAAGCAGGAAAACCAATATAACTAGTAGAATGCCCGTGCGTTGCCACGGGCTCTTGAAATAGTTTACCAGAGTTACATGTTAAAATCCACACGTACAAACAATATAACACAAACTGAAGTCCATTATTGCAATGTAATAAGCTGAGTGATGTTACAACTTAACATCTATTACAAAAATATTAATATCTAGATAATGCGCTTAAGAAAATCTTTCACAATATCAGGAAAGTTTCCTCTAGCTTCATTCCCGTGATGTTTTAGAAAGTATAATAAAAAATGCTTCCTCATTTCATACCCATCCTGTAAAAAATGTAGTTAGTATGAAAAATTCATGAAGAAGGTCTTAAAACATGTAACCCACAATACTCACCGCAAAACCGGCTTGACCAATTCTTTACCGTTCCACGAGCATAAAATGAAAAACAAAATAGCCGGACACATTCCTGAAAAACTTTCAATTAATATTATAAATAATATAATGATAACATAAGTAAATATTCTTATTATGAATTCATTACCCGTCTATACTCGTTGGAGCATGATCGAAATAAACGATGCCATTTAGATATATCGAATTCCACCGGGCAGCTTTATTTGAGTGCTTCTTTGAAATCCTTGAAAAACTTTTTAATTTCAGTGAATGCCTCATGTTTTTAACCTCTGATGATTGTGATGATTGAATAGGATCCATAATATGTAGACAACGTGTCCCTTTGTCGATGATGTACAGGATGTATCGGCCGATGGATGCATAGGGAAGATAAATCTACAAGTGGAGCTATTAGAAACAAAAACAAACCATGATAACAATGATCAAAATATTTTATTTACCTTATTGCAAGATGAGATGTCGGTCTCCATCCCAGGCCAGCTATCAAATAATGTTGCCAACGTCTGGATAGTTTCCTTCTCACAAAACTTCTGACCTCGTGTTGATTCTAGCATCATGGACTAAGTAGAAGAAAACAATATTGTTTCAACATGTTGATACTAATGGCACCTAAAATGAAGAGTTAGAATAACTTACACAAAATCATAGATCCATGTAGTGTATAGGAGGGTCTGTGAACAATACTCCCTCGTCACATGCCAGCATAAGCACGGCGGTGTTGAAGCAATCATTGTCCATGGGCTCCTCCATGTTAAGTATGCTCTGAAGTTTCTTAAGACTTAAGCTCATTGGATCCGGTGTGGAGCTCCGGACCCACACCTTCCTGTAATTTGGACGGTAAGAAGAACAATAATATACATCCGCACATTAAATATTGATACATGATACTTACTCCAAACATCCAGCATCATTGATCGACATGATGTAGTTGCAGAGGCCGGCAAGTATTTCACGTTGGTCCGTGGGAATGATAGTGATTGGGGCGGGACGTTTCTCTTGACCACATCGATGGATTATCCAGATCTCGAGATCGAATTAGCTAAAGTTTCTTCGTTAAGAGGTTGTTTGTACATGGGACATCCTTTTAACTTATTAAGCTCTGAATCGAGCAAAATAATTGCTAATTTTTGTCGAAAATGTTTCATATCCTCCTACAAACAAAATTAGAAAACAATTTATAATATATTTTGATAAAACATTATGAGATAATGTATAAAACTGAAATACCTGCGTAAACTGGTGCGATAGTCCATGTGGTGTCCAAGATTCCATATAATTTAGCATAAACAATCCACATGATACGCTATAATATTATAAAATAATGCTTTAGAATCTCACAAAGATAAATCTAAAAACAAACTATTGAAACAAGTGCTTACCCATCGGTTTGTATTGCCTCCTGAATTTGCTCTACAACCGTCCATTTTGTAACATTGAGATCAGGCCACTTATGACCTTTGATAAACTTCGGATTATGCTCTGCAAGTTTCAGCCATTTCTCGAGCCCTAATAACTATTATGTATATATGAGAAATGTTAAGAATGAAGTCAAACAAAATAAATGCTAAGATGAGAAAAGAAATAGATAGTTACCGTAGTAGCAAGGTCATTGCGTTTGACATTCTCACCAAGTGAGTCAAATACTTGGATCTCTCGTTTTTTGGCGTTGGCAACTGCTAGATACCAATGGTAGCCCGGCATGTTAATCGGAATGAATAACTGGTGTAAATAAGATACAAGTCACAGTCACAATTAGATATAGTTATTAATAAATTATTCAACATATGAACTAAAGAAAACAATCCATAATTATATGCATGGATTACGAGACAAAAACTAACCATATCTTGTTGTAGATAAGTATTAACATGACGCTTACGATCGCGACGATATTTTGATGAGTCTATGTCTCTTTCCCGTCTTCTTTTATCGGCCCGATACAAACGTGCTAATAATGTGTACCTTTTCACCCGCCTGTCTTGTAGATGCTCGTGAGCAAGCATGCAATATATGTAAGCATTTATCACTGTAATGGGCATTTAGATTATATTAATATTTTATGATATTATATATTGTTCGTATTATTAATTACAAAGTTTGTGCAATTGGTCTTACGCCGTCATGTAAGAACATATCATCTTTAATAAGGCATTCCAAATCGTCGGTTGATAACAAGGCATCTCCAATGTCTCTGAACTGGGTATTCTTGAGGCAGACTTGATTGATTCGATGATCGTAATATCCCTAGCGGTACAAACATAGTCTGTCGAATTCATAAAAATACGAGCCAACTTAACAATCAAAATGAGCAAAATTAGTTGAACACAAAAGACAATATTACAAAAATAAGATTGATAATAATATTAAAAAATACCTTGTGGGATAATATGTAAATTAGCAACCTTTTTTGGCTTGTTATGAGATATAACCTCTACGACATTTTTATGTTGTGAATCTTCGTCCCCTTTCAGCATAATCGCATCTGAACCCTCAATGGATTCTTTCCGTGCATCTCCAAAGTCCATATCCATCTCTCCTGTATTCTGAAAAAACAAGAAAAATAAAGAAAGCCCTTCCGTATTATAATATATAAGATACATACAGAGGAAGGTTAGCTATATGCACCTCTTCTCGTGGTGTTTCGCTGTGGTCTGTCATCGTTTCATCAGTGATTATGTTGGAACCCATCAATTTATATCTATACTGAAATATAATTAATACTTTTACTGCGTCACAAAATTATATAAAATATATGTTAAATCTGAATGTGAAACCAACACAACTGTTTTCTCTGCTAATAAAAATAGTACTTGGTTATATTAGGAAAAATGACGCTTAGATCATTTTACTAACACAACAAATCGGGGCAAAAAACAAAATATAAGTAATTAAGCGTCTGAAATTGCTTAAGTTAAAATAAATTATTTGTATTGGCTATGGAAAATTGCCATACAAAAACTAAAACAAACAAACCAACATTAACCAAGTATATTTATTTTTTATATGATTTGGTTTGTGATACCCTTAGTATATGTCATAAGAATATAAATATTTATTTTTATGCACCATATTTAGTATTCTAGGTATGTATTCTATGGTATATTTTGTGAGGTATAAAAATAATCGTAAAAAAAATCAGACGTCCACTAATAACAAATTTACCATGATGAACTATTTATGATGGGTATTTCATACTGCATCATATTTGTATATATAATATATATATATATATATATATATATATAAAAAAAGTGAAACTAACAGAAATTTTTCAATGCAACAAACCTCAATGTTCATATATAAGTAATTAGTCATTTGATAATTATTTAAAATATTTTTTTATACGCTATGAACAAATGTCCAACAAAAAAACTTTTGTAAACTACTACAAACAAAAACTATAATAAATTACATGGGCCATTAAAAGCACGTCTAGGCCTGACCAAATGCATCACGGGCTAGGCATCGCCCGCCTCCCCAGCGTCGGACCGCCTCCCAGCAGCGTCGGCCCGCCTCCCGCCCGCGTCGGCCCGCCTCCCAGCGTCGGCCCGCCTCCCCCGCGTCGGCCCGCCTCCCCGCCACCTACCTTATCCACCCACTCGCTCATCTTCCTCCACTCACTTCATCTTCACACTTTCCCTCCGCCGCATATCGCTCAGGGTAGGTGGCGGCATGCGACTCCGCCCGGCCGCATCGATCCTCTCCCTCCACTCATCTCTCCTGTCCACTCACTCGCCGGCTCTCGCCCCCTCACCCCACACACCGCCCGCATCGTGGCGTGCGGCGCCGACCCCGCAACAACCACGCCAACTTGCCGCGACCACCGCACCAATCTCCGGCGCCACCTCTCGCCCTCCCACCTCCCCGCCGCGCGCGCGCGCGCATCGCGAGCCGGAACCACCACACCAGTGTCCGGCTACACCTCTCGCCCTCTGACCTCCCCCCGCCGCATCTAGAGGCGCGGCGCGTTGGGCCTCGCGGGCGTCTGGGCAGCTTCTGCTGCGCGGCAGCCGTCTTCCTCTTCGCCCGCCGCTCTCGTCGCCGCAATGCTGATCTACATGGGCTCCATCTCCTCGACGGCGTGCCCGCATCATCTCCGCCCAGCGCCGCTCGCTCTACCGCAGCCCGCAGCAGTCGCCCGCTGCGCCCGAAATGGGCGCGACAACGCCACGACGCGGTGAGTGCCGCGCTGCCCCCCCCCCCTGCTAGTCCATGGACGGTCGTTTTGTGCTTGTGGACAGTGGTGTGTATACTCATTTGCTTTATGTGGTGCGTGCTGGTTAGGACAGATATGGGTTAGTTTTACCCCCCGATTGCTGCAGAATCACTACAATACAGTTGTGGAAATGTATGTGACGGTGGATAACATGGCAAACTAATGGTGTTTCACCTGCTGAAACATACTGTGGATTTTTTGGGTTCCTAGTATTTTGTTGGTCTATAGAAAAGATTTTAAAAGTTGAATCCTATGAATGTGTATATGCAATGCACGTGGTTGGGAACATCATGTTGAACATATTAGTAGCGACGATGACAGAAAATTATATGATTCAAGTGTATCAAACTTTTGTATACCTGATGGCTTCTCCACCCCTAAGGACTTGTTTTTCAGTGGTAAATCATGTACATGTTGTATGTTTGTTACAACAGAATTAGTATTTCGCTCTATTATTTCTTTGAGATACGTTTTTTTGGCACATTGAGTTACTTATTTCTGTCCCTTATTTAGTTCACATACATGTGTTACCAATGGATCAGGCAACAGGTGCTCCGTTGATAAATTTAGAATTTTTTCCTGCAATACTGCTCCTGTAGAATTGTCTATAGAATTTTTGCAAAAAAATGTAGCTGAGTTAGTTGGATACTTGACTAATGCCACCTTGGGTCAGCGTCTGCTTTATTTGTATGCTCTTTTATTACATTGAAAGACAATCACCCAGTTTTGGTCAGTTTTTTTTAAAAAATTAATTGGTGTTGCTATTCTACATAACTCAAAATCTATTATAGTACTGCATTTTATTGGTGTTGCAAGTTTTTCTTAAAGTACTGCATTTTGACCAGCATAAATTATCTCTCGAGATAAGCTTCTTCAGTTTACTAATTATTTATTTCCTACAAACTGTGAAATTCATGAAGGGACCAAACAGAGCAAAGGGAAGAAAGAGAATTTACAAGAGAAGGAGAAGTTGAGTGCATTAAATAATCTCTTGATCTTCTTGTAATTTAAAACCATTTAACCTTTTACCAGCAAAAAAATATTTATTTTAGCTTATGCACTGTTTCCCCCTGGATTGTATTTGATTTTGAATTGTGCCTTTTAGAGCCATGATATGACAAGACATAAGTGATGATATTGAATTGCTTTCTTGCATCAGTCTAGCTAGATTATATATGTTCCAATGGATCAGGCATCAGGTGCTCTGTTGATAAATTTAGATTTTTTCCTGCAGTACTGCTCCTATAGAATTGTCTATGGAATGCTTGCAAAAAAATTTTACATGAGTTAGTTGGATGCTTGACTAATGCCACCTTGGGTCAGCGTCTGCTTTAGTTGTATGCTCTATTATTACATTGAAAGACAATCACCCAGTTTTGGTCAGTTTTTTAAATAAAATTAATTGGTGTTGCCATTGTACATAACTCAAAGTCTATTATAACAATTGCAATTTTTTCTTAAAGTACTGCATTTTGATATGCATAAATTATCTCTTGAGATAAGCTTATTCAGTTTACTAATTATTTATTTCCTACAAACTGTGATTTTCATGAAGGGACTAAACAGAGAAAAGGGAAGAAAGAGAATTGACCAGAGAAGGAGAAGTTGAGTGCATTAAATAATCTATTGATATTCTTGTAATTTAAAACCATTTAACCTTTTCGCAGCAAAAATATATTTATTTTACATTTGATGATTAGCATGGATAAATAAAATAAATATAGTTTCATATTGACATTTTTAATGGTTACACAAACTTTGCTGACTCCACACTATTGTATCTCTTACTGAAAGTTTAAATTGCCTACTTTTTTCACATGATTGTGAAAATTTAGTTTGCTAGCAATTGATATGCCTACTTTTTACTGACATTTTTTATACTATCATCATCAATATTTGTTCTTCCTTATGATCCATGTGAATCAGCATGAAACATCTATTCGGACTCTCTTTGATCCATGTAAAAATTCAAACTATTGTATCTCTTTGAACATATTTTAAATATTTCATATTTTCCAATAGGAAAACTTAACAAGTGTTTAAATCTATTACTTGTAGCTATTGACATACATGCAAGTGCCTAGTGTAGACATGTACGTACCATAACAGTTTTACATTTCTCGTGACAGATTTTCCCAAGGCCTACATATTATGGCTGACAGCTACTTCATGGAATCAGTAAGATGAACTTAGAAGACAGGCATGGATAAAACAATGAGGTAATAAAAGGAAAGGAATAGGGTAAAATATGTGTATAAACAACTTATAAGTAGTTCCAGCCCACTACAAACAAATTAATTGGGTATGATATTTATATAAGCTAAAATATATTTAATATTTTGTACTACATCATATAAGTATATATAATATATAATACAAAAGAACTGTTTTATCTGATAATAAGAAAAGCATTTGGTTATCTATAATGTTTTTAGGCTATGGAAAATTGACAAACAAAAATTAAAACAATCAACCCAACATTAACAAAGTTTATTTGTTTCATTTATATTTTTTGTGATACCATTAATAAATGTAACAAGCATAAAAATATTTATTTTCATGAACCAGGTTTATATATATAGAATTTTGTTTATTTACAAATCAATAATACGTTTTTTTGTTTAATATCATTTTCTGAGGTACAAAAAATTACAAACAAAATCATCCTAGCATTAATAAAAATTATACCATGATGAATTATATATGATATTTGAATAATATTTTTGCTATTTACATAAATGTTCTTGATAATTTGATATTTCATAATGTTTTATTCAAATTATGCAGGTGTTATTGTTTTAAAGAAAAATGATATATATTATCAAAAATGTTAGATATTTTCAAAAATTGACCTGGATTTTAAATAATAGTTATTGTTTATTGAAAATAGCTATCAAATTCAAAACAATGTTAATATCTTAGAAACTTGTTCAAGTTTATGAAAATATTATGGATTTCTTAAAAGGTTACGATTTTCAAAGTTTGTTCTTAATATTCAAAAATGTTTGTGCTTGTAAAGAAATGTTCACACTTCCAAAATTGTTCATTGCTAAAAAATGGATGTCATTTTCGTTTTATTTTAATATTCTCAAACTGTTTGTGGTAAAAAAAACTGTACAAATTTATCAAATTTTGTATTTGTTTAAAAGGTTCTTCTCAAAATTCATTAAAAAAATATGTTTGGAAAATTTGTTAGCTTTTTCATTTTTGCTATCTATTTTCAAAAACATTCATGTTTTCAAAAGAGAAATAAGGTGATGAAGCAGGAAAGAAAGAAAAATAAATAAAAAGAAAAACATTGGGCGGGCCAGCCAGGCGGTTGCCGTTCGTGCCCAACCCCGTCATGTGACGGCCCACATCCCCCGCTGCGGCCGCGCTTGGCTTTCCATCTAACCTCCCGTCGGCCCACCTCCCCTCCTCTCCACCTACCCCGCCGCCCACCTTATCCAATCCTTCCGCTCCACTCCCCTCCACTCGCTCCTCTCCCCTCCACTCACTCCCCCGTCGCCCCAGTTTCCCCTCCGCCGCCGCATCGCCGCGTGCGTCCACGGGCTGGCGTCCGCGCGGCTCCGCCCGGCGACCGCCGCATCAGGCCCTCTCATATCCACTCGGTGGCAACCTATCGCCCTTTCACCTCACCCCCGATTTATCACCGCGCACCTCGCCGAGAACGCAACCACCAAGACTCCGCCCGGCGACAGCTACGTCTCCGGCGAGCCGTGTGCGGCTGAGGGGACGCACGCATCGAGCTTCATCGCGCATCAATCTGCAACGACACGTGTGCGGCTGGATCCGGTGGAGGTCCGTTCAGATCCGCCACGTTGCTGGTCTCCGGCGATGTCAAGGTCGAACCGAGGCGGGGTGCATCGATCTGCAACGACAGAAGCTACGGTAAGCGCGTCCGAAACCTTTCCTCCTCTACTTCTTCCATTACTGGAATCCCTGACCTGATCTCCTCCTCGCTGTTTCGAGGTGGCTCCCCGACGGCCAAGACACGGCCACAGTGGTGCATACTGTCGTATTCATCGCCGGCAAGAAACAACCCCACGAGGTGTAGTCACGGTGGTCTACCACTCCGCCGTCTTCGGCAACCCAAAGTGCAAACCGAGGGCAAGGTGAGACAAACAGCCCCTCCCCCGTCCCCCGTCCCTGCTAATGGCCGTAGGTCAGCGGTTTGCTGTAGTTTAGGGCTAGCTACACGGATTTGAGACAACAGATCGAGTTTTGCCGTGTGTAGTGTTGGGTATCTTTTGCACTTGCTCCATCGACATCTGCTACTATTTCATATCATTGATTGATGCATTGTTTTTCATAATTGAATTGGCGAATGATGAAAAGGTGTAATGTTCAGGATTTTTGCTAGATGATTTGTTAATCCAGTTTAATTTTAGTAGGCATCTGGTACTGTTTATGTATTGATAGCGCACCTAGCTTAAATCCTACAATACTATTTTACTTTTCTCAAACAATCTTCTCTGGATTTCATATTAACAAGTGGCTTGGTTTGTACCAACTCACGGGTATTGTCCTTCTGCTTTTGCATGCTACTATATTATGCCTTTGGTTTTAGTTAAGCTAACATCACCAATCATTTAATGATTGCTGGTCTTGGGCTTGTGCACAAGTTATGGCCCAGTTTTTTACTTAGTAATTTTGGTTTCTTAATGTTTTTAGGAGACACATTTATTCCAGCTGCACTTTATGGTAATATAATAAACTAAATAGCGACAGTGCTATGATGTCAATAGTCATCTGGTTATGAAGCTGTCATTTTAATCATGAAATAGTCACTGTTCGATCTTTCTTGCAATTCTCGGAAACAATTTTGTGTCTTACCACCCAATACTGAATTTCGCTAACTATACACAAACTGGGCTGAACTCGGATCATGGTATTTAACCATGATAAGCTAAAATAGTTTAAACATGTTTAATAAAGTCACTTTTACATCTTCTTGTTGTGATATATTGTACTATTATATGGTCAGCTAGAAGATGAAAACTATATTGTTGGAATTGAGCTTAAACTAATTTCTTCATGCTGTTGATGTATTTTGTGGTTTCATGCACTTTCGTTCGTGAACTTGGAGACAACTTGGAGACTATGCTTATTGGAGAGGCTGCTTCTTGGGAGTGCAAAGTAAGCAGAACAACCCACACAACTACTGCAATCAAAGTAAGTAATAGCAGCACAATCTGTATGCATTTTATGTACATAGGTATGATACGCTCATTTCCTCACTTTGATTTTGACTAAAATTTATTGTGCAGTAGGAGTAGTTGCTAGAAGTATACTTTGTTGAAAGCTCATCGATGTGCCAATTTTTGATAGTGAAGGTACTGTTTCTGAAAATAGTTTAGTTAGCTTCAGTGTTGTTGGATTCAATATAAATTGAGTTATGTTTTTGGTGCCACAAGGAAATCCTGGACACTTACAATCAAGTTGGGCATACATGTCAACTATTTTTTGAGGGGCAACATATATATCAATTATGTGAGGTGAGGGGATAGAGTTGTGAAGGCAAATTATAAGTACAATTACTTGACCTAAAAACTTCTTATCTACTGCTTGCTATCAAAACTCAGTGTCTACTTTTTGCCATAAAAACTTTGTCTACTGCTTTGTCATGTTTCGTTTTTTTAGTACATATATGTGCATTGTGCTTACAAGACAATAAGGCATCTAATGCCAGATAATATTATTTATCTTTACTTGTACATTAGAGTCATCTAATAAGAGAGGTCAATGATGTGACCATATCTTCATGAGTTAGAGATACTACAAGTCCTTAGAGTCATCTAATGACAATAATTATTTTGGTAATCTTTGCCCAAGGATGGGTTTTTGTGGTGGAAGTTTGCTTGGCCACGAAAATAGTTTGGTTGCCTATGCAGTCTAGAATATATGATGAATCTATTTTTCTTCAGTTGTACCTCACCTAATAGGACATGATCATAATAAAATAACTATTATACTTTTAGAGAAGAGACAGATCAAGAAATCTTCATACCTAGATGAACTCGCCTTCTTGATCCTCCACGGAATTTTTCCTCTAGGACTCGCTAATTTGATCTGTTGCTATCTGTGATGGGCGAAGGGAGAGAAAGGAGGGAGGAGGGATGGCATAGGTTAACATATATAGATAGGCCATGCTTGGGATAAGCTGGGTAGGAAATCATGGCTTGTTCTAGTCCCACCATATATTCTGTATGGGGCAGATCTATTTCCTTTCGAGATCAAATGCCCACCTGTTAATATATATTAGAAAAGATGTCAATAATTATAACTTTCTAAATAGGTAAATTGTTATTTATTCATAAAATAATCAACTTATCATTGATTTGCATGCCAAGATTAACTATAACTGGCACACAAGATACATTGTATATACTTAAATAATAATAAAATTAATATATATCTCTGCCAGTGGCATCAAAACATATAACTTTCCAATTATCGTATTAGAAAAACAATATTGTAACATGTATATACTGTTGCAGGAATTGTTTAATGGATTCACAGAGGAGTAAGAAGTTAAACTACATCAGAGATTGGAGAAACTTTACTTATCCACTGGTGCTGCCAAAGTATGAGTAACACAATTTCATCGTCTCTTTTCTTTTTACATTGTTTCCTTTGGATTTAAAACATTGGAATCTTTTGCCAGCATTTTTCAAAGGGATGTTCTTCAGGGTGTGGAGGGCTACATAGCGACAGTACCTAAGCAAGTGAAAATAGGTATGTTGCTCCAATTGTATATTAGCTCCAATTTTACTTACCACATATGTCTATTCTGTTTAAATATAGTTCATACATTGAACACATTATATTTTGAATTATATTATATTACAATGAGATGTGACTGCCTTAGGGTAACTTTATAATAATTTTCTTACTCACCAAATATTATTGGAAAATGTTGGTAACGGATAATAATTGTCGGAACATCCTGGGACAAACTTGTACTTTATGTAGTCAATAAGAAAACAGTTTGGCGGGGACTAATTTTGTCTACTGTATTCAGGAACACATACAAGATAATCATTGCTTTATCAGAAACATCTTGAGCAAGACAGAGAACTGTGGATCTGTGTGAACTTGAAGATTGGTGACAATTGAAGGTCGTGCCCTATGACCGTTCGATTGCTGGTTTAAAGTATACATCGTATCGTATAACAGTGCGTGTATGGATGAAGTTATACGATATGAGATTAGCTACTGCAAAAGAAAATTAATGACGTGCACAATAACGATGAAATGTTAATTAATTTATTTGTTCACTTAAATAGTTCACTGTAAATAATGAGTGTATACATCATATCGTATAACAGTGCGTGTATGTATGAAGTTATACGATACAAGATTAGGCTTTAGAACTTTAGCGTGACGAAAAAGCCCAGATGGTCTGCCCTGCCCCACCTAAACACAGGGACATATAGTGGCTCTCGAACCAAAGATTTTTATCAAGAGCACACGAAAGGCATCCCTTAGCTTTAGAGAAGGGGACAAACAATATGTACAAGATTTACATGGCTGCAGGCATCACCCACGACGTGCCTGCCATCTCCTGAAAACCCTCCTAGGCTAATATTCACAAGAATGTAGAACTCCACTCCCTCTAGATAGAGCCCACAGGTGGCGCTCCATGAAAATGTTCCCGGCCAGTTATTGCCAGTTATTCCTAACTAAAAATCTACCATTCTTGATTCCATATACTCCAGCAAATCAACTTGACAAAAGAGTCGAAGTCCTTTCAGTGTGTCTTGGGCATCCTCTCACTCGAAGCCACCCACCACTCTTCCACCTTTTCATGCCCATTGGGTATCAGGTGCAGAGGTATCACTACCTTGGAAAAGAATTGAACCGGACACATGCGGCATAGACGCATTGTGCAAGGATGTGATCCACCGTGTCCTGCTCCCGATCACACAAGAAGCATGAAGATATCTGATCTAGCAAACGTGTCGAACTCGCCTATCCGACGTTCGGATCCTATATTGACGACCAACCACATAAGTAGCTTGCACGAGGTGCCCCGCTTTTTCATATCGCGTCCGCAAGCTGAAATTGCACCCATCCCTCACACTAAATCGCATAAGCCAAAGCAGCCGAGTAGGTGCCCGCACCGTTCCATCACATACTAAAGATCAGTATGTGCATACTCTACTCATGCCGCCTCTTCCCCTCATCCTCTATCCTTGATGCATCATGCCGCCTCTCTCCCTTATCCTCTCTCGATTGCAGCATTGATAGGGAATCGGAATGTCAAGCTCGATTTCTAGCTTGAGAAGCTAGACGCCTTGCAACCCTATCGGCTGATTCGCTGGACCCCTCACCAGTTAAGCTGATTTATCATCGAAGGACATGGATGTTAACTTATTTTTTAGCGTCTACGGCGAAAGCTAGGCGCTAGGCCAATGCCCAGGGCTTAACCGCCCAAAGGCGAGCGCTTAACAAACATAAATTACTAAAACAACAAATAAAAAAGCGAAACCAACTTGTAGTAGTACCAAAACTACAAATAGTTATTAAATATTCCAAACCCAAATTTTTTAATAGTTTCCATCCATAACCAAACCCAACAAAGAGATGAGTGAAGTAATCCTGACGGTTCTGCATGCATAGAAGCATATTTAGTTGTTCAAAACCATCAAGGCCGCCGTAATCTCCTGAGGGATGTTTCGGACAGCTAGATTGTCTTTCAGCATGAGCATCTGGACTACAACTTGGCTCCTGAGCATTATTGGATCCTAGAGAGAATGAAACAAATTCACCATTAAATGTTGTAGTAGTTGGATTAAAAATGGCACATTGAAACTCATCGTATAGATAATTACTGTAGTGTTCATCCAGGTCATGCTACGCAAAGAACCGAGCTGGTGGGCCATCTCTTGTAGAACTAAGAAACCCGAGTCTTTGCTGTGACAAACAGTATAAAAACTTGAGATTTCTACATCGCATCTTATTCATCTAATTTTTTATTAAATTACCGTCGAAAATTGAATGACATGTTGTCATGGCGCCAATCCATGAGTTTGGTGTTCCATCCAAGGACCCTAGCCTGCAACACTTCATTGAGTTCTTGCTTCAAAATAGTGATCTCCTTCATCATCTCTTTGTTGTGCGTGCTATTTCCCACTTTTTGTCCGTCTAGTGATGGATTAAATCGATAACCCTTCTCCTCATCCGATTTACCACGAGTAGACCATACGAGGAATCCGGGATAGACAACGAAGTAGATACTACAGAAGGTCAACACAGGTTAATTGCTATCAAGAAAGAAAAAATAATTTAGGAATTAAAGAATCTTACAATTGTGGAGTTGAACACATCATATCTAGGAAAGGGCTGTAGAACAGCATTGCTGATCAGCGTCGAGGTGCGCTGCCCTTGCGGCATCCACGAATACCTTAGTGCTCGTGATTGAGCATGAAACTGCAAGTCAAAATAATGTTTTCCTCCAACCATGTTGGTGCCTGCATGCCTCTCTACTTCAGCGCTTCAAGCTTTGAACAGCGAGATTGAAGCGGTCGGGATGTAGGCTTGCTGAGGTAACAAATAGTGTGTCTTTCAGCATTACGAGGCTGATTTCGATCCGATGATTGCATCGCTTCTTATCCAGATTGAGCTGCACGTAAAAATTTTAAAAATTGGTTAGCACTATGCATGGTAGTTTGAAATATTTTTTTTTCATATGGTAATATTTTCTAGATAATCTAATAGCTACGAGCAGAACGTAATATTTTGATAAACTATAGATGATGAAACTTGTTGCAGCACCTTCTAGAAATAGCTATAATTAAACAATAATTTCTCTATAAGAACAATATTAATTTGCTAGAAATTAGGTAGCAACCATTATTCCAAGTTTCCTGGCTGTTTAAAAACAATATTAAATGGTTGTACATTAAACTAACGACATTAAGTTTTTCAACACTTGTACAACAAATAATACGGTTGATGTTTTACGGAAATACTGCCAAAACATTTAACAAAAATAATTTTGTACTGATGGCCGAATAAAGTAAGATTTCATCTAAAGAAAAACAAATGAAGCAATATCATACTACTATATCAAACAGAGTCTGCTGTGTACGACCTAGTTCTAATGAGATTTTTTTATAGAAAATAAACATAGAATAGCATAACTTACTCTAGTGTCTGCTCATCATGAACGCCGTTCATAAAGCCGAATATATATTCGAGTGCATCTTCCACGTAATGCCTTGGTGGGGGCAGAAGATGCAGGGGTGCAGGCAACTCCTCATGGGGGTCGGCCACAGCATCGTGGAGCTGGAGGGCAGCCTCATTGGGGTCGGGGGCAGCGGCAGCCAGGGTAGCCGGCGCATCGTTTCCAATGATAGGCTCCATCCCTGATCGATATGCGTGAGTGATCGTTCGCTGAGGTGTCTTGGCAATTAGGATGTCGATGCAGCATATATTTGGCAGCTATATTTATTGCGTCCAAATGCTTTTTATTGCCTGCCGAAAAAAATGGGCGGTGGGAGCATAAAGGGATATAATTTGAATGCTATTTTTTGCCTGCCAAATATATCAAATCGTTTTTACTGCTTTTTAATGCCTGCCAAATATATCAAGTCGTTTTAAGGCGTAGATGATTCTTTCTAATTATAAAAATTCGTGACGGGGCCGTATCAGATCTTTCTCCTTTTTTATAGTTGAAAATTTTGTTCCTAAGGATCGCCATATTTACAGTTCAATATCAACGAATCGAAAAAAATCAACCTTTGAATAAAACCAGATATACCGAATTAAGCACGCGTACAAGAAAAACATACTGCCATGATGGCTACACGTAGAGTTGACAAGCAACAAGAATACACACTTTAACAAAAATGTTTGGCCTGTGTGAATACATTATTATTCCAAATGTAGATAAAAGGACTGAGGGAAACGAGCTATTTAATGAGCTGTCTTGAAAAACAAACTCATCTACTGTCCATTTTTTCTGGCTACAACTGCAGCATTGACGTATGATAGTGTTTCGTCAAGTGTCGTTAAGCAGGCTTCGTGGATGTCTACAAAAAAATAATTAATTAGTACTAATATCATCGTAATAAGAAAATGAACAAAATCCATAAAAATCAAAATAGTTTATACAACTTACCTTGAAGATGATGAACATCATCGTCTATGTCGAGGAGAACAAGAATGTGCTCTCCTCATAGTCTCGAGCACTTATCCCTCCGGTTTAGCTGTATATGCGTAACTGCAATTTTCTCGAATAAATTTTCAGTGCCTGCAAGTGTTTCAAGTGACGACCAGCATGCTCTTGACTTAGGCGTATAAAAAGTATCTCCCATCTGGAATTATAAAGAAATGTTGATAGTAGTCAACTATCAAATAACAATAATCATATATAAAACCTCAAGTAATGATTGGAGTTTACCGAAAATTCATAATGCCTATCTCAACAAAATGGACCTGCCGTCTATATAATGAATCCCACCTATGTTGTATCCTACCAGCATAGACAAGAATACCAAGAACATCTGGAAAAAAATAATTCTGGGTGAGACAAAATGTTGAATGGATAAATATGCAAAAACAAATTAAAAGATGTTGCACCGGTAATGGTTTTGTCTCGTAGCAAGGATATGGCACCAAGTTGTGCGAAAAAAGGTGGACAGATTGTCGATGCAATACTGTGCACCGATGTCCTAACCATGGTCATAGCATTTAATTCAATGACGAACTCCATGCATAGATACCAGAAGTGACCATCTAGCATTTCCGTGGGGTTTATCCCAACGTTAGTGAAGTTATATGTTAGCCCGGTCTGCAGATTGTCGTTTAATCGATACGCTTGGTTGTTGAAGGCAATTGCTTCAATCTTTGTTCCCTAGAAATTTTCAATAATTCAAATAACAAGACTTTAGACTACATGTGTATATACATTAAAAAGGTTGATATATTTATTGATCACTAATCTCATACTTCCTGGTCCAGAAGTATGCAACGAAAGTATGGGTTTCCCATTGCATGCACCCTGATATGGGACTTCCACATCACCTTAGCTCGAATGATCCAACATCTGTGATAGATATGTTCCATCCGTACACTTTGAAAATTCAGGTACCTACATAAAATAATACAAAATGATGAGATAAACAGACGGTGATGTCAGTTTAGCGTGCACGAAAATCTATACACTTGCCTGTTCATCGGAGGGATGATGGGATCCGGTGGATTAGCCATCACCCTCGTCGAGGGCCTCAAGCTGTATGATATCACCATGGTCAGGGAGCTAATGGATGAAGTGTTAAAGAATGATAGAGGGGCGCATGGGCATATATAGTCCAAGGGGCCCATAGGCGGGAAAATCAAAATTCTTTCAATATTTACATGTGGCCGTATAGCCAAAAAGACACTCCAATATCGAAATGATTATAAATAGTAAGTTATGAGAGTTATTTGGCAACAAAATATTTATTGCTAAAACTGTTTGAATCAATTAATTATTTATAGATATTTGAGATTCTTCCTCAGATAAAAATCATGTGAATTATCTCACCAGTATCAATGATTCCTTTTTGCCTGTTAATACGCTATATCTCTAATCCTAATGATGACTTTAGAAACGCAATAATTGGATATATATCGTAATAATTAAGGTGATAGTGCGTTTAGGTAAGTATATTCACGCAATAAATATATTACCATTAATGACAAACATGTAATCAATTAACTATATTTACTCAGTTTTTATTTTGCTATATTCACCCAATTAATATTATTACCATGAATTCACTAATATTTCATCGATTAAAATTATTAACATTAATTACAAACATGTAATCAATTAAAAAATCGATTGTTTACTCAGCTTTGATTACACTATCTGTTCATTTATAATATCCCAGGATATTTGTTTTTAGTACATGCGATGAGACGTCGTTGTGTTACTTTGCAACACTATTTTACGGGCATTTTAGAATAGTCACAATTCGATGGTAGCGTGTATTCATATAAGAACAAGATAAATATCTGTTCTTTATGAGAGTTTGCATCAGCTTGTTGCTCTCCTTGTATTCATATAAGAAAAAGAAAAACATAGCATGTTAGGCGACAAAAATCAAAGGGATGAACAAAAACAGAGAGTAAGAAACCAAGCATGAAACAAAATATGTTCTTTATTCATACTTTGATAGTTTGACTCCAAATCGATTACAATGCAAAATGCTCTTAAGGAGCGTTCAAACATAAGACAAAAAAAGCTGTAAAGAATAATGTATAACTCCTCATGATTGCTCTTTTCAAGGCATTTCTGTCTTGTTGTCACATGCTTGCATGTGCTTCACAACCATATATTCCAACTTCTCGATCTTCTTTACGAGCGTTTGCATGAGCTTGTTGCTCTCCTTGGTTGCCTGTAGAATTTGATCGTTTGTAGTAGCCCAACCGTCCCCCAAACCTTCTTTCCTAACGGGATAACTACTACTAATAGGATCGACGTGATTATGCATCCTAAGACACTTTGACTTTGGCGTGTTACTCTCAGCAAAGGGAAGCATATCGTAGTGCCGTCCACATCTTCCATTACACGAGATCTTCCTGCCAATGAATATCCTCAACAACATCATTGCTGAAGCGAATTGAACTGTTGGATGGCGCCATGTGAGAGGAGGATGGGCGTCAAGAAATAGTTTTACTTGTTCAAGAGAGGTCCGGTAAGGTCGCTAGAACGGTTGGTCAATATATAAGCGTTTATATCAAGCTTTGATTAGGAAATCGGTAATCAAATCCACCGATCTGTTCACGATCAAATATTATTTAGTAGGATCAATTTTGCGATTCGGTGAGTAAAACAAATAGGAGTTATTATTTTATAAAGATATCCTGTCTTAAGATTTCATTCCTGATAAAACAAATAGGATTTTTTTTATAAAGGTAGCAAATAAGATAGTTAACATGCACGTAATGTTTTAGTCACAGGATATCAGAGGTTCGCGAAATAACTGCCTATAATTTCATAATTAATTATAATTTTACACACCAGACGATTCTGTTATTAAATAGCTGTTTGTATGGACAAAACGTTTGTTAGTTTTAGAATATCTTCTTTTACATTTTTAGTAGAACGTTGTCTTGTTTCAGTATGTTATTTTCAGCGTCTGACCAAAAATACATTATGAAGGCGGTAACATTTCAACGGAACATTAATTAACTTAGCACACACGGTAGAGTATGTTTCAAACATAACAGATGTGGTTATTTCAAATACTAATAAAACAACGACGTGAATTTTGTATAGTTAAAATCTGGAAGGAAGTTGCAAAGAGATGAAACAGATGAGGGTTGTGTTTCCTTTGTACGTAGATTCATTATTTAAAGAGACTAAACATATATTATATCTTCAAATATCTCACACCTCTCTACACAGTAGAAGATGGAACAGTAGAATGTGCCATTAGAAAACAAAGTGGCATCGCAGCAACATACAGTGTGTTGCAATTGTCTGCTTCCTTCTTTTTGTTTTGCGGGGGCGTGTCTGCTTCCTTCAAAGCCTTTCTTTCCGGACCAAAACAGGCTTTCGTTCCGTTTTATATATAAAACAACTCAACACAATACAGTGCACGACTGAGCAATACAATGTGGCAAGAAGGCTCTATTACAAGGCAGGATAAAATATATAACAAGAAATGTAGACCTAGCCTAACGCCTCGGCGAGGTCTAGCAGACGACGCTTTTATGGGTGTCTCCTATTCTTAAGCTAATTACGATCTTTCTTTCCTTGCATTCTAGTTGCTAACAGTTGATGTCCTGCATGGCATGCACTAATAGGATCAGAAGTCTGTGACATAGAAAAAAATACCCCGACATGGACTTATTGTTCTTTCATAGTACATGCCATGTATACAATGTTCACATGTTGACAGAGCTACAAAAACTTATTAGTAGATAAACCACAGTTATAGCTCATGTACCTTCGGAAGGAACAGACTACAAAAAAATATTAGTAGATGTCCTCTGGTTTGATATTTTGAAGGCACGAACAGATAAAAGCGCACCTGATATTGTATAAAATGTACATTTCGTGGCAGAATAATAGGTGGTTATAAATTGTGGTACTGTACAGGTTCCAACAACAGGAAAAGCAACTGACAAAATATTATACAATGAAAGGAAAATAATACTACTGGAAATATTTTCCAGATCATGAAGATGTCAACACGCATGCATCCGCTTACTTGTGCCAACCCTGCAACACATCATGTCTTTTTAGATATGTAGTGAAAAAGCCAGGATTATAACATTGAAATAAAGGGCAAATAAGAGACTATATACAGGACAAAAATAAAACTGCATTGGGGCCACATCATAAATATTTCTCAAATGTAGAACACTCCAGTCCGGCAAAAGTATAAATTATGTCACATACAGGAAAAAGTGGCAACTTGCAAAGTCACAAACTCCAGGCAATATTATAAATATTTGACTTGTTGAATAAACATAATAAAGTTCAGTTGCTAACATCGAAAGATAAATATTTGTGCAAGAACACGGAAGACGACCAAATTGTCTGCAGCAAAAGAGTAAATCCTTTATCTTATTCAAAACCCGTCAGCTTCTTAAGAGCGGACTTCAACCTGTAAGGACTTCCTTATAGACGATGTTCTTCATCGAGGTTTGTAAGGACAAGACAGGTCTTTTTCGCTTCTTAGGTTTACCGCTTTGCTTCTTGGCATCCTCCTCCTTATCCTTCTCAATGAGGATCTTTATGTTTCTCTTTGCGGTGGCTCGAGACAGTGCAACATAGAGTTGACCATGAGAGAACACTGGATTAGGTAGGTACACACCAACAATCGGAATCGTCTGGCCTTGAGCCTTGTTAATAGTCATAGCAAAGCTAAGCCTAACAGGAAATTGCTTCCTCTTGAACTTGAAAGGAAACATGTCATTGTCAGACGGGCACAGGGGTATTCGAGGAAGGAATACCCTCCTACCTACGTGTTGTCCGACCACGATTTCAGCGTCGATGGCGTTCCTCTCGAAACCTCGCACCACAAGCCTCGTCCCGTTACAGAGACCATTAGCCGGATCAATGTTCCTCGGAAGTATGGCGGGCGGTTGAGCTTTACTTTGAGTGCATGCGGAGGCAGTCCGTTGGGAGTCAATCCATTTAGGAACTTCGGGGCGTAGTAGCCATACGGGTCGTCTTCGCCTTTATCAAAGCTATAGTAGATTACTTCTTCTCCCGAAAACGCTCTACCATGCGTATGTTTATCTTGTCGGCGTTCTCGTTCGTGGTGGAAGAATTGCGCGTGAAGTCATGTAATCTGGATCGGTCATGTTGTCATCTAGTCTCGGAAACACATGGTCAATCAGCGTCTCGGTCATCACCCTCGCTTTGTAGATGGCACACAAATATCTTCCGAGTCGGATGTTTCCTTGTTCGTCAACTTCCTCGGTGCCATTGCCTACCCTTAGCAAGTAATCCGCAAACCGGTGTCATTATGAGCCCTCATGTTGGTGACAAGCCTTAGTGGCGCATACCCTTCCAAAGGTGTGAACTTGAAGGTTGCATCAATTATCGACCGGGACCCCCTCGACGACCGGAAGCACCTGCCTAAAGTCCCCGCCAAACACAACAGTTTTTCCTCCAAAGGGTCGGTCCCGACTTCCCGTGATGTCACGCATGCTGTTGTCCAGTGCCTCGACCGCCTGTCGCTTAGTCATGGTGGCCTCGTCCCATAGTATCAATGAGGCCATCCTCAGTAGCTTGGTAGTACCACTCTGTTTCGTGAAGGTGCATGAGGCGCCATCGTCGCAGCTCAATGGGATCTTGAACCTCGAATGGGCAGTCCTGCCTCCAGGCATGATAGAAGCGGCGACGCCTGACGTCGCGGTAGCGATAGCGATGTTGCCCTCGCTTCGAACCTTGGCGAGCAGCGCCCTGTACAGGAAGGTCTTCCCTGTACCTCCCGGTCCATCAACAAAGAACACACCCCCATCACCGCGCTCAACAGAAGCTAGTATCTCGTCGTATGCAGCCCTTTGCTCCAAGTTCAGCGACGAAGCCAATTTAGTGTCGTTGATGTCAAAGTCGACGTTGGATTCCTCAATCACTTCTCTGGCCTCGCCCTCGGTTGGGTCGAACGCATCGTCAATGCATGGAAGAGCGAAATCAGATATGTCTTTGCCCATGGACTGCAACATACCCCTAATGTCAAGCAACACCATCTGTTCCACCTCAATCGGGCATGTGTGTGATCGCCGATAGTCATCAGACATAGGCTCGAAGTGCCTATCCCATAAACCACGCACGTCGCCTGGCTCACAGTGCACCAAAATTGTTGCAAACAGCCTCCTGAGCGAACAAGGCATCGCCTTGCTTCTCGCCTCGGAAAGACGATCGTCGGCGTGTTATCGCCTCGACGAGTCCCAACCTTTCGGCAGCCTCTCTAAAGCTCCGCGCATAGCCTACCGTCCCACGGTGAGCAGGTCCTCATAGGATGTCTTGCCAAGAACATGGTTTAGCAGGACACGCAGATAGTATCGCTCCCCTCTGCAGGATTGGCGGACACAATTCGACCTATCGATAATGCTTCACCCGCTCTTTCCAATACTTCTTACCCTTACGCCATGTGAACCTTTGTGGAAAATCCTTGTATAATATATTCCTAGCCCACGGTGGTTTTGGTTAGCTTTGAAATACTCATCAACATGGATTTGGAAGCTTTCTCGAGGCGACTTCGTCGGTCAAGTGAGCTTGCTCATTGAATGCCACCACATGCATATTCGGAGATCTGCAGGAAGTGTAGGACAGGCGGGTCATTGGCACACAAGGGAAGCCAAATATCCTCCACATCGCCTCGGAGGATTAACCCACCTCGCATCTCGTATCTTTTGATCTCATCAATGTTACCATCGGCGTCGGGCTGGTCGATCTTTGAAAGAAGCCCTATCATGGCCCTTGTATATATACTTGTAAAGGTATTTGACGGCCTTTATGCTGGAGCAAACCTCAACGTTGATGTGGCAATTGAACATCCGTAGAAGGTAAGGGTTATACGGCACAACCCATCTGTTGTCCAACATTTTACCCCGGACCTTAGCTTGCCGACCATTATCTCGACGACGATAAACAGGGTATGAGTCCTTGCCTTGTGCCGTGTTTTCATTGAACGGCCGCGGGTATCTGCACTTGCACTCGTTCCCTTGCATGCATACATTTTTGGGGTTGAGAGCACCGCATGGTCCATGCATCATATGTTTCACCACCAAGGCGTGGAGTTCAGGATACTTTTGCTTGTCGGGGCTCGGCGAAATGAGTCGGTCGTACTGCTCGGAACGACAAGCTTATAGGCAGAATCCATGATCAACAAAAAGTGTGCGTGGGGGAGGCCCCTCTTTTGGAACTCGACTACGTATACATGTGCAACAACAACACCCAGGATATGCTTCTTGAACAACATATCTTTCATAGCCTCTAGCTTCCCATGGAACACACGAGCCACAAGATCAGGTCGGTCTTGCGCTGTTTGACCAGGAAACAACTCATTTGTTATCTCTTCCCAGTTAGGGTTGCAGGTCATGGTCAAGAAGATGTCAGGCTTCCCGTACGTATGGACAATTGACATGGCATCCATATGCCTCCGCTTCATGTCGCGGTCGCCACCTGGGTACGTTCCAGGTAGCACGATCCTTACTCCTACAGCGCTTGCACGGGTCTCCCCGGATGTAATTGCATCGACAACTCCTTGATACAGTCGGCACGGATCTTTGTCCGGTTCTTCTGTACCATTTCAACCTACAACTCTCAATTTTGATGTACATGTCCACCCCCATTCTGGAGCAATCGTGCTCCACGTATGGGATTGAATATCCCGGTCGTGTCTCAGTAGCATGTAACAAGTAGTAGTCTCTCACCGAGGGCGCATAACCTACTATTTCCCTCTGCACATGGTTGAGTAACGCAGACATTAGGATTCATGTGAGAAGTATACAATTCATGTAAACAACATAATACGCATAAGGCTTACCTGCATCATCATCATCTTCATCATCATCACCTCTACCTCTTGGTTGTTGCACGACCGCCAAGGTACATCACGTTTAGGAAGTTTGGTGCCAACCGAGCTCCCCCTTGGGTAGAAGAGTGGGTAAGAGAGAGGGTCATATGAGCCAGCCGTCACATGTATCTTGTGCCTCTGGTTGTCATTCCCACAAAGTGTAATCTTACGATCGAACCTCTTTGCTAGGTCTGCCCTCAACCCAAATTGCAGCGACCTCGGATGACAGAGGTCTATTATACCTCCTTTGGTCTAGTCTCCGGTCGGTGTTGAGGTCTATCCTGTGTCGTCAAGGTTGTCCTGTGCGCACCCAAACTCCTAAACTGCTTTGGAGTACGGGTTTTCCCGAGTATGTGCACTAACTTTCTCACGACATCTTGGTCTAATTGCTCGGTGGCAGCCTTGCGATGGGTTAGGCCTGGTCGTCGTCATAGAAGTACAATCTGTAGATGTTACGGGCGTGATGTTGGCCCGAAGGAATGAGCGTTGTGGTAGATGGTGCCGTGCGCCGGAACGTGTACACCCTGGACTTCATGTTTGTGTAGCTTTCATCAAGGCTGACACCAAGGGTTGTGAAGGAGAAGTGGCCGTTGAAGAACCGTATGTTCTCCCGAAAATGCCTTGAGTCCGCATCCATGCTAGACCAAAGCCTCATTAGATCCGGGATGGGCTCCGGTTGCTTCAGCTCGATCTGCCCACTGCGACAGCAGAATCCCGGGGCCTCAGACACAAACTTCTTGGCTTTGCAGTGATCGCAATTTGCGGCGTGCTTCAGGATGTGTGTGTGGTCTGGGAGGTTTGCGTAGACATAATCCAATGGATCATGGTGGACATAGGTATTGTGACTTGACTCTTCCCATCCGTCGTGCTCCATGTCATCAGTATCAGCGTCTGCAAACAAGGTTTATAATTATTGTGATATTTCAAACGGGTGGATGTTGCTCAAGTGGGTGTACATACCTTCACCAGCAAACAGGTAATACTCATCGTCAAAGAGGCTATCAGGGTTGACATTATCATTCATGAGACGAGTAAGGTAAGCGTCCATGTCGTCTGCTCAGGCGCGAAACCAATAAATGAGGTTCGATCTCAAGGGGCGCAAGGAGAGTAAGGATGGGAGTGTTACCTTCACTTCGATCGTGTACTCGGCGTGCTAGATGAGGTCGAGGCACCGTGTGGTTCCACTATGTTAGATTGTCCAGGTGAGCTCATCTTCGGTATGGAGATGGACCTGACGGTTGGGGTCTTCATCCTACCTGCAAACGTTTCGTTACGCCGATCGCGTAGAACTTTCCTCTCACCATGCGGTACATGTGTACTTTTCTTTTCTTTGCCAATTTTTTGTTGACGCTTCTTTGCCACCATACCACCCTTGCAAGCTCGCTCTCCCCTTCGAGGTGTTGCTCTGGACTCATGACTCTGCTCGTCCTGTCCATTATCCGCTATTGCTACCGGATCACTGGTTTGATGGTCGGCATTTACAGGACCATCACTGAATGTTCTGCTTAGGTATGCACCTACACCAATATACATCAGTATTTATATCTTAAGAATAATTACACGATGGAAGACGATGGTTGATAGGATATGTACCATCGGTCTCGGTGTTGCGAATGTATGTGGGGGCCGCATTGACCGTAGGAGCATGACATATTACTTCACTGTCGAATTGTTGCGTGAGGGCTGAATGTGCGAGAGTCGGACAATGTGTGTGAGGGTTGGACATTGTGCTAGTTAGATCTGGACGTGGCATTGCGATCGATTCAGCACAAGGGGTGTTTTTCTTTGCAGCATACTTTGCCTTTCTCTTTGCGCTTGACTCCCCCCTTTCATCCTCAGTCATGGTTTTAGGGTGTTGCATGCGCCATTCTTGCAACTTCTGATTTTTTTCTCGAAGATCGATCACTCCGTCACCCACTTTTATCCGATAACTTGCTCGCCTCCGCGCGTTTCTCTGCTCAATTTGCTCGTCCGTCAAGTCACCGTTGTGTTCTTTATCGGGCTGTTTTACATCTAGTTTCTTGCTGGCTGCCTCCTCTTTTTTCTTTCGATAAGCAGCTCTCCTCCGAGCCTTCATTTGCTCCTTTTTCTCGTCAAGGTCCACCGAGATTGGTTGACACCCATTTGTGATATCACCGAGAGGTAGCAGGGTCACATCTTGCATTTCTGCAAGAAGCATTTAGGGTCTTAACTTTTAAAGAAGATTTCATGGACTACACAAACGATTAATTTATGTATCTGCACGGTCAGATTAAGTAGAGAATGTATAGATGGATGTAGTTGGGTTGGTATCATCAAGAGGTAACAGGGGAACATTTTGCATATCTGCCCGGAGGGTTTAGGGCCTTCATTGTTCACCGAGAGGTAACAGGGCTGGTTGAAGCTACTTATTTATAGAATCCGGCAGTGTCCATACATACAGTCTGTATGTATTCTAAAGTCCTAAGTTTCATCATATATCGAATTGAACCTAAATGATTAGGAATGGTATGATAACACAAGGGTCAACCAATGGTCAATTATTCGTGGGGTTGGGGTCTCGGAAACATATGACAACACAAGAAAGTATACGTACGGTAATCATATTGCAGAATCTTAAACATCCGTACCTGATATCGTAATGTTTGTTAGATTTTCATCTTTTTGCTTCTTGTCTGCCTCCTCTTTCTTCTTTCGATAAGCAGCTCTTCTACGAGCCCTTAGTTGCTCTTTTTTATGGTCATTGTCCACCGTGGTTGGCTGACACACATTAGTGATATCACCGAGAGGTAACCTACCCACATACCGCATATCTGCATGTGAAATGCTATTAACCTTATACTCTGGAATGGAGTTAGTATATATAATATCATCGCAGGCCTTCCCATAAAGCATTCTTACGATATAGTAAGGGCGGACAGATTTTCATCTTGTTGCTTTAGGGTAGCATCCTCTTTTTTCTTTCTATAAGCAGCTCGCCTCCGAGCATTTTTCAACTCTCTTTTTTCGTCAAGGTCCAGAGAGGATGGTTGTTCTGCAGTTTTGATATCACTTTGAATACGGTGTGGAACATTATGCGGCCTCTCTTCCCAAATGTGACGTTGCATGCCATCATAACAATATACTGGACCGAAACAAGGCAAAGTTATAGGCACATGGTCTTAACCTTTCGGCAACATAGTACTTACCCGAAATCAGATGGGAAGGCTGATGATCATATATACTTTCACAATCGGATTGTTCAAGTATCGTCCATTCCGAGTGAGCAATTTGGACTCCTACAAGTCACACGCTTCATATTTTAGAATCGGTTATGTATGTTTTATCACATGAAAAGCATAAAAGCAATCTCAGCATATATGCACATACTTAATACCTTGACTACTTGGGTAATTCTTGTGAACATCGTCGGCATCAGATATATGTTGTTCATTAGAATCGTAATTCTTGTGAACTTCGACGGCCACAGGTAATTGTTGTTCATTAGAATCGTCACCAAGATGTGCCTCCATCGGGCCTGCAACATGTACAGCGATGGTGTTTGACATGTATAACAAAAAATATGTAGGTGAACACATACAAGGAGGTAGTTATATACCTGGAGTATCATATGTGCTATCACAATCAATCTCAAGTATCATCCATTCGGAGGGAGTAACATGGACTCCTAGAAATAAAGATGTTGATACATTATAATCGGATGTGCCCAAGTCTTGTAGCCCTGATTCTCCAACTAAGAAGGATGAAAGTAAACATTATACCTGGACTACAAGGGTAAATTTTGTGAACATCATCGGCTACGGGTATATTCCCTTCCTTAGAGTCGTCAACACTTGTCCCCTCCATCGGGCCTGCAACACATATGTAGCTGAAAATATATATGTTTGTCTTGTGTAGCACAGTTTATAGGTGAACATATACCTGGAGGTACATGTGATGAAGTCGATTGTTCCGCTGGCTTGCTGTGTGGAGTCCCCATATGTAACTATTATAAAAGACACGTCCAGAAGACACAGGTATCACGCAAAATCTTTTGAACTGACTCTGCAAGCAGATCACGTGCAATACCAACAGTAATAAAGGCCCTTTCCCACTGTACAGAAAGTCAGTCCATAAGGGCAGGTTGTTAAAGACATGTCGAACAGACCTTCCTACTCTGCACTTCTTTTAAACCATGACATCAGGTTGTTTGCTGCTAGATAATAAACTATAGTTGTTTGTTTACAATGCATCTTCCGTGTTGTTTTTATTACTGTTGTGTTTTCATAGTGCATCTTATTTCTACATCTTCTGTGTTGTTTGCTGCACCATAATAAATTTGATCTTTCCCATTTAAGTTGCTTGCTGCTCCCAGTTTTCCAGTGAGCTTACTGTATTTTTCCTTTGCTACATCTTCTTCTTTGATGCATGTTTGTATGTTTTTCTGTCAAAAGGAGTTCACCATGGCTCTTCTTTTTGCTTGAGAAGAAGATGCACTGGCATTTTTGCTAGAGAGGATTTATTGACAGAACTACTACGCATGCTAGAGAGGATTTTTACGTGGTGGGATCTTGACTGTAGCGGCCGGCGGCGGAGGTGCAAAAGAAAGTGTAGTTTCATGATCTGTACACATAAACATACCTGGGGTTGAAACCGTACAGTGTGGTTGATCACACGTTCCGCGCGGCGGCGCGCGATATAGAAACTGCCAGCGAACCGAAAGCGTGGCGGCGGCCTGTCGAGTCGGTCGGCGGCGGCGGCAGTTCGATCTGCCAATGAACCGAAGCGTTCGCGGCGGCGGCGGCGGCCTCTGTGGAGTGAATCGCCAACGAGCAAGAAACGCGTCGTCGCGACCTGTCGAGTCGGTCGGGCGGCGGCGGCAGATTCTGATCTGCCAACAACGAAGCGATGGCGGCGTCGTGGGGCGGCCCTGTGGAGTGAACTGCCGGTGAGCGAAACGTCGCGGCTGCCTGTCGAGTCGGTCGGCGGCGGCGGATCGATCTACCGGGTATGGGGATCGTGGTGTTGATTGGTTGCGTTGGGTGGGCATGGTGGATCGGCGTCATGGCGATTCTGAGGGCGCTGTTGATGGGGTTCGGTGGGTGGGCGTTCGGTGTAAACCGGTTGAAAATAAACCGGTTGAAAATAAACCGGTTGAAAGTTGGGGGGACTATTCAACCAATTGGTCCATTAGGAGTTTAGATTGGCAAACAAGTGATACTATCCTAATTTTGACAAGCATTCATGATAACACCAGTTACAGGGTGGATAATGAAAAATAAATGTACTGGGCGTAGCCAGGCCCCAGGCAACTACGCCATGGCCAGGGGCGTGACTGTGCACCCATTCGTTGACTGTAGCAATTTGTAGTACTACGGGAACTGTAGCTAGTGTAGCTTAGGCTGTTGGCCCGGGGCGTCGGCCGGCGCTGGCTACGCCAATTATGTACGAGTACATGTACACAAGAAACAAAGCAAGTGGACGTTTTCACTAAGGCTGGTCATAGTGAGAGTAACATAGGTACATTCTAACGATAGGTCGACATTCTGACGCAGAATGCGTCATATAGGGTTTTCCCGTGTGCGTCAATCGTCAAGGAGCTGTGGCTTCGCACAGGGACGGTCGAATTGGGCCAGCCCATTTGCAGTTTAACTAAAAAAAATAGGAAATGTAGAGATAATGTAGCAAAATGGTACGGTACCGTCCGGTTTACTGTAGAATCCTAGTTTTTTGGTCAGGTTTTATTTCAAGCAGCTTAGGAAAATATGAATACATACACTGAACAAATTTCGAGATTGATTTTTTTCCATATACATTGAACAATTTTTAAATCACGGTGAACATTTTTGTAGGAAAATGTTAAATAAAGTTCAAATACACACTGAACATTTTGTAGTATAAGTTGAACGATTTCTTAATATACAATGAAATTTTTTAATGAACATGGACATTTTGTAGTATATGTTGAAAAAATTCTTAATATACAATGAAATTTTTTGTAATACATGACGAACATTTTTATAATGCATGGTAAACTTTTCATAATATACGGTGAAGATTTTCTTAATATACTATGAATTTTTTTGTAATATGGGGTTTTACTTTTATATAATAATCAATAAAGAGAAGAAAACAGAAAAAGAAACATAAACATAAAAAAGAAAATAAAAACATTGGCGTCCGCAGGCGGCAAATAATCTAGGCTTCAATCGCCCTTGATTCGCATTGGCGCGTCCAAATTGGTATGGATCAGGGCCCGTTAATATTCTACAACTAACAACTCATTTATTTTGAGACCGACCTACTTCCTATCTAGGATCTTATTTACCAGTCCTTTATATTCCAACGTGTCAATCGCCAAATGCTTTGGCAATTTCTCCGGGTCCGATGAAGCAATATAATTTTGAACCAGACCTTTTCATCATTCCAAAAAAAATAAAAATGGGCAAAAGCCGAGAAGTTTTATATTTTTATATTATGAACCTTCGATTCTAAAATTTAAATTCTTCTACATTGAATGGGTAGCTACAACAATAAATTTGGACCAGCCTTTCTACTCCCCTGCAGCTAGGTTGAGCTGGTACCTACACAATACCTAACCACCTAACCCTATTTTTGCTAAGACTACCCACAATGCATAGTAACATACACTAGTAACATACACAAATCCCTAGACTATGTTACTACCTCCATAGTGGGTAGTAACATAAGTGTGGTAACATGCAAAGCTTCATTTATTAGGTTATAGACTCATATTGCATTGTGACATGTGATGTTACAGTAACTAGCTAAGTTACTGTAACAACCTCTCTCCTCATTAACTCATTGCCACATAAGCAAATTTGCTGAGTTGGACTCGATGTTACTACTGAAGTTACTCCCACTGTGGCTTGTCTTAGTGTTTGCCTAGCCTAGCTTGTTCTTCCTTAGGAGTACTAAACATAATATGTCAAGAAAAAATGGGGCTCCTATTTCATAGGAGCATAGAAGGCGCCTAGCAAAAGGAGGATCGGAAGATTCAGACCATGCTTATTTTAGCTTTTTGAGAAAGTCCAATGCCTAGCCAAACTTCCTCTTTGGGCATATTTCTTTATTGGCAACTTTCAGAAATGTGTGTCTATAACTTCCTTTTAAAAAATCCAACAAACAGAATTTTAAACTTCTAGAAATTTTCCATGCAAATTGTAGGATCTTTTAGTTTTGAAATTTTCCAAAAAAACTGGAATTTCAATCTTTTTAAATTTTCAAAAATTCAAACTTTTAAAATACTCAACTTTCAAGAAATTCCATAAATAATGAAAATTTAAACCCCCAAATTTTGGATGTTCATTTTCTAGGAACTTTCACAACAAAAGGAAAAGTGAAAAAAAAATGCCACGGCCCTGCTTCCCCCCACCCACTAGGTGCGCGTGTCCCGAAGGTAATCTTTCAACGTGTGCACTTCGTCCGTGCGGCCCTCCTCTAGCCTGTTGGGACATGTAACACATGCACGGGGTCCTCCACAGCATGGGGCGCCCGGATAAGGCGCCTCCTCTCGCTTGTGGTCAACTGCGGATGCGTCAGTTTTCAGCCAAAAGGTATATTCGACAAACATACAATCTCATGCAAACTTGTGATCAATGCAATCCAAATCTTTGGTATGAAATCAAAGTACATGTATATCCAATTTTGGCACAAACAATTGTGTTAATTGAATCCAAAAATAGTCTTTGTAGCAGTTAGAGATCAGGCTGAAGCATCGAAGCAGGCCCGGCCCTGATGGGGGGGCAGGGGGGGCGGCCGCCCCGGGCCCCCCGAACATAGGGGCCCCCACGTATGTGTCCTCTGTGTATTAGCCAAGTGAAAAAACTTTGGCTGAAAAAGGGCCCGTGAAAGAACTGATCCTGCGCTAGTACGTTTCGCTTCGTAGATTTAGACGCAACCACAACTATCTGGGGGTAGGTTAATAACGTTTCCCTGAATTAGTGGAATTTCCGTTTCCTCGCGTAGGCCCGCAAACGACGACATGAGGAATCGACCTAGCAGCATATCAATCCCTCAAAAATAACCTATCTGCATATCATGCACGACTCCTGCCGCCACAACCTCCTCCCGCGGAGGCCTAGCCGATGCTTCCGCCTCCAATGGCGGCTTGGGTGATTTCATGTTCGCCCGCATGGACAGGAGTAACGATGCCCCCGATCCCGGCAGGCAGTTTTGGACAAGAAATAGGTAAGCATCTTCTTGATTCATCATCATCCAAGAGCTAAGTAGGTTCTGTTAGGTAGGTGGCTAGTTAGTGGCAAAATTAGGAGTAACAAGTGAATTAGCGGAAAAGAGTTGGATGTAGTTGTCCAGCCTTCTTACTAAATAATCTGGCTGTGTTGGTGATGGATGAAAGACAAGGGGAGAGAATTAATAGGATCCATGGATAATGATAATAGCTGAGCCAAAATTAAGTAGATAATGCATGGTCGATTTAATCTAATAGGTGGCTAAATTAATCTTAGCATTGCAAATTATGAAGTTAATTCTAGTTGTGCGCCATAAATAGTCGTTTAATAATTTTCTCTGACGAACTATGAAATAGACAATGCATGCAATTTCATTGGAAAAATCTTAACAAAAGTAATATAGAGTTAATATAATATATACATAATAAAATTATGAAAGTAGGTCGACTAGTTTCACACTCCATTGTTAAAAAGTTAAGTGCAACCCGTGTTTTAAACAATCAAAATATGCATTATACATAAAGGGCCCCGAGTTTTGTTTTCGCCCCGGGCCCCCGAAATCTCAGGACCGGCCCTGCATCGAAGATGGCGTTGGCGAACCATGGTCGCCTGAGCGCGGTGGTGGCCGACAACCTCTTGTCGATGTTGCACGAGAGGAGCCCCTTGAGGACTTCGAAACCTTCTTTGGAGAGGCGGTCCTCTGGAAAGTGCTCACGGAGCTTGTTGCGGGAAATGACATGCGGCGGTGTCACCAGCTTCCCGGCGAGCGGCAATGACTCGTAGGCTGGCCAGGTCGTGAATAATGGCACGCCGAGAACGCAGAAGATGGCAAGGAGCTGTTGGGCGTCGTCGTCCCCGTCGAAGAGCGGCTTCCCGGAGAGGAGCTCGGCCATGACGCAGCCGAGGGACCACATGTCAACCGTGGCGTCGTAGTCGGTCTTGCCGAGGAGCATCTCCGGTGCCATGTATCGGCGTGTGCCGTGCTGGCCGTACGGCGCGGGCTCTGCCATGGACACCGCGAGCCCTAGGTCGCAGATCTTGACGCTGCTGATGCCGTCTGCGCCGACGAGGATGTTCCCCGGCTTGATGTCGCGGTGGATGATGCGGAGCCCGTGCATGTGCTTGGCGGCGCCGAGGAGCTGCTCCATGATGCAGCGCACGTCGGGCTCGGGGAAGGGCCGGCCGCGGCGGTGCTCGTGGAGGACGTCGTGCAGGCTGGGCCCGACGCACTCCATGACGAGGGAGAGCTTCCGGGCGAAGGGGTCGAGCGAGAGCGCCCGGAGCTCGACGATGGCGCGGTGGCGGTGGCACGCCGCGAGGAACGCGGCCTCGCGCAGCGTGCGGGCGTCGGCGCAGCCGCAGGCGATGCCGGCGCCCTCGTGGGCGCAGGGGAGCGGCTTCTTGACGGCGACGGTGCAGCCACGTGTGAGGTGGCGCGCCTCCACGACGCCGCCGAAGCCGCCCTCGCCGAGCGCGCGCGTCTCCTGGTAGTCGGTGGAGCTCCAGTAGCGCGCCCTCTTGCAGAAGGTGAGCCTCGGGGCGCCGCCGCTGGTGTCCACCTTGAAGTCGGGGTGGTCGCCGGGGAAGACGCGCTTGATGGCCATCATGGAGGAGGGTGAGGACTGAGGAGGAGGTCGATGGAAGAAGCTGCGCGGCCGAAAAGGAAACGAGGAGAGGATCGCATGGTGGCGGTGGTATATATTGAGGTTGGGATGCTCAGCGTCAGCGAGACGTGCTCGACTGGTCCTCGGATTCAGCCAGGTCAACGCGCTGCGTGGCTTGGCCGAGACTGCAACGGGATCATGTACGTACGCGTTCGGATTCGTAGCCGGAGACGAAGTGGAAAGAACTGCCGTCACTTGTCCGATTTCGATCCGTGCATGGATATCTGTGGTTGCTTTAAGATTCACGCCAATTACTTTTCTTGTTGTAAAAAATTATCTCGATATTTGTTCATTCTTTATTCCAATGTGTATCATCGTGTTTCATTATGTGCCAATAAAAAAGATGCTCTTGTTTTGGATCGGTTTTAATATGCACGATAATATACGATGAGACACTAATATGCACTTTGGAACGAGAAGAAAAACCGAATGTAACGCTATGAAACCAGATAAATTCTGAAAATGGTCAAAAAAATGTAGCAAGAATCTCAAAGCAGCTATAGACGTTGAATCCGTGCAAAAAATGTAGCGATATTCCGTCACTTGAGAAATAGCAAACGCGAGGGAAAAAACAAGTACAACCATCTAACAAGTTCAGAAAATTGTCAACCTCACAGCAGTGTGTTTTCTACCTCACACTCTGGTCTGCTCTTCGTCTCGTCTCCTCTGCTACTTCCTGTGTTCGAATTCTATGTTTATGATGACAACAGTGGCAGTTCCTCGGGCATTCGAAATTCCGACGTTCAAACGACAGCAGCACACTAGTCATAACTAGTACACCCTCTGTTCATAAATATTTAGGAACAGAGGTAGTGTTTCTCTTGCATATAAGGGGGCAGTAATAGATTAAGAAAGTCTTACAAGTAAGACCTGAAGCAAAAGTGATGCCAATTACATACCCCAAGTTCAAGCTTACCGTCGATAAACCGAGATAACCGTGGACAGTTTTGAGCCCCTAAAGACAGCTCCATTGCAAAATGAGGCTTTGCTGTCTATAGGGGTATTCATTTAGACTACATAGCAGATAGTAGTAGTAGAAAACAGCATTACTTGTGCTGTTCTGGACTCGTGGTCGGTGTTCGCCACGCAAAATGGCACTAACTGTACAAAACACCTCATGTCGAACGTCGTCATCTTGGAAGGTCAGAGTTTCTCTGCTCTAGTGTTACCCTTGTAGCAGAGACAGCTTCCAAAAACGATCCTTCACCGTCCACCGTAGAACTGAATCAGCATTTCCAGCCTCCCCCGCCTCTGATCCGACTCCCTGTAGCAATTCTTGAGGAAAGCAGAGTAATCCAGGCTGGCTCCTCCAGGCATCAGTTGCTTCTCAATCTCATACTCCCGCTGCAGACTCCTCTGGTACTCTCCTGAGTAGTACTCGTCGCTTCTCCATGGTGGCACAACTGGAGGCCTCTCTTGGTGCCAAGGCTGCTCCGGATGCTCAAGGCTCCTCATTGGTGGATGAAAGCCGCCTTGGTTGGGCAAAACATGCAGCGGTGGCCCTCTGCACAGTGGCTGGATCATGTCCATTGGTGGATGAAAGCTGCCTTGGTTGGGCAAAACATGCGGCGCTGGCCCTCTGCACAGTGGCTGGATCATCTCCTGGTGATGAAAGTAAGGAGCTCTCTCTGGGGCTCGGCCATAGAAGTTGACTGGAAAACCTGGACGTTCCATTGGAGGACCTCCAAAGGGGTAAGGATCAAACATGATTGGCATGTCAACTCTGTTGGCTGGAGGAAAAGGTGGCCGAGGCCATGCTGGAGCAAGTGGATGCAGATCAAATGACCTCGTGTCAGTTGCCAACATGTCAGGATAGAATTTGCTGCCTCCAAGGGATGAGATTGAACCAACAATGTTTCCACGTGCTTTCTTCAGTTTCTTTACATCACCGATGCAGAACTTAAAAGTGTAGCAAAGACCTAGAGCAAAAGATTGATCGGACTTTGCACCATCTCCTCTCTTTTGGTTATAACCAGGGTACTCCTCTTTGCAGAAAACATCTTTATCAAACATAATAAGACAAGACTCACTGGCTAGTTGCTCGATATCCCATGCGTCGTAAGGATATCCTGTCTTGTGGCTAAGGTGGATTTCACCAAAGGGCCGAAGCAGGTGTCGTGCATTGGCAAAAAATCCAGTTACCAGCTGCTTATGCAAGCTACAGGTCAAAGTAACATGTTAATAAGAAGTTAGCTAAGAAACCAACGATCAAAGAAGTCTGTTAAAGCATTAGATTTTGAGAAGTTTCTTGGGTTAAGTAAACTAAATAAGAAACCATCAGTTAACTACCATTAGCAGACAAGCATTAAGCTCCTTACGGATAAACGAACCAATCTTCACAGTTCATATGTATAGAAACTTCTGCTTACAAGTTACAAAAACAGTTTGATGTTACAGTTCAAATGCCTTGGATTTGTCAATACTATTACCTCCGTATCAAAATATAAGATGTTTTTGTAGGCTAGTTTAGCCTACAAAAAGTCTTATATTCTGGTATGGAGGTAGTAGTAGATGCAGAGAAGGAACTAGCAAACAGAGTGATGTATAAGGTTTACGTGAAGGTTCAGGAACCGAATGAAAACATTCTAGTTTACTTTTCTTGCATTTGGTACATGGAGATATTTCTGCCTTCATGATAAGATAAATGTCATCTTGAATACACGTAGCTATGACATGTACAATATATCTAAAATGCTATCTATTCTTACTGCAACCATAAAAAACAGCACATTTCAACCAATGAGGCTGTGCAACGTGAGAGAGTACTCATTGGCCATAACTAAAATAAAATAAAAATTCCTATAGACACATGCACAAACGGAACCACCAACAATGAAACTCCTCATACACAGATGCAGCCCCATGAATACTAAATCAAACTTAAACGAAAGAAAGTCACTAAGACCAATTATCATGCAACCAGCCAATATGAAAAAAGATGGCAATTTTGTAATCCATGAATTAACCAAAGATTAGTGCACGTACTTGATGACTAGCGGGTTATCCTCTTTTCCGTTGAACCCAGCATGAGGAAAGTTAAAGACGATCCGATCGAACCGTCTCATCTTCAGAGAAGGGTAAAGCTTCATCAGTTTTGCATCAACATCATGCAAAACTGTAGATCCCAACCTTTTCAGCTCTGTTATATTTGCCTCAGCGTTGCCATACTTCCTCTTTAAAGCATCTGCCCGAGAAGATAGCGAACAAGATATGCAGACCAAACAGATAAGTTCATCGAAAAATGATCACAGAACAACAATATCTCTCTGAGATTAATGTAAGTTTAGGAGTGGAGCAAATAAGAAATCTATAAAGTAAAAACGAATTAAATACGAAATATTTAGAAGAAGAAAAACAAGAAAGAGTGGTTGTTACATGGAATGAAATCAAGATATTTTTCTGAGCTACCCTGCTGCCCCTAATATAGTATGTTCACTGAGTTAATTTCTCACTCATTCATTTCCATTTTCCTGCTCCAAGGGCATTTTGTCACAGTTTGTTGAGTTGAGTAATCGTTGACACAACAGAGTGACAAAAGGAAAAATAATGGTGTGAATAAGCTACAAGGTGCAAACCATATCAAAACAACAGGTTACTCTAAACAGCGCTGAACAGCAAAACAGGGAATCTCAGGGTAAAATAAACTAGCCAACAAGATTTAGTACACGCACTTAACCTGTTCAGTTCATAATCGATACAATATGAAGAAGAACAAAAACTTGAAATAGCAACAGCGATTCCCAATACACGAATGGATGTGATATTTCCATGACACACAATTCCTAGCAATAAAAAACAGTACAACACACGGTTGGAGTTGGAACTTCTTCATGATTAGTTTCAGCCAGATCACATACAATCCTTACCAAAATCAATCATGTTTGAATGTATATATGTATAGCACCTTGTCTTCTCCATACAGCTCGAGAAAAATTACTACCAGCTCAATTTATAGTATGCAGGATTAGTTCCTTTGTCACAGAATGTGAAGGCAGTTTGTGATAACTTGATCCTAAGTTCCTAACCCAGTAAAGTGCATCAAATCCTTTTTAACCAGTAGAAGATACCAAATTGTCCAAGGCACATGGTATGCTCGTATATACCTTACCCTACATCTCCATGGTCCCATTTATTCCCCATGTCCAAAGCAGGAAATGCCAAAAATGTAGTAGCAGTATCATCCAAATTAGTACTACTACTAGTAGAACACAGAGCACACATATCTGGTCCTATACTCCTATATTAGGAGCAGCAAGAGGGTATGGAATGGATCGAACCGTAGGGGTCGAGGGACGTGGCGACGATGTGCTCGCCGGAGCCGAACGCGGTGGCGAGCGCCAGCGAGAAGGAGAAATCCCCGTCCCCGACGACGAGTATGCTGTGCATCGACGAGTAGTGCTTGAGCCACCTCACCCCCTCGTCGTCCTTCTCCGCCACACCTTTCGCCGCCGGCGCATCGGCCTCCCGATCAGCGGCGGGGCCCGCCGGATCCCCTTGCACGGGCGCCTCGCCCTCCCCGCCGACGGCGATCACCGCCGGCGCCACCTCGGCGCTCTTCACGGCCGCCGCGACCTTCGCCCCCGGTGGCGCCTTCTCCCCGCCGCCTTCTCCGGCCGCCGGAAGCCCTAGCACCGCCGCCTCGCCCTCCCCGCCGACGGCGATCACGGGACCCCCTTCGGCGTCCTCGAGTCCCGCCGCAGCCTCGGCCCCCGGCGCCGCCTTCCCACCGCACCCGCCGCCGCCCCCGGCCTTCCCCGCTCGCCGTGGCCGCCGCATTCTCCCTCTCCCTCTCTCTCTCTCTCTCTCTCTCTCTCCCACAGCGGCCAGAGCAGTGCGGTCGCTGTGCGCTTGCGCTCGTGCGAGGAGAAGAGAGAGTAAAGCGCGTGGACTCGGGTCCACCTCCGAACCCGAAGTTGCAATCAGACCGCTCCGGCGAGGGGACGAGCCGAAGGGGGGTTAACCCCTTGGGGCTGCAGTGGGCGGGCCCGGGGGGCGTGGGGCCCGCATGGCGGTGAGCTGGGGGATCGGCGAAAGGGTGCCGGATTTTGCGCGGATGCCAGCCTTGTGGACTCTGTGTTGACGGGTTTTGAAATTTGAATTGGTTACCCAGGCTTGAGAGTCGCTATCGTTTGCAACGTTTCTCGGTGGCTTGTTGAGAGAGAGAGAGTCGCGTCGCGTGCTTCGCACACCCGTCGCTGGCGCTTGATTGGACGCGGGTTTACGGCAGCGCCACCACGTGGAGGCTGTGGCAGGATAGGGAGGGCGTTGTGGCGCTTCGGGGAGCGACGCCGGAGTTGGGAATATATATATATTTTTCTAGAAAGAGGACGAAATTATTGGCATATGCATCGTTGTGGTTTCTAGGCTTGATGCAGGGCAAACGAGGTAAAAGCATCTCCAGCCGCGCCCCCAACAAGGCCCCCTAGGCGACTTTTCGATCGTCGGCGTCAAAAAATCGGCCCAGTCGCGTCTTCAGAGGCCCATTTTTCGCCGGATCGGTCCGAAATTGGCGCCGGCGAACCCAACCCGAACCCGGCGCGCTGGGGGGCGCTCGGGGGCGCCGGGCGAATCGTTTTTGGCGTGAAAGCGCCGCGGGCCAGCCGCGTCAGCGACACCGCCCCGCCTCGTCTTCTCCCGACGCCTCGGTTTCCCGCGGGGAATCAATGGAAAGGCTGCCGCCGGTCAGCTTTGCCATTCATTCCTCACGGGCGACGCGTCACGGGGCGCGCCGACGCCTCCCCTCCCTCGGACGCGTACACACGGACGCGGCGCAGCTATATATGGCCTCGTTCGCCTCTGATGAGTGCCACCTCTCCCGAGCGCCGCCGCCGAGCTCTTCTCCCCCAGCCCTCCCTCTCCCGAGCGCTGCCGCCGAGCTCTTCTTCCCCAGCCCTCCCTCTCCCGAGCGCCGCTGCCGAGCTCTTCTCCCCCAGCCCTCCCTCTCCCGAGTGCCGCCGCCGAGCTCTTCTCCCCCAGCCACTCCATCTCCCGATGGCCGAGCATTTCCCCAGAGATGAGGCGGCGGCCAACGGCTTCGGCCGTCGTTCGCTCCGCAAACAGGAGTCCTGGCTCCTGTTCCAGGCGAACATCCCATCGTTGGCGTACCCCCCGGCGAGGGCGGTCGCCCTGGTGCGCCGACGCAACGGGCGATGGGCGCCAAGGAGGTTCGGCTCCTCCTCCTCTTCTTCCTCGTCGCGCTCTTCCTCCCAATCCTCCGGCACTTCTACGCTGCTCAGCGTCAAGGCCGAGCCCGCGGCGGAGACGTCGCTCGGCCGGCGCACTTGCAGCGCCGGTGTAACGCCCTCGATGCGGCTATATCTCCCACGTGTCAAAGCACGACTTAAAGGCATAACCGCATTGAAGGCAATGTCGCAAGTGAGGTAATCTTCACACAACCCATGTAATACATAAGGGAAAGAGATACATAGTTGGCTTACAATCGCCACTTCACACAAGTACATGAATAAAACATTACATCATCCAGATACAATCAAGGTCCGACTACGGAACCAAAATAAAAGAAGAACCCCAAATGCGACAAAGGTCCCCGATCGACCCCAACTGGGCTCCACTACTGAACAACTAGAACGAAACAACACAAAGGGCAAGATCTTCACCGAGCTCCTCCTTGAGCTTGGTTGCTTCACCTTTCGGTAACACGCACCGAAACTGGTTTTGAAGTATCCGGTGAGCCACGAGGACTCGACAATCCCATTACCATGGGTATCAAGACTAGCAAAGCTTAATGGGAAAGGAAGGGGTAAAGTGGTGAGGTTGCGGCGGCTAAGCATATATGGTGGCTAACATACGCAAATGAGAGCGAGAAGAGAAACAAAGGAACGGTCGTCAACTAGCAATGATCAAGAGGTGATCCTGAACTCCTACTTACGTCAAATATAACCCAGAAACCGTGTTCACTTCCCAGACTCCGCCGAGAAGAGACCATCATGGCTACACACTCGGTTGATGCGTTTTATTTCGGATCAAGTGTCAAGTTATCTACAACCGGACATTAACAAATTCCCATCTGCCACATAACTGCGGGCACGGCTCTCGAAAGTTTATACCCTGCAGGGGTGTCCCAACTTAGCCCATGACGAGCTCTCGCGATCATCGAAGGAATAGACCTTCACCCAGGAAGACCCGATCGGTCTCGGAATCCGGTACATCAAGACATTTCGACAATGGTAAAACAAGACCAGCAAAGCCGCCGATCGCCGACAATCCCGATAGGAGCTGCACATATCTCGTTCTCGGGACAACACCGGATAAGTCAAGCTACGAGTAAAACCAGCCCTCGAGTTGCCAAGAGGTGGCCCCAAGAAGTTGCTCGTTCGGACCAACACTTAGACAAGCACCGCCCGGGGTCTGAAATAAAGATGACCCTCGAGAGAGCGACTCCCAAGGGAAAAGGTAGGTGGTGGTGAGGCAAATGGTAAAAGTCAATGTTGGGCCTTCTTTGGACAAGTTTTATTCAAAGCGAACTGTCGGGGGGTCCCATAAATCACCCGACCGCGTAAGGAACATAAAATCCGGGAACATAACACCGGTATGACGGAAACTAGGGCGGCAAGAGTGGAACAAAACACGGGCATAAGGCCAAGCCTTCCACCCTTTACCAAGTATATAGATGCATTAATAATATAAGAGATATTGTGATATCCCAACCAAAAATCCTGTCCACCATGGAGAAATCTTCAACTTCACCGCAACTAGCAACGCTATAAGAGGGCTGAGCAAAGCGGTAACATAGCCAAACAACGGTTTGCATAGGAAAGGTGTCAAAGGTCGGGGTTCATGGCAATATGGGATGGCTTGATAAGCAGTAACAGTAGCGCAAGCATAGCGAAAAAACGAGGCAACTAGCATAGCAATGATAGTAGTGAGATCCAGGGTAGCGGTCATCTTGGCTGAAATCCCGCTAGGAAGAAGAACGAGTCCATGAAGAAGACGAACGGAAGAAGCCGAACCAACCGTAGACGAACGAATCCTCACGATCGCAACGAAACGGGAACTAACAAGAAGAAGCACATAACATAGGTAAACACACCACACATGAACAAGACATGATGCACAACAAGCATGATGCATGACCAAGCTACATGAAGCTACTCATGGCAAAAGATGATGCAAACAAGAACAACACATCAAGGCAAGTTTAAATGAGGCCGGGAACAACATATAACAATTCCGGTAAGTCCTCATATGCAAATTTCGAAATTGGTCCAGAACTGAATAAACATTAAGTTGAAGTTGTTAAACAGCAAGTTAAGATGCACCAAGATGATCTACACGAAATTCTAGTCAAGTTACATATAAAGTTCATTAGATTCGGAGCTACGACCTAGAAGATATGAGCAAAACAAGTTAAGCATGGCATTGATGCAAAATGCACCCAAACATCAAGCAAACACACCAAAACAATGATGCAACATGATAATATGAAACTACATGCAAAATCAAGCAAGTTTCATATAGAGCACACTCGAACGCGAACAGCGGTGCAACACACACACACTATACAAGTCATAGCAACAATCTGACCATAACAGCAACTAGGCATCTTACAAGCATCAAAACAATATGCTACAGCACCCCAACATAATAACAAAAGGCATGGGCATGAAGTACACGTAAAGCATAACAAAACATGAACACTGAACTATCTCCAGAAACAACTAGAACATGCTCAAAAATACATGGAGATATTGCAAATAATAACAGTTTCAGACTTTAGCAGAAATAACATCAGGTTGCAATGTTTAGAGCTATCAAACAGCATGTTACAGGAACTTATCATGGCAAACAAAGGCATGGCATGAACCTACTAATAGCATATATCAAAAGACCCTTACTGACCATGAGCCAAAATGGCATAGAAAATATGATGGCACCCATGTAAACATGGCAAGTTATATTACAGATTTGAATATGGCAGAAACAACGATTAGTAGGCATGTTCGTGAGCTCGAACCACTCACTACAGAGCAATACATGGCATGACAAGGCAACCAACAGTAATAAGGCATGTTTATGAAGCTAAGCATGGAAAGAGCAAGGTCATAGGGTGCATGGATCACTAGGAAAACACATGGGAACAAGTGAATCTAATGATAACCGGCTGACAAACAACATTTTCAAGCAAATTTAGAGCAAGATATGAACATGTTCCAGCAAGCTATAATTGCTACCAAGGGCATGAATGGATAGAGCAAGACATGTATATCAAAACATGTTTATAGAGCATCTTCAGATTATGCATAGAATGATTAGTGGAAGCATGTTAACATAGCAACAAAATATAACAGAATCTGTCAGGAAAACAGCAACAGCAACTACCCCACTTTACAAGCTTGATACACTCAGCACACAACTCACAAAAATACAAGGTCAACACCTCTGGAAAGATGGCATGGCATAGTTCAACATTCATGTAGAGCTCATACTCATAGGATGCACACATAAATCATGGCAAAAATGATAAAACAGCAAGTTATAACAGTTTCAGCAGATTAACATCATGAAGCACTCTTCCAACAGCATTTCGGGCATCAAGATGAGCTCAAATGAAAATGATTCAATGGAATGAAATGAAGTACTCGTCGATACGAACAATTTGACATATTACACGTGCAAAACGGAGCTACGGATGCAAAGATGTGATGCGATGAAATTGGGTCCAGAATGTAAAATTCCAGGGACTTAGTGGATTTCTGAAAAAAACGGATCAAGCGTGGTATAGATAAATTGTGCACGGGGCGAGGGATAGGCAAACTGGAGCCCACCTAGGGCCCTTGGGCCTGTCAGTGTGGGCTGGGCCTTGGAGGGGAGGCCGGCTGGGCCGCTGGGCCGATCTGTTCTTGGGTGGGCCACGGCCGGGAGAGGCTCACCCTTTGGCGCTGAGGCGCTGTTGTCCTCCTCCCGATCCCGCCGGATCGGGAAGGAGAGGCGGCGGCGGCCGAGCCACGGCGGGCGGCGGCTCTTGAGCAAGGGAGGGCCGGAGGAGGACGGGCGCGGCCGCCGGCGAGGCCGGGTTTTCAGTGCGCGAGGCGGAACCTGGCGGCGGCGGGCGAACTCGGCGCCGGCGAGGCGGCGAGCGAGGCGGCGCCGAGGCGAGATGCGACACGAGCGCGGAGGCGAACCGGCCGGGGCGGCGGAGCACGCGCAGCAGGCGGCGGCGGCGCCAGGCGCGGCGGGTTTTGGAGGCGCGGGCGGCGCGGTGCTCGGCGGGCTGCGGGCGAGGCGAGGCGGCGGCGGCAGGCGGCGCGCGAGAACGGCGGCGGCGGCGACGGACCTCGCGGCTCAGCTGCCAGCGGCCCATGCTGGCCGGCAGGCGTGGCAGGTGGCCCGGCCACGTGGCAACGGTTGGACGGGAGCGACGAACCGACGACGTGGCGCGACGGGATTCGCCGGGGCGACGTGGTCGGCGGACGTGTCCGGCGCGGACGGACACGTCCGGCGGCGCGGGGAGGAATTTTTAGGGTTTCGGGGAAAATCATCCGGGATTTGGAATGGGGGTGTATAAATAGGCATAGAGGGAGCTAGGAGAGTCCAAATGAGGTGCGGTTTTCGCCCACACGATCGTGATCGAACGACCGAGAGCATGGAGGGGAGTTTGGTGGGTTTTGGGCCACTTTGGAAGGGGTGTTGGGCTGCAACAAAAGAGGGCTTTACGGTTACCCGGTTAACCGTTGGAGTACCAAACGACCTCCAAATGGCACGAAACTTGACAGGCGGTCTACCGGTGCTATACCAAGGCCGCTTGGCAAACCTTGGGCCATTCCGAGAAAGTTTAATACCCACACAAGAGAAGAGGCCAAAAGGGGACGCCGGAGGACATAGGAGCGCCGGATTGCAAAACGGACAACGGGGAAAAGGCTCGAATGCATGAGACGAACACGTACGCAAAATGAAATGCACATGATGACGTGATATGAAATGCATATGATGACATGACAAAGTGCAACACGCAAGCACATGACATGGCAACGAAGGCGAATGACTGGCAGACACCTGGCGCATCGAATCCGGGGTGTTACAGCCGGCATCGTCATCGGCGAGGGCGGCCGGCGCGCCTCCTCGTCGGCTCCTCCACCGCGCTTCGTCAAGCCGAAGACGGAGCCAGGGCTGGCGCCGGTGAATACGGAGCACGGCGAGGTCGAGCTCGACGACGACGCGACCCGTGAATGGGCACGCCAGGACTCCCTGAAGATGGCGAGGGAGCGCCAGTGCGCCGCCCTGCGGCGCTTCGCGCAGCGCCGCCGAGGCCGCGACAAAGGAGGAATCGTCATCATTGACGACAGCGACGACAACGACGACGACGCGCCGCCGCCGCCACCAGCCGGGGAGGGATCCAGCAGGGGCGCCCGAGTCAAGGAGGAGAAGGCCGACGATGACGGCGACGATGGCGCTCGGCCTTCAGCAAGTTTTTTTTGATTATTTTTTTACGTAATGGCGACTACTCGACTTAAATCCGCGAATATAAAGCCCAAGTTTGCCGAAATTTGGCGTGTTTTAGCCGAACTTTGCATAAATTTCCTAAACACATTTTTTTTCGCGTCTGGGGGCGGCGGCTGGGGGGCCAACTCGCCCCCAGACCCATTTTTTGCGCCGGGTCACCCCCAGGCGGCGGTTTTAGGCGCCCCCTGGGGGGCCAACGGCTGGAGATGCTCTAAGTAATTAACAAACAAAGGTACAGAGCATAGGCAACCTATAGCATCTTCTTTTTTGCGGGTAACCTAGAGCATCCCCGACAGGTGATAAAAAATTTATGATGGAAAAAATTCACATAGGGTAGGTATACAGAGAAATTTTTTTACATTAGTGCGGACATACTATAACAGGAGATCATCACCACGTGACACATGTGGTAAGCAATCCAAACAATTCAAAAAATAACAGTAGATCATCAAAAACCATGACGCCCACAGAACTCAATAGGTCCTCGTCGTCGAGGTTCATCACCCCTGGTGGTCTGTCAGAGGGTTCTGCCTTGTGGTCGTTGCCGGCCTCACGTCCTCGAGTACATAATACACTTCCTTCTCGAGCCCGTCGAACATCGTGTCGACATCATTGGAGATTCTGCGATACATCTGCTCTTCCTCCTCATTCTGCTTCGCCTTGTCCTTCTCAACAAAGAATCGAAGCTCTGCCTGGATGAGGTGTGGATTGGCCTTGGCAAACTAATCCCTGTAAACCCTATCCCTCCCCTCGACACGGCAATGTGCTTTCTTCTCCTTGCTGGAGACAATGTGCATCTTGAGGGTCTGAGTTGCTGCAAGAGGACACACATATCCAGCGAGGGAGACCATGGCCGTGTGAAGCCATGCTGCATGAGATGAAGCCATCGTACTACGACGATGTGCCTCCAGCGACAACGCCATGTTGCAAGGAGGCGGCCACCGGTGCTGCGAGGCCGTGCTATCGCGTCCTAGTGGCTAGGATTTTGTGTTGAGGTTTCAGTGGGGTTAGATGGGTTAGATCCTATGTGGCCGCTGAGTTTGGACCCGTCTTGACTTGCCCATATTCGCCCCACATATGAGCTGGATACAAGGGGCGGAGGACAATCCTGATGTTTGGGTTGCATTTGAGGGGTCCAATTGGGGGGCTAAATTTGGCCCGAGGTGGTGTGTAGGTTGTCTGCCCCAAGGGGCGAGCAGGAGGGTGAGGGGTCCGATTGTAGACACTCTAAGCACTTTCACGCCATCAATTCTCCAATCCAGCTTTCCTTTCGCATAAATCTGGATAGAAGATGGTTGTTAATTATGTAGCAAGATTGCAAGCGAGTGTGTGTGACAAACAAAACCTCGGCTGTTGTCTGGATTGGTACCAATTTTGACTGGCACGAAATTAGAATGCAATTGTGTGCAAAATTTGCCCACTCACCCCGCATGGATGGTAATGGTATGGGTTTGGATGGGTAGAGTTAAAGCAGATCCATACCCACAAGTCCTTTCATGGGCCGCACATGAAATATCCATGGGTCACAAATGTGGTCCATACTCATACCTGATGGATATCAGCAGTTGATAAAATAGAAAAGGATATGGACCTGCATGAGTAACAAAGATCCATGTGCAAAACATCCACTCGTGAAACCTTTGGCCAACGGGCTAGATATTCGTGGGTACCTGGGCCCATGGATAATATTGTCATCCCTACTCTCCTGACCAATTAGTTAATTTTTTTAAATGTAGACGCTAATATACAGTTATACACGCATGAGCGCTCACCCCCATAAGCATTCCAACCTCATAATTGACGAAAACATTGTCAAACATAGAAAGTAGTGTTTACTGGGCACCAATTATATAGCACTAGAAATACAAACCAGGTATTTTAAAAATTGTATATATTCATGTGCAGAAACAAAACAAAAAAACTATTGCGATAACAACATCAATATGAACTTTCTTTCCTAGAAAGGAGATTGAAACCCCGATCTACGCATCAATGTGCACAATCATTTTTTATATTAAAGTTGATACAAAGCATCGAGCCCATTACAAGATATGAATATACTCCATCTATTACTAAGTCAGTCTTTTTCCGCAACAAGGACGACAATGTTCCACTTACCATCTTCATGATGGGTCTTCTGAACCCGGAGACGACACCATGAACATGGTGAGTTGTTTCAAGCTTGTATGTACCTTTGTTTCAAGTTCTTCTTTTTTGAGTGGAACACTTGTTTCAAGCTTGTACGTACCTATTGATGCATAGCTAGCAATGTTAAATTCCATCTCGTCCTCATGCAAGTTTTCCTTTTGACACATTTCATTAGCATGACAGTTCACATATAAATAACTAATGAAACGTACTTTAGTAGTACGTCAATGTCAAGGCAAATGCATGGTGAACCTATTGCTTGTTGCTCGGTATCTATATCTTGAGAATCCCTTGATCGGAGTTAATGGACAGCCACCGCGAAAAAAACCCGACCGACCACGCTAAACACAGATCACTTATTTCACAAGCAACACGCAATTCTTGTCTTACCCCCGTCCACGAAGCAATTCTATCGACCAAAACCACGATTATTCTTTAGCATCGCGCGGGAGATGTCACTCCGATGCAAGGAAGAAAAAGAAGATCGTTAAACCTTCCTTCCTTTTACTTCCCAACCCAGCTCACTCCATCCTGCTCTAGCTTGCTCGCCACCCATGATAAAGAAACCAATGCAGATTAGCAGGAGCAGTATCGAACAAGCACGTCCTGATCCATCTGAGCTCCTCATCCAAAGCTACCCGAGGCCATGGGGCTCTGCGCGTCGATGCTGCAGCGGAGGACGGAGAGGCGGTACCCCGAGCCGAGGCGCGGCACGGCGAAGGCGCTGTTCGTCGTCAGAGGCGACCGCCGGCCGTCGAATCCAGAGGCGTTGGTGGTCCGGGTGCAGGACTCCGGTCGAACACAGCTCCGGAGACATGGCAAGGAGGAGAGTGGAGGAGGACACGTGGGGTGCTGGCGACAAGGCACGGACGCGCTGGACTGGATGGTCGCCCGAGCTCGGATCCCCCGGCTGCCTTGCGCGGGCACGGGGACCGTCGGGGTCGAGCCGGACGCAGCGTTGCGCACGCGTGAGACGACGGCGGCGGGCCGACGTGCCCCGGCAGGGCTCGGGGTCGAGCAGGATGCGCCGTTGCTCACGCGCAAGATGACGGCGGTGGAACGAGGGGTCCCGCCAGGGCCGCGCTGGACGCCACCAACGGCCCCGGTGACGCCGACGCCGGCCTCGCCGGCCATGACGCCCATGAGCGGGGCGCCAGCGGCACCGAGCACGCCGGCCTCGGCAGCCATGACGCCGGGCCGGCCGGTGTGGCAGAGGAGGATACTGATGGGTATGCGGTGCGAGCTGCCGCGGTTCAGCGGGCTCGTGCTGTACGACGAGCACGGCCGGCCCATCCCGGTCGGCACCCCGGGCAGAAGAAACCACCGCCAGGTACGCAGCAGGCAGCCAGGCAGAGTAAGCTTAGCTCTACAGATAGTTAGTTTCTTCCTCAGCAATGTGGGAGTTCAGATTAATGTACGCTTTTGACCTGTTTTTCTCCAGGGGAAGAAGAAGACTGCAAGGACATCTTCCACCACAACTCTCAGGGATCTCCTATAGGCTGTAGCTAGTTGCGATTCATTGACAGAGAAGCTGAACGAATGCTTCTGTGTCGAATGCTCTGTTGTAAAGCGGCAAATACTTCTCATGCGAGTATATCAATGTTCTAGTGTCGAAAAATTGTTTGGAGGTCTTCACTGTAACATTGCAACTTACATTGTTGAGAAAATTGATTGTGCCCATGGACACTAATGCGGAAGCCGGTCATCTAACCATGCCCCTAATTATCTGTATTTTTTTTTCTAATTCCGTAACACTCAAAATAATTATAAAAAATGGCACAATTCATCCCCCCCACACACAAAAAAAACCTTGCAAATGTCCTTAGTATAACAATAGTTCAGGATGTTCAACAAGAATTCATTGATTTTGAATTCAACAGTACTAGAGTCAAAACCGACACATGTCATTCCACCCATAGTTCCGCTTGAGCTTCGCCTCACAAGTATGAGCGTAAATAGCTTGCCTTCAGCCTTGTAGTACAGGGCAACAACGCGTTCGGGCTATACAACATGATGATTATCCAGTTGCAAAATTGAGTGAATCAATAAAATTGACCAACATTTAGAACAACAAGAAAGCAAAACTTATGGTTGACGAGCCCGGTGGTCACATTGTCTCCACTCGTGCAATCACATCGCAAAACTTCATGACAACGTTGGAGATGGTGTACCACCGATACGTTAGTGACTTTGCATTACATTCATGGATGACGTGCATGTCGTAGGGCGCAGAGTATTTTTTTTCCTCATGAAACGAAGCTTGCATGTTCTGCCAAAAGGCCGAGCCCTTGTTCATGCCTAGTCCACAAATATATACAGCGAACCACACATCGCACAACAACACATCCTCAATCACCGATTGCCCCGCCATCATGGTTACTCCAGAAAACAACAAGAAGTTCTACAAAAAAAGCTCAATGACATTTGACGGAAGATCTATGGGAGGGGATGGTGTCTGCCATGGACGTCGTTGGGAGGGGGCAGATGGTACCTCACTGCGGAGGGATTCTGGTGGACTGCGGGCAGGCGCATGGGTGGGGGCTCCAGATGTTCGAGGATGCCTGGGCAGCGGCCAGAGAGGTACAACGACGGAGGATGTAGATGAAAGCAAGGGGGAGTAGGGGCTGAGTGGAAGAAAAGTGGACTGGGAGGGAGATTTGAGTGAGCTGGGGTTCTTGGAGTCCTACGTGGCCATGGTCTGGACTCTCGCAAAGCCCCCACCCCAATTTGTTTCTGGTTTGTGGGAAAATGGACAGTTGGACGCTTCGTCCAAACGTTGTGGGACTGCGTTGCATGCGAAAATGTGTCCTGATAGCTCGGTCCAGAGGTTGCGGGAGGATTGAGGTCCCGTGGTTGACGATGGCCAGCGGTTAGGCCTATAGATCCGAGATGGATTGACAGGGCGGGAAGAAGATGAACGGTAGCAGATGGAGAGGAAAGCAATTCTATCGTGCACGGATCCATCCTCTATGGTTGCTTTGAAATTCATGCTTCGTTTTTTGACCATTTTCAGAATTTGTCCTATTTCAAAGCGTTACATTTACTTTGTGTTCTTGTTCCAAAGTGTATATTAATGTCTCATTTTTGTATATTATCGCGTATATTAAAACCGGTCCAAAATAAGAGCATTTTTTATTGGCACATAATGAAACATGATGATACACATTGAAATGAAAAAAAAAGAACCAAACATTCTCAAACTAGATAAATTGTTACAACAACAAAAAAAATAGCATGAATCTCAGAGGAACCACGGGCGTTGGATCCATGCATAGATAATTTGTGGAACACCGTAGATAAACCACTCTTCAGGCAGGAAGATAATGAAGAGTACTATGCAGCAAAACCGAAAGGGAAACGTTTATACCCGGCCCGGCGGCCGAACTTTTCGCCGAACGCGCGCGGGCCACTCGATCCAACCGAATCGCGCGTCCGGCACATGCTGCCGCAGGTCATCCCATGGCCGCACGCATCCTGCCGCAGGCCATCCCATGGCCGCGGGCCGTCGCCGCCTTGCAGGTTCCACCACCCCCGCGCCTTCGCCGCCGGCGGCCACCCTCACAGCCGCGCGTCGTCCCGCACCTCCTGTGCTCCATCTCGCACCCCGCTTCCCTAGAGCACCGTTTTTTGCTGCAACCGGCCTTGGATTTTGCTGGCACCGGCTATGCGGCGAGCTACAACCGCGTCGGCGACCTCGGCCATGGGGCGACAACCTCCATCAGCGGTGGGGGGGGGGGCAACGACGAAATGCATCAAGGGGGGACAAACCCCTGATGTTGCAACCGGTGTTCTGGGAAGCTACAATGGTGCGGCAACAAAGCTTCAAACAACGACAACAAATGCGGGAACCGGACACTGCCAGAATGAAAAGCTTCAACCGGTGTCGCGAAAAGCTTCAACCGGCCACGAAAAAAGTTTCAATCATTGATAATAAAGATCCAACCGTAGTTGGATTTTGCTACTAACGGCGAAGTTTTGTGCTACATCCATCAAGCGGAGCTGTGATCTCGCGACGACGGCGACAACGATTTGGTGCATCCGCTATCTTTTTTTTGCTCCAGCCGGTGATGTTTTTTTTTTGCTACGTCCACTTCAACAGCGGTGACTGATTAGCTGGCCGTCGTTGACACAATTTCATGAAGGGGGCATAAATGGCGAGGGGCGGCGGTGGAGCTATGACCGGAGCTACACCCATCGCTGTTGAGAGCTGCAACCATAGGTGCAGCTGTTGCACTGGTTGAGGCGGCGACGAGAATGGCCGGCGAGGGTGGGGACCGGCGACGAGGACGACCGGCAAGGGTGGAGATTGACGACGAGGACGGCCGCCGGTGGGGACAGGCCGATGAGGGGTAGGGACCGGCGACGAGGACAACCACCAGAGGAGACAGGAGACGGGGCGCCGCGCACCCGTGCGGGGAAGAAGACGCTGGGGGCGAGCACATTATTTTTGACCGGATCTAACGGCTACGAAGCTCGCATCCAAATTTGGGCCGGCGCGCCGGCACCTATCGGTGCCCAAACCGAAATCGGGCAAGTGACCCGTAGGCTGTTCCTTTTTTCCGTCCCGTTTCCACTTCCTCTCCGGCTATGAATCCGAACGCTCCCGTGGCAGTCTCGCCCAAGCCAGAGCCACGAGCCACGAGCAGCGCGTTGACCTCGTCCTCGAGTCCAGGGACCACTCGAGCACGTCTCGCTGACGCTGAGCATCCCAACTTCTATATATACGTACGACCGCCACAACCACAATGCGATCCTCTCCTGTTTCCCTTTCGACCTCCTCCTCCTCCCCCTTCGTTCCCGATGGCCATCAAGCGCGTCTTCCCCGGCGACCACCCCGACTTCGAGGTGGACACCAGCGGCGGCGCCCCGAGGTTCACCTTCTGCAACAGGGCGCGCTACTGGAGCTCCACCGACTACCAGGAGACGCGCGCCCTCGGCGTGGGCGCCTACGGCGGCGTCGTGGAGGCGCGCCACCTCACCAACGGCTGTACCGTCGCCGTCAAGAAGCCGCTCCCCTGCGCGCACGAGGGCGCCGGCATCGCGTGCGGCTGCACCGACGCCCGTACGCTGCGCGAGGCCGCGTTCCTCGCGGCGTGCCACCGCCACCGCGCCATCGTCGAGCTCCGGGCGCTCTCGCTCGACCGCTGCGCCGGGAAGCTCTCCGTCGTCATGGAGTGCGTCGGGCCCAGCCTGCACGACGTCCTCCACGAGCACCGCCGCGGCCGGCCCTTCCCCGAGGCCGACGTGCGCTGCATCATGGAGCAGCTCCTCGGCGCCGCCAAGCACATGCACGGGCTCCGCATCATCCACCGCGACATCAAGCCGGGGAACATCCTCGTCGGCGCAGACGGCATCAGCACCGTCAAGATCTGCGACCTAGGGCTCGCGGTCTCCATGGCAGAGCCCGCGCCGTACGGCCAGCACGGCACACGCCGATACATGGCGCCGGAGATGCTCCTTGGCAAAACCGACTACGACGCCACGGTTGACATGTGGTCCCTCGGCTGCGTCATGGCCGAGCTCATCTCCGGGAAGCCACTCTTCGACGGGGACGACGACGCCCAACAGCTCCTTGCCATCTTCCGCGTTCTCGGCGTGCCATTGTTCACGACCTGGCCAGCCTACGAGTCATTGCCGCTCGCCGGGAAGCTGGTGACGCCGCCGCATGTCATTTCCCGCAACAAGCTCCGTCAGCACTTCCCAGAGGACCGCCTCTCCAAAGAAGGTTTCGAAGTCCTCAAGGGGCTCCTCTCGTGTAACATCGACAAGAGGTTGTCGGCCACCACCGCGCTCAGGCGACCATGGTTCGCCAACGCCGTCGATGCTTCAGCCTGATCTCTAACTGCTACAAAGACTATTTTTGGGCTTCAATTAACACAATTGTTTGTGGCAAAATTGAATATGTACCTTTGATTTCATACCAAAGATTTGGATTACAGTGAGATCACCAGTGTGCATGAGATTGTATGTTAATCGAATATATCTTTGACTGAAAACCGACGCATCCGCAGTTGACCACGAGCGAGAGAAGGCGCCTTGTTGGGGCGCTGCGTGTTGTGGAGGACCACATGCACGTGTTGCATGTCCAGACAAGCACGAGGAGGGCCGCACGGAAAAAGTGCACGCGTTGGAAGATTACCTTCGGAACACGTGCCCCTAGTGGTGGTGGTGGTGGGGGGTGGGAGGGGGGGTAGCAGGGGGAACCTTCCTCAGGGCCCGTGGCATTTGTTCATTTTCCTTTTTTGTGATGTTCCTAGAAAATGAACATCCAAAATTTGGGGGTTCAAATTTTTATAATTTATGAAAGTTCTTGAAAGTTGAGTATTCTAAAAGTTCGAATTTCTGAAAATTCAGAAAGATTGAAATTCCGTTTTTGTGGAAATTTTCAAAACTATAAAAGATCCTACAAGTTTGTACGGAAAAATTCTACAAGTTTAAAATTTTGAAAGTCGTTTTTTTAAAGTTATAGACACACATTTCTTAAAGTTGCTAATAAGAAAATATGCCAAAGTGGCAAGGCATTGAATTTTCCTAAAATGGTAAAAAGAACATGGTCTTAATCTTCCGCCCCTTCTTTGTTGTGCGTCTCCTATACTCCTACGAAATAGGATCCTATTTTTTGACTTATTATGTGTTTTACAATTAGGGTTGTATGTTACAAGTGTAACACGTATAACTTTGACGTGGGGTTGTCATTCATATTCTGGTTGTAGGGAGCCCTTACTTCACATTAGCAACCAAACTTTGTGACACATGTTTTCTTAGAAAAAGGCTATCGCCCGGCTTTAAATTAGTAAAGTACTTACAATAAACAGAACAACACAACACAACACCACTACATAAATAAAAGACAATATGACAAGATAGAAGGGTGCTCAGGTGGAGTAACAAAGAGCCAAGATGACCCAAGGAGATAACAAGAAAGAGTTGAGCACCGCTTCGAGTCATCAGAGCCCTCATACGCGATTGGAGGACTGAAGCAACAGACGAGGCAAACTCGATAAGAATACTAGACGTCAACAAAGGTCATGCCATCAACATCACTTAGTTTTCCGGCACTTGAGCGCCTTCCAGTTCCATCGTCAAGATGATCCTCACGCTCCCTCGCCCCGACTCGAAGGGTATCACATCATTCAACAATGGGATGCTCTCACTAGAGCCTGCATGGAAACAAACACCATGACCCGAAGGGAGGCCTCCGAACATAGCCACCCCGCCAAACCTAGCTTCCGTTGAGATCACCGCCACCAAGACCACAAAATTGTCACCACAAAGAGAAAAGGCTACCGCCCATGAACCACAATCTTGATAATCGATAGAGAGGGGCCTGGCTCAATGGATGGGGCCTCCAAGGAGGTAACAATGCCACAACGCAGCCATTGACTGGTCCAGCATGCCAAATCAAGGGTTTCCATCCAGAGCCCATGGTGGAGGAGGCCAGCCCGCAATGACACCTCTAAGAAGGGGAGCGACGCTCAAGAGTGTCGTCGTCACTGACACGGACACCATCGGGCAGAGCTTTTGCCTGGGACATACCCCCTACCACGCGAAGTCCACCAGCTACCATTGTAGGGGAACATGTTGCACAACAACCAAATTATGCTACATGATCACACCCAGGAGCACTATGAAGATGACTGGTAGCGATGATATCAACGACGAGCAGAGTAGTCTGTTGATGAATCGTGACGATTCCCCCAGCTAGATTATACCCCAGTCGCGAGAAATTCTCCAAGACGTTCTCCAATCAAGATTCTAAGTAGATGACCCCTCTGATGTATACACATGTTCTAATGTAGTGATCTGATAGCACTCCCGCGTCCAGAAAAGAGAGAGAGAGAGAGAGAGAGAGAGAGAGAGAGAGAGAGAGAGAGAGAGAGAGAGAGAGAGAGAGAGGCGTTCCCATCTAATTAGAGGTCTAATCCTATTATACCAACTAGATCCGGAGATGACCCGCCTAATTAGGAGTCTAATCTATAGACCAATTAGACCAGGTGTCAGTACTAAAACCGGCAGACCTCGGATAGGGGTCCCGAGCTGTGGATCTTGGATCTACGGATAACAGGAGACGAAGGAGACAATATTTACCCAGGTTTGGGCCCTCTCGAAGAGGTAATATCCTACATCCTGCTTTGATTGTATTGATGATGATGTATCGAGTACAAGTTTGATCTACCTCGAGATCGTAAGTTGTGTTCTAACCCTAAGGCTAGATGGTTGTAATTATGACCTTGGTCTCTACGGACTAAACCCCTCTAGTTATATAGACATTGGGGTACCTAGGATTACATATGGTCGGTTGCCAATCTATGGATACACACGCCGACGTCTAACACAATACTTGGAGTACATGTCAAGTCTTGGGCGAAGTCCAGCTTGATCACATCGAATTGCGAGGCCTCCGGAGTCTTTCCTTATAATAATGGTGGCCCATAAGCTCGACCCATGGACTATGGGCCAACTAGGTTGGCACCCCCTAGTCCAAGACACCGTCAATAGCCCCTGAACTGGTCTTCGATGCTGGGGACGACAATCTTCCTCGGACACAGAACTTCTGCTTTTGAGTCTTGGCTTGACAGGCGAGTTCCTCCCTTCAAATGATATAAGTATGCCGAGATACTGTCACATTCACAGTCTTTACCAAGCTCGTCCTTAAAGGGACTACTTGCCAACCACATATTTCCCCTACCCAACTCTTAAATATCCGAAGACTGGGGAAAACTTAGCCTTGAAGGCCAACCGCGTAGGTGGGAACAGTGCCCCCTAGTCTGAAAGTTGAGTATTCTAAAATTTTAAATTTCTAAAAATTCAAAAAGATTGAAATTCTTTTGTGCAGGTTGTTCACGTGGCTTTGTGTGATTCTCCTATTGGTTCGATAAACCTTGGTTCTCACTGAGGGAAATACTTATCTCTATTGCACTGCATTTCCCGTCCTCTTCGGGGAAAATCCCAACACATCTCACAAGTAGCAGGCCTCTTGTTCTCTCATTTTTGTTAGTGCCAACGACCCCCTCCCCCCTTAATAATTCTGGTCAAAAAGCCTTTGATCTGGGGCTCCTGTATAGGCTTCATGGTCTGGGAACATACCTGTGTAACTCATTATATGCAAATGATGTGGCCATTTTCATCATGTCACCCTATTCATTGTGTCAATCAAAGAGGACATCAAGCGCTCTACTGCAATTCTTAATAGTTTGGAGATGCCATTGACTTGTTTACCAATTTTTAGAAAAGCCTTGTTGATCCCATCCAATGCAACAATTTAAATGTCAACAATATTTTGTAGAGTCTCCCCGTGGTGCGTTATGTACCCCCCCCCCCCCTCATATGTCTTAGGTTATCGCCCTCCGTCCATTGTTTGAGCAGGACCGATTTCTAGCACCTTGAGGATAAAATCCCAGCCAAGCTAATTCTTTTGTCGGGGGGGGGGGAGGGGGCAACATCGCTATGGGCAGATGCACTATAATGGTCAAATCTGTTATAATGTCGCAAGCTGTCTACCATATCACTTGCTTTGACATTCTCCAAGGTAAGGAAAACTCACAACTCTTGTGGTGGCCATGGCTTACTTGGAAGGATCCTCTTAGGAGTAAGGTGGGTTTTTAGATGCATCGCGATAATGAAGACATATATCTATATTACGTGACAACTATCATCACCATAAGGGACGAGAAGACGACGAGGTTTTGGCATGCTCCCTGGATGTAGGGTCACAAGTCAAAGGACTTTGCCCTAGGAATCTTTGAAATCTCCAAATGCAAGGAGCTCAATGTCCACAAAGCTTTGGGCAACAATGTCCGAATCAAACACGACATGCAATGTGGCCTCTTGGACAACCACATTCAGGGTCTTTTTCCTTATGTGGAGCAAGTTGCGGGAGGTCACTTTGCAACACGAAAACATGGATGAAATTAGATGAAAATTCACGTCAGATGGTTTGTAATCCACCAAATCTGCGTAAGATGCAATCTACCGGAGTCATCAACTCTACATGTCTTGGCTTGTCTTGAAGCATTGCCCCCTAGGGTTTGGACTGCAGATAGATTAAACAGGAGAGTCGGGCGTAACCATGGCCTTTCCCAATTATGTAAGCGTGAGACGAAGACCGCATATCACCTCCTTTTCAAATGCCGCTACTCTATCCAGACATGGAGTATGCTAAGAAATTGGCTAGGCCCCAAATAGATTTGTATGGCTGGCTAGAGCATCTTCATTCGGTCAAAGAGTGGTGGATGCACATGCGTGTGATGACTCACCATGCTTCTCTCTTGGGAGATTCGTTTGTAACAAAAAAATACGTTTTTTATTTCATAATGAATCAAAGATGCTGACCTTCAAGGTGTCCAGGATTAAGGGTGAGGAGCGCACTTGGGCCAGCAATTTTTTTGAGGAATTTAGTTCCGGAAGGGTGGGCCTGCTTTCTCGTCTTATTTCCCTCTCCCCACAATCACACACACACATCTCAAAAGAAAAATACTCGCTTTGTACCAAAATGTGCATAAGACATAAAAAACGTCTTGTATTTTTGTTACGGACGGAGTAGAAATGAAAGAGAAAGCATAGCGATGGAGCTAGACTGATAAGCTGTTGCATTTTTCATCAGCATTGCTTCGTTCACTGACAAGTGCCAATAGACATCATACAGGAAGACTGGATCATTACCACGAGATCGACAGCCTCCAGCGATCGAGGACAAATGAAACCGCGCCGAAGTCCAAGACTCACAGGCCTAGCTAAGAAAGAGATCGTCGTCCGATGCCCACCATCCCAAGCAGAACTTGAAGGTGCAGCAATCACCTATAGCGAAGTCTTGGTCGCACCTCCAGCTCGACCCTCTCTTCTGGCTATAGCCAGGGTAGTCTTGTATCTGAAAGGCAGCTTGCTCGACCATAGCGAGCGAGGACTGAGAGGCCAGCTGCTCGATACCCCACATCGAGTAGGGGTGCTTGGTCTTGTGGGTGACGTGGATCTCGCCGTGACGCCAGAGCATGTGCCGCGCGGTGGCAAAGAAGCTCCTCACCAGCTCCTGGTGCGACCTATAAGCAGCCAGATCGAACGAGAGGTTAGTAAGAGGTTGAACCATAGAATCATAGATAGATTACCACAAGAGAGTGCGCGTACTTGATCACATCCACGTTGTCCTCGCGTCCATTGAACCCGGCGTGAGGGAAGTTGAAGACGATCCGGTCGAACCATCTCAGCTGCAGATTGGCGTGGAGATTCATGTCCTTCACGTCGACGCCGTGCAGCACCGTGGCGCCCATCGCCTCTAGCTTCGCCACGTTGGATGTCGCGTCGCTGTACTTGAGGCTCAGGCCCGCTGTTCAAGAGGATTGGACGGAAAAAGATGCATGCCAAGAAAATAGTTCAGTGAAAACTAAAGATGATCACGAAAATCACACCGGCCAATATAAGCATGGACATGCACGCATGTACGTTGATGCCCAAAGATAGAGCTACTCGCAGGCATACGAGCAGAGAGAGAGGGGCAGAGGGAAGGGCCGAACCGTAGGAGTCGAGGGACGTGGCGACGAGGTTCTCGCCGGAGCCGAAGGCGGTGGCGAGCGCCAGCGAGAAGGAGAAGTCCCCGTCGCCGACGACCAGGATGCTCTGCGCCGAGGAGTAGTGCTTCAGCCACTTGGTTCCCGCTGCCCCGTCGTTCCACGCCACGGCCATCGCCTGCACCTCGCCGGAGCTATGTGCCAGTGAGTTTGAGGAAGTGAGCAAGCGTGTCGGACTCGAGTCACAGTTTGAACTGAACCGTCCCGGCGAGGGGTTTTTGAAGTTCATGGCAGGGAGATCAAGGGGCTGGGTCGCCTTGGGTTCTGCTGTGGAGTGTTCTTGGGCCGGATATCCTCCATGAATTCTGTGCTCATGGGTGGGAATCCGAAATGCTGAGTAATTGGCCTTTATTACCAAGTTTAAGAATTTTGAACCGGTCTACTACCTCTCTCTCTCAGTTTACAGGGCGTGCGCGTACCCCTAGGTCGTCAATTTGATCAACCTAATACAAGTCATATATTACAAAAAATATATCAACATAAACTTCGTAGTTTCTACTTTCAAAAGGTATAATTTTTGTGTTATATAGTTTATTTTAGGGTGATAAAATTGGCAACCTAGATATACGCGTAGGACTTGTAAACTGAAACGGAGGTAGTATTATTTATGTTTCATCTTTTGGATAGTAACATATTTTTCCTTTATCAGAAAGACTGCGTAGCAATATTCAAATATATATCACTTGGAATGATGCACATTTTGGATAATATCTCAATAATGTTTTTTTAGTTGGAGGATAACCCCCAACCTGTACATCAAGTAAGCACACAACCATATTCTAACCTATAAGCTGGCTGGCCGACCCGCTCACCCGAGCCTTCCTCGATTTCGCGCCATTTCTGTCTGTTTGATCGCCTATGGTCAAGTCAACGCACCCATGTCGGCGGTTTGATTTTTACTGGCTGTTTTGACCCAGCGATCCTGCGTGGAATCCGATGACTGGTGGGCTCGCTGAGTTCTGTTGTTGGCTGGGTTAGAATATTACTGAAAATCCAGCAGCCAAACAATATTGACCCGAGAAAAAAAATACTCGAGGCCGCATACCTCGTGACAGTAACTTTACCAGACAGTCACTAACCTGATGATAAAAGACGAAAAGAAAACAGAAAATACACAAGTTCTAGGCTAAGCCTTCAAGAAGGAATCGCCCCACGTGCCGTAAAACCCAAGGTCAGTCTCGGGAGTTTCATTCATTCCCAAAGACAATCTTCGGTTCAACACATTCAACAAGTGCACGCCGCGGCCGCGCGTCAACATGGCTTGATCAGAGATCTAGTGTTCACACCGGAGTGCACATGCTTGTCGTTGAAGTCGGCTCTAGCATCAACATCTTTCCGGCTACCGACACCTTGCTAGTTGGATACTGCACGAGGAGATACCGAAAGACAAAGACGTATCATACTGCCTCGCCTCTGGTCACTGTCGCACCACCTTCGATCCAGCAGCAACATGTGAAACACGACACCTCCGCCAGAGCCACCATGCAGCACCTAGCGACAACAGGCATGACTTGATGTGTCTGCATGAGATGTCGTGCCTAGCACCCACCGGCGACAAGCATGCATGACGCCTTCGAAAGCGACACACATGTCATCCTCCAAGCCGCACCGAACCTGATCTGTTGGTGGAGGCGGCATCTCATACCGCCGCCAGCCTCATGAAGGCGATCACCACCTCGAGACCCAACCTCTGTGTCGTCCACATGACCATGGAGGCTGCCGCAGTAAGCGTGGTCGCCGCCCTATCGCCCAACTCCCGCAGCGCCATTAGACGACGTCGTGGCGAGCAAGAACAGGGCCAGAACACCACTACCAGACAAGCCGCAGGCTATTGTGCTGCCACACAGCAACAACCACCGACAACCACTATCCCCCTATAGCAAGTCGTTGCAGATCCCGTTCCAAAGGCCTGATGGCATGAAGAAATGAGGCCTCGGCGAGCTCAGCACCGCCGCGACTGGTCCCTCCAACCAGTGCAAGCTCTAGATAAGAAGCCCTCAAGAGGGAATACGATGCAGAAGCACCGCGATGCTCGATCCTGAAGAGATCTGAGGTTTCCCTCGGAAGTTGCCTTGGTGGTCTACCTAAGCCACCGGCACCATCATCCGACCATCATGTGTCTCAACAACAAGGTGTTGTCGTGCCAGTGCGCCGCCACCCCCTAGCAGTGGAGCACCTACCCGCGCAAATCCCCACATGAAGGACGAAGAGGCCTTGCCATAGACTGAAGGAAATATGCCCTAGAGGCAATAATAAAGTTATTATTTATTTCCTCATATCATGATAAATGTTTATTATTCATGCTAGAATTGTATTATCCGGAAATATGATACATGTGTGAATACATAGACAAAACTATAGTCACTAGTATGCCTCTACTTGACTAGCTCATTAATCAAAGATGGTTATGTTTCCTGACCATAGACATGTGTTGTCATTTGATTAGTGGGATCACATCATTAGGAGAATGATGTGATTGACATGACCCATCCTGTTAGCCTAGCACTTGATCGTTTAGTATACTGCTATTGCTTTCTTCATGACTTATACAAAGTTCCTGCAACTATGAGATTGTGCAACTCCCGTTTACCAGAAGAACACTTTGTGAGCTACCAAACGTCACAACGTAACTGGGTGATTATAAAGGTGCTCTCAGGTGTTTCGAAGGTACATGTTGAGTTGGCATAATTCGAGATTAGGATTTGTCACTCCGATTGTCGGAGAGGTATCTCTGGGCCCTCTCGGTAATACTCATCACCTAAGCCTTACAAGCATATAACTAATGAGTTAGTTATGAGATGATGTGTTACGGAACGAGTAAAGAGACTTGCCGGTAACAAGATTGAACTAGGTATTGGATACCGACGATCAAATCTCGGGCAAGTAACATACCGATGACAAAGGGAACCAAGTATGTTGTTGTGCGGTTTGACCGATAAAGATCTTCGTAGAATATGTAGGAACCAATATGGGCATCCAGGTCCCGCTATTGGTTATTGACCGGAGACGTGTCTCGGTCATGTCTACATTGTTCTCGAACCGTAGGGTCCGCACGCTTAAGGTTTCGATGACAGTTATATTGTGAGTTTATGTATTTTGATGTACCAAGGTTGTTTGGAGTCCGGATGTGATCACGGACATGACGAGGAGTCTCGAAATGGTCGAGACATAAAGATTGATATATTGGACGGATATATTTGGACACCGGAAAGGTTCCGGAGAGTTTGGGAATATCTGAGAGTCAGGAGGTTACCGAACCCCGGTAAGTATATGGGCCTTATTGGGCCTTAGTGGAAGGAGGAGAAGGAGCAAGGAGGCCCCCAAGCCCAATCCGAATGGGAGGGGGCGGCCCCTTCCTTCTCTCCTCCCCCCTCTTCCTTCCTACTCCTACTCCGAATAGGAAGGGGGCAAGTAGGTTTGCCCCCCCATGGCGCGCCTCCCCCTTGGGCCGGCCACCTCCTCCCTCCCTCCTTTATATACGGGGGTAGGGGGGCACCCTAGACACACGAGTTGATCATTGAGATCGTTCCTTAGCTGTGTGCGGTGCCCCCTCCACGATATTACACCTCGGTCATATTGTAGCGGTGCTTAGGCGAAGCCCTGCGACAGGAGAACATCAAGATCATCACCACGCCGTCGTGCTGACGGAACTACCCCCGTGCCTCTGCTGGATCGGAAATCGGGGTGCGACATCGAGCTGTACGTGTGTCAAGAACTCGGAGGTGCCGGAGTAACGGTGCTTGGATCGATTGGACCAGGAGGACGTACGACTACTTCCTCTATGTTGCGTCAACGCTTCCGCTTCGGTCTACGAGGGTACGTAGACAACACTCTCCCCTCTCGTTGCTATGCATCACCATGATCTTGCATGTGCGTAGGAAATTTTTGAAATTACTCGTTCCCCAACAAAGGTATCCGAGCCTAGGTTTTATGCGTTGATGTTATATGCACGAGTAGAACACAAGTGAGTTGTGGACGATATAAGTCATACTGCCTACTAGCATGTCATACTTTGGTTCAGCGGTATTGTGAGATGAAGCGGCCGACCAACATTACGCCAGACGCTTACGCGAGACTGGTTTCACCGCTACGAGCACTCGTGCTTAAAGGTGGCTGGCGGGTGTCTGTCTCTCACTTTAGTTGAACCGAGTGTGGCTACGCCCGGTCCTTGTGAAGGTTAAAACGGAGTCTATTTGACAAACTATCATTGTGGTTTTGATGCGTAGGTAAGAACGGTTCTTGCTAAGCCCGTAGCAGCCACGTAAAATTTGCAACAACAAAATAGAGGACGTCTAACTTGTTTTTGCAGGCATGTTGTGATGTGATATGGTCAAGACGTGATGCTATATTTTATTGTATGAGATGATCATGTTTTGTAACCGGTTATCGGCAATCGGCTGGAGCCATATGGTTGTCGCTTTATTGTATGAAATGCAACGCATCATAATTGCTTTACTTTATCACTAAGCGGTAGCGATAGTCGTAGAAGCAATAGATGGCGTAAACGACAACGATGCTACGATGGAGATCAAGGTGTCGCGCCGGTGACAATGGTGGTCATGACGGTGCTTCAAAGATGGAGATCACAAGCACAAGATGATGATGGCCATATCATATCACTTATATTGATTGCATGTGATGTTTATCCTTTATGCATCTTATCTTGCTTTGATTGACGGTAGCATTTTAAGATGATCTCTCACTAAAATTATCAAGAAGTGTTCTCCCTGAGTATGCACCGTTGCCAAAGTTCGTCGTGCCGAGACACCACGTGATGATCGGGTGTGATAAGCTCTACGTCCATCTACAACGGGTGCAAGCCAGTTTTGCACACGCAAAATACTCAGGTTAAACTTGACGAGCCTAGCATATGCAGATATGGCCTCGGAACACGGAGACCGAAAGGTCGAGCGTGAATCATATAGTAGATATGATCAACATAATGATGTTCACCATTGAAAACTACTACATCTCACGTGATGATCGGTTATGGTTTAGTTGATTTGGATCACGTGATCACTTAGATGACTAGAGAGATGTCTGTCTAAGTGGGAGTTCTTAAGTAATATGATTAATTGAACTAAAATTTATCATGAACTTAGTACCTGATAGTATCTTGCTTGTCTATGTTTGTTTGTAGATAGATGGCTCGTGCTATTGTTCCGTTGAATTTTAATGCGTTCCTTGAGAAAGCAAAGTTGAAAGATGATGGTAGCAATTACGCGGACTGGGTCCGTAACTTGAGGATTATCCTCATTGTTGCACAAAAGAGTTACGCCCCGAAGCACCACTGGGTGCCGAACTGCTTCTGATGCAACCGACGACATTAAGAACGTCTGGCGAGCAAAGCGATGACTACTCTATAGTTCAAGTGTGCCATGCTTTACGGCTTAGAACCGGTCTTCAACGACGTTTTGAACGTCATGGAGCATATGAGATGTTCCAAGAGTTGAAGTTAATATTTCAAGCAAATGCCCGGATTGAGAGATATGAAGTCTCCAATAAGTTCTATAGCTGCAAGATGGAGGAGAATAGTTACGTCGGTGAACATATACTCGAATGTCAGGTATAACAATCACTTGATTCAACCGGGAGTTAATCTTCCGATGATAGTGTCATTGATGTAATTCTTCAATCACGCCACCAAGCTACAAGAGCTTCGTGATGAACTATAATATGCAAGGGATGAACAAAACTATTCCCGAGCTCTTCGCGATGCTGAAAGCCGCGGAGGTAGAAATCAAGAAGGAGCATCAAGTGTTGATGGTCAACAAGACCGCTAGTTTCAAGAAGAAGGGCAAAGGGAAGAAGAAGGGGAACTTCAAAAAGAACGGCAAGCAAGTTGCTGCTCAAGAGAAGAAACCCAAGTCTGGACCTAAGCCTGAAACTGAGTGCTTCTACTACAAGCAGACTGGACACTGAAAGCGGAACTGCCCCAAGTATTTGACGGATAAGAAGGATGGCAAAGTAACAAAGGTATATGTGATATACATGTTATTGATGTGTACCTAACTAGAGCTCGTAGTAGCACTGGTATTTGATATCGGTTCTTGCTAATATTTGCAACTCAAACAGGACTACTGAATAAGCGAGCACCGCCAAGGACGAGGTGACGATGCGCGTGGGAAACGGTTCCAAAGTCGATGTGATCGCCGTCGGCACGCTACCTCTACATCTACCATCGGGATTAGTTTTAGACCTGAATAATTGTTATTTGGTGCCGCGTTGAGCATGAACATTATATCTGGATCTTGTTTGATGCGAGACGGTTATTCATTTAAATTAGAGAATAATGGTTGTTCTATTTATATGAGTAATATCTTTTATGGTCATGCACCCTTGAAGAGTTGTCTATTTTATTGAATCTCGATAGTAGTGATACACATATTCATAATGTTGAAGCCAAAAGATCAGAGTTGATAATGATAGTGCAACTTATTTGTGGCACCGCCGTTTAGGTCATATCGGTGTAAACGATGAAGAAACTCCATACCGATGGACTTCGGAATCATTTGATTATGAATCACTTGGTACTTATGAACCGTGCCTCATGGGCAAGATGACTAAAACACCGTTCTCCGGATCTATGGAGAGAGCAACAGATTTGTTGGAAATCATACATACAGATGTATGTGGCCCGATGAATGTTGAGGCTCGTGGCGGATATCGTTATTTTCTCACCTTCACAGATGATTTGAGCAGATATGGGTATATCTACTTAATGAAGCACAAATCTGAAACATTTGAAAAGTTCAAAGAATTTCAGAGTGAAGTAGAAAATCATCGTAACAAGAAAATAAAGTTTCTACGATCTGATCGTGGAGGAGAATATTTGAGTTACGAGTTTGGCTTACATTTGAAACAATGCGGAATAGTTTCGCAACTCACGCCACCTGGAACACCACAACGCAATGGTGTGTCCGAACGTCGTAATCGTACTTTACTTGATATGGTGCGATCTATAATGTCTCTTACCGATTTACCGCTATCATTTTGGGGTTATGCTTTAGAGACGGCCGCATTCATGTTAAATAGGGCACCATCAAAATCCGTTGAGACGACGCCTTATGAACTATGGTTTGGCAAGAAACCAAAGTTGTCGTTTCTTAAAGTTTGGGGCTGCGATGCTTATGTGAAGAAACTTCAACCAGATAAGCTCGAACCCAAATCGGAGAAATGTGTCTTCATAGGATACCCAAAAGAGACTGTTGGGTACACCTTCTATCACAGATCCGAAGGCAAGACATTTGTTGCTAAGAATGGATCCTTTCTAGAGAAGGAGTTTCTCTCGAAAGAAGTGAGTGGGAGGAAAGTAGAACTAGATGAGATAACTGAAGGAAATATGCCCTAGAGGCAATAATAAAGTTATTATTTATTTCCTTATTTCATGATAAATGTTTGTCATTCATGCTAGAATTGTATTAACCGGAAACATGATACATGTGTGAATGCATAAACAAACAACATGTCACTAGTATGCCTCTACTAGACTAGCTTGTTAATCAAAGATGGTTATGTTTCCTGACCATGAACAGAGAGTTGTTATTTGATTAACGAGGTCACATCATTAGTAGAATGATCTGATTGACATGACCCATTCCATTAGCTTAGCACACGATCGTTTAGTATGTTGCTACTGCTTTTATCCATGACTTATACATGTTCCTGGTAACTATGAGATTATGCAACTCCCGTTTGCGGAGGAACACTTTGGGTGCTACCAAACGTCACAACGCAACTGGGTGATTATAAAGGAGTACTACAGGTGTCTCCAAAGGCAGATGTTGGGTTGGCGATTTCGAGATTAGGTTTTGTCACTCCGATTGTCTGAGAGGTATCTCTGGGCCCTCTCGGTAATGCACATCATCAAGCCTTGCAAGCATTACAACTAATGAGTTAGCTGTGAGATGATGTATTACGAGCAGTATAGAGACTTGCTTGCAAACGAGATTGAACTAGGTATTGGATACCGACGATCGAATCTCGGCAAGTAACATACCGATGACAAAGGAACAACGTATGTTGTTATGCGGTCCGACCGATAAAGATCTTCGTAGAATATGTAGGAACCAATATGGGCATCCAGGTCCCGCTGTTGGTTATTGACCGGAGACGGTCTCGATCATGTCTACATTGTTCTCGAACCGTAGGGTCCGCACGCTTAAGGTTTCGATGACGCTTATTATGAGTTTATGTATTTTGATGTACCAAGAAGTTCGAGTCCCGGATGTGATCACGGACATGACGAGGAGTCTTGAAATGGTCGAGACATAAAGATTGATATATTGGACGGCTATATTCGGACACCGGAAAGGTTCCTAAGTTTCCGGAGAAAATCGGAGTGCCGGAGGGGTTACCGAACCCCGGGGAAAGTTATGGGCCTTAGTGGGCCAAGAGGGAGAGAGAGGGGCCGCACCAGAGGTGGCGCGCCCCCTGTGGGAGTCCGAATAGGACAAGGAGGGGGGCGGCCCCTTCCCTCTCCCTCTCCTCTCTTCCTTCCCCTTCTCCTTCCTAGTTGGACTAGGAGAGGGGTCCTACTCAACCAGGAGGAGGACTCCCCCCCTGGCGCGCCCACTAGGGCCGGCCGGCCTCCCCTCCCTCCTTTATATACGGGCAGGGGGCACCCTAGGACACACAAGTATTGATCTACGGATCGTTCCTTAGCCGTGTCGGTGCCCCCTCCACCATATTCCACCTCGGTAATATCGTTCTAAGCTTAGGCGAAGCTCTGCCCGAGAGAACATCAAGATCGTCACCACACCGTCGTCTTGTGGAACTCTCCTCGACACTCGGCTGGATCGAGTACGAGGGACGCCATCGAGCTGTCGTGTGTCAAGAACTTCGGGGCGCCGAGTAACGGCGCCGGATCGGTCGGATCGCGAGGAGAACGTACGACTACTTCCTCTACGTTGTGATCGCTTCCGCTTCGGGTCTACGAGGGTACGTAAACAACACTCTCCCCTCTCGTTGCTATGCATCACCATGATCTTGTGTGTGCGTAGGAAATTTTTTGAAATTACTTCGTTACCCAACAGTGGCATCCGAGCCTAGGTTTTTATGGTTTGATGTTTTGCATGAGTAGGAACACAAGTGAGTTGTGGGTGATACAAATCATACTACCTACCAGCATGTCATACTTTGGTTCAGCGGTATTGTGAGATGAAGCGGCCCAGACCGACATTACGCGTACGCTTACGCGAGACTGGTTTCACCGCTACGAGCACTCGTTGCTTAAAGGTGACTGGTGGGTTCCTGTCTCTCTCACTTTAGTTGAACTGAGTGTGGCTACGCCCGTCCTTGAGAAGGTTAAACGGAGTCTATTTGACGAAGTATCGTTGTGGTTTTGATGCGTAGTAAGATTGGTTCTTGCTTAAGCCCGTAGCAGCCACGTAAAATTTGCAACAACAAAGTAGAGGACGTCTAACTTGTTTTTGCAGGGCATGTTGTGATGTGATATGGTCAAGACGTGATGCTATATTTTATTGTATGAGATGATCATGTTTTGTAACCGGTTATCGGCAATCGGCTGGAGCCATATGGTTGTCGCTTATTGTATGCAATGCAATCGCATCGTAATGCTTTACTTTATCACTAAGCGGTAGAGATAGTCGTAGAAGCATAAGATTGGCGAGACGACAACGATGCTACGATGGAGATCAAGGTGTCGCTACCGGTGACGATGGTGATCATGGTGGTGCTGCGGAGATGAAGATCACGAAGCACAAGATGATGATGACCATATCATATCACTTATATTGATTTGCATGTGATGTTTATCCTTTATGCATCTTATCTTGCTTTGATTGACGGTAGCATTATAAGATGATCTCTCACTAAATTATCAAGAAGTGTTCTCCCGAGTATGCACCGCTGCCAAAGTTCGTCGTGCCCGCACACCACGTGATGATCGGGTGTGATAAGCTCTCGTCCATCTACAACGGGTGCAAGCCAGTTTTGCACACGCAGAATACTCGGGTTATACTTGACGAGCCTAGCATATGCAGATATGGCCTCGAACACGGAGACCGAAAGGTCGAGCGTGAATCATATAGCGATATGATCAACATAAGATGTTCACCATTGAAAACTACTCCATTTCACGTGATGATCGGTTATGGTTTAGTTGATTTGGATCACGTGATCACTTAGATGACTAGAGATGTCTTTCTAAGTGGGAGTTCTTAAGTAATATGATTAATTGAACTTAAATTTATCATGAACTTAGTACCGATAGTATCTTGCTTGTTTATGTTTGATTGTAGATAGATGGCTCGTCTTTGTTGTTCCGTTGAATTTTAATGTTCCTTGAGAAAGCAAAGTTGAAAGATGATGGTAGCAATTACACGGATCGGGTCCGAATCTTTGAGGATTATCCTCATTGCTGCACGTAAGAGTTACGCCCCGGATGCACCGCTGGGTGCCAGTGCCTGCTCTTGATGCAACCGACGACGTTAAGAACGTCTGCGAGCAAAGCTGATGACTACTCTATAGTTTAGTGTGCCATGCTTTACGGCTTAGAACCGGGACTTCAACGACGTTTTGAACGTCATGGAGCATATGAGATGTTCCAGGAGTTGAAGTTAATATTCCAAAGTAATGCCCGGATTGAGAGATATGAAGTCTCCAATAAGTTCTATAGCTGCAAGATGGAGGAGAATAGTTACATTAGTGAGCACATACTCGTAATGTCCGGGTACTACAATCACTTGACACAATTGGGAGTTAATCTTCCGCACGATTGTGTCATTGATGTAATTCTTCAATCAACGCCACCAAGCTACAAAGGCTTCGTGATGAACTATAATATGCAAGGGTTAGTAAAGACTATACCGAGCTCTTCGCAATGCTAAAGGTTGCGGAGGTAGAAATCAAGAAGGAGCATCAAGTGTTGATGGTCAATAAGACCACTAGTTTCAAGAAGAAAGGCAAAGGGAAGAAGAAGGAACTTCAAGAAGAACAGCAAGCAAGTTGCTTTGCCAGAGAAGAAACCCAAGTCTGGACCTAAGCCTGAAATCGAGTGCTTCTACTGCAAGCGGTCGTCATTTGGAAGCGGAACTGCCCCAAGTATTTGGCGGATAAGAAGGATGGCAAGGTGAACAAAGGTATATGTGATATACATGTTATTGATGTGTACCTTACTAGAGCTCGCAGTAGCACTTGGGTATTTGATTGTGACGCCCCGATTTAATCGTACACTAATCATGCACGCAAACGTAATGCGATCAAGATCGAGGACTCACGGAAAGATATCACAACACAACTCTAAAACATAAATAAGTCATACAAGCATCATAATACAAGCCAGGGGCCTCGAGGGCTCGAATACAAGTGCTCGATCATAGACGAGTCGTGGAAGCAACAATATCTGAGTACGTACATAAGTTAAACAAGTTTGCCTTAAGAAGGCTAGCACAAACCGGGATACAGATCGAAGAGGCGCAGCCTCCCGCTCGGGATCCTCCTAAACTACTCCCGTCGTCGCCGCCGCAGCCTACACGTAGTAGTAGGCACCTCCATGTAGTAGTCGCCGCCGACGATGGCGTCTGCCTGGCTCCGACATCTGGTTGCGACAACCGTAAAGAAAGGAAAGGGGAAAAGGGGAGAAAGCAACCGTGAGTACTCATCCAAAGTACTCGCAAGCAAGGAGCTACACTACATATGCATGGGTATATGTGTAAAGGGCCATATCAAGGACCGAATCGCAGAATGCCAAAATAAGAGGGGGATAGCTAATCCTGTCGAAGACTACGCTTCTGGCAGCCTCCGTCTCGCAGCATGTAGAAGAGAGTAGATTGAAATCCTTCAAGTAGCATCTCCAAGTAGCATCTCCAAGTAGCATCGCATAGCATAATCCTACCCGGCGATCCCCTCCTCGTCGCCCTGTTAGAGAGCGATCACCGGGTTGTATCTGGCACTTGGAAGGGTGTGTTTTATTAAGTATCCGGTTCTAGTTGTCATAAGGTCAAGGTACAACTCGGTCGTCCTTTTACCGAGGGACACGGCTATTCAATAGATTAACTTCCTGCAGGGTGCACCACATAACCCAACACGCTTGATCCCATTTGGCCGACACACTTTCTGGGTCATGCCCGCCTCGGAAGATCAACACGCCGCAGCCCCACCTAGGCACAACAGAGAGGTCAAGACGCCGGTCTAAACCCTATGCGCCGTTAGGGTCCGCCCATCGCCTCGAGCACACACTCACGTTCGCGAGGGCGGCCGGAAGCGTAACTAGCCCCTAATACAAGCGCAGCTTACGCCCAATCCGCGCCGCCGCCGCCGACGCCAAGAAGGCTTCGGTGATACCACGACGTCGGATACCCATAACTACTCCCACGTAGATGGTTAGTGCGTATAGACCAAATGGCCGACTCGGATCAAATACCAAGATCTCGTTAAGCGTGTTAAGTATCCGCGAACGCCGAACAGGCCAGCCCACTGCCTCCTAGGTGGTCTCAACCTGCCCTGCAATAAACCGCCACAAAGTAACAAATCGGGGCCGTCGGGAACCCGTGCCCACCTCTACGGGATGGAGCCACTGTCCTTTCAGCCCTCATCGTAATCACTTGCGGGTACTCAATGAGTCAATTCCCGACTTTAGTCACCATCTGTATAGTATGTATGTATGTATGTAGTATATACCGTGATCACCTCCCAAGTGATCACGGCCCGATAGTATAGCAAGGCGACTAACAAGAGTGTAGGGCCAATGATGATAAACTAGCATCCTATACTAAGCATTTAGGATCATGGGTAAGGTATCAATGATTGTAGCAACAATGACAGGCTATGCAATGTAATAGGAGTAATCAAACAAGAACATGCTACACTACTCTAATGCAAGCAGATAGAGAAGAATAGGCGATATCTGGTGATCAAGGGGGCTTGCCTGGTTGCTCGAGACAAGAAGGAGGGTTCACAACACCGTAGCCGATCGGGTACCAAAGCAGCAAAGATCGCCCTCGGTCTACCGGGAAGAAGAGGGGAAGAACAAAAATATGGAGCAAACAAAACATCACAAAACATAACGAGGCAATACGCGGTGCTAGGTGTGCCCTAACGCAGACTAGGTGATACCGTGAAAGGGGAAACATCCGGAAAGGATTCCGGTGTTTCGTGTCTTCAGACGAGTGAACCGAAGGGGAAAGTTGCGAGTTCGATAGGTTAGGGGTGTGGCGGACGAGCGGTCGCAGATCCGAATCGCCTCGCCGCTCGAGCAACTTTCATGTTGAAAATATTTTAATCCGAGTTACGGATTAAAAGATATGATTTTCTAAAGATTTTATTAATTTCTGGAATTTAATTAATTATTTAAATTAATTCGAAAATGGATTTATGACATCAGCATGACGTCATGCTGACGTCAGCAGTCAACAGAGTTGACTGGCCAGGTTGACCAATGGGTCCAGTGGGACCCACCTGTCATACACTGTTTAGACTTAATTAGGATTAGGCTAAACCAACTACTGTTTAATTAAACTAACAGATTAATTAGATTAATTAACTAGGATTAATTAACGTAATTAATTTAATTAATTAATTAAGTTTAATTTTATTTATTATTTATCTGATTTTTCTTTTATTTAATTTTTTTTTTAAATCCCCTTTTTTTTTTACAAACGTTCAGTATGCCGACCCGTGTAAGTGGTCCAGGCCATGCGGGCACACTGGCGCGGTGGGCGCCGGACCCGACCCAGGCACCCGAAGCGGGCAGCCGGGCGCTGCCATCTCCGGCGATGGCTGGGCAGTGGGTGGGCTCGGTGGCGCCGCCGAGTGAAGCAATGGCGTGATCGCATGCCTTGTGGCAGAAGAGAGAGGCATGAGGCGCGAAGGGTTGAGGGCGCGCCAGAGGCGCGCAACAGGGGAGCCGGGCGCGGCGAACGGGCACGGTGAGCGCAGCCAGCGCGGGCGTGTGTGCGTGGTGGCGCACCGAGGAGACAGAGAGGGGAGAGGTGAGCTCACGAAGGAAAGCGAGGAACGGGAAGTGGTGCTCGTGGGGGTTGACGAGGACGACGACGATGGGGAGGCAGCGGCGGAGAGGGAAGCAGCCGGCGGGGAAGCTCGGCGTGGCGGCGCCCAACGGCGAGGCGGCGAGACGGCCGGGCGACGCTGACGAGTAGCGACAATGGCGCGACGGCGGGCTTGGGGCGCCACTGAAGAGATGGAAGGCGGGCGGCGTGGTGGCTCGGCGACGGAGGCTCAAGGCGGCGACACGGCGTCGGTGGGGGTTCAGCGACGGGTGGCGGGATCGGGCCGATCCCGATCCAGATCGTGGGGAAGGAGGTGGATCGGGGAAAGGGGCGAGTGGGGTGGCGGCTAGGGTTGCGGGGGGATAAGGAGAGGAGTGGGGTTGGCCGGTTGGGCCTTTGGCCGGTTGGGCCGGCCCGTTCGGGCGGCGGAGGCCAGCTGGGCCACTTGGCCCAGCGGGGGGGGGGGGGTGTCCGTTGGTTTTGTTTTATTTTGTTTTTTTATTTCTTTTCTTTTATTTACTTTCTTTTACTGTTTTAATTCAACTTAGGGCATTTAAGTATTTTATAAATGTGTGTTTTCTTTACTATAATTACCTATGCCATTTTTGGCTCTGCCCGAACATTTTGTTTCAATATTTGAAAAACTTTTGTCGTTTGACATTTGTTTGAATTTTGAATTCGAATCGTTTTGAACTAAGGCGAGATTAGCGACAGTAATGGAGGTGACAAGGCGTCATTAGCAGAGGTTACTGTAGCTTGATTATCCGGGCGTCACAATTCTCCTCCACTACAAGAAATCTCGTCCCGAGATTTAAGAGGTAGTGAAAGGGGGGAAGGTTTGGTAACGAATCTAGCGGGTCTTCTCATCCTGGCTTGCTCTTGTCGAAGAGGCCGGTCCAATATATTGATGTATTCATTTCTCTGCTTTAGGTCATCATGATGAAGTCGGCGTCCTTTCTTCAGGAACTCCATCGTACTTACGAAAGAATAAAGAGTGGGCATTCCGGGAGAACAGACCTCTGCAAGGTCGTCTATCTGGTCGATAACATCGGGGAGGTGGCGGAAAGTAACTCTCGAATCGAAACTTAAGAAAATATCAAGAGCAAAGGAAGGAGGTATCCTCGGAAGTTTGAGTGGGCGTGCAATCGTTCGATGCCTGTTATAGGGCGTGAAAGGGTCAAAACAACGGGAATAAGTATTGTGTCCGATATCAGACCTGAAGGTGGCTCATGAATTATATATGAGGCCGCGCGCGAGGAACAACCTTGGGAATAGGGGTGTCAGGAGAGTCGTTTCGATCTGTGGAACTTGTGGGTTATGGGCCCACCATGTAGGAAGGGCGGTGACATCTTGCACGATCATAATGGCAAGGCATGTCGAGGGTAGCCTGCGCTTATGTCGAGAACAACGCCGGTACCAAGGGCGAGGGACAAAGAGAACCATTTTCCCGCTCGTCGAAACGAGGCGCACCAATAGGCAAAGTTCCTTCCATCGCTGGTTATCGGAATGTTATCAACAATAGTAACAGGTCTTCTTGATGAGTTGTACACCGAGATGTTTGCACAAGCAGGGAATTATTGCTGCTTATATCATATAGATCACAGTAAGGGTTTAAACAAACCTATGGAAAGGGGAAAGTGTCTAACAGATTTAATCAAAACCATGGAAAGAAAAATGTGTTTAAACACATATTTCAGGGGTATATCCTTCCCAAGGACAAGCAGAGCATGATACCCATGACAGGATATAATTGTAGAAAACCCTTTAGGAAAAGGGGAGAGAATTTTCATGGCATTACCCATACAACGATGTTTGGATAATTTGATTAAGAAAATTTAGCATTGTGCTTCAATTGTTCTTGTTGAAGATAGGAGTACCACATACATGCTTCGAGATAGCATTGACATGGTTTCCAAGCAAAGGTCGGACTTCGGATACACGAAGGATCCATCAAGATAAACTTATTAAACAAGGCATTCAATTGCCTCATGGAGAAATGGTTAGCCTTGTTAAAAAGGAAACTATAACAATAGGGCCTCCGGCCAGGTGGGCTAGGCATGACATCACCTTACCGGGTCATAAAAGACCAATGTTACAATTCTTGGAAACATGTTCCAACCATCATATCTGACCAAGATTCAGATCTGATTGGTGTCAGGATACCTCAGACTCAGGATGCCTAAGGAGAAAGGTGCAACACAATTTGACGGGATGACACTGTAAGATTCTCGGGAAATGAACTATGAAGTGATTTCCGTTATCAAGAGTTCATCATTAACCCAAGGAGAGGACAAGGAGGTGGCTGATGAACTCGGCGACAATTCACCAAAATTTCCAAAGGATGGATTTCCACCATTACGTGAACAAGGAGATAACATTTGTCAGATCAAAATGATATATTGATGTATGCTTGAGGAAAACATACACAATTTAATAAGAGTTGAAAGGTGCGTCCAAAAATATGGGCTGGGTTGCACGGCTAACATTGGAATGGTGATTCAATAATCAATAGTCTAAGAATGAGCGCCAACCATTAACTTCAAAGCAATAGGGTTGCTAGGAGGGCAGAATCCAAATAGCACCGTTCATCTGTTGGTATCCTGGTTAGAACCAACACGGGGATCAAGAAAAATGGTGATGGTGAGAGTATCACTATACCAAGAATCCTTAAGAGGTGGTGAAATTCCCACGGCATTCTTGACGTAAGGGTGGTAATACTCCAAGGTAAAGAAGAACAATGATGGGTAGCAAGGAATTCAAGGTATATCACGAAACACGAACAAGCTTGTGTTGGAGGGAAGGCAATAAGTGGCTGATGATAACACAACTCATCGAGGGCAAGGATGGTATTTCTCATCACGAATTGAATTGATAACTTGGAAAAGCTCGGAATACTGATGATGATCACGACACATTTGTCGAGAGATTTCACGAAGATGTAATCGATCGACAATGACATCAAGTCAAAGGAATGATGAAGCGAAAGGTTATTGGAACCATAGATACGACACAAACTCAAACTCAAGCTTGTTGTTTAAGGTGAAAGGGTATGACGAGGAAAATCGACGTCAGCTTAGCTATCGTCGCAAATTCTGCTACGGGAAGACGGACCAGATAGCACAGTTAAAATTTAGCACAGTATGATATAGCCGATCAGGCTAGGAATGGTGTGATGGAGTATTAAGCTTCTCAACCACAAAGTACTAGGAGTACTAAATCACATTGGTGATTCGATTCACTAACCGGTGTTCTCGGTTGACGACAACCTAGAACCCGTGGAGTGATTATGACGGGGAAAAGTACTACTTCATTAGAAATTCAGAAGATGAAGTGCAATGGGTTGATATCCTCGAGATACCAGGGGGTAATACTCGAAGACGGATCAAAGTAAAGGTTGGACTGGGTTATTGATCCGCAGAAGACAAGTGCTTGAACTTGTCCGAGAAATTGGATCAAGGAAGAACAATATGGTCGGAAACCATGATTGCAAAAGACCAAATCCCAGATATAAGATAAACTTATACCAAGGAATATTTCATTGAAGAGAAGCTTTAATGATACGACCTACATCGTGTCCATGGGCATGAACGCAAGGTTCAAGGTCGACTCCCACTTCTCCAATGCATAACCTTTCATTCACTTCTCGCGTTCGATGAAGTTGCAGTGTTGAAAAGAAAATTTCTGGCGAAGCACCAGAAGAGTATGACTCGTGAAAACTTTCGGGTTCACACGGTTTAGAGAAGGCATATGTTCAACCCATAGGGGCTTCTTAGAAACATATACCATGAACTTCAGGAGTAAATAACACAAGCTCAAAAGTAGAGCATGGTTGACAAAATTAGAGGATACAATTTACCAAAGGCATTATGTATCGGGTGAAGAACTCATAAGAATTTTGGTTGTGAAGGACAACATGGATAATAACCCGCAATGGGTATGGCGGTCCTAGCACGGGCTGATGTGAGTATCGGTACTCAATCGGGGAAGAAGGAATGCAAGGAGATCGGTTTATGGAAACAATGACTAACTCAAATCTCAATGCAAAGGAATTATGAATTCCAAGATAAGGGATCAGGAGCAATGCTCTGATTAGGGATGGATAAGTTGAATAGCCTTTAGGTTACAATCAACGACAATTGGATTGGTCGAGAACCAATTCCAGTTAAAAGAATGGCAGGTCAGTCGGAAAGGTAATTTATAGTGATCAATGATGATTGCGTGTATTCACAAACATATTGAGTCAACAGACTCAAAATGATAATGACAAGGGATGCCATTAAGATTACGAGACTTATGGGATTAACCATAATGCAAGTAAGCAAGAATTCCAAGAGTAATAGGCTGCTCAGGATTTTCGAAAGATCGGGTAGTATTTGAATGTATTTTTGTGAAACACATGAACAACTTTATACAAACGGATACTCGGCAAGCGCGAGTAATCATCCGTAGGGGTATTCATGCAGCAAGACAGGGCAGTAAGCATAAAGAATTCTTGGAATATCGAAGAGTACTTCAGGACATCTCGTAATAACAAGAGCAACTGGGGATGACAATAAGAACGATAGGTGTAAGTAGTTATCCAGAGGGATTTATCGATGGAAGTGAATTGCAAAAGCGATGGCACATAGTCTCGAGAGCACATCGTAGAGTATCTTCGGAATCTTCTGGTGTAGCAGGCGGTCATCGGTAACAACATGCTCTCCGGGAGAAAGTACTTGCGAGAACCTAAAGTTAGTTTTGTTTTTAGCAAAATCATTTAACCCGAATAGAAGAGATGTCAGAGTCCCAGAGTATAGGTCGAGGAGTAAAAGATCCTACTACCACCCAATGGCGACGTGTGCCCGTAAGACACACAGCCATGTTAGTAAAAGTTTTGTATTGACTAGACTCGACTTCGGCCAAGGAGTATGGAAGGGGGATTCCTACAGCAATGGGCTCGATACCAACTTGGCGCCCCGATTTAATCGTACACTAATCATGCACGCAAACGTGTGCGATCAAGATCGAGGACTCACGGAAAGATATCACAACACAACTCTAAAACATAAATAAGTCATACAAGCATCATAATACAAGCCGGGGGCCTCGAGGGCTCGAATACAAGTGCTCGATCATAGACGAGTCGTGGAAGCAACAATATCTGAGTACGGACATAAGTTAAACAAGTTTGCCTTAAGAAGGCTAGCACAAACGGGATACAGATCGAAGAGGCGCAGGCCTCCTGCACAGGATCCTCCTAAACTACTCCTGGTCGTCGCCCAGCCTACACGTAGTAGTAGGCACCTCCGATAGTAGTAGTAAAGTAAATCGACGATGGCGTCTCGCTCCTAGGCTCCGACATCTGGTTGCGACAACCGTAAAGAAAGGAAAGGGGAAAAAGGGGGGAGAAAGCAACCGTGAGTACTCATCCAAAGTACTCGCAAGCAAGGAGCTACACTACATATGCATGGGTATATGTGTAAAGGGCCATATCGATGGACCGAACTGCAGAATGCCGTAATAAGAGGGGATAGCTAATCACGTCGAAGACTACGCTCGCAGCCTCCGTCTCGCAAACATGTAGAAGAGAGTAGATTGAAATCCTTCAAGTAGCATCTCCAAGTAGCATCTCCAAGTAGCATCGCATAGCATAATCCTACCCGGCGATCCTCCTCGTCGCCTCGTTAGAGAGAAGCGATCACCGGGTTGTATCCGCACTTGGAAGGGTGTGTTTTATTAAGTATCCGGTTCTAGTTGTCATAAGGTCAAGGTACAACTCCGGTCGTCCTTTACCGAGGGACACGGCTATTGAATAGATTAACTTCCTGCAGGGTGCACCACATAACCCAACACGCTTGATCCCATTTGGCCGGACACACTTTCCTGGGTCATGCCCGGCCTCGGAAGATCAACACGTCGCAGCCCCACCTAGGCACAACAGAGAGGTCAGCACGCCGGTCTAAACCCTATGCGCGCAGGGGTCCGGGCCCATCGCCCTGAGCACACCTGCACGTTGCGAGGGCGGCCGGAAGCAGAACTAGCCCCCTAATACAAGCGCAGGCTTACGTTCCAATCCGGTGTGCGCCGCTCAGTCGCTGACGTCAAGAAGGCTTCGGCTGATACCACGACGTCGGGATACCCATAACTACTCCCACGTAGATGGTTAGTGCGTATAGACCAAATGGCCAGACTCAGATCAAATACCAAGATCTCGTTAAGCGTGTTAAGTATCCGCGAACGCCGCAGGCAGGCCAGCCCACCTGCCTCCTAGGTGGTCTCAACCTGCCTGCCGCCCGCCACAAAAAGTAACAATCGGGGCCGTCGGGAACCCAGCCCACCTCTACCGGGATGGAGCCACCGTCCTTTCAAATTTCATCGAATCACTTGCGGGTACTCAATGAGTGACCCGACTTTAGTCACCATCTGTATAGTATGTATGTATGTATGTAGTATATACCGTGATCACCTCCCAAGTGATCACGGCCCGATAGTATAGCAAGGCGGTCGACAAGAGTGTAGGGCCAATGATGATAAACTAGCATCCTATACTAAGCATTTAGGATCATGGGTAAGGTATCAATGATTGTAGCAACAATGACGGCTATCTATGCAATGTAATAGGAGTAATTAAACAAGAACATGCTACACTACTCTAATGCAAGCAGTATAGAGAAGAATAGGCGATATCTGGTGATCAAGGGGGGCTTGCCTGGTTGCTCAGACAAGGAGGGTTCATCAACACCGTAGCCGATCGGGGTACCAAAGCAGCAACATCGGTCTCGGGTCTCTAGGGGAAGAAGAGGGGAAGAACAAAGAATATGGAGCAAACAAAGCATCACAAAACATAACGAGGCAATACGCGGTGCTAGGTGTGCCCTAACGCAGTACTAGGTGATACCGTGAAAGGGGGGAAACATCCGGGAAAGGATTCCCGGTGTTTCGTGTCTTCGGACAGGTGAACCGAAGGGGGAAAGTTGCGAGTTCGATAGGTTAGGGGGGTGTGGCGGACGAACGGGTCGCGTATCCGGAATCGTCTCGTCATTCTGAGCAACTTTCATGTTGAAAATATTTTAATCCGAGTTACGGATTAAAAGATATGATTTTCTAAAGATTTTATTAATTTCTGGAATTTAATTAATTATTTAAATTAATTCGAAAATGGATTTATGACATCAGCATGACGTCATGCTGACGTCAGCAGTCAACAGAGTTGACTGGCCAGGTTGACCAATGGGTCCAGTGGGACCCACCGTCATACAATCGCTTAGACTTAATTAGGTTAGGCTAAACCAACTCTTGCTTAATTAAACTAATAGATTAATTAGATTAATTAACTAGGATTAATTAACGTAATTAATTTAATTAATTAATTAAGTTTAATTTTATTTATTATTTATCTGATTTTTCTTTTATTTAATTTTTTTTTTAAATCCCCTTTTTTTTTACAAACGTTCAGGGCGCCGGGACCCGCGTGTAAGTGGTCCAGGCCATCTTGAACCTACTGGCGTGTGGGCGCCGGGACCCGACCCAGGCACCCGAAAGGGCAGCCAGCGCGGCCATCTCCGGCGATGGCTGGACAGGTGGGTGGGCTCGGTGGCCGAGGCGCCGCTTCGAGTGAAGCAATGGCAAGCGTCGTGATGAGCCTTGTGAGCGAGAGAGGCCATGAGGCGCGAAGGGTTGCGGGCGCGCCGAGGCGCGGCAACAGGGGAGCGGGCGCGCGTCGAACACGGTGAGCGCAATGAAGCGCGCAAGGCGTGTGTGCGTGGTGGCGCACTGAGGAGAGAGAAGAGGAGGAGGGTGAGCTCACAGGGGAAAGCAGGGAACGGGAAGTGGTGCTCGTGGGGGTTGACGAGGACGACGACGATGGGGAGGCAGGCCGGCGGAGAGGAGGAAGCAGGCCGGCGGGGGGGAGCTCCGGCGTGGCGACGTCCAACGGCGAGGCGGCGAGACGGCTTCGGGCGACGTTGGCGAGTAGCGACAATGGCGCGACGTCGGGCTTGGGGCGCCACTGGAAGAGATGGAAGGCGGGCCGGCGTGGTGGCTCCGGCGACGGGAGGCCTGCGGGCGGCGACACGGCGTCGGTGGGGGTTCAGGCGACGGGGTGGCGGGATCGGGGCCGATCCCGATCCAGATCGTGGGGGGGGGGGAAGGAGAGGTGGATCGGGGAAAGGGGCGAGTGGGGTGGCGGCTAGGGTTGCGGGGGGATAAGGAGAGGAGTGGGGTTGGCCGGTTGGGCCTTTGGCGGTTAATGCCTGCCCGTTCGGCGGCGGAGGCCACCGGGCCACTTGGCCCAAATGAGGGGTGTCCGTTGGTTTTGTTTTATTTTGTTTTTTTATTTCTTTTCTTTTATTTACTTTCTTTTACTGTTTTAATTCAACTTAGGGTATTTAAGTATTTTATAAATGTGTGTTTTCTTTACTATAATTACCTATGCCATTTTTGGCTCTGCCCGAACATTTTGTTTCAATATTTGAAAAACTTTTGTCGTTTGACATTTGTTTGAATTTTGAATTCGAATCGTTTTGAACTAAGGCGAGATTAGCGACAGTAATGGAGGTGACAAGGCGTCATTAGCAGAGGTTATCAGAGCTTGATTATCCGGCGTCACATTGATATCGGTTACATTGCTAATATTTGCAACTCAAAGCAGGACTACGGATTGCTTAACACCGGCAAAGGACGAGGTGACGATCGGCGTGGGAAATGGTTCCAAAGTCGATGTGATCGCGGTCGGCACACTACCTCTACATCTACCTTCGGGATTAGTTTTAGACCTAAATAATTGTTATTTGGTGCCCGCATTGAGCATGAACATTATATCTGGATCTTGTTTGATGCGAGGCGGTTATTCATTTAAATCGAGAATAATGGTTGTTCTATTTATATGAGTAATATCTTTTATGGTCATGCACCCTTGAGGAGTGGTCTATTTTGATGAATCTCGATAGTAGTGATACACATATTCATAATGTTGAAGCCAAAAGATGCAGAGTTGATAATGATAGTGCAACTTATTTGTGGCACTTGCCGTTTAGGTCATATCGATGTAAAGCGCATGAAGAAACTCCATCTTGATGGAATTTTGGAGTCACTTGATTATGAATCACTTGGCACTTATGAACCGTGCCTTATGGGCAAGATGACTAGAACCCGTTCTCCGTACTATGGAGAGAGCAACAGATTTGTTGGAAATCATACATACTGATGTATGTGGTCCGATGAATGTTGAGGCTCGTGGCGGATATCGTTATTTTCTCACCTTCACAAATGACTTAAGCGAGATATGGGTATATCTACTTAATGAAACATAAGTCTGAAACATTTGAAAAGTTCAAAGAATTTCAGAGTGAAGTTGAAAATCATCGTAACAAGAAAATTAAATTTCTACGATCGATCGTGGAGGTGAATATTTGAGTTCTGAGTTTGGTCTACATTTGAAACAATGCGGAATAGTTTAGCAACTCACGCCACCGGAACACCACAACGTAATGGTGTGTCCGAACGTCGAATCGCACTTTACTAGATATGGTGCGATCTATGATGTCTCTTACAGATTTACCGCTATCGTTTTGGGGTTATGCTCTAGAGGCGGCCGCATTCACACTGAATAGAACACCGTCGAAATCCGTTGAGACGACACCTTATGAACTGTGGTTTAGCAAGAAACCAAAGTTGTCGTTTCTTAAAGTTTGGGGATGCGATGCTTATGTGAAAAACTTCAACCTGATAAGCTCGAACCCAAATCGAGAAATGTCTTCATAGGATACCCAAAGGAGACAGTTGGGTACACCTTCTATCACAGATCCGAAGGCAAGACATTCGTTGCTAAGAATGGATCCTTTCTAGAGAAGGAGTTTCTCTCGAAAGAAGTGAGTGGGAGGAAAGTAGAACTTGATGAGGTAATAGTACCTTCTCCCTTACTTGAAAGTAGTTCGCCGCAGAAACCGGTTTACGAGACATCTACACCAAGTAGTGAGGAAGTTGATGATGTTGATCATGAAACTTGAGATCAAGTTACTCTGTAACCTCGTAGATCAACCAGAGTAAGATCCGCACTGAGTGGTGCGGTAATCCTGTTCGGAAATCATGCTACTAGATCATGATGAACCTCGAACTATGAAGAAGCGATGGTGAGCCCAGATTCCATAAAATGGCTTGAGGCCATGAAATCGAGATGGGATCCATGTACGAAAACAAAGTATGGACTTTGGTTGACTTGCCGAGGGTAGGCAAGCAATAGAAAACAAGTGGATCTTCAAGAAGAAGACCGACGCGACGGTAATATTATCGTCTACAAAGCTCGACTTGTCGCAAAGGGTTTCGATAAGTTCAAGGGATTGACTACGATGAGACCTTCTCACCCGTGGCGATGCTTAAGTCTGTCCGAATCATGTTAGCGATTGCGCATTTTATGATTATGAAATTTGGCAAATGGATGTAAAGACTGCATTCTGAATGGATTTACGGAAGAAGAGTTGTATATGATGCAACCGAAGGTTTTGTCGATCCAAAAGGAGCTAACAAAGTATGCAAGCTCCAATGATCCATCTATGGACTGGTGCAAGCATCTCGGAGTTGGAATAAGCGCTTTGATAGTGTGATCAAAGCATTTGGGTTTATCTGAGACTTTTGGAGAAGCTTTGTATTTACAAGAAAGTGAGTGGGAGCTCTGTAGCATTTCGATATTATATGTAGATGACATATTGCTGATCGGAAATGATATAGAATTCTGGATAGCATAAAGGGATACTTGAATAAGAGTTTTCAATGAAAGACCTCGGTGAAGCTGCTTACATATTAGGCATTAAGATCTATAGAGATAGATCAAGACACTTAATTGGACTTTCACAAAGCACATACCTTGACAAAATTTTGAAGAAGTTCAAAATGGATCAAGCAAAGAAAGGGTTCTTGCCTGTGTTACAAGGTGTGAAGTTGAGTAAGACTCAATGCCCGACCACTGCAGAAGATAGAGAAAATGAAAGATGTTCCTATGCTTCAGCCATAGGCTCTATCATGTATGCAATCTTGTGTACAGGACCTGATGTGTGCCTTGCTATAAGTTTAGCAGGAGGTACCAAAGTAATCCAGAGTGGATCATCGGACAGCGGTCAAGAACATCTGAAATACGAAAAGGACTAAGGATATGTTTCTCGTATATGGAGGTGACAAAGAGCTCATTATAAACGGTTACATTGATGCAAGCTTTGACACTGATCCGACGATTCTAAATCGCAGACCGGATACGTATTTACACTAAGCGGAGGAGCTGTCGGTTGGTGCAGTTCTAAACAAAGCGTCGTGGCGGGATCTACATGTGAAGCGGAGTACATAGCAGCTTCGAAGCAGCTAATGAAGGAGTCGGATGAAGGAGTTCATATCCAATCTAGGTGTCATACCTAGTGCATCGGGTCCAATGAAAATCTTACGTGACAATCTTGGAGCAATTGCCTTAGCGAAGGAATCCAGATTTCACAAGAGGACCAAGCACATCAAGAGACGCTTCAATTCTATCCGGGACTTAGTCCGTGGGAGACATAGAGATTTGCAAGATACATACGGATCTGAATGTTGCGAACCGTTGACTAAGCCTCTTCCACGAGCAAAACATGATCAGCACCAAGACTCCATGGGTGTTAGAATCATTACTATGTAATCTAGATTATTGACTCTAGTGCAAGTGGGCGTGAAGGAAATATGCCCTAGAGGCAATAATAAAGTTATTATTTATTTCCTTATTTCATGATAAATGTTTATCATTCATGCTAGAATTGTATTAACCGGAAACATGATACATGTGTGAATGCGTAAACAAACAACATGTCACTAGTATGCCTCTACTAGACTAGCTTGTTAATCAAAGATGGTTATGTTTCCGACCATGAACAAAGAGTTGTTATTTGATTAACGAGGTCACATCATTAGTAGAATGATCGATTGACATGACCCATTCCATTAGCTTAGCACACGATCGTTTAGTATGTTGCTACTGCTTTTATCCATGACTTATACATGTTCCTGTAACTATGAGATTATGCAACTCCGTTTGCGGAGGAACACTTTGGTGCTACCAAACGTCACAACGTGCTCGGGTGATTATAAAGGAGTACTACAGTGTCTCCAAAGGCAGATGTTGGGTTGGCGTATTTCGAGATTAGGTTTTGTCACTCCGATTGTCGGAGAGGTATCTCTGGGCCCTCTCGGTAAGGCACATCACTGAAGCCTTGCAAGCATTACAACTAATGAGTTAGCTGTGAGATGATGTATTACTGAGCGAGTAAAGAGACTTGCGGTAACGAGATTGAACTAGGTATTGGATACCGACGATCGAATCTCGGGCAAGTAACATACCGATGACAAAGGGAACAACGTATGTTGTTATGCGGTCTGACCGATAAAGATCTTCGTAGAATATGTAGGAACCAATATGGGCATCCAGGTCCCGCTGTTGGTTATTGACCGGAGACGTGTCTCGATCATGTCTACATTGTTCTCGAACCGTAGGGTCCGCACGCTTAAGGTTTCGATGACAGTTATTATGAGTTTATGTATTTTGATGTACCGAAGAAGTTCGAGTCCGGATGTGATCACGGACATGACGAGGAGTCTCGAAATGGTCGAGACATAAAGATTGATATATTGGGCGGCTATATTCGGACACGGAAAGGTTCCGGAAGTTTCGGAGAAAACCGGAGTCTTGCCGAGGGGTTACCGAACCCCTCGGGAAAGTTATGGGCCTTAGTGGGCCAAGAGGGAGAGAGAGGGCCGCACCAGGAGGTGGCGCGCCCCCAGGAGTCCGAATAGGACAAGGAGGCGGCCCCTTCCCTCTCCTCTCTCTCTCTTCCTTCCCCTTCTCCTTCCTAGTTGGACTAGGAGAGGGAGTCCTACTCCAACTAGGAGGAGGACTCCCCCCCTTGCGCGCCACTAGGGCCGGCCGCCTCCCCTCCCTCCTTTATATCACGGGGCAGGGGGCACCCTAGGACACACAAGTATTGATCTACGGATCGTTCCTTAGCCGTGTCGGTGCCCCTCCACCATATTCCACCTCGGTAATATCGTTGCGAAGCTTAAGCGAAGCTCTGCTACCGTAGAACATCAAGATCGTCACCACGCCGTCGTCTTGTGGAACTCTCCTCGACACTCGGCTGGATCGAGTCGAGGGCGCCATCGAGCTGTCGTGTGTCAAGAACTCGGGGCGCCGGAGTAACGGCGCCGGATCGGTCGGATCGCGAGGAGAACGTCGACTACTTCCTCTACGTTGTGATCGCTTCCGCCGGGTCTCACGAGGGTGCGTAGACAACACTCTCCCCTCTCGTTGCTATGCATCACCATGATCTTGTGTGTGCGTAGGAAATTTTTTGAAATTACTTCGTTACCCAACAATAACTGTATCTACTCCCTTATTGGAAGGTAGTTCATCATGAGAACCGGTTCCCGTGACAACTACACCAATTAGTGAGGAAGCTAATGATATTGATCATGAAACTTCAGATCAAGTATCTGCTGAACCTCGTAGGTCTACCAGAGTAAGATCCGCACCAGAGTGGTACGGTAATCCTATTCGGAAGTCATGTTACTAGACCATGATGAACCTCGAACTATGAGGAAGCGATGATGAGCCCAGATTCCGCAAAATGGTGGAAGCCATGAAATCGAGATAGGATCCATGTATGAAAACAAAGTATGGACTTTGGTTGACTTGCCGATGATCGGCAAGCCATTGAGAATAAATGGATCTTTAAGAAGAAGACCGACGCTGATGGTAATGTTACTGTCTATAAAGCTCGACTTGTTGCAAAAGGTTTTCGACAAGTTCAAGGGGTTGACTACGATGAGACTTTCTCACCCGTAGCGATGCTTAAGTCTGTCCGAATCATGTTGGCTATTGCTGCATTTCATGATTATGAAATTTGGCAAATGGATGTCAAGACTGCATTCTTGAATGGATTTCTAGAAGAAGAGTTTTATATGATGCAGCCGGAAGGTTTTGTTGATCCAAAAAGTGCTGACAAAGTGTGCAAGCTCTAGCGTTCCATTTATGGACTGGTGCAAGCATCTCGGAGTTGGAATAAACGTTTTGATAGTGTGATCAAAGCATCTGGTTTTATACAGACTTTTGGAGAAGCCTGTATTTACAAGAAAGTGAGTGGGAGCTCTGTGGCATTTCTAGTTTTATATGTTGATGACATATTATTAATTGGAAATGATATAGAATTTCTGGATAGCATAAAGGGATACTTGAATAAAAGTTTTTCAATGAAAGACCTCGGTGAAGCTGCTTACATATTGGGCATCAAGATCTATAGAGATAGATCAAGACGCTTAATAGGACTTTCACAAAGCACATACCTTGACAAAATTTTGAAAAAGTTCAATATGGATCGAGCAAAGAAAGGATTCTTGCACGTGCTACAAGGTGTGAAGTTGAGTCAAACTCAATGCGGACCACATCGGAAGATAGAGAGAAATGAAAAATGTTCCTATGCTTCAGCCATAGGCTCTATCATGTATGCAATGCAGTGTACCAGACTGACGTATGCTTAGCAATAAGCTTGGCAGAAGGTACCAAAGTAATCCAGAGTGGATCATCGGACAGCGGTCAAGAACATCTGAAATACCGAAAAGGACTAAGGATATGTTTCTCGTATATGGAGGTGACAAAGAGCTAGTCGTAAATGGTTACGTCGATGCAAGCTTTGACAACGATCCGGACGATTCTAAATCGCAAACCGGATCGTATTTTTATTAAGCGGTGGAGCTGTAAGTTGGTGCAGTTCTAAACAAAGCGTCGTGGCGGGATCTACATGTGAAGCGAGTACATAGCTGCTTCAAGCAAAGAAATGAAGGAGTGCGGATGAAGGAGTTCATTTCCGATCTAGGTGTCATACCTAGTGCATCGGGACCAATGAAGATCTTCTGTGACAATCTTGGTGCAATTGCTTTAGCAAAGGAATCCAGATTTCACAAGAGGACCAAGCACATCAAGAGACGCTTCAATTCCATTCGGGACCACGTCCAAGTGGGAGACATAGAGATTTGCAAGATACATACGGATCTGAATGTTGCAGACCCGTTGACTAAGCCTCTCTCACGAGCAAAACATGATCAGCACCAAGACTCCATGGGTGTTAGAATCATTACTATGTAATCTAGATTATTGACTCTAGTGCAAGTGGGAGACTGAAGGAAATATGCCCTAGAGGCAATAATAAAGTTATTATTTATTTCCTCATATCATGATAAATGTTTATTATTCATGCTAGAATTGTATTATCCGGAAACATGATACATGTGTGAATACATAGACAAAACTATAGTCACTAGTATGCCTCTACTTGACTAGCTCATTAATCAAAGATGGTTATGTTTCCTGACCATAGACATGTGTTGTCATTTGATTAGTGGGATCACATCATTAGGAGAATGATGTGATTGACATGACCCATCCTGTTAGCCTAGCACTTGATCGTTTAGTATACTGCTATTGCTTTCTTCATGACTTATACAAAGTTCCTGCAACTATGAGATTGTGCAACTCCCGTTTACGGAAGAACACTTTGTGAGCTACCAAACGTCACAACGCGTCGGGTGATTATAAAGGTGCTCTCTGGTGTTTCCGAAGGTACATGTTGAGTTGGCATAATTCGAGATTAGGATTTGTCACTCCGATTGTCGGAGAGGTATCTCTGGGCCCTCTCGATAATACTCATCACCTAAGCCTTGCAAGCATATAACTAATGAGTTAGTTATGAGATGATGTCTTACGGAACGAGTAAATAGACTTGCCGGTAACGAGATTGAACTAGGTATTGGATACCGACGATCAAATCTCGGGCAAGTAACATACCGATGACAAAGGGAACAAAGTATGTTGTTGTGCGGTTTGAACGATAAAGATCTTCGTAGAATATGTAGGAACCAATATGGGCATCCAGGTCCCGCTATTGGTTATTGACCGGAGACGTGTCTCGGTCATGTCTACATTGTTCTCGAACCGTAGGGTCCGCACGCTTACGGTTTCGATGACAGTTATATTATGAGTTTATGTATTTTGATGTACGAAGGTTGTTGAGTCCGGATGTGATCACGGACATGACGAGGAGTCTCGAAATGGTCGAGACATAAAGATTGATATATTGGACGGATATATTTGGACACCGGAAAGGTTCCGGAGAGTTTGGGAATATCTGAGCTCGGGAGGTTACGGAACCCCGGTAAGTATATGGGCCTTATTGGACCTTAGTGGAAGGGAGGAGAAGGAGCAAGGGAGGCGCGCCCCTCAAGCCCAATCCGAATTGGGGGCGACCCCCTTCCTTCTCTCCTCCCCTCTCCTTCCTACTCCTACTCCGAATAGGAAGGGGGGCAAACCTACTTGGAGTAGGTTTGCCCCCATGGCGCCCCCCCTTGGGCCCACCTCCTCCCTCCCACCTTTATATACGGGGTAGGGGCACCCTAGACACACAAGTTGATCATTGAGATCGTTCCTTAGCCGTGTGCGGTGCCCCCCTCCACGATATTACACCTCGGTCATATTGTAGCGGTGCTTAGGCGAAGCCCTGCGACAGGAGAACATCAAGATTGTCACCACGCTGTCATGCTGACGGAACTTCCCCCGCGCCTCTGCTGGATCGGATATCGGGGTGCGTCATCGAGCTGTACGTGTGTCAAGAACTCGGAGGTGCCGGAGTAACGGTGCTTGGATTGGTTGGACCGGGAGGACGTACGACTACTTCCTCTACGTTGCGTCAACACTTCCGCTTCGGTCTACGAGGGTACTTAGACAACACTCTCCCCTCTCGTTGCTATGCATCACCATGATCTTGCGTGTGCGTAGGAATTTTTTTGAAATTACTACATTCCCCAACATAGACGGCATCAGCCAGGCTTCACCCGGCTATGCCCTTTTGCGGCGGTGAGGGAGGAGGAGGGAGGAAGCGGAGGCTAGGGGTGTCACGGTAAGAGTTCCCCCTCTCCCGCCACTCGACAACGAACAAAGGAGGAAATTAATATACGTTGTAGCTCTAGATCACAAAATTTCAACATGCATTGCTTGTGCAAATTAAATACTACTCCCTAATGACTTAGATAAAGGTTTTGCCCATGTGGTCGTGGTACATTTCGGCATGTAGACACTATGCCACTTGTAGCTCAATTCTCACCCCTCCCCCCCCCCCCCCGCCCCAAAGAAAAAGAGCGAACAACTTCTGGATTTCAAAATGTTATGCTTATGTATAAGACGAAAGGACGGTACCGAAGGGCGTCAGCTAATAAAAGAGAGAAAGGGAGACGACGCGGTCGTACGGAAATGGCACCTTCTTGGGAAAATATGCATCTCGGTGAATGGACACAAGCAAGCATAAATGGCGGTTACTAATCCGAATGCCGGTTCATTATTAACATGTGGTAATTAATGAATCGACATGTGCTAAACTACTTCTAACACCCCCTTGTACATCACTGCTTCTTGAATAAGTTACAACTGAAGTCTTATTGTAATCAGCATTCTTCTTTAGAAATCCTTATATATTTTTTAGTCTCCCTCAAAAACTATGTGTGAAAAATGTGAGTAGAGTGGTGCAGATATGTTGCTAAAATCCTTAAACCTAGTGGGAAAAATAATAAGGAGAAAATGATGCAACATATAATGATTATTGTCTCTTGATAACTCATATGAGAAACACCTTTGAAGAAGGAGGTAACTCATTGGTGAGTTTAGAGAACAATAAATATGCTTTGGATAATTCCCTTTTAAAAACCTGATGGGATCTTTTTTGAAAGTATCGAATGTGATCTTGAAAAGATATTGCCTCACTAAAAACCATCATGAGAAACTTTGAGAGAAAAATCACAAGGGAAAAAGAGGGTGATTTGATATGCCATTCAAAACTCCTTTCGACCTCAGTGGCCAAAATAAGAAGAGAAAATGATATGACATATGTGGACACTTGTATCTATATTGGCTCATTAAGAACCTTTTATGAGAAACCAAGAGAACTTTATGAAGGAAATAAAGAGTACAATATATGTATAATCTTATGATTATTAGTAGGTTATTATTTCAAATACCCCCCTTGAGCTTTGAAAATGTCAAGGTTATATCATACCAATTCCATGGACATGATAATGAGATGTAGAAGTTGGTAATGACACCAAATAATCTTATAATTCCACAATATTCTGTTTGCAAATTATCACCTCACTTGTTAGTAATTTGTGTGGATAAATAATGTATGAGTAATTTTTTTTGTGATATTACTCTCCATATAATTAACCCAAATGTATTTTAGTGATACACATAATCTTATCTTGCTACATAATAATATGTGATTCTGATGAATCTTAATTAGCCACTTGATTTTGAGTGTGGTTAATCATTCTACTAAGCCAAGCACAGTTTTTAATGGTTCATATAAAATAACAATTTTAGAATGAAGAGTGGAAGTAGCAATTAGAGTCTATTTAGATGACTTCCATGAGGAGGCTATTTCAGTGAATTCAATTTGTGATTTGGCACTGTAGGAGTTGGATTAGTAGCCAATATCATTATACCACATCATGGTCATATCTTAATTTTCTCAATACAATTAACCAGTCATTTTGTGAGCTTGAGATACAAGTGGATATCCCTTATACCAACCATATACCTTTTGTTGGGGGTTCCACTTTCAACAAGGATAACAACTATAGCGTCAGACCTGATGTAGTTTGCAATGGTACGAGCCTCCGATGTTTGTAAGATATGGAACTTTAGGTCCTGATGTCACTGCATTATCACCCCTAGCCCTGAATGGATTTGTTTACCTATCAGAGATAATATGAACATAGATGTATTTATTGATATGTTATATCCATACCAGACTTTCCATATATGTTTTGGATATATGTGGATTGATATGTATGTATTCTTGAGAGAATGCTCTAGTTGTAAATTTAAGCAAATTTTGGTTAAATCCTAATTTTCCATCCTTAGATGATTTTATGTATATTTAGATCTTGTATCAGCCCATACATCAATATAAACTGAGGTGATGTAAGGAAATCAAATTTGGGATTCGTTTATTACACACATAAGCAATCGTCATTATTCAAGTAACCCTTTGTAAGAAAGTACTCATATAGTCGGTAGTACCGCATAATTTTATGACTATATGAAGTCATGAAGCAACTTTTGAAGTTTTACACAATACATGTCGCGGTTTATTTTTGGATTCAGAATTGTAAGACCTTCAGGGACTTCAATATAGATATCAGAAATGAGTGACTCGTATGAGTATGTAGTCATTTCATCTGTTAACTGCATGAACAAAGTATTTGTAATGGCAATGATGTTTGGTATTGAAATATAATTCAACTCATATCAAGAGGGTATGTTACATTGTAATCGATGTTGAGTCTCTGTGTGAACCCTTTTGCTACAAGCCTCGCTTCCTCACCACCTCATTTACTTTGTTTACAAATGAGAAGTTATTTATATTCCATATGGGAGACACCTATGAGGAGTATGTATTACTGTGGTAAATACAACTCTTTTGTGTTGAGCAATTGTTATTCTTTCTTGCTTACTTTTTTTGTGAACCAATATGAGTGCAAGAGGCACTCTACCATGGATTTTGGTTCAAGGCCCAACATGTTTAGCAATTTTAAGTAGAAATATATGTCGATAATTATAGTATTTTATGTCAGAGACAGTTATTTTGGGATGGATGTAGTATGATTCTGGGAATCGATGAAATTTTATGGATATGTATTTATTCCTTTTTAACTCCTTGTGATTTCCTATAACTTTGGAGTCAAGGTGTTTCGATGTCCTAGCTCTACAAATATTGTGCAGGTTTAAGTCAGGCTTTGGATGATATCCGGTGTCTTTCGACTTGAATAAAATTTATTGGTAGAATATCATTTCCTCTGTTTCCGCAAAAGCATGTGAGAAATTATATCTTGCATAGTCAGATTTCTCTCCCACTTGCTCTCATTTCGGGGAGAAGAGCAGTTTATTAGGTACCTCCGCTCTCTCTGGCATTTTACTGCGGGAATATAAAATTTAGTAGCACCTTTTGTGAACACTAAATGTATGTGGCAGATTTGCAATGTGTAGCAAATATATGATTCCCCAAACTACTATTCAGATTCTTCCAGTACGTAGACATAAGGATCAGTAGTCAATGACATTTCTAGTTTATTTCTTAGCATTTTTTGTTGTACGGATCTCCCCCTAATGCCAAAAAATGTCTTTATTACTAATGCATCAATGTATGTGCTGATACCAACTCCCCTGTTTGGGGCCCAATTTACTTATGATTGACGGATAAATAGTTATTCCTAACATATATCTCAAAATTTCTGTGAGGATCCATTGATGTATGTTGGAGTGTGATATCAATATATAACCGGAATATCAAAGATGGGAAATACTTTGATGATTTCCACATACTTATTACAAGGGGAAAGTAGTATATGATATGCAGTTGGTATGATTTTGATCATACTTATAATGTGTAAGGTCGTATCTCGTATGTGTCCAGCAAGAGCGGTAAATTACAATTCTATAAGACCGGTCTTATAATTAACTTCACTATCTTTGATAAGATATTTAACTAAACAATTGTGGGTATGTACATAATGTGCTAAATATAATCAGACAATGCTCGTGAAATGAGCTCAAAAACATTGTCCATTCAAATGGGTTTATCTTTAGTTGATTTTCTCTATTGATATTCCGCAATGTAAACCTCGCATTGTATAACCGTGCTAGTATGGTTGAAGTTATACATATAACTGTGCATGTATGGTTAAAGTTATATGATACAAGGTGGTATTAAATACGCCTCTATTCTGAAATTTGCAGCAATACGCTAAGTGTGGAATAGTTTAGCATCAGGGGCCTTACATTGTGTTAAGACTATCTCAACATTCAGACTCCTATTACCACAACGAAGGGGGTACAACACATCTGATCGTTTATGCAGACACAGAGATGGATGTCTGATGGTCAGGAATTCAACATGCACGTGCACTTCAATGGATCAAGGAAAGTCGCAGATGATGTGCTCATCAACATTACAAAATCACTCCGGAATGTCAGGTCATGCAACGCAAACCTTTCCTTCATTGTGCTGCCTTGGTCGAAATACCAGAAGTATACTGATTCCTGGATACAACTACCAGTGCACGAAACACACCAAATTCCACAACAAACACAAAAGGAACCTGATATAGTGCTACTAGCCCAACAAAATTCTCCATGGCCTTGAAATGGGCTCTGCTCTGCTCACATAGTCACGTTACGATTGGCGACTGGTCTGGGACCTTTTTTCATAGGAAGGAGGTTGTACTTGTACTCCCGACCTTTACAACTGGTCTGGCCAATGTTGACCATTCCTCTGAAGGGACAACCCTCATTATTATCATGGCCAAATAGGTAGCAACAGAAATTGCTTCATTTTCGGCTTCAGCTTCTTTACTTTTCATGCAGAACTTATAAGTGCCGCAGTCACCTAGAGCCCTAGAGGGAAAGATCGATTGCACTTTGCACCATCTCCTCTCTTCTGGTTATATCCGGGGTAGTCGTCCTTTCGAAATCTAACTTTTGCAATCATAACAAGGGAAGACTCCAAGGCGAGCCGCTCGAGATCCCAGGCATCGTAAGGATGCCCCGTCTTGTGGCTGATGTGGATTTCACCATAAGGCTGAACCAGGTGTCGAGCATTGCCAAGAAAACCCTTCACCAAATCCTTATGCAAGCTGCGAAAGAACACAAATGGTTTTACAAGTTAAAACAAGGCCTTAGAAGCTTGTTGAAACATTAGATCCTGAAAAAAGGTTCAAATATGTACTAGCAAACTACAAATGTATAGAGAAATAAGACTTTTAGGCATGTTTTTTGCAACCCTTACATTAATGTAAGTAGATCATGCTATAAATTTGGTGGAATGAGTTGAGGCATCTCGAAGTTTAAAAAAAAGGCTGAAACAAATTCAACTTCTTAGGTTCTAGATATGCATGTGAAGCTGCATTCATCAGTGCTTAGTGGCGGATCTAGGACCCAGGCAGGGGGGGCCTGGGCCTGAGGCGTCAGATTGATTTACTTTGTTGCTTGTAGCTTATTTGTGTGCTGTAGATGTACTGTAGCAGCCTGGGCCCTGGGCTTGGCCCAATCCTAGGTCCGCCCCTGTCAGTGCTAACATATGTCCATTTGTGTTTAGTTGAAAAAAGAAGGCAACATATACATGGATAATATAGTGTGATATATTCACTATACCTTCTTTTTTTCACACAACACAAGCAGCCTTTTTTTTGGCGGGTGAACACAAGCAGCCTTATTGCGGTACTTCTTGTAGATTGAGATGTTATAGAATACCATATCCATGGATACACATTGTCAACATTTTTGCAGGAAATTGGGATAACTCAGCTAACATGGGTCGATAAAAGCAACAACCAGTGAATTGAAATTATTGTCTTGTCGTTATAAAAAAAACTTTTGCTTACAAGTTGCAACAAGAATTTCATGCTGAACTTTAAATGTATTTCATAAATAATTACAGAGAGTATGTAAATAAAAAAGACTAGCAAAAAACAACCAAAAACAGATACACGTGAAGGTCCAGGAATCCAAGAAAAATGATTTTTTGATCTACTCTTCTAGCATTATAGGTAGCCACATATGATTTTGTTCTATGCATATGAAAGGATAAAATGACATGTTAACTACGAAATACAGATTGCTATGATCTTTATAAAAACAATTTTAAACAATGACCCAACGAGTAAGAGATGGGGACGTCGGAGGGCTTACTAAAGTTTGGCATTGAGCATCAATAACTAGTGCTGAGATCAAAATTGAACAGAAACACCGAAACAATTTTAAAACAACGGACTCGATAAGATAAGCTATGACGTCAACCAATTACTTTGATCAATCCAGGCATTGAGGAAATACGAACTGCGACACATACAGACAACCAGTGCAAGGGAGAACACATACTTGACCATATCCACCTCTTTGAACTCTTTTGCTTTGAACCCAACATGTGGAAAATTAAAGACAATCCGATCAAACCGTCTCGTCTTTAAATAAGGGTGAGTCTTCATGTTTTTCGCATCGACACCGTGCAAAACAGTGACCCTCAGTCTTTTGAGATCCATTACATTTGATTCTGCTTCGTTATATTTGCCAACCAGGGCCTCTGCCAAAGAGGAATGCCAACAGTAATGCAGAGACAATATATAAGCACAAACTAAAATGATCACAATATCACCTTTATAATATCACCACTCTGAGTTTATAAGGTAAGCAGGGGCAAGTTGGTGCTTATTTTATAAAGAGGAGTTGAGAAAAAATTAGGAATAATGCAAATAAGAAACTTAACAATATGTAAACATCACAAATTTAATGTAGAATTTACCAAAATACATGGATGTAACTAGATAAACATATACAAGGTGCAAAATTTATGAAAAACAACGGGTTACACAACCAACAGGATCAGAGAAACAGATCAGCAGCCGTCTCTGTGACAACATATATAAAAAAATTGCCGCAAAAAAATATTTTTTTTTCTAGTTGCAGTTTTTAAGTTTTAATGAAACTTCTCTAAATGACGTCTGTATATTTGTCACTTACCATATCATAATGAATTAAGCAGAGCGCAATGCCTTTCTCAAAAAAGAGGATAGCAAATCAGTTCTACGACCAACAGGAATCATAACAGACCAACATGAATCATAAGAAAAGGATAGCAAATTCAACCCACTATAGTAGCAGTAGATATACTCAACACTCGGAGTTCCTTCCATGGCATACAAATTATAGCATTAGAAAATACTTCAGTTCTGTTAAAAACCAATGCTACTTGGTTTCAGTAAGACCACGCAAAATATTGAAAGAATCAGCAATGTTCCGCCGTATAGTAATCAAATTATTTCAAGCACAAATTTATTTTTTGAGAACACGCACGAGCTCTGCATGCCTATATATTTAGGTAGGGAGGGAAAAAACATTAGAGGGGTTCATCTCGGAGGTGCACAGGGGCAGCCCAAGACTAGAGCCACGAACACACACATTTTCGAATCAGCAATGTTTCGAGCACATTTTGGGCATAGTATGCCGCGTAGCTCTTTTATCGCGGCAATTAACCATGTTAGGGTAAATTTGGATCTCAACGGAGTAAAGCTAATCTTCATATTCGAAGAACATGGTACATCTCATCCCTCTAATGGTTACGTGTATCATTTAATTTCTCCATCGAAGCCAAAAATCTAGGCAGTATCTAAATCAAACTAGCTGTATAAAACTGCAACCTTCAAGCAGAGAGAGAGAGAGAGAGAGAGAGAGAGAGAGCGGAAAGAATCGAACCGTAGGAGTCGAGGGATGTGGCGACGATGTTCTCGCCGGAGCCCAAGGCGGTGGCGAGCGCCAGCGAGAAGGAGAAGTCCCCGTCGCCGACGTCCAGGATGCTGTGCACCGACGGGTAGTGCTTCAGCCACCTCACCCCGCTCCACATGTTTCTCCACCTGGTCTCTTCCATCCAGAAATGGCCGGGGCAGAATCCGCGACCGGCGCCTTGTCCTTCCAATCGAGCGCGATCACAGCCGGAACCACGCCCGGCGCTGCGTCCGCCTCCGGTGGCGCCTTGCTTCTTCCCCCCTCCACAGCAGTCGAGACTCGAGAGTGAGGGGAGTGTGGGCAGGTGTACGTGTGTCAGTGTGTGAATCGTGCGTTTGGACGCGATCGATCTAGTCGAGATTGCGACGGGTCAGTTAATGCGGTTCCGACGTGTCAGATGAAAGCGTTTCTACTCCCTCGTAAAGGAGCCGCGTTGTTTATATTGATTGTGGGCAGGAATAGCCTCTGTCGTGGCTTACAAGTCTTCACCGATCGCTAGGATACGGTGGTTACACGATCGCTAGGATAGATACGTACGGGAGGAGGAGAAGGAGTTTGTTGAGATTATGTTGGGTTTAGTCCCACATCGGTTGTGGGGGGAGACATAACACGACTTATAAGGGCGGGGGTGTCCCCTCCTAACAGGCTAGTCTTTTGGGGGGAGAGGGCCCAAGGCCTGTCATAAGTCGGTGTTGCTCTCCGGTTGGGCCTGGTTGATGCATGTGGGTTGTAAACGCTGGTGATAGCGGACCCGGGATTGCGTAACAATTGGTATCAGAGCCCAGGTGCCCGGAATGAATCTCGGTAGACTCACGGGTGGTCGGTCATGGTTGGTGGGCTGGAAACGCTGGTGTTAGCGGGCCCATGGTGACCGATGTGTGAGGGGGAGATTGTTGGGTTTAGTCCCACATCGGTTGTGGGGGGAGACATAACACGACTTATAAGGGCGGGGGTGTCCCCTCCTAACAGGCTAGTCTTTTGGGGGGAGAGGGCCCAAGGCCTCTCATAAGTCGGTGTTGCTCTTCGGTTGGGCCTGGTGACGCATGTGAGTCAGAAACGCTGGTGTAGCGGACCCAGAATTGCGTAACAGATTACAATACAATTCTATCTCTAATTCTAACACCCTCCCTTAATCTCAACTATCCTACATTAAGATTCTTCTTGAACTCTTCAAATAACTTGACTGGCAAAGCTTTAGTGAAACCATCTGCCACTTGGTCTCTTGAAGGAATAAACCGTATGTCCAGCTTATTCTCTGCAACTCTTTCTCGTACAAAATGAAAATCAATTTCTATGTGTTTGGTTCTACCATGAAACACTGGTTTTGCAGAGAGATATGTAGCTCCCAAATTGTCACACCACAAGCAAGACACACGATGTTGTTTAATCCCCAATTCATTGAGCAATGATTCTGCCCAGATGATCTCAGCAGTAGCATTTGCTAGTGACTTGTATTCAGCTTCTGTACTTGACCTGGATATTGTGGCTTGTTTTCTAGCACTCCAAGAAATAAGATTAGCACCAAAGAAAACAGAAAAGCCTCCAGTTGATCTTCTATCATCACTACACCCTGCCCAGTCAGCATCAGAAAATGCACTAACAAGGGTCGAGGTGGAACGCCTGAACTGAATGCCTAAGTTCACAGTGTGCTTGATATATCGTACAATTCTTTTAACAACTGTCCAATGTACAGTAGTAGGTGCATGGAGATACTGACAAACCTTGTTAACAGCAAAGGATATATCTGGTCTTGTCAGTGTTAGATACTGTAGAGCTCCTACTGCACTTCTGTATTTTGTACTCTCTTCTTCCTTAAGTGGCTCACCTTCAAAGGCTGAAAGTTTTTCTGAAGAAGACAATGGTGTGGGTGAGGGCTTACAGTCCTTCATCCCCATACGAGCTAGAAGTTCAGTGGCATATTTTTCTTGATTTAGTATTATGCCATCTTGACTCTTCTTAACTTCAATGCCTAGAAAGAAGTGCAAATCACCAAGATCCTTCAAAGAAAACTCTGAACTTAGATCATGCAGAAGAGCATTAGTGGCACCCTGTGAAGAACTTGCAACTATAATATCATCAACATATATCAAGACAAAAATAGTTGTGTTTGCTTTGTTGTAGATAAAGACAGATGTATCTGCTTTGGATGCAACAAAACCAAGGTGCCTTATCTGAGAGCTCAACCTTGAGTACCATGCTCTTGGCGCTTGTTTCAAGCCATATAATGCCTTGTCAAGTTTACACACATAGTGAGGTGTCTTCTTATTTTCATACCCAGGTGGTTGTCTCATGTAAACCTCCTCTTCCAGAACACCATGCAAAAACGCGTTCTGAACATCTAGCTGTCTCAAGCTCCATCCCCTGGAAACAGCAATAGCTAGCACAAACCTAATAGTTGCAGCCTTAACAACATGACTAAATGTATCTTCATAGTCTAAACCATAACGTTGTTTAAAACCTTTTGCAACTAATCATGCTTTATACCTGTCAATTTTGCCATCGCCCTTTTTTGATTCTCAGACCCACTTACAGTCAATAATGTTTTTACCTCGTTTTTCAGGTACAAGATGCCAAGTCTTGTTCCTCATGAGAGCTGAGTACTCCTCATCCATTGCACTTTTCCATCTTGGATCCCCTAGTGCATCCTCCAACCTTGTTGGTTCTCCTGTGATACACAACATGCCATATCTTATAGTGCCGTCAGTTCTAACCTTTGGGTTTAGTATACCTTTCTGAAGCCGAGTTGTGACACGTGAAACTGTTTGTTGAGCCTGATTCCGTCGTGTAGCAGTCTGCGGCACAAAGGTTGATGTAGTAGGACTAGCCGTAGAGGATCCTGGAGACTCAGATCCGCTTTCCACAGCGAATCCTGATCCAGACTGTGTAGCCTGCTGTGTGTGATCCGCTAGAGGCAGCTGCCGCAGAAGATCCCGCACTGCCAGCCGACACATGCGCGTGAGATCCTGATCCGGATCCTCCTGTCGCTGTCGACCCGTCGGGCCCGCGCGTGGGACGCGGTGCGGGACGCGATGTCTCGTTTGGTGGGGATGATGCGCCGCCTTCCAACTGGCGCGGACCCGCGCGTGGGCTTCTGCACGGCGCGATCCGGCGCAGATCTGCGCGCCCGATCTGAGGCTGCCTGACGCACAGGAGTGCCAGGTGACGCGAGATCTGCTTCTTGCTCCGCTCCTATTCCGTCTTCTTCTGGCTCATGCAATACCAGATCATTTTATTCAAAAAATTTATCATTTGCTGCACCAATTTCTGCTGCATGATCCTGCATGCGAAGAGGCACAGTTCCACTAGTATAATCATCAGTTGGGTTAGTACAATTATCGCCCCCATGATCAATATTTTGGAGATGTGATGGAAGAAGAAGTATCTCTTTCTTGAGGAGTGCTCCGGCATTAGGATGAAGGGATTCAAAGGGATAGATGGATTCATCAAATACGACGTCTCGGGAGATATAAACCCTACCAGTGGACACATCAAGACATTTAACTCCCTTGTGAATTGGACTATACCCAAGAAATACACACTTCTTGGATCAAAAAGCAAGCTTGCATGTATTATATGGGCGAAGGTTGGGCCAACAAGCGCAACCAAATACACGAAGTGATTTGTAGTCAGGAGTAGTACCGAAAAGACGTGTGATGGGAGTCTCAAATTTGATGACTTTACTAGGAAGCAAATTGATGAGATATGTAGCAGTTAAAAATGCTTCATCCCAGAACTTTAGTGGCATGGATGCATTTGCAAGTAGAGCTAACCCTACTTCAACAACATGGTGATGCTTTCTTTCGGCCGAGCCATTCTGTTGTTGTGCATGAGGACACGACACATGATGTGAGATGCCAAGTTCTTGGAAAAAAGATTGAGTTTCTTGTATTCACCTCCCCAGTCGGTTTGCATGGCAATGATTTTAGTGTTTAGTTTTCGCTCAACAAGATTCTGAAAATTCTTGAAAACTTGAAACACTTCGGATCGTTTCTTAAGAAGATAGATCCATGTAAATTTGCTATAGTCATCAATAAAACTAACATAGTACGAGTGTCTACCAACAGAAGTAGGGGCTGGCCCCCAAACATCAGAAAACACAAGTTGCAAGGGTGCAGTTGAAACACTGAAAGAAATAGGATATGGCAACTGATGACTTTTAGCTTGTTGGCATGGATCACAAACAGACTCAATGCTAGACTCATGAGAGTGGGGAAGTTTATTCTTGCTAAGAACGATTTTAACAATAGCTGATGAAGGATGGCCTAATCTCATCGTGCCACTTTCTTTGAAGAAGGCTTGACAAAGAACAAAGGCTTGTTTATTTGATGGTGATGACGAAGATATGAATGGGTAGAGACCTCCCACGCACTTGCCCCTAAGAAGCACTCTCCTCGTGTCCAAGTCCTTTACCAAAAAGAAATAAGGATAGAACTCAATAAGAACACGATTATCAAGAGTAAATCTATGAACTCAAAGAAGATTCTTGGATGTTGTGGGGACATATAAGACTCGTTTTAGATGCAAATTTTTCATGGGGGTTTTGACAATTGAACTACCAACGTGAGTGATTTTCATACCAGAACCGCTTGCAGTATGTACTTGGTCATGTCCACGATACTTGTCTCTGATCATCAGCTTCTCGAGCTCCCCTGTGATGTTTTTTGTGGCACCAGTATCCGCATACCAGTTTGTGTCAACGCCGTAGGAGTCGGTGACCATGTTGACCCACTTCTCCTCATGCTCATCTTCATCATCATAGCGATGCCAACAATCACGAGCACCTCCTGGATGATGCTTGTAACAAATTTGGCACTCTGGGTAGTCTCGCACCTGCTGCTGACGTTGTTGCTGTGGGCGGCCGCGGCCACCTCCGCCGCCGTTTCCACCAGATGGCGTTGGGGAGGGGCGCCTGCCTCGACCGCGGCCCCTGCTGTTGCTGCGCCCGCGGCCTCTACTGTAGCCACGCCCGCGCCCCCTGTAAGCTAGGTTCGCCGAGGTCTTGAAGCCTGTGTCAGGGCCGTCGCCGAGCATCTCCACGCGCTGATCAAACGCTGCAATTTGAGCAAATAAATCATCTACTGAAATTTGATTTTTGATTGCACCAATGGCTACCACAACAGGGTCATAATCCCTGTCGAGGCCGGCAAGCATGTAGTCCACCATCTCTGGGTCCGAGACGGGGCGACCTGCCGCTGCAAGCTCATCCCCCAGGTTCTTCATCCTGGAGATGTAGGCGCTGCTGGACATGGATCCTTTCTTCGTGTTGGTGATGGCGATCCGTAGGTTGGTGATCTTGTGATCGGGACTGCGAGGCGAACAGGGTGGTGATGGCAGTCCAGAGATCGAATGTTGTCTCCTTGCTCGCAACTTGGGCGAGGATCTCCATTGACAGAGAATTCAGGAGATGGCTTAGGACTTGCTGGTCCTTTGATATCCACTGCGAATACAGGGGATTGAATGCTTCGGCGGTAGTTTGTCCGCCTGCTGCTGCTGCACCGTCTTCGGTGGCGCTACATCTGATCCGTCCAGGAGGCCGGTGACCTGCGCTCCTCGCAGGCCCGGCATGACCTGTGCCTTCCATAGGATGAAGTTGGTCTTGGTGAGCTTCTCAGATGGGAGAGCACCAAGGTTGAGCGAGATGGTGGATGAGGACGACATGGCGAGGTTGATGGCGAGGGTGATCGAGGAAGGAGGCTGCTGGCTAGATCGATAGGAAGAGGATGGCTAGATGGAAGCGTTCCTACTCCCTCGTAAGGGAGCCGCGTTGTTTATATTGATTGTGGGCTGGAATAGCCTCTGCCGTGGCTTACAAGTCTTTACCGATCGCTAGGATACGGTGGTTACACGATCGCTAGGATAGATACGTACGGGAGGAGGAGAAGGAGTTTGTTGAGATTACAATACAATTCTATCTCTAATTCTAACACGACGAAGAGTTGGGCATAAATGGCAGGGTGACAGAGAACGCCTTGGGTTCTGCTCCGGGGCGATCTGGGTTGGATCCTCCATTAATTTGACGCTCATGGGAATCCAAAACGCTAGTAGTTGAGCTACGGAGTGTAAGAATGAAGAAGTGAAGAGTGCAACGTTCACAAATGCTTTTGTAGCTCTTTTCACCAATTAATTTGTATTTCTTCTGAGAAAATATGTCATCAAAAGATAAATATACTAACGGGCACTGTATTTGAAGCAAAAGCATGATACGGTCATTGGTTCTAAATACGTTCATTACGGTAGCTATATAGAATTTGATTATGAAAATGCGGTCACTGTCACATGTACGCGCCATGTATGTGGCTAGTATGACCACTTGTTGACCGTCACGTACTCTACTCTGATTAGGCCAATTTTGCATGGAGGGCTTTTTAAGTAAAAAGCCAAAATTCACCATTTCATCAAATCCCTAAGCTGTCGCGGCCCCCTCTTCAACCCTAGCATTCTTCCTCTCTCGCGCGTGACTGCTCCGCCACCTCCTTTGTCGCCGGCCGTCGTCGAATCTGCCGGACACCGCGAGATCCCATCTCGTCGACAATTCCTTCCCCTCTGGTGCTTATGTCTGCCGCAAGCTCCTCCATCTCTGCTGCCCGCCACAGGGCATTGTCGCTGCTCCTGATCTGCTACCTGAGCTGCAAGGAGAACGTGTGCATCTACGTCTCCACGATGGAGAAGCACGAGTTGCGGATCTTTTACAAAAGCCAGAAGCATGGTTAGTGCTTTGATTTCTTTTCCTTTCCATGGTTTCTCGTCGGTTTTGGCCAAAAAGATTCAAGTTTTTGACTTTGGCATGTATTTTGGGAGTATGTCCAGTACCTTGTTGACAAGCACTATCTTATTGATGGTGCCACTGTGGATGCTAGGAGGACCGAAGGGAGGAACTTCTGAATGTACATGAGCTTAGCCTTATGAATGCATCTACCAGCAGGTGTAAGAAGGCTTTGAAGAATGAAAGTGCAAATGTGATGACTAGGCAGTAAGCTTGTGCACTGATGATACTAGGGAGAGAGCTGGTGATGCTCATGAAGATGTTGCTTGGTATTATGGTGTTGCTAGGTGTTACTGTTGTTGTCTTCATGTTCAAGATCGAATTCGCCTACAAACTGACTACCAAGATAATGAAGCTGCCCTGAGGAAGCAGCACATGTCCTCGGTTTGAAGACAAGTTCAGGGGCTGCTGCTGATGTCCTGGAATTAAGGGGTGCACACGACGTCGGCCCGCCATCAAGATGGAGTTCTCTGAAGACTTGGCGTACACTTCAAGGCATGTTTGAATAATCGACATGTTTATCCCAGATTGTAACCGACCATGTGTAGACCTAGATACCCCATTGCCTATATAAGGCTAGGGGTTTAGTTCATAGAGGTGGGTTTTCAAGGTTTAGAGGTTAGAAATCGTCATACGATCTCGAGATAGATCATACTGTACTTTTTACCATCCACAATCAATATAATAAGAGCATGAAGTAGGGTTTTACCTCTTCGAGAGGGCCTGAACCTGGGTAAATACCGTGTCTCTATTTTTCCCGTTACAATCATTCCAAGATCACCAGCTCGGGACCCCCTACCCGAGATCTGTCGGTTTTAGCACCGACACACCTCCCCCCACACCCCGATCTTGGTCTCTTTGCTCCCGACACCAAATCATCGTCTGCTCTACCTCAGTCGACCTCTGACCTCCAGCGCTTGCTGCAGGCGGGTTTACCGGCATGTGCCTCTCTCGGTGACTTGGCCCAACCATGCCTTGCTCTCTGTCGGGCTGACGATGGTGGCAGTTCTGGGCAATCGGTAGCGGCTCATGCATCAGCAGGGTTAGTGTTGGTGGTGGGTCTGGCGGTGCCCGGTGTCTCCTTCGTTCAATGATGGGCGGAACTTGCCTTCTTGCAGTAAAGCCAACCGACGTTTTAGTTTTTACATCTCCAGATCCTGATTTAGTGGCATTGGGATTGTTTGGTCACAAGCCAGGGCAAAGTCCATGCTTTGATGTTGGCAGCGGCGACACCTGCGGGTGTCGTCCCCTTCTTGAAGGCACTTCCATGGCCTTCTCTGTGCCCCTCTTCGAGCATCGGGGGAACCCTAGATCTTGTTCTTCGGATCAAACGGCGGTGGCGTCACGACATCGTCCCCTTCATAAAGGCGATGTCTTGGTTACTCGCAGCGTCCCTGTTATCGGATCTCAAGATGTTGGATGTTGTACTTGGTGTGAGCTGCTTATCAAGGCGTGGGCATCAGGGGCGCAATGTATGACATCGTCCGCTCTTCCTCCATGGCTCCTTCCTCGGGCCCGGCCGTGTCTTGCAGTCCACTTGCCGACTCTTCTAGGCGCTTTGATGGGGGTACGTTGATTTAGTCGGTTCTTGAATCATAGCCACACATGATGGGTGCCCCGCGTTTGTCGTGACGCGGCCTTCGTGTCCTGTGTCTCATTTCCTTGCCTTCCTTGAGGTTGGCCTAGGCTAGTTCAGGTTATGTTGTTTTCCTTGTTCTGCTTCCCACATTTTGGTGTGGTGCCCTCTCTCCCTTCTGTATGTAAGGGTTTCTTTTTGCATTGTTGTCTCCTACCTACGAATGAAAAGACACGCAAATGAAAAAAAAAGTTACCACGATGGCTAGCATAATTCATAAAATACGTACCCCATGGAAGTGTACGAATGAAAAGATATGCAAGTGAATTTTTTTTTACCACGATGGCCATCATAATTCATAAAATACGTACTACATGGAAGTATACAAGGAGTAGTAATCTACACAGTGATGGGTCGATGTCTCATGAGCATGCACGTACGTACGCCAAGTCCATGGAAGTCGGTCGCAGATACATCATGGAAAACATGCGATGCGACGGTGATGCAGCGTCACAAGTTGCTCGTAATTAAAAGCCCCATCTTACGGCGGCGCCAGCGAGAGAAGTTCAGCGAGGCCAGCGCTGGAACTTGAAAGTGCAGCCGTTGCGTAGAGGGAATTCCTCGTCGCACCTGTCACCGTCGCCTCTCTTCTGGTTATACCCGGGGTAATCCTCTTTACGGAAGGCCACCATCTCAAACTTGAGAAGCGAAAACTCGAGGGCGAGACCCTCGATTTCCCATCTGTCGTATGGCTGCCCCGTCTTGTGGCTGACGTGTATCTCGCCGTGGGGACGGAGCATTCCGCTCGCGTTGCGGAAGAACCTTTGCACCAGCAGCCGATGGGCGCTGCAACGGCACAGGAAAATGTCAGTAATACGAACTGTCCAGAGAAATAATGGGAAAGAAATAAACAAATGAAGAAGATGGCTATTATGTATCGAGAGAGTGATCAAGCATGCGTACTTGATCATATGCACCTGATTCTCCTTCCCTATGAACCCGGCGTGAGGAAAATTGAAGACTATTCGGTCGAACCGTCTAGGCTTGAGATCGGTGCGGTTCTTCATCTTCTTCACACTGACACCGTGTAGCACCGTGGCGCTCAGTCTCTTGAGCTCCGCCACGTTTGATTCCGCTTTGCTGTACATGCTGATCAGATGAACTGTACCGTCCCCAAGATGATTGCCAGCGTCAAACGGCAGAGAAAATAGATAAGTATTTATACAAAGAAACGGTCGAGTCACAAATTAAGGCACTCAAGTAATCATCGATCACTATCCAGACCCTAACCCTTTTGTGCGTCCTGCATGCAAACATATATAAGATCAAGCGCGGGGCAGGAGAAAGCTGAAAGGGCATCGAACCGTAGGAGTCGAAGGACGTGGCGACGAGTTTCTCCCCAGAGCCAAAGGCGGTGGCGAGCGCCAGCGAGAAGGAGAAGTCGCCGTCGCCGACGACCAGGATGCTCTGCGCCGACGAGTAGTGCCCCAGCCACTTGGCCGCCTTCTCCTCGCCCTTCTTCCCCTCCACGGGGATCGCCACCGGCGTCACCATCGGCATCGCCGTCTCACTTCCCCAAAGACAGCGAGGCCAGAGCTACGTGCAATACGGGCAGCGTGTGTGACGAAGCGTCTGGACTGGCGCCCAGTTGGAACCGCACGGTCCCGGCGAGGGCCGAGGGTTTTTGAATTAGATGGCAGGGAGACGAATGGCCAGTAGCATCCTGCATGTGGCCCCTTGGGTTCTGATCATCCACTACATACGTGCTCTCTTGGGATGGATTCTCCATTAACTCTGCGATCATGGGAATCTGAAACGCCAAGGGAAACATACATTACATATACATGCATGCGCCAATGTTTTATTTAGGGTGAACTGTTTTGAAGTGCTAATGTGCGGCAGCAGTTTGTAACCTTGATGCGTGCTTTCAACAGGACCATTATCAGTTATCATTAACGGAATGAAATGCAACGTTTGCTTACTAACGAAATCGACGAGTTTGGAGTGTTAGGTAGGCAGGCTACTAGAGATGAGATGTTTTTCTAGTATTTGATGGGCACAGCCGCACAAGTTTATTTCTGCTGGTACTGGGAGTAAGAGTGAATCACTAGCTTCTCTCGGGCTTTTTTTTAAACGAGGCAAAAGATTTGCCACTTTCATTGATTAAGCGAGAAGTTTAAGAGGTTAAGGCCAATGGCCGAATTACAACGATCACTCTCGCAGCATTATGTTACTCAAGTGCCTCGCCCCCGCCATGCTCCAAAGCGAGGTCTCCTCTTTAATCCTAGCGACGATGACTCCAACCGGGACGGCAATATTACGAAAGATCCGCGCATTCCTCTCATTCCACAACTCCCATGTGATAAGAAGCATCAAGGAAGCAAGTGGTCTTCGTGATTGGGTCTTCTTGGTAACATTGTGGCTCCACCACTCTTTAACGGTAGTCGCATCACTCCAATCAGAAGGATGCACATCATCGAGACCCAGCCAATCTTTGATCATGCGCCAAACTCTCATAGTGTATTTGCATTGGAATAGATGGTGGGCCGCCAACTCTTGAACCTGCTTACATTGGAGACAAGGTTACGACGTTGAAGCCTATCCGCTGTCCAAATCCTATTGTTGATTGCCAACCAAGCAAAGAACCTGCATTTAGGAGGCGCCCAAATCTTCCAAACGGTCGGTATCGTGTCCGTGTCAGTATGGCCAAAGAACTGCGCCTTGTAGGCCGACATTGTCGAGTATTGTCCATCGGTGGTGAAATTCCAACGGGTAGTGTCAAGCGTGTCGATGTCGAGGTGGATATGGGAGACCTTCTCCCAAAGGGTGACAAACTCATAGAGGTGTTCGACAGTGATGCCGTGAAGAATGTCCACCTGGGAAGTCCAGAAGTTGCCATGCAGAGCCATTCGGACTGAGCAATTCTTTTTGCTCGACAATTCATATATTTTAGGGGCCATGTCTTTAGGCCTAATCCCATCGAGCCAAGGAGACTCCCAAAACTTGGCATGCAAGCCATTGCCAACTTGGACCTTGGTAGCTGCGACAAAAATATTTCGGTCGTTGTCATCACAAGGGGTTCCCAAGCCAACCCATGGCTTGTCTGGGTAGAGCCACTCGGCCCATAGCCACCAGAGGCGAAGGGTGATGGGAAACTTGTCAAGATTTAGGATTCCCAGGGCTCCATGCAATTGGACTTGCACACTTGATCCCACTTTATCTTACATTTTCCACCTGTGACTTTATCACAACCTGCCCAAAGGAAAGAACGACTGAGGGCATCGATCTTCTTCTTTACCTCCACCGGTAAATCTAACACCGTCATGTAGTAGACAACAATCGCCGTGAGGACCGACTTGACCAAGACCTCCCGACCTGCCGAGGCAATGTGTCTTCCCACCCAAGGGGTGAGCTGACCCACAATCTTGTCCTCGAGGGGTTGGTAGTGAATCTCTTCAACCTCTTGACAGATAAAGGCAACCCAAGATATTTCATCGGAAAGGAGGAAAGCTTGGCCAGGAAGGATTGGAGGATGTTTGGAAGATCAACATTTTTGCAACGGATTGGGGCGACCAGACTTTTGGAAAAATTTGCGACAAGGCCAGTGACATCCCCAAAGTGCTTGAGAGTGTTAGTGAAAAACTGGACGTCGTCCTTAATAGGCGCAAGAAAAACCGCGGCGTCATCCGCTGAAAGATCGAGGATGTCGCCTAGAGGGGGGTGAATAGGCGCTTTAAAATAATTACGGTTAAGGCTTGAACAAATGCGGAATAAACCTAGCAGTTGATTTGTCAAGCACAAAACCTAAAACAACTAGGCTCACCTATGTGCACCAACAACTTATGCTAAGCAAGATAAGCAACTATGTGATAGCAAGATATATGACAAAGAACAATATGGCTATCACAAAGTAAAGTGCATAAGTAAAGGGTTCGGGAAAGAGATAATCGAGGCACGCGGAGACGACGATGTATCCCGAAGTTCACACCCTTGCGGATGCTAATCTCCGTTTGGAGCGGTGTGGAGGCACAATGCTCCCCAAGAAGCCACTAGGGCCACCGTAATCTCCTCACGCCCTCGCACAATGCAAGACGTCGTGATTCCACTAAGGGACCCTTGGGGGCGGTCACCGAACCCGTACACTTTGGCAACCCTTGGGGGCGGTCACCGGTACCCGTCAAATTTCTCGGGGCGATCTCCACAACCTAATTGGAGACCCCGACGCTTGCCCGGAGCTTTACACCATAATGATTGAGCTCCGAACACCATCAACCGTCTAGGGCGCCCAAGCACCCAAGAGGAACAAGCTCAAGGGTACGAAGCACCCAAGAGTAATAAGCTTCTCAACTTGAAACTTCCACATATCACCGTGGAGAACTCAAACCGATGCACAAATGCAATGGCAAGGGCACACGGAGTGCCCAAGTCCTTCTCTCTCAAATCCCACCAAAGCAACTAATGCTAGGGAGGAAAGTGAGAGGAAGAACAAGAAGGAGAACACAAAGAACTCCAAGATCAAGATCCAAGGGTTTCCCCTCACATAGAGGAGAAAGTGATTGGTGGAAGTGTGGATCTAGATCTCCTCTCTCTTTTCCCTCAACAACTAGCAAGAATCCATGGAGGGATTGAGAGTTAGCAAGCTCAAAGAAGGTCAACACTAGGGGCAAAAACGAGCTCAAGAGATAGAGAACCATTGGGGAAGAAGACCCCCTTAAATAGGTCCCCACGAATCTGCCCGTTATGTGCAGAATAACATAGGAGCGGTACAACCGCTATGAGCACCGGTACAACCGGTAACAGGCAATAAGCGGTACAACCGGCCCACAACCGCCCAACAACCGCACCACAACAGAAACTAGTCCGGTGGTAGAGCGGTACATGGCCGGTACAACCTCCGGACCAATTCTGAAGCGGTACAACCGCTCTAAACACCGGTTGTACCGGTCAACCGGTAAAACCTCTCTATGGGGCGGTACAACCTCTCTATGTAAAATAAGCAATATCAAAACAGCCACAACTTTCGCATACGAGCTCCGAATTCGACGAAATCAAGTTTGTTGGAAAGCTAACGATATGGGCTAACACAATCTTGATAGAAATATCAATAAGAAGAAAATGAGAAAATGCCCATAGGAAAATGGTGAGAACCCTTCCTTGGATAAGACCGGTAAAATCTCCAACACCGAAAACATCATAGAAGACGCATGCGAACTCCATTTTTGATGAATTCAAGCTTGTCATCAAGATGACCATAAGCTCTAAGACTCACAAAGAGAACCAAACAAGAACCAAGAAACATGATGCAAGGATGCAATGGTTTGAGCTCTCTACTAACGATACGATCAAGCTACCAACTTGAGAGCCCCCCTTGATAGTACGGCAAACGATCCTATAACCCAGTCTCCCAACTACCACCACGAGACGGTAAAATAGAAAACCTATCAAGGGCAAACCTTTGCCTTGCGCATGGTCCACTTGATGATGACGATCTTGACTCCCTCAAGTTGGACCACCTTTGTTGATTGCGTTGGCTCGATGAAGACTATATGATTGCTCCCCCATAGTCCACTATGGGTGAGCGACTCTTCGGCACATCTTCACAAGTCCATTGACACCACAATGGATGGCAAGATTCAAGCTTGATTGCTCCCCCATACTCCATTATGGGTGAGCCACTCTTCGTGTTGCTCCACTTGAACTTGCACACTGCAAACTTGATGACGATCACCACTTGATGTCATCCTCCATGGGTTGTATGGGATGTTCCTCTTGACGCAAGACCACGGAAACATAGCTAACCCCTCAAAGAACTCTCACGTAGACCATGGGTTAGTACACAAAGCGTAATGGACAATGCTTACCATACCATGGGAACACTTGGTCTCTCTCGATACAACTTGTGCGCTTTGTGTGTTGATCAACTTGAATCACTCTCTCTACTTAGTCTAGATCAACCTTGAATCTTTCCAACTCTCTTCATTAGGATGATGTCTTGAAGGTAAACTTGAATGTTCACACAATCTTCTTCTTCAAGATATGCTTGCAATAAGCTCAATTCTCACATGACCAATCTTTGGATAATTCCTTGAAAAGCACTTTGGCCATCTCATAAACTCCTTGAAACCAACACATGGACTTCAAGATAATCCTATGGACAAATCCTTCAAATATAACTCAAGGCAACCGTTAGTCCATAGAGATTGTCATCAATTACCAAAACCATACATGGGGGCACCGCATGTTCTTTCAATCTCCCCCATTTTGGTAATTGATGACAATCACTTTCAAGAGAGTTTATACAAGGAATTATGCATCACCATGCAATGCAACAACCAATGATGCAAAAGCTTAGGAACCAAAACCAAAGCAAGGAGAAAACTCAGAAGACTTCTCCACAAAGCTCTCTGAGACTCGTCCCCCATTAGTATCGATTGCCAAAATGCGTGAAAAGCTTAGAAGGCCAATATAAATTGTGGTCCTCCATAAATTGTGTATTTCTCAACAAAAGAGTGGAATGCAATACACATATCCAACTGTCAATAGTTGGAGGAAGACAAACTATATTGAGGCCCAAAGATTGCAACAGAAAGATATGCCACAAACACATAACAAAGAGAGATACAAGAAATCGAGCAATCAAAAGATACCAATTGAAGCAAGCAATCAACGGATATCAATTGAACCAACTAGACCAATGATCCTACATGCCACAAGAATAAAGATATTATGATAAGCGCAAAGGAGTGTTCTAAAGAAACTAGAGAAGCTCCCCATGATTTGTGCACACATAAGAATTTTTGTATTTGAATACAAAGTGCACAAAATAGGATCATAGCTCCCCAAAATCAATGAAACTCATATCCAAAGGCAAGTGAGCATATAGGAAACAAAGCCTAGCGCTTACAACAAGCACATGGTTGAGCAACATGTAAAAGAGGCAACTTAAGAATAGGCTCAACCAAAATGATGTGTGTGAGTCATGGCGAAGCACTTGAGAAGACTAAAATTAGGATGAGCATTAAGCATCAACATAGTCTTGAAAGAATGAGGCACACGGTGCAAGGCCTATCATTCCCACACACAATTGGCAAATGGGTTCACAAACTTACTAATACGCAAAAGAGAACCTATGCTTGTGACAACCCGTGGTGAAGATAGACGATGAAAGCCTCATCAAGACGAGGGATACCAATTAAGATGGCAAAAGCCTCGTAAAGACAAGCATGAGGAAAATAATCTTCACCACAAGAGAGTGCATCAAGATGCAACGAGATAAGACACGCACTCAAGGCAAAAGCTTTCACAGAGCCACCAAAGAAATAACATAAGAAAGACAAGGTGGACGTGAAAGAAAGGATATCTAGAGATGCAATTTCTTTCAAGTGTATAAGGTTCTAGGTAGACGAAATCATGATGATATATATCTACAAAGGAAGATGTACACCCGAAATAGTTACAACACGAAGGAACAAGATATCCAAAAGGAAGTCAGGCATATACCAATAAGATATTTGCTTGGAAGCATAGCACATGGCTAGATATGGTCTTATTGTATATAAATGAATTCCTACCACACAACCATTAAAGACATCACAACTAGCAACATGAGATCATCGTTGAGATGCTTAGAGAAAGGAAACAAGTATCACAAGAAAGAAAGAATAACATGCCATGATACAATCTACACACGATTGATGCAATAATGTGTGCATGTAGTAGATGATGATACTTGTTATCGAGATAGCATTGGAAGGATGTAGTAGGTACCAATTGAAGGTAGAAAGTAGTTCATTGATCATCCTCGCTTGACTCCAATAAGCACATGGTGACAACACCTTCCTTTTGAATGAGCCGAGTATCCAATGCATCTCCAATTGTTCCTAGAACAACAACACAAACAAAATGGTACCCAAACTCATTGGGACCAAAGAGTTAGAGAACCAACAATACATAGGACAAACTCCACATAGATGTGTGCATATAGATATGAAAATGAACCTCATGCACATCTCATCCAATTTGAGACTTGGTGGAGTTTCCCCTATATATTGGGTCAAAGAAAGAAAACATGCCAAAGGAACTACATGAAGTTAAAATGCATGCTCAAGACTTTCAAGAACCGATACCAAAATACAAAGAAATGCCAAGTGAAAAGGATACCAAATGGAGAAATCATCACTTGGAAAATATCATTAAAGATACAACAAGGAATGAGATATCCATTGATACACACTAAATTAAAGATGTCAAACTCCCAAAGAGAGGATGGTTCCAAACAAACCAAGCTCTCAACAAAGTTTCATGATGGCACAAGGTACCAAAAGAAAACGGCTTGCCTTCCACCAACACACACTTGATAAGGATCACAAGAAGAGTGTTCTAAAGAAAATAGGATAGCTCCCCCACGAGTTGTGCACTATAGATAATTTGGTTTTGAATACAAAATGCACAAGGTGGGATCACCACTTTCACTATATCTAGAAAACACTAGACAAGAACAAGAAATTAACACGATCCACAAGTGGTATGGAAGACAACGGGAGTTGACACAATTCTTGGCAAGAGAAAAGGCAAATAGAAACAAAAGCCAATGTAAAGATGATCAATAAATTCTACCACACATAAGTGACTACCAATTGTTAAAAGACAAGAAGTATTTGGAAATAATTCCCGGTGGTAGATAACAAGGATATCCAACATCATATTTACAACAAACACAAGCAAATTGCCACTTGTAGAGCTAACATGTCACCTAGGAACAATATAATTTACAATATCAATTCTAGGAGACAATATCTCAAATGTACATATTTTCTAGGCTTGTAATATGCACATAGCATATTACTCCCCCATAATGTGATACCAATAAGAACTTAACAAGAGGCAATAAGAGGATCCAACACGAGATAATCAATGGAATTTTTAGAATTTGAATTTCTCATGAGAGATGTACCACCTAGAGACTAGATAATCTTGTAATATCAATACTAGATGGTATTCCTCATGTACACACATTTATAGGATTGTGAGGTGCACAAAGCACATCACTCCCCCAAAATGGGATGTTCCATTAATCTCTCACATGAGCCAAATAGGATACAAACAAGAAGCAAAAAGGCTCAACGCACGATGCACACTACATGATGTGCAAACCAATACACACATACTTGATTGCTCAAGATAAGCAAGTTGGAAGCACAACATATACAAACACATGCAAGGAACAAAACCAAAACATGCAAAGGGGCAAGTAACTTTCAATGTAAACAATTTAAGTACAAGTTACCGCAAGGAGGCACATTGGATATAAGATAGAAACTTGACAACCCAATTGACTTGGCTTGAGACAACAAGAATGATGAAGTCCCCTTAATTCTTCATAATGTAGCCAAGTCTCAAATGACCTCCAACAACACCTATTGATCAAGTTTGAGCTAGTTGGTCCCCAACCAAGTTGGGTCCTAAGAGGTTAGTCACAATAGGCTTGGCTACCCAAATGGTTCTTTTCTTGACACCACTTTTAGTACCAACAAACTTGGCAAACACATTGCCAATCTTATCCTTCCCAAGAGAATAGATATCATCAATAATAATTGGGTTGGATAAGTTACCACTAGTGCATGAAGAAGCGACGTGGCCTTTCTCACGACATAAGTAGCAACGTCTACTCTTCACTTTCTTCTCACTTGATTTCTCAACAAGAGAAGCATTAACTTGAGTCTTCTTAGGAAGAGGCCTTTCTTCAACTTGAGGTTGAGCATGAGATTGAACTTGTGCCCTCTTCCCTTGTTGCTTGACACTAATGGCCTTCTTATTCAATGGGCAAGATCTAACATGATGCCCTTCTACTTTGCACTTGAAGCAAACAATCTTGGCCGAATTCTTAACTTGTTCTTGGCCCTTCCTTTTGTTCATCTTGGACTTCTTCTTCTTATTGGAGTTGAATCCAAGTCCACCTTTGTCATTGGGGGATTTTTGCACACTCAAGATATTGTTGAGTGTGGATTTCCCTTGATGACTCTTTTCCAAGTCTTTCTTGTAAGAAGTGACTTGGGCCTTGAGCTCTTTGATTTCCTCTACATGGTTAGTCTCAACACAAGTACTAGAGGAAGTATAAGCTTCATCGTTAGAGCAACAAGGCAAGGAAAGCGATTCATCACAAGATGTACCAACATAATGAGTAGATGAATTACAAGGACTAGCACATGGCAATATAGTATTTTGACTAGAAGTAGTGCAAGTATCCACATGAGGCTCACTAGATGTTACCTTAGCAATCGTGGCCTCATGAGCTACCTTTAGCACATTATGGGATACTAGAAGATCATCATGAGAGCTTGAGAGCTTTTCATGGCTTTCTTCCAATTTCCCATAATTGCTAGATAGCAACTCAAGTTGAGCCCGTAGCTCAACATTCTCCTTCAAAATGGATGCTTCACAAGTAATAGAGTTAGTAGCACAAGAATCATCATTTACAACAATAGGAGAGGACAACTTGGCAAGCTCTTTTAAATAAGAAGCTTCAAGTTGGGCATCAGACTCGGTGAGTTTGATGAGCTCACCCTTGATGACCCTTGAGCCATTTTCGAGGTGCTCAAAATCCTCAAGGAGTCTAGCATGAGAAACTTCAAGCTTAGCATTTTTAGTTTTGAAATCATTGGCCACCTCAAGAGCTCTATCATGAGATTCCCTCACTCTAGATAATTCTAGAGCAAAAGTCTCCTCGAGAGATTCGGAGGTGGTTTGTTCATGTTCAAGAGCTTGAGATAGCTCCGTGATCTCATTTGCGTAATCACGCCCATGAGCTTCCGTTTTCTCAATGGTGGCCTCATGCTCCTCTAGATGAGATTCCAACTCCTCAATGTATTTCTTGCCATCAATGGCGATGGACATTATTTCCATGAAGTTGGAACGAGCAATTTTATTTTTATGAAGAGCTTTAAAAATCATTTCCCCCTTAGTTTATAAGGAGGCAACATTATCATTCTCTTCATCATTATCCTCATCATCATTAGCATCAACATCATCATCAAGAGACATATTGGGGTACAAAGTAGGAGATACCTTTGACGCCTTAGCCATAAGGCAAAAAGCAATAGATGATGATGTAGGATCCTTGAGGCACCATTAAACACCACATCTTGTTCCATGGAGTGTTGGTTTCCTCTACATTGTTAGCACAACAATTCGAGGAAATAGATGCATTTTTATCATGGCAACAAGACATAGCAAGCATATCATCATGAGATTTAGTCAAGCAATTTCTACATGATATGCAAGGACTATCAACACAAGCATGTGAAACATTTGGAGTGCTAGAAGTGTTAAAGTCCAAAGATGAAGCGTTGCAATAAGAAAGTGATGAAGGATTATCAACAATAAGCCCATTATCATCATTGCAATGAACACCACTACTCACCATGTCATTACCTTGTGGCAAAACACATGTAGGTGAAGTAGAAGAAGTTGAGAATACAACGCGGACAGAGGTGGAGGGAGAACAATCATCCTTACAAAACTTGGACACACCATATTTATCTTGAAGCTTTGTCCACAACTCATGAGCATCCCCGAACGGCATGAGTTGAAATATAACTACATTGCTCAAAGCATCGAAAAGCAGATTAGAAGCTTGAGCATTGAGATAAGAGTTTTTCTCATTCTCTAAAGATAATCTTTGGGGATCCTTTGGAGGAGAAAAACCCATATCTACATTTCGCTCTAAATTTGGGTCTATGACCCTAAAGAGAGTAAGAATGAGAATTACCCAAACATCAAAATTTGTGCCATCGAACCAAGAGTGTCAGAGAATCCTAAACCCCTAGTAGACATCCTTACTCTCTAGGCGGTTAAGCCCTAAAAGGAGAGACGAGGCTCTGATACAAATTGAAAAGATCGAGGATGTCGCCTAGAGGGGGGTGAATAGGCACTTTAAAATAATTACGGTTAAGGCTTGAACAAATGCAGAATAATCCTAGCGGTTAATTTGTCAAGCACAAAACCTAAAACAACTAGGCTCACCTATGTGCACCAACAACTTATGCTAAGCAAGATAAGAAACTATGTGATAGCAAGATATATGACAAAGAACAATATGGCTATCACAAAGTAAAGTGCATAAGTAAAGGGCTCGGGAAAGAGATAACCGAGGCACGCGGAGATGACGATGTATCCAGAAGTTCACACCCTTGCGGATGCTAATCTCCGTTTGGAGCGGTGTGGAGGCACAATGCTCCCCAAGAAGTCACTAGGGCCACCGTAATCTCCTCACGCCCTCGCACAATGCTAGATGCCATGATTCCACTAAGGGACCCTCGAGGGCGGTCACCGAACCCGTACAAATGGCGACCCTTGGGGGCGGTCACCGAACTCGTACACTTTGGCAACCCTCGGGGGCGGTCACCGGTACCCGTCAAATTTCTCGGGGCGATCTCCACAACCTAATTGGAGACCCCGACGCTTGCCCGGAGCTTTACACCACAATGATTGAGCTCCGAACACCACCAACCGTCTAGGGCGCCCAAGCACCCAAGAGGAACAAGCTCAAGGGTACGAAGCACCCAAGAGTAATAAGCTTCTCAACTTGAAACTTCCAGGTATCACTGTGGAGAATTCAAACCGATGCACAAATGCAATGGCAAGGGCACACGGAGTGCCCAAGTCCTTCTCTCACAAATCCCACCAAAGCAACTAATGCTAGGGAGGAAAGTGAGAGGAAGAACAAGAAGGAGAACACAAAGAACTCCAAGATTTAGATCCAAGGGGTTCCCCTCACATAGAGGAGAAAGTGATTGGTGGAAGTGTGGATTGTTGGAATTAAACCCGACTAATTCCCCCGGTGGCCGTGTGTGTTCGACTCATCTACGTACATGTATCCTAGTAGGACTAGAATAGCCAAAGCTAGTTGGTATAATAGCCAAAGCTAGTTGGTATAATACCCAAAGCTAGCTAGCTATCGATCAGCTTGATTGATTCTAGCCGGCAACACAAACGTACACACTTTGATAGCCAAAGGCTCGTCTCGAGCCTTGTTTACTTTATTGATCAACTCACGGTACAGTCTGATTGTTACAGGGGTACCGGCTACATGTATATATAGCATAGGATAGCTACGTGAGCAATACTACTCGGTTTGATAATCCTAGTCCTACACGGTACATGCAAGTAACCTACTCGTACACGGATTCCTATTCCTACTTGACCACGTGCACGTTCCGTGCACTAACTCATGTCTAGATCTCCTCTCTCTTTTCCCTCAAAAACTAGCAAGGATCCATGGAGGAATTGAGAGTTAGCAAGCTCAAAGAAGGTCAACAATGGGGGCAAAACGAGCTCAAGAGATAGATAACCATTGGGGAAGAAGACCCCCTTAAATAGGTCCCCACGAATCTGCCCGTTATGTGCAGAATAACATAGGAGCGATACAATCGCTATGAGCACCGATACAACTGGTAACAGGCAATAAGCGGTACAACCGGCCCACAACCGCCCAACAACCGCACCACAACAGAAACTAGTCCGGTGGTAGAGCGGTACATGGCCGGTACAACCTCCGGACCAATTCTGGAGCGGTACAACCGCTCCAAACACCGGTTGTACCGGTCAACCGGTACAACCTCTCTATGGGGCGGTACAACCTCTCTATGTAAAACAGGCAATATCAAAACAGGCACAACTTTCGCATACGAGCTCCGAATTCGACGAAATCAAGTTTGTTGGAAAGCTAACGACATGGGCTAACACAATCTTGATAGAAATATCAATAAAAAGCAAATGAGAAAATGCCCATAAGAAAATGGTGAGAACCCTTCCTTGGATAAGACCGGTAAAACCTCCAACACCGAAAACATCATAAAAGACGCTTGCGAACTCCATTTTCGATGAACTCAAGCTTGTCATCAAGATGACCATAAGCTCTAAGACTCACAACGAGAACCAAACAAGAACCAAGAAACATGATGCAAGGATGCAATGGTTTGATCTCTCTACTAATGATACGATTAAGCTACCAACTTGAGAGCCCCCCTTGATAGTACGGCAAATGATCCTATAACCCGGTCTCCCAACTACCACCACGAAACCGGTAAAATAGAAAACCTATCAAGGGCAAACCTTTGCCTTGCACATGGTCCACTTGAGCTAGATGATTACGATCTTGACTCCCTCAAGTTGGACCACCTTTCTTGATTACGTTGGCTCGATGAAGACTAGATGATTGCTCCCCCATAGTCCACTATGGGTGAGCGACTCTTCGGCACATCTTCAGAAGTCCATTGACACCACAATGGATGGCAAGATTCAAGCTTGATTGCTCCCCCATACTCCATTATGGGTGAGCCACTCTTCGTGTTACTCCACTTGAACTTGCACACTTCAAACTTGATGACGATCACCACTTGATGTCATCCTCCATGGGTTGTATGGGATCTTCCTCTTGACGCAAGACCACAGAAACATAGCTAACCCCACAAAGAACTCTCACGTAGACCATGGGTTAGTACACAAAGCGTAATGGACAATGCTTACCATACCATGGGAACACTTGGTCCCTCTCGGTACAATTTGTGCGCTTTGTGTGTTGATCAACTTGAATCACTCTCTATACTTAGTCTAGATCAACCTTGATCTTTCCAACTCTCTTCATTAGGATGATGTCTTGAAAGTAAACTTGAATGTTCACACAATCTTCTTCTTCAAGATATGCTTGCAATAAGCTCAACTCTCACATGACCAATCTTTGGATAATTCCTTGAAAAGCACTTTGGCCATCTCATAAACTCCTTGAAACCAACACATGGACTTCAAGTTAATCCTATGGACAAATCCTTCAAATATAACTCAAGGCAACCGTTAGTCCATAGAGATTGTCATCAATTACCAAAACCATACATGGGGGCACCGCATGTTCTTTCATCCGCGTAAAGCGAAGCTCGAATAGGCATATGATTTCCACCAAGGGCATATAGATTTCCTTGAGCCATGCTCTTTGCCAAGATGTGATGTAGTGGGTCGATGGCGAGCACAAATAACAGGGGCGATAGAGGATCCCCCAGTCTCACCCCCCGACCTAGCTTGATGGGATCGCCAGACACGCCATTGAGCAGAACGCGAGACGAAGCCAAGGACAACAGGGCCAAAACCCAACCTCTGAAGCGAGGTGGGAAACCAAGGTGTCGAAGTAGGTCGAGGAGGAAGTCCCAACGCACCGAGTCAAAGGCTTTTTTGATGTCAAGTTTGAAGTGCAACGCCGGGGTTTTCCTTCGATGGAGGTGTCTCACGAGATTGCGCACATACATGAAGTTGTCATGGATGCATCGTCTTTTGATAAATGCACTTTGGGCGTGTGAGACCAGCTCATTCATGTGCGGGGCAAGCCGGTTGGACATCATCTTAGAAATTAGCTTAGCGACAACATGGATAAGATTGATGGGACGGAAATCACCAATGTCCTCGGCACCATCCTTGTCGGAATGAGAGCAATGTCGGAAGAGTTCAACAATGGAAGTTCGTAGCATGGAGGTCAGAGAAATGGTTGATGGCAAGCATGATGTCTGGCTTGATACATGCCTTGAGAAAGGCACCCGTGAATCCATCGGGGTCCGGTGCCTTGTCACTAGGCATGAAAACATAGCTCTCTTAGCTTCCTCCTTGGTGAGGGCCTCTCCCAATTCATGAAGGTCACAATTGGGCGTGGGAATGATCCCCCAATTGATGTCAATATCCAGTGAAGGGCCTTTTTTGCGATGTTCTGGAAGTGGCGGTGGACAATGCTTTTCTTGTGCTCGTGCTCGGTGACCCAACCGTTGTTGTGCTTGAGACGGTGAATGAATTTTTTTCTCCTTCTATGGTTGACACATAGGTGGAAGTAACGAGTGTTGGCATCTCCTTCTTTCAGGTTAGTGATTCTGGAGTTTTGACGCTTCCTAGCCTTGCAAAGCTAATAATCTTTTTCTTAAGACTTTTGCAGATGTCACTTTCTTCTAGACTAAGAACTCTTTCCTCTTGCACTAAATCAAGGTGGAGGATGACTTTCATGGCCATGTGGAGTTGGACCTTTGAGTTGGCAAAGAGGGTCTTGCTCCAAGCACGCAATTTTTGGCTTGTCTTCTTGAGCTTGTGGAAGAGCCTTTGGTAGGACTCAACATGCCTTGATTCCTCGCTCGAAGCATCACTGACCACTTGTTGGAAGCCCGACATTTTGATCCAGTAGTTTACGAAGCGGAAGGACTTGGTTCTCTTGGGCCCATCATCATTAGCAAGCAAAAAGGGACAATGGTTAGACAAAGATGTTGAGAGGGCATGAAGGATGTGAGTAGAGAAATCAACGTCCCAATCCTCATTGCAAAAGAAACTGTCAAGCTTGCTCAAAGTTGGGTCATTTTGCTCATTACTTCAAGTGAATCTTCTATTTTGAAGGTGAATCTCCGTGAGCTCGCAATATGAAAGACCAGACGGCGCCTTTCGAACAGTGCGCGGCATGAGGGGTACGTAGTTCGCTTTCTATTTTCGAATCAATCTGGAATCTTTGCAGGAAGAGAAAACCAACAGCAACAAAACATGGGAGGGAATAAATCACCCCATGGAACTGTGTAAGGCCCTGCTTGGATCCACGGTTGGACTCTAAATACCCCTGTAAAGAATGCACACTTCAAGGGGGGCGTTTCTTTTTCCAGGCGAAAATCATATGCAACCGGTAATATACACTTGTAAATTAAATCCGGGTGTCTAAATTTACACCCATGCCAAGTGGGGCCTAACTGGAAACAGGGAGAAAGGCCACCCAAACCATTTCAAGACCAGAAGTGTTTGCATTTTCATCACCACAATGTTGGACGATGTTCATGCTTTTAACAATCTACTCGGTTACAGTGATGGTTGGAGCCTCATTAGCACGCACAATGCCATGTCCACAGAAGTTCAAACATTGTTAATGCACAACGAGTTTGCTTAGTTTCATTGATGAACTTTGCTTCAGTACAACCCCCCCTAGAAATACCAACTCCGATTTTTACCACTACTCACACAGTCAAAGTACGGTGAGGCACATTTACATCTTGGCAAACGTAGCAGTAGCATTGGCATTCTTCTTCAACGTCATTACGTTTCGCGACGAACTTGTATGTGTTGCAGCCACGAAGACGGAAAGGTCTGTTGGACTTTGGACCGTCTCCTCTTTTCTGGTTATAGCCGGGGTAGTCTTGTTTATGGAAACTAACTATGTCAATCATGACTATAGAAGATTCTGAGGCGGGCTGCTCGATATCCCACGCATCGTAGGGATATCCTGTTTGTGGCTGGTGGGGATTTCACCATTAGGCTGAAGCAGCTCTCATGCATTGCCAACGAACCCCTTCACCAGCTCCCTATGCAAGCTAAGATCAGAACTAAAAAGGTCAAGATGGTGATACAGAAGGTCGATTATTAAAGCATTAGCTTTTCGGAAGGGTTTTGGGTTAACTCTAAATTGGAACCACCAGCCATGGGCGGCCACCAGACCCAAAAAAGGGGGTCCCTAAGAATATAGGAAAAACATGTACGTGGGCCATGCACCTACAAAAATCATGGTAAAATGTGCATTACAGTATTGTGGCATCATTCACTTATCTCTTCCCTTCCATTTTGCACAGAAGAGAAATGTTCATGAAGAACAAATAGCCATTATCGAGTCCGAAGTGTGCTCATCATCGGCTCACGGGCTCCTGGTACACTGCTAGAGCTCCAGATTTGAACGTGGTGCCACAAGTCTGGATTCTCATCTTGCTTTGCCGTTTCATGCTGCTGTAACCTTGTCTAGCCAAAACCTAAACGCTGGTTCTATGATCTATCCCGACCAAGCAAGCAAGGGGAACCCCGGTGGGAAGAGGCATGTTTAGTATGAGAAGAGAGCCTAGAAGTCCATTTTTCAACAATTAGGAGATCCATTCAAAGAACACGAAGACTAATTTCAGTAAGAAGTCTCTGGGCAGTCTATTTCTTCTATCAATACAGCGAGACGCAACCTTTGCATTTACATGGAAAATGTATAATTTAACCCAAAAGATTTAGTTCATATGCAAGCATAAAGAGCTACATGAATTGAAAACATCAAACTGTGACATGACAAGGAAAAGTTCAGACTCCAGTTTACAAACTGTGGGTACTGGCTAAAATCAAAGCAGAAAAGGAACACTATTTATAGAATCTTTCCAGTACCACTTTCATTGCTAAACAAGTTTTCTAACAAGTCACACAGGAGGATAACTCATAAACCGATATGTGTCACTCAGGATACTGAGTCAATTCTAAATAAAGAAAATCACTAAGAAATAGGCAATGCAATAAGTCCGCATGAAAACTAACATTAATTTAAATTATCCAACGATTGACCAAATATTAACAACGATGAATCAATCTAAACATAGAAAGGGAATACACATACTTGACCATATGCAGCTGGTACTCCTTTCCTATGAACCCAGCATGAGGAAAGTTAAGGACAATCCGATGAAACTGGCTCATCACCAGATAAGAGTGGCACTGCATGCTTTTTGCATTGATACCATGCAAAACTTTGGCCCCCATTCTGCTTCGCTATATTTGCCAATCAGAGCCTCTGTCCAACAGAATTGCCAACGGGAAATTTAGATAAAATAGATAAATATAAAAATTAAAAATGATCACAGAATCACAAACGACAGGTTGATGCATACAGGCCATAACATAGAATTAGGAATGATGCAAATAAGAACTGAACAACTATTGAAAGATGACAAGTTCAGTATAACAGATCAAAGAAGTGGTGCTTACATGGAATTAAATCAGGATACTTTTGTGGAATAGCCTGATAATGTTTTTCTGATGCTAATGTTCTTACTAGTTTATTCCCGATTCATGTTTCCAAAAACATTTCTTGGGGTCCAAAACAGTTGCTTTTAGTGGCTGAGTAACCAGGGATACAGTTTATTTGCCACATTTCTATTATATGGTATATTGGACAATGGGTTACTCTGAACCGTTGACCCAAGAACAAAGGATCGATGTCAATAGATAAAACTCATTAACAAAACCTAGGCTCGTTCAACAGTGTAACAATGCTCATATGAACACATGGAAGTTGTCCAATTGCAAATGCTCCGTTCCAATAATCCAATTATGCAAAGGAAGAAAAATTACAACAAAAAAGCAATGTTTGCTCACTGCGCATGTCTGTCCATGAGAACATGGCATACAAATTCCACCAGTGAGAATCAATTTATCATAGCACTTGTGTCATTTTACTTCATAATTAATTTCAACGAGGTCACACTGTGGCACAATCAATTATGTTCTGGTGTATATACTAATACTAAAACTGAACCAACTAACCAGGTCATGCACTAAGTTACTAATTTTAAAAGGACCACAACTAACCATTGAAATGTGCAGTGAAGCATTCCTTAATAAGTAACAGAAGACATCAAATACTCTAACAATCCTTTTCAAAAGAACTTCCTAGAATCCACAAATCAACACGCGGCATTCCTAGAATCCTAGAGCCCATCTAGGGTTCCAGTCACTACATCAGGTTACTCTGCACCGAATCTGCAGTGCTAGCATGAAAAAAAAACTGCAACTTTTGGCCCCGCGGCAAGAGGAAGCGGGGAGAATCCAACCGTAGGAATCGAGGGATGTCGCGACAAGGTTGTAGCCGGAGCCAAACGCAGCGGCGAGCGACAGCGAGAAGGAGAAGTCGCCGTCGCCGACGATCAGGATGCTGTGCACCGAGGAGTAGTGGTGGAGCCACCTCACCCGCTTCCCCGCCATTCCCCTCCACGGCGATCGCCCGCACCCTCTCCGCGACTCCGCCGCCGCTGGCACGTCGCCCTTTTCCCGTGGACGGTGGTGTGTGTGCAGCGCGCTGGAGTGTGGTGAGACTGGTCTGGAGTGTGGATTTGAGGCTTCCGGGAGAAGGATCCGTTTGAAAAAGTTTGGAGGTCCGAAGGAGAGGGTGGGCATGGTCCCTACATGGCAGGGTGAAGGGACGGAGTACATTGGCTAAAAAATTAGAGGAAGAAAAAGAGTCGAGCTGGGTCATTGGGCGCATATGGGCATGTACAATGGGGCAGCGGCTAGTGCTGCCTCGGCCCATCCAGCTAGATTCAAGGACGTGAGGCTACTGGGATCCGGCTTGCCTGCACCCTCCCCATGCTCACATCTGTGCTCCCATTTCATCCTACGGTTTTATTTTTTCCTTTTTTTCCTTTCTAATCTAATTATCTTCCCCCTGATTTAGGGGGTGGGGTCGGGCCTTATTTTGTTCCAATCAAATCATGCCACATATGCGGGAGCACGGATGGGCACACACGTGGGGAGCAGGCAAGTCTCGTCCAGGCTACTGGTTAATTTTCTCTCATCCAACGCTAAGGCATGAGGCCATCATTGTGGAGCCAATATGCTGAGGTCATTGTGGAGCCAATATGCTAAGGCACTTCCTTTCCCTCTGCTTTTCCTCTCTCTCCTTTCTTTCTCTTCGGTTTGTCTCATGGACTTGCAGAGCGACCACACTCTTTGTCGAGCATAGCATCCGAGCCTAACTGGACAATGGGGCGGCAGGTCTGGGGCAGTCTGTTGTCCATGCCCTAACTGCATTCTGAGCCATCTAATGTTATGGATGCACCAATGAATTATGAGCCGCCAGATGGGCATTTAGGGGGACCAAATTCTATATACAGATTGATTGTTGGTACAATTTACATATTGGTCGTCAGAAATCATCCATTTGTGCAAACAGTCCTGACATTGTCTCTTTCCTTGCCCTCTCGTCTTTGTCTCCTGCCTGAACGTGCCAGGGCAATTCAGATCACGAGCTACGGCTAGCAATTCCCCTCGCTGCCTCTCTCCCTCGCTCCCCTAGGCTGCCCGACTCTCTCTCTCTCTCTCTCTCTCTCTCTCTCTCTCTCTCTCTCTCTCTCTCTCTCTCTCTCTCTCTCTCTCTCTAGGCTGCCCGACTCTCTCTCTCTCTCTCTCTCTCTCTCTCTCTCTCTATTCTTTGAAACGGTCATCCCCGGTGGAGCTTCCATTGCCGCCAGTGAGCGCGTGAATGCAGCACGGCAACACTATAGTTCCGAGGGACATTGACGCAACAACGCAAAGGATCCGGCCATCTTCTACAGCTCCAGGATCCAGGGTATGCTCTGTTAATTGTATGTGTATTATGGTTCTTCCCTTTTATCATATTTTCCAATTGTAGTCATTAGAGTGTGAAATAGTCAAAGAAATGTGCTCTCTATTCATATCTTTAGTTGGTAAAACTTTTTTTTATCTCTTTGCAAACTCTAAAATGAGATATATATTTTTGCATGAAGGTTAGATTTGGTATGTGAAAAATGATGAACTGGGAGTTGGCATACATGACTGGAGTACATTATATTAGTCGTTTATTCTTTTCATTCACTCCATTGGTATTACAATGGGAAGTGCACCTATGATGTCCAATTGAACATGCTAAAAGCATTATTAGTTCTTCTTGTGCCTGAAATATGCCCAATTACATTATATTCCCAATATCTTCTTTCTTGTTCTGATCCACATTCTACTAATGCACACGAAGTAACAATACTACCATGTGCCACTTGTTAGTAAGTTAGTCATCTTACCAATTCATGATGCATGTAATGTTTAGTCATTACATTTCCACAAATAGGCAGCATGGAGTCTGTGGCAAGTGTTGCTCTAACCAAATGTTGTGGTCAGAGCATATCGTAAACCAAAAGAAAGAGGTATTATAACAATCGTTAAAAAATATGCATGTCTTAAGGTTTTACTAATGTGGTTTTGTTATTTGTACTAGGGCGAATAGCATCCAAAAGGCCCCTGATAATTCATAAAAAGAATGCCACCTGCTCTCAATTTCGACATTTTCGAGCTATTGCACATGTGATTGTTCCTCCACACATACATCAATCATATAAGAATCAGAGGTAGAGGTGCATTCCGACTGAAGCATTCAGACAATAATATCTCTTTGCTTTAGGCAAATGAATGAGCGCCATGCAACTCCCGAGATCATCTGAAAGAGACCAAGTTGATGCAAGTAGAGCACTAGTTTCTACAACAAACTTGTTTTTCTTATAGACGAGCCTGTAGCTAAACATGCAGACAATACCTGAAAATCACAAAAATCATCAACTTTCAGATGCATATGAACCAGGAGAGGTCACCAAAATAACATGGTTGGATAAGATTAAACTTTATGTTGTAGGGAATTTCTGCAACATTGCTGATCTTACTCGTCTATAAAAAAAACTAGTCCGTACTTGCCGCTGCTTCACTCCTGCAATCTAATATAATGTGTTACAGAAAAATAAAAAAGAAGATAAGTATGGCAAATCTGAAAATTTTATGGGTCGACTGAAGAATTGCCTAATCAAACAAAGTATCTAATTACAGTTAATAAAGTCCACATGTACTGTCAGTCTGCTGCTAGCACATGTATATGGATTCAATTTACGTGCATCGGGACATATACATGATAAGTATTGCTCAAATATGTTGGCATCATACTGAGTTGTAACATGTTTCTACTCACATGGTTGTACCATGCTGCGAACAGTTTGCTCAATATGTTGGCATCATACTGAGTTGTAACATGTTTCTACTCACATGGCTGTACCATGCTGCGAACAGTTTTGAAGCAGAGGAGGGGTGCAGGTGCTTCGGAGGCGCCGGAAGTAGATACACATGAGAGAGGGGAGAAAGTCGGGTGGCCCAGGAAACCGGGCGAGAGAGGCGTCGGGGCCAATTTCAGTAACCCTAGCTCACGATCTGGATCGATGATACGCCTGCATCGTGCATCCGGCAGCTCAGATTGCATTGGTGCACTTGCATCAGATGGCTCGTTGCACAGGATGCGTCCTCCCGCGCAGATCTGAGACGACGAGCAGGTAAAAAAGATAGTTGTTCACCCAATCTTTTGACAAGGAATCATGTCCCATGTCCGAACTAGCACCCCAAAAATCTACTGATTTTAAATGGACTACCACGTACGGATGTATAGACATATTTTAAAGTGTAGATTCACTAATTTTACTACGTGTGTAGTCACTTGTTGAAATCTCTAGAAAGATAAATATTTAGGAACGGAGGGAGTATGTTGTTAATTGATCCATCTTTTACATCATCAATCCTAAACCCGGCTAACAACCAAGCACGTCATTTTTTCTCTTCCGTTGTATGTACGTACTTATATACTAGGTACATATTGATATAGATACAAATTAAATTTATGACCAAAGTTTGACCCCTATCTGAGAAGGCCTAATAAGCCAACACTACCAGCTCACAGTGGGGCCGCCCAAACAAAGCATACAGGCCCACACGCCAGAAAAACTAGGGGGCGAGCTTGCCGGATGTAAATTTTGCTTCAGTGAAAGGGATGAGGATGCTGTGCCGTCACAAATCAAAATAACATTCCAAGGCACCTATGGCAATGAGATTATTAACGAATATAAGCTTCTCTTTAGAGGCAGCAATTGATACTAAAGCACCTAGTTCAGCGACGAGTAATTTGGAACGGAGGGAGTACTACATAATATCAATTCAGACAACTTGACAACCGTTCATTAGAGTACCACTGGACTATAACACAACATAACAGCAAAGCCAGTTACGCCAGATTGCCAGAGAAGAGAACACGGAAGCCAACCTTAAGCTCTTTACAAAGGATTATCATAGTCAAACTTGCAACTCGGAAGAAGGGACCATGTCACAGTTACCTCCATCTCACAAGAACCAATCTTAATATTCTCCTTGCTTTTACCAGCTCTTTTGGGAGTAAAAGTCTTACGAACTCTTCTCACACCTTTCTCATCACTACCTTGCAGTGCCTTCACAGAAAATATTAGCTTACCGCGAAGCTCGACGCTGACTACACGGCATGAAAACTCAATCCTTCCTTTACCATCAACTGGCAATCTATCACCTTTGAAAGCAAGCAACAAGATTTCCATGTCTTCTAAACTAGCTGTACTGGCAGTAAATAAACCTCGGCAACCAGGCCATGACCCATCTTTTTTCAACTTCACACTGATTGCGGCTTCCACAGAGTCGTACATTCGAACATATGTCAACTCCAATGTGCTACGCTTGCTAGCTTCAGCACGATAAGACGGGCCGCCAGGAGAAGACGCAACTACTAAATAGCTTAAATCCATGTCCTCCGATTCAGTGGTGCCCTTAACTTTCAGATCAACTTCAATATACGTAGGATGTACATCCACCACAACTCCACGGGTGGGACCCGTCAGCATAAGAGACCGATCCTGCATAGCATGCAATATATGGTTGCGTAAATAGTAATCCTTCAGTTATAATAATAAGACTGGGACCATCAACAGTCGAATGTACACAAACCACACCATTTTGACAAAGATAAGTGCCAACCTATACATGAACCACTTCTTAACTGGGACTTGTTCCTAAACTTAATTAGAAACTTATTGCTGCAGGCAAATACCGCAGAACTAACTTATGTTGGGCAAAATTGGCCAGGAGGCATGAGCCGGCAAGCTATGTAAGGTGAGCAAGCCTCTTCAAATCATCACAGCAATTTAAGTTTGATGGAAGGAAGCTAAATTAACAAGTTATGCCAAAGAAGAGGAAAACGTTGAGTAGCATAATGAAAGCGTAAACCATAACAGATATGCCTAGAACCTCTAGGCAAACCAGACTTGAAAGCAAATAATTGAAGTTAGCTGAACAACAAACCAAACAGTATTCATGCACGGAGTATTCAAAGCTCCTCGGTGATTGTTGGCATTTGTTTAATACATCAAATTTATACCACACACTTTGCAAGGTTATACATGTACTGTACATGCCCACACCGACATGAATTTGGTAGTTAGTTACAACTATAGTTAGAGCAACTCAAATTTATGAGCATAATCTCATATTCATACTGATGCATCCCAAGCAGAAGGCACTGCTTTGTGTTTCAAATCATATGCCTACTCTTATCATGAAGTTAGTTGAAAGTAGAGACCAATGAAGCCGTGTGTGTACACATGGAGTAGCAAGGATAACAAACCTTCTTGGTGAGGGTTTGGCAGTTCTCCCTTTGGCGATGGAAGACCATAATGCGATTGTGATCCACCTTATCCCGTACAGCGACTGAACCAAAAACATGCAATGGCCACATTAGGGGCTTCTTTATCTTTCCGACTTTGATTGAGAAGATCTGAAGAGTTTGCTGTGGCCTGGCCAAGGAGTTACGGTGATGGTGGCTGCAACACGAGGGTGGGATAGATGCTGCATGGCAAATAGCGCAGTCAGTGATATATACTAATAGGAGGCGTATGCTATTAAGAGCAGCAGCAAAGCTAGGATAGGGCTGGAGGAAGAGGACACTTACTGGTCTTGTCGAAGGGACCGTAGAGTGGGGCAAAGAGCCAGTCCCAATCTTTACGGTAAACACGGGCACAGTAGGCATTATGATCAGTGTTGGCCTCCTCAGGCACTTCCCCTACCATCTCTCTCGTTCTAGCCATCATTTCATCAATCGACAGGTCACCTCTCCTCTTCCTCTTCTGCTCCCAACTTTCAGCCGCCTCCTCAGCCGCCTCTTCAGCCAGCCCCCCAAATCCCATCATCATCATCTCCTCCTCAGCAGCTACCTCAGCCGCTTCCTCAGAGATCCTCATCATCCTTATCTCATCCCCAGTAGACTCTTCAGGCGCCGCTGCTTCAAACTTGGCAGACGCATCATCATCATCCGCCATATTCTGCTTCAGGAGCTCCATCGCCTCATGCCGCTCCTCCTTATCAGACCAATCATCATCCGCTTGATCACAGGCTTGGTAGGCATTTGGATCAGTGCTGGCTTTGTGAGCTATCTTTCTCTCTGCTTCCTCCTCCTCCAGTAGCTCCAAAAATTCTTCAGTCAACAGATTAACTCTCTTCTTCTGCTGTCCACTTTTAGCCGCCACAGCCACCTCCTCAGCCAGACCAATTTCCCCCCTAGAGGTGTCCGCTAAGATCATCGTCGTCATCGTGTCATTCTCGAGAATAAAGGCTTTTTCACAAGCTGCTGCTTCACACTTAACATATTCATCGTCATCATCCGCCATAATCTGCACCACGAGCTCCAGCGCCGCCTCCTCCTGATCACAGACTTGGTAGGCATTTAGATCAGTTTTGGCTTCCTTAGCTATCATTCTCCTTGCTTCCTCCTCTTCCAGTGAGGCCAACACTTCTGCATTCGACAGAGCCTCCAGAGACTGGCCAATCAGGCGCTCCCTCGTCTCTCTCACATCACCCGCCCGTCCACGCAAGCTCGCAACCTGCGTCAACAACACCGCCGCCTTCCGCACTTCAGATCCCGCAGTCTTCCCCGTCGGCTGCAACTCCTGCTTAGATGTCTTCCCCGTCGTCGCCAGCAACTCCTGCTTAGATGTCTTATTCCCCGCCGTCGCCATCGCCACCACCGCCTTCCCTGTTCCCCCCATCTTAGATATCTTCCCCGCCACAGATCTTTCCCCCGGCTCACAAGACTCGACACTCGACGACTCCATCTCCATCTGGATTCACCGCCGCCGCCCCTCTGCCTTCTTTCTTTTCTGGACTGGATTCGTCGTCGCCGCCGCCCCTCTGCCTTTCTTTTCTGGACTGGATTCATCGTCGCCGCCGCCCCTCTGCCTTTTTTTTACGGGAAGGAAACCCTAGATGACCGACTAAAAGGACAAACACCTCTGCGGCCGATTTTCATCTTTTGACCTTTTTTCGAAAGTTTAACCGGATTTGACCCCGGTTCAATAGTATATTAGGATTTGACCCTTTCTCTACCACCGACATCCACGGCGGGAGCCGCCGCCCCGAGCCGAGGAGCTGCAGCAGGAGCCACCGCAGTGGCCGGCGATCTCCGCCGGGCCGCTGCTGCCAAGATGAGGGCCAAGGTGTCGTCGTCGGCCTCCTCTAGTAGCTTCCTCTGGTATGAGTACTGGGAAAAGAAGAACATAGGAAAGACGTTGAATCGGAATGGTGAGCTCATCGATGCGAGCAGGATCAGTCCAACAGCAGAGAGGAATTGTAAATTAGCCATATGGGCAACTGTGTCTTTCCGCATGGAGAAAAAAGGGATACAAAATCGAAAATGATTACAGTAATTGAAAAGGGCAAATCATCAAAAAAAATGGGGCAAATGATCTAATCCTATGTAAAATGGGGCAAATCATCTAATGCCTAAATAAAGTGGGGCAAAAGATCCAATCTCCCAAAGTTGGATATGCTACCGCTAGACTCCCAAGCGGTAGGTTAACGGCAGCGGTTGTCAACCAACCATGTTGGGGATGACGTGGCATAACAGCACTACCACCAGGATCAATGGCGGAAGGCTAGCTACCGCTACCGCCACCCTCCGCGTCGGTAGGGTGTGGCATAGCCTGCGCGAGCCGGCAGGTTCTATAGCACGAAATCGCCGAAATTTTACAGTAGGGTTACTGCCATGGACCCTGACGGTAAGGTCCTCTGCCCATTTATTTTTTTGCCAGATTTAATCATTTCAATTACGAAATATGAATATGCACAACAGTAATAATTTTGTTCAACATAGCAGTAATAGTTTTGCAAATCAAAATATGATAGTTCACACATATGCATCACACATCAACATGTAAATGATAGTTCAACATATCAAACTGGTTCACACATTAAACATAGCAAATAGGTACCAAATCGGCAACACCAAGTAGTTCAACATAGCAAACTTGTCCACAGCTCAACACAAGTAGTTCAACTAAGCGAGTTCAACACAACTAGTTCAACTAAACTCGTTCACTTGTTCCTCCCCCTCTTGGCGGTGCGATCCTCATTTTTCTTCGACCGGGTTTCATCCGACTTCTTCATGCGACAATGAGGACGCTCTTCTTGGAACTGTTATGGACTCGAAACATCCTTACGTGGATGAGATACCCTCTTGGACTGGGTTGGCTGAGTCAGTGAAGATGCGTCATCGTCGTCGTACTCCTCCGCCTCATCTCCTCCTCCATCGACTTGCTCCTCTTCCTCTTCTTCCTCCTCATATTCTCCCTCTTCCTCCTCAACAACGCGAGACAACGAGGCGGCATTGGTAGAGGAAGCTCCGCCGGTGTGGCTCGATGAAGTGATGGCACCCATCGATCCTCCATGAGCAGGAACATGGACATCGGCCGCGCAAGCGCACCCAAGCATACCCACTATCTTACGACAACGGGTCATGAACTTATGCAATAACAAACAACCAATAACATAATACGGATCAACTTTAGGGTTACAATTAAAGTATAACATGGCTAGGAGGCTCAATGTTACCTTCATCGTTTCCCTGAGGTCGCTGTCAGATTCCACGGTTCCGGGATCATACGCAAGCGCGTTCGAGCCATCAAGAATGCTTCTGTTAAGCTCCAAAGCCTGCACGTGTAAGCATCATTTGTAAGTCAGTGACTGACACTAACAGCTCAAACAATAGAGAACAACACTTACCACTCTGTTCATTAGGGGTGCATACTCCCTGAAATCACCTTTGAGCTCTGTGAGCTGGTCATGGTAGGATTCATCCTCGGAGTCATCCTCCTCCAATTTGGTGATATCGGCTTCCGTCCACTATGGCCTCAGGCGCAGACGGTACTTCATGCCATCGTCATACCACTTCATGTGTTCTTCATCGTATGCATCCCAGTCAACCGCTCTACTCTCGCCTTCTTCGCGATACCTCCTCTCATCCCACGCTTTCACATGATCCGCGTGCTCGCGCCCCCAGTCTGTGATCGACTGACAATTCTTCCTACTCTTCATGCAAGGCATAAGAAACAGTGGACGTCATGATAACATCAAACACAAACGAAAACATGGCAAATAGAGAACATTGTCCTCACAAGTGAAGCTCGAAGCCACCGATGTCGGTGGGTTTAGCCGATGGGGTATTTTGGAATATTCCAAACTGCGTGGCCACACACTGTGGTAAGTGCCACTCGACGGCGTACACACATATCAATGGCACAATGCACCGCCAGGTAAGCCTGTCCTCGAGGCACATCGAGTTGAGCTTTAACCCCCATTCTCGGTCGTGATACAGCCACTAGTTGACCTACGAAAGGATTGGTAAGAACAGTGAAAGTGGCTACAAAACGATTGGTAAGCTACTCGGTATACATGATAAGCTGTCACGTTGTCCAGCTCGTTGGTGAAGATCTTGTACAGTGTACTGCCCTTGCCAGTGTAGACCTTCACCTTGTCCCAAACGTACGCGACGGTCGGATTTCGAGCACTGTCGCCTTCTTCGCCATACTCCGTCCATGGATGTAGGCCATCTCTCTCAGGATGGCCGACCGGCAACCGCTCCCACATCCAAATAGAGAGAGCCCAAACAAATCCACACATGCCGGAGGTCGCTTCGGTCCTCTACATTGCGTCTTCCAGCTACAAACATCAAATGATGATCAGATAACACAATCTAAAGCAGCATACATACGTCCATAAATGAATATTGAGATTTTTATCATACCGAGCGGTATAAGTAAGCGAGGCCAGCGGACCCCCAGCTATACCCCGCATCCTAGTCCTCCAGGAATCTATGATACATCCATAGGGCACTATCCCCCCAAGCAGTCTGGAAACACGACCTCAGTCAGAAGGTACCACAAGTAGGCCCTTGTGTACTGCTCCACGGTCCGCTCATCATCATCTTGCGGGCATATGGACCGGTTCTCCTGGAGCCACTTGAGTGGCACACCGGATGTTCTATTCCCCTTCATCGGAGGGCAGTCGTCGATGAGGGAGATGACCTTGTCCCGCCAGTTGGTCCTCTCCATTCGCCCAGTGATAGCATGGCCCTGGATGGGTAGGGGCATGATCACGGCGAAGTCCTCGAGTGTCACCATCATCTCACCACATGGGAGATGGAAACTATGCGCCTCGGGGTGCCACCGGTCGATCAATGCCATGAGAGCCGAGTGGACGAGCGTCGGCGGCTTTCATTTAAACTGAAGCACGAAACCCAGCAGTCGTGCTCTCTTGAAGTACGTCGTGTACCGCTCGTCATATTTCATCTATAGGGCCTTGGTGTGGCCCCTCATCCGCAATGGGGGTAGCATCTGCCAAAATGTAAACGGAAATAGTTAGTAACTTCATTTCTCATAATAACAAATAACTTCTGCAACAAATTGATCATAGATATTACCACTCCATTCTCCACAAAACGGACGCGATGCACTACAAAAAAAAGACACATCCGTGACATTTTGGGCCAAACGAAAAAAAATTCTGTCATACATATGACACTTCTATGATGATAATTGTGACAAAACCCGGTATCATCATAGATGTGGTGGGCTCCTACTTCTATGACAAAAAATCATGACAGAAAATGGGCTTTTTGTCCTGGGCGGGCCGGAGACACAGCTGCATGACATTCTTTGGGCCGTCCATGACGGAAAAAACCATGGTAGAAGCGAGGGGGAGGAAAATTTCGGGGAGTTCCCGGTTACGGTGGGAGGTCGGGGCGGCGATGCGCTGCTTTCTCTCATACACGCGCTGCTGCGTGTGTGCGAGGCGTTGGCTCTAACTGAACCCGAGTAAGGTGTTGGGCTCTAACTGAACCCGAGCGATTGCACTGCAGGCTACGCGTTACTGAACCCGAGCGATCGATCAATTGCTGTTAATTGAACCCGATCGAGAGATTCCTTGGCTACTGCTGCTAACTGGAGCCGGTCGATTGGATGAACAGTGAGCGTTGCGGGGGGGGGGGTTTGGATGAACAGTGAGCGGTGGCGTTGCCTCTGGATGAACAGGACCCTGTGGTGTGGTGGAGGGCTGGATGAACATTAGACGGTGGAGGGGTGCCCATGGAGGGGTGGATGAACAGGACCCCGTGGTGTGGAGGGCAAGATGAACAGTAGACGGTGGAGGGGTGGTTGAACAGTAGCCGGTGGAGTAGCGCGCGGTGGAGGCTGGGTGAACAGGAGCCCGTGGAGGCTGGAGGAGGTCGACGGTGAATGAACAGTAGTTCGTGGAGGCTGGAGGTGGTCGACAGTGGAGATGAACAGTATCCCGTGGAGTCCCGTTTTGCGGTATGCCACACCCCTCCTGATGAGCAGGACCCCCGTTTCGACCGTAGCGCTCCAACACAAGTCCGTTTCCTCCATTTTGCGGTACGCCAAACCCCTCCCGTTCAACAGGACCCCCGTTTCGACCGTAGGAGGTCCGTTTCCTCCGTTTTGCGGCAGGCCACACCCCTCCCGATCAACAGGACCCCCGTTTCGATCGTAGGAGGTCTGTTTCTTCTGTTTTGCGGTACGCCAGGCCTCGTTTCCATCGCCTCTTCCGTCCAAGCCCTCTCGATGAACACGACCACACATTCCGTTCCGACCCAGCTGCGTTGCCTCCCGATGAACACGACGCATTCCGTTGCCTCCCCATGAACACGACGACGACGCTGTTTCTCCGTTCCGACCTAGCCATGTACACGAGCCCTCGCTGTACGTATGTGCGAGTAGGTGTTCGAGACCCCGCCCATATGTACACATACGTGGCCGTATTTTCTTTCTTGCACCCTGGCCGCTGTATGTACGTGTACATGCTACGTGCGCACCTCTACTACGACACGTGCGCGCCTCTACATCGACCAGTATGTACATACACGTTCGGGACCAGAATGACAATGCTACGTACGCTTCGACCAGGTGGGTCCCGACTATCAGGCACTTCCTTGCCTGCGAAGATGTAGCTGGTGGGTCCCAGCAGTCAGGGGGCGAAATATGGTGGCCCGTCCGGTGGGTCCCCGCTGTCAGGTGGAGGAATAATTATTTTGCACATAATAAGGAGGCACTTCCTTGCTGCGGCCGTGGACCCAGCTGTCAGCCTCTCCACGTACAGTCCACGTCCGATGGAAGCCGTTCCTTGACCATGTTGACCACGTCGCGCCGAGAGCACCAGGGCGGTGGACGACGGCGATGCCTAGGAAGGGGGCGACGCGGAGCCGGGGAAGACGCAGCAGTGGATGCCCACGTGTAGAGGAGTACGAGGGCACTGGTTTGCTGCGGTGTGAGGCTGCCGTCGCCGCAGAGTAATAGGGGGTGTGGGTGAGTAGAGGGATGGCCTTGCCAGCGGTGGCAGTAGTAGGGGGCTGTGAGGCCTCCGCCGCATCGCAGCCGGCCACGGGAGGCAGGAGCACGAGGCACGACCGGCGCTGGTTTGGGCGGCTGGAGCAAGAAGACCAGAAGTTGAAGAAGCACTACGGCCGTTGGATGGACATCGTACGGTCACTGGAGCTAGAATCGTGCATATTGACTAAGTTGACAAAGCCCTCCGTCCCCGTCAACTTAGTAGGCCCACAAGTCAGCCTGCCACTATACTGGGTCCCAGCTAACAGGGGGAGTATTCATTTTTTGTGCGTAATAAGGAGGCACTTCCTTGCGTGCGAAGATATAGCTGGTGGGTCCGAGCTGTCAGCGGTGGTAACGTTTTTTTTCGCGAAAGACAGAGGCCCTTTCGGTGGGTCCCAGATGTCAGGTGGAGGAATCATTATTTTGCGCGTAATAAGGAGGCCTTTCCTTGCGTGCGGCCGTGGACCCAGCTGTCGGCCTCTCCACCTAAAGTCCACTTCAGATGCATGTCGGTCGTTGACCATGTTGACCAGGCTGCGCCGAGAGCACCAGGGCGGTGGACGATGGCGAGGCCTAGGAAGGGAACGACACGGAGGCAGGGAAGACTCGGCAGTTGTTTCCCACGCGGAGGGGAGTACGACTGTACGAGGCCTCGCCGAGGGATGGCTAGGCCAGCGATGGGAGTACAGTGGGGCGGTGAGGCCTGCGCGGCAGCAGAGCCGGCCGCGGGGAGGAGGGAGCAGGCAGTCCTGCCGGCGCCTATTTGAGCGGCTGGAGCAGGAAGAGCATAGATTGAAGAAGCACGGCGGCCGTTGGATGGCCATCCAACAGTCACTGCTTGTGCGTCAACCTTTTTTTTAGGAAAGCCTCAAATCTGTGGGAAACAACATACAGCCCATCTGCCATTATTTCTAATAATTTACAGCCCATTTGCTAATTATTAAAGTTTTTTTGAGCCCATATTCTTTTTGTTAGCATTACAACCCATACTGTGGCCACGGTTAAAAAATTATACGAAATTTTGCATATTTCGGTGCGGTCCGAACTGTTTTTAATCCCGAAATTTCGACTCATTCAAAATGATTTTAAAAATAAATGTAAATCAATATAAAATCCAACAAATTCTCCACACATAAAAATTAATGTAATTTCAAATCTCGAAATGAAAAAAAGATATTTGAAACTAATTGCCGGTTTGATGTGTTTTAAAAATGTACATCCCATTTCTCATTACTGATGGGCCATTTTCTCGGCCAGCCGAATGAAAGCTCTCCTCCTCGTCTTGAAATATTTGCAGCCCAACAGGCTTGACAAAGCGACTTACTTGGCAAATGACAAAAAAACTGGGTTATGGCCGTGGACCCAGCTGTCAGCCTCTCCACGTACAATACTCTTCGCTCGTTCAAGCCCTTTCTTCCCTTTCTTGAAGAAAACCTCACTCCAGGCTACTCACTTCTGCCATTTTTCTTCTGTACCAACGAAGGAAAGGTGGGCGAATCAGTTATGCTGCTATATTTTCATTCCAAGAATCTTTTTTTGCGAAGCACCGACCGATTCTCACATCCTATTCTTTTCCCGTTTTCATTGCGATTGTGGTTTCCTTTCGATTGCTTTTTGTTTTTTAGTTCATTGATGAATCCTGGAGCACAAGGCAAAGAATTGCCGACGGACAACCCACTGGAGATAGCGATCTCCAGGAAGCGAGCACCGACCAACGAGTTGACCATGTTGGCGGGCCAACCCATGGAGACGAAGAACTCCAAGAAACAAGCACTGGACCAAGAGTTGAGGATGTTGGAGGACGAACTCCTCAAAGAAAGTTGGAAGAACAGCAATGGCCCCACCGTGCCTACCCTAGGAACTCTGATTGCCACCTATGTGAGGCTCAAGACCGAGTTTGAGGAGGTAGTCGCCATTGAGAAGCATTATTCCCCTGGCAAGGTGATGGCCCCCATCGAGGACGAGGAGATGGCCCCCGGAGGTATGAGATCCCCCGGTGAGCTGCACAAGGTAAAAAATAATGGCTTATTACCATAGTTGTGGTTTTTTATTATTTGCAATGTGCTTACTAATATGTTAGGGTTGTGCAGGTGCCGGTGGACGTCCTTGATGATTCTGATGTCGTGGCCCGTCCTGTTGGCATCACCCCGGAGATCGATTCCGATGCCGCTGTCCATCCTGTGGACATCTCCCTAGAGATCGATTCCAATGGCGCGGTCAGTCCTGCGGACATCACCCTACAAATCGATTCCCATGCCGCTGTCCGTGCTGTGATCATTGCCCGAGAGATCGATGACAAGAAATAGTTGGTCACGCTAATCCTTCAGGGTAGTTTGCATTGCCCTGCGTTTAATTACCAGAACGATGCGTGTTATCAAACCATCTTAGGGCTAGTGCACTGTCTTGTGTGGGCGGATCTTGCTACTTTTGTTTGATAGTGAATCATGCGAACCCTCTCCGAGTTATGGAAATAGATGTATCCTCACCAGCTTTTGATGTAATATATGGCATGATTAGATGTAAGTTTGAACTGTTTATCATATCAGCAGGGCTTGTTTGATGATTCTTGGTGTTAGTAGGCTAGCTACTGTGCGAGCTATAGTACTTGCAAAACACTCACCGAAGAGAAACGTCGGGGCTGATGAGCTCGTGGTACGCTTATACTTATCCCTCGTCGATCGACCAATAGCCCTAGCTCCTAAAATTGTAGGCTTAGCGATCGATGACCTAGGCGGGCTAGTTTGGCCTAGTGGGTTTCAGTGATATGACGTGCAACACAAAATCATAGCAGTGCAGATACATACTCCCTTTGTTCCAAAATAGATGACCTAGGTGGGCTAGTTTGGCCTAGTGGGTTTCAGTGATATGACATGGTACAGTGCCGTCCAATCTTCGCGTGTGGTAGCAGTATTGCGGGTACAGTAAGTTTTCTTGAAGAAGCGGAATTCAATGAAGTCATGATGGTTCCTTCGTCCGAACAACTTACAGTGGGAAAGGTTGGGCCTGCGATACGACCAGGGTAGACCAGGATAATTTTGTGCATGGCAGGTGGACCGGGATGGTCGACGTCCCACATGTCAGCGAATGAAAGTATTCTTTCCAATATAGAGGACGAGCAACGAGTATTCATTGTTTATTTTTGATGAAAGCTATTGTCTCCACTGTTACGATGAAGGAGTGTGAAACACGGCAGCCCAGTGAACTCGGCATGTGCACCACACCCTCCTTCCTCATGTAATGCCCAGGTTACAGCTTCTTCTCACTTTCTCTCTATCTATTTCCTCTCAAATGCTTTTTACCTTCCTTTTTTAAGACACAATTGTTTTTTATGCCTTTTTTTAGAATTATTTTTTTATACCTAGGAGCACGTGTAGAGACGGGCTCTTGCAGAGCCCACTCCTTGACTTTGTCAATGCCTCTCTCTCCTCCACACAAGGAGTACTACTTGCTATGCATGCATGCGGCGGGCAGCTGGCGTCTTGAGGGGCCAGGGCGGTGAGAGCGGGCTCCGGAAGCGGTCCGGACTCTAGCATAATTTTGGTTTTTACAGTATTTCTTTCTCCATTGACAGGTAGGCCCACGTAGATAGATAAAGAACACGAGCTGATGAGGCGCATGCGGACTGTTTGACTGGTCAACCAGACAAATACGGAGCTATACGCTGAGCCAGTGACCGTATAATCACCATATCTCGTATACAATGATCAAAGTGAGCTACCAAGACAAGTTCGATGACTGCCAATGCATTTTACTCGGTAATAAATGACCAGGATTGAAGGGGAATCCAAATTTGCTTCGTCTTCTGTCCTTGAGCTCTTGACAAACCAATGCACTATACGGTTGTCCGGCCACTCCACCCCAGAGCTCTCACCAAGCGTCGTTCATGCCACCGCGCCGCACACTAACCGGTAAGGCAGCGATGGCATCCCGCCGCGCCGAGTTCCTCGCCGCCCACGACCGCACACAAATGGTAGGGAAGCGATGGCATCCCGCCGTGCCGAGTTCATCGCCGCTCGCGACCTCACAACTATGTGGGAGGAATTTGAAGATGCCAAGGCCGAATGGGCGGTAGAGCAAGAGGCGGCCAAAGCCGCACAGAGGGAGCGGAAAAGTCAGAAAGCACTCAAGAAAAGAGAGGCCTGCCGCCGCAAGAAAGAAAAGGACACACGCGCTGCTGGGGAGAGGTCGGCGGAGATCCAAGCACGGTGGGGTGTTGCTGACAAAGCCGGGAAGGAGAACGACGGCGTCTGGCCAGCATGTGAGAAGTAGTAGTACTAGTAGTTAGTGTGTGTGTGTGTGTCTGAGTACGAGCATGTACCAGTACTACTAGTTACTACTGTAGTTTTTAGAGCAAATTACCAGTACATTATCCTAGACTAAATGGAAAAATTCCTATCCTAAGCATCAAATGGCATCTCTTTCTCTATAGGAATTGAGATGCATGTCATATCACTTCCTATGATTTTCATATTCCTATCCTATGAACGAAAGGAGGCCTCTGTTGTAGTAACTCATCGTAGCTTGCGATCTTTGCTGGTACAGTAGTTTTCTTCAAGAAGCGGAATTCAACGAAGTCATGATGGTTCCTTCGTCCAAGCAACTTCAAAGTGGGAAGTGGGCCTATGATTTGACGGCTCATTAGTCATTGTTACTGCGGCGCGACGACCTGGGTGACTCCCTTGGAGTTCTGCATGCATGGCAAGTGGACTAGGATGGTCGACGTCCCACATGTTGGCGAACGGAGTAGTATTCTTTCCGATATCAAGGTATAGTATCACTGCTGATTGGTTCGCAAAAAAAAATAGTATCACTGCCGATTTATAATTAATTTTTATTTCTAATGAATGCTACCGTTTCAACTCTTATGACGAAGGGTGCCAAACACGACACATGCTGGATGTCCCACACGTCAGCGAAAGGAGTGGGACATGAACATCGTGGCAGAGCCCAGCGTAAAAAAATAGAGTGGTAGAGCGTCTCCACTTCTTCCACTTCCGGGTCGGAGACCACACGTAAAGTACTTAGTGGTATGAATGATACAAAGTGCGGCCTGGAGACAAAGACACGTTTTCCGCAAAACAAATGGAGACAAAGACACGTCTAGTTGGAAGGTCTCGGGGCATACACGTAAACAAATATAAAAGTTAATATGTGCCTCCAACTAATATAGTAGTAGTAGAGTACTTAGGCACGTACTCCATAACATCACCGTGCATTGCACGTACAACATTTAGTGGTAGTACGTAGTAAGAGACAAATGCCGCCCAAGAGTTCCCTTCTCGACCTACTTTTGGGTGTTTGGTAGAGTGTATGGAGGGTGCATGATTCCACACTAGTTTAGCACAAATACACTAGAAGCATGCATGAAGAGGGGTGTTGAGTTGAGCATGCCTGAAGAGGGAACAACTATGCTGAGATGAGAACCAACCAAACACACCCTATATGCCACGCATGTTCATACGATTTGTGCCTTTCTACTTCACTTACTGCGCTACATTACTCAGGTTCGTACGTCCACTCCTGGGTACATGTTCGTCTCGTAGTTCCAGTCCCACGTGTTCTTCATATAGATGGAACAATCCTTGCATAACACGTGCACCTTGATGCTAGATGTCTCGCGTGTTGGCAAAAGGATGAACAAAGCTCATGTAAAAAATATAGAGTGGAAAAACATAGATTCCGGACGACCGAGAAGGAGCAAGGAACCTCGTGGTGGAGCGTCTGCACTCATAATATTTAATATTATTCAGCGATATAAAATTAACCAATCATCTCCACAGTGGACTGGAAGAGTACGAAACACGGCAGCCAAGTGTAGTTACATCATACTAGTACATAGCTAACCCACGCTATCACCATATTTGTTGGCTTCCGTGCGACACCTATCTCTAGTAATCCAGCAGCCTGTCTCACTTCTCCCTCCTCATCTCTATCAAAGTGCGGCGGGCTGGCGTTTCTGCCGTCTATTGAGGTCGGTTAGCTATCACATGTTAGCGACGTGCCAAGAGCATTCTAAAAAAAATTCCTTTCACATTCCGTTTTCAAAAAGAAAAAAATCCTTTCACCTACGAATTTGCCTGTATGCTTTGAGCAACTTGCATGTCCTATACTGCTTCTGTTTGATACTCTAACTTAGATAGAGGTTAGACTAACTCATGACTAACCCTGAACTAACTGTAGCCAAAGAGGTGTTTGGGTGACAGGGTTAGATTGACAATAAATGCACTTCATGGAGAGAGAAAAGTGATTTTTCAGTGGTCCCAATGAGAACTATCTCCAGTTAGCACCTCTTGGGTGGGATAGTTTTTTTGGTGGGTTCGGTGCAACTTGCTCCAATTTAAACCCTCATGCTTGGATAGTTTAGGGCTATTAGAGCCCCAACTAGCTCAAACTAACTCTAACCCATGGATCCAAACAGGGCCTATGGCCAGTCCCGACGCGGAGCAGTCGCGTGCACCGAGAAGCGGCGCTCTCTCGGCCGTTGCGCCACTTCAAAGCTGGCGCCAGTGAGAGGTCGCCTCCGCTCTGGCCGGGCATTAATGCGGCACTGACGCTCCAGGGCGACGCTGACCGTTTCACGCGGGAAGCGCGCGCTGGCAAGGGAGTATAGGTTTTGAACCGTTTCAGGTGTAGTACTTGTAGTTTGCAAAACTACTCAATTATTGCACTCGGTTTCCTAGGAAATTATGGTAAAAAAGTTACTCCACAGCCCGCTTCCCTTCTCCTTCCTCTTCCACCGCCCGCGCACGTCCGCGGGAAGCGATCGGTCAACCCTTATATAGGAGTGCTAGCACAAAAAGATGCATGCATGGCCACTAAAATTTCCGTATTAAAGCGCCGCTCCGGCCGGAGTATGGCGTATGTTGTTACCTTCGGCCGGCCCATGGTTGACGGGCGATGGCGACCAGAGAAGAGGCGGTGGGAGGGGAATGAATGCAGCTACTGTTTGGGTTCGCCTTCCGGCTTAAATAAATGCGCAACATCACGTGTACCCGCGGGTGCACAAGTTGTAACATACGTGTCTGCTTAAGTGGGTGTCACGTAACTGGTGTGTGTGTGAGAGAGATTCTGAGAGACATAGTGTGTGTGTACGACTCTACTCTTCGGACATGTACTCAACCTTTTGCATCGGGATATAAGTATAATGGTATTTACTTTAGCTAGTGATTTACGTGGCCATGTTAACGTGGTTGTGTCAAAAATGTCACTTCTGCCGTGATTTGCATTATATAATTACAAGCAAGATTCTCGTGCATTGCACGGAACATCAATATGCATTTTTACGTAACACCTGTTGTGATTGACCCATGCAGAGTAATCCCATGTGTAAAAACTAATGATATCTCGAGAATTTTATCGAAAACTGGTATATCGAGAATGTCATCGAAAAAATGAAAGATGAGAGATAAGGCGAGGAGGAGTGGAGCGTGGTGGTGACTGGTAGTCGGAATGGGCGGAGGCATGGGGATGGATAGGCGCCGTGGCGTGCAGCCCACCATGCATGCTAGATTGTTCCAGAGACTTATTCCTTTTTAATTGCTGAGCAATGAGGTTGCGGGAGATAATGATGTAGAGAGAGGTGCGGGTATCTTTTGTAAAATTATCATAGTTTGCTTTCAATCCTTAGATATAGATCATACGGTCTGTATTACAAGATGGCGGCACACCATCACCACCAACTCATTTTTTTATAAGGGTACAGATGATAAGTTTGCTGACTACTAAAGTAATGTGGATTTTGTCCATGTTATGCAAGTAAATAAAGCTGATTGTTCATCATACGGGTAAGGTTGGATGAAGGGTGGTAGGAACAAATGCTCCTCCTAGAGCATGTGTGTGTGAGATGGAGTCTTAGTGTGTGTGTGGGGTGTGTGTGTGTGTGTGTGTGTGAGAGAGAGAGAGAGAGATGGAGTCTTAGTTTGTGTGTGTGTGAGAGAGAGAGGGAGAGAGATGGAGTCTTAGTGTGTGTGTGGGGGGGGGGCGTGCGTGCTTGCGTGTGTGTGTGTGTGTGTGTGTTTGTGTGTGTGTGTGTGTGTGTGTGTGTGTTTGTGTGTGAGAGAGAGAGAGATGGAGTCTTAGTGTGTGTGTGTGTGTTGGGGGGTGCGTGCGTGTGTGTGTGTGTGTGTCGCGGGGTCCTCTGTGGCAGATGTAATTTAAGTGTCCATGGCTTTCATCATAGAAAGGTGATGTGTATGGCAGAGGCTACCAATGATGGGGTGCGAGAGAGAAAATGCCCGTAGAGAGGGAAGAGAAGGTGTGTGCGCGTGAGAGTAGTCGACTTCGAGAGAACGTGTTTGTTCGAGAGACACCGAGGAAGATGATGTCTACAACACAACCTTCTTCTTGTACACGTTGTTGGGCCTCCAAGTGCAGAGGTTTGTAGGACAGTAGCGAATTTCCCTCAAGTGGATGACCTAAGGTTTATCAATCCGTAGGAGGCGTAGGATAAAGATGGTCTCTCTCAAGCAACCCTGCAACCAAATAACAAAAAGTCTCTTGTGTCCCCAACACACCCAATACAATGGTAAATTGTATAGGTGCACTAGTTCGGCGAAGAGATGGTGATACAAGTGCAATATGGATGGTAGATATGGGTTTTTGTAAACTGAAAATATAAAAACAGCAAGGTAGCAAGTGATAAAAGTGAGCGTAAACGGTATTGCAATGATAGGAAACAAGGCCTAGGGTTCATACTTTCACTAGTGTAAGTCCTCTCAACAATAATAACATAGATGGATCATATAACTATCCATCAACATGCAACAAAGAGTCACTCCAAAGACACTAATAGCGGAGAACAAACGAAGAGATTATGGTAGGGTACGAAATCACCTCAAAGTTATTCTTTCCAATCAATCCGTTGGGCTATTCCTACAAGTGTCACAAACAGCCCTAGAGTTCGTACTAGAATAACACCTTAAGACACAAATCAACCAAAACCCTAATGTCACCTAGATACTCCATTGTCACCTCAAGTATCCGTGGGCATGATTATACGATATGCATCACGCAATCTCAGATTCATCTATTCAATCCAACACAAAGTACTTCAAAGAGTGCCCAAAAGTTTCTACCGGAGAATCACGACGAAAACGTGTGCCAACCCCTATGCATAGGTTCATGGGCGGAACCCGCAAGTTGATCACCAAAACATACATCAAGTGGCACGTGATATCCCATTGTCACCACAGATAAGCACGGCAAGACATACATCAAGTGTTCTGAAATCTTTAAAGACTTAATCCGATAAGATTACTTCAAAGGGAAAACTCAATCCATTACAAGAGAGAAGAGGGGGAGAAGAAACATAAGATCCAACTATAATAGCAAAGCTTGTGATACATCAAGATCGTTCCAAATCAAGAACACGAGAGAGAGAGAGAGAGAGATCAAACACATAGCTACTGGTACATACCCTCAGCCCCGAGGGTGAACTACTCCCTCCTCGTCATGGAGAGCGCCGGGATGATGAAGATGGCCACCGGTGAGGGTTCCCCCCTCCGGCAGGGTGCCAGAACAGGGTCCCGATTGGTTTTTGGTGGCTACAGAGGCTTGCGGCAGCGGAACTCCCGATCTAATCTCCGTTCTGGAAGTTTTAAGATACGTAGGTATATATGGGTGCAAGGGGTACGTCGTTGGAGCTGCGGGGGCCCCACGAGGCAAGGGGGCGCGCCCCAGGGGGGGATGGCACGTCCGTACCCTCGTGGCCAGCTCCCGTATCTTCTGACGTAGAGTCCAAGTCTATCAGGTAGGTTTCCTTCCAAAAATAACTTCTCTTGTTGATTTCGTTCCGTTTTGACTCCGTCTGATATTCCTTTTCCTCGAAACACTGAAATAGGCATAAAAGAGCAAATCTGGGCTGGCCTCCGGTTAATAGGTTAGTCCCAAAAATAATATAAAAGTGGATAATAAAGCCCTATATTGCCTAAAATAGTAGATAATATAGCATGGAGCAATCAAAAATTATAGATACGTTGGAGATGTATCAAGCATCCCCAAGCTTAATTCCTGGTCGTCCTCGAGTAGGTAAATGATAAAAAAAATTGATGTGGAATGCTAGTTGGCATAATTCCAATGTAATTCTTCTTACTTGTGATATGAACATTTAGATCCATAAGATTCAAGACAAAAGTTCATATTGACATAAAAGTAATAATACTTCAAGCATACTAATAAAGCAATTATGTCTTCTCAAAATAACATGGCCAAAGAAAGTTATCCCTACAAAATCACATAGTCTTGCTATGCTCCATCTTCACCACACAAAGTATTTAAATCATGCACAACCCCGATAACAAGCCAAGCAATTGTTTCATACTTTTGACATTCAAAATTTTTTCGATCTTCACGCAATACATGAGCGTGAGCGATGAATATAGCACTATGTGTGGAATAGAATGGTGGTTGTGGAGAAGACAAAAAGAGGGGAAGATAGTCTCACATCAACTAGGCGTATCAACGGGCTATGAAGATGCCCATCAATAGATAGCAATGTGAGTGAGTAGGGATTGCCATGCAACGGATGCACTAGAGCTATAAGTATATGAAAGCTCAACAAAACAAACTAAGTGGGTGTGCATCCAACTCGCTTGCTCACAAAGACCTAGGGCATTTTGAGGAAGCCCATCATTGGAATATACAAGCCAAGTTCTATAATGAAAGATTCCCACTAGTATATGAAAGTGACAACATAGGAGACTCTCTATCATGAAGATCATGCTGCTACTTTGAAGCACAAGTGTGGTAAAAGGATAGTAGCATTGCCCCTTCTGTCTTTTTCTCTCATTTTTTTTATTTTATTTTTATTTTTTTATTTGGGCCTTTTCTCTTTTTTTTATGGCCTCTTTTTTTTTCTTTTTTTTTGGAGTCTTATCCCGACTTGTGGGGGAATCATAGTCTCCATCATCCTTTCCTCACTGGGACAATGCTCTAATAATGATGATCATCACACTTTTATTTACTTACAACTCATGAATTACAACTCGATACTTAGAACAAATTATGACTCTATATGAATGCCTCCGGCGGTGTACCGGGATGTGCAATGACTCAAGAGTGACATGTATGAAAGAATTATGAATGGTGGCTTTGCCACAAATACGATGTCAACTACATGATCATGCTAGCAATATGACAATGATGAAGCATGTCATAATAAACGGAAAGGTGGAAAGTTGCATGGCAATATATCTCGGAATGGCTATGGAAATGCGATGATAGGTAGGTATGGTGGCTGTTTTGAGGAAGATATATGGTGGGTGTATGATATCGGCGAAAAGTGCGCGGTATTAGAGAGGCTAGCAATGGTGGAAGGAAGAAGAGTGCGTATAATCCATGGACTCAACATTAGTCATAAAGAACTCATATACTTATTGCAAAAATCTAGAAGTTATCAAAGCAAAGTATTATGCGCATGCTCCTAGGGGGATAGATTGGTAGGAAAAGACCATCGCTCGTCCCCGACCGCCACTCATAAGGAAGACAATCAATAAATAAATTATGCTCCGACTTCATCACATAACGGTTCACCATACGTGCATGCTACGGGAATCACAAACTTCAATGCAAGTATTCTTTAAATTCACAACTACTCAACTAGCATGACTCTAATATTATCACCTCCATATCTCAAAACAATTATCAAGCATCAAACTTTTCTTAGTATTCAACACACTCATAAGAAAGTTTTTACTATTCTTGAATACCTAGCATATTAGGATTAAGCACACTACCATGCTATTTAAGACTCTCAAAATAACATAAGTGAAGCATGATAGTTTATCTATTTCTTCAAAATATAACCACCGCCGTGCTCTAAAATATATAAGTGAAGCACTAGAGCAAACATCAAACTACTCCGAAAGATATAAGTGAAGATCAATGAGTAGTTGAATAATTATGCAACTATGTGAAGACTCCTCCCATTTAATAATTTCAGATCTTGGTACTTTATTCAAACAGCAAGCAAACCTAAAGAAAATAAAATGACGCTCCAAGCAAAACACATATCATGTGGTGAATAAAAATATAGCTCCAATTAAAGTTACCGATGAACGAAGATGAAAGAGGGGATGCCTTCTGGGGCATCCCCAAGCTTAGACGCTTGGTTATCCTTGAATATTACCTTGGGGTGCCTTGGGAATCCCCAATCTTAGGCTCTTGCCACTCCTTATTCCATAGTCCATCGAATCTTTACCCAAAACTTGAAAACTTCACAACACAAAACTTAACAGAAAACTCGTAAGCTCCGTTAGCGAAAGAAAACAAAACACCACTTCAAGGTACTGTTATGAACTCATTCTTTATTTATATTGGTGTTAAACCTACTGTATTCCAACTTCTCTATGTATTATAAACTATTTTACTAGCCATAGATTCATCAAAATAAGCAAACAACACACGAAAAACAGAATCTGTCAAAAACAGAACAATCTGTAGTAATCTGTAACTAACGCAAACTTCTGGAACTCCAAAAATTCTAAAATAAATTTGTGGACCTGAGGAATTTGTCTAGTAATCATCTGCAAAAATAATAAACTAAATAGCACTCTCCAGTAAAAGTTCTAGCTAATCTCGTGAGCGCTAAAGTTTCTGTTTTTTACAGCATGATCATAAAGACTTCACCTAAGTCTTCCCAAAGGTTCTACTTGGCACAAACACTAATTAAAACAAAAAAGCACATCTAAACAGAAGCTAGATGGATTATTTATTCCTAAACAGAACCAAAAAACAAGAAACTAAAATAAAATTGGGTTGCCTCCCAACAAGCGCTATCGTTTAATGCCCCCAGCTAGGCATTATGATTTCAATGATGCTAACATAAAAGATAAGAATTGAAACATAAAGAGAGCATCATGAAGAATACGACTAGCACATTTAAGTCTAAACCACTTCCTATGCATAGGGATTTTGTGATAAAACAACTTATGGGAACAATAATCAACTTGCATAGGAAGGTAAAACAAGCATAACTTCAAAACTTTAAGCACATAGAGAGGAAACTTGATATTATTGCAATTCCTACAAGCATATGTTCCTCCCATATAATAATTTTCAGTGGCATCATGAATGAATTCAACAATATAACCAGCACCTAAAACATTCTTTTCATGATCTACTAGCATAGAAATTTTACTACTCTCCACATAAGCAAATTTGTTCTCATCAATAGTAGTGGGAGCAAACTCAACAAAATAACTATCATGTGATTGAAAATTAAGATCAAGATGAGAAGTTTCATGGTTATTGTCGGTGTCAAAACCGGCGGATCTTGGGTAGGGGGTCCCGAACTGTGCGTCTAGGCGGATGGTAACAAGAGACGAGGGACACAATGTTTTTACCCAGGTTTGGGCCCTCTCGATGGAGGTAAAACCCTACATCCTGCTTGATTAATATTGATGATATGGGTAGTACAAGAGTAGATCTACCACGAGATCAAGGAGGCTAAACCCTAGAAGCTAGCCTATGGTATGATTGTTGAGATGTAATGTTCGTCCTATGGACTAAGGCCCTCCGGTTTATATAGACACCGGAGAGGCTAGGGTTACACAGAGTCGGTTATAATGGTAGGAGATCTACATATCCGTATTGCCAAGCTTGCCTTCCACGCCAAGGAAAGTACCTTCCGGACACGAGCCGGAGTCTTCAATCTTCTATCTTCGTAGTCTGGGAGTCCGGCGGATATTGATAGTCCGCTGTCCGGACACCCCTAGTCCAGACTCCTCAAGAGCCCTGAACCAGTCTTCAATGACGATAAGTCCGGCGTGCATAATGTTCGGCATTGCAAGGCGGGTTCTCCTCCTTGATAGGTCCGGCGTGCATAATGAACACCAGGATAGTGTCCGGCTCTGCAAAATAAATTCCACATTCCAACGTAGAGAGAATAAAATACACTTAGCTCAATCTGCCGACGATTTATGCAGCGTGACATCACACCGCAGCCAAGCCCTCGCTTTGAATCGTTTTATTATTCCGCCAAAGACGCTTAGCGGCGGTTTCCTTAACACGCCTGTTGAAGCGAGATCGTGTTCCCTTTATTCCGGGATCCTCATCAATACGTGCGTGGGTAACCCAACCGCTCCGTCGCCGCGCCTCCTCTATCGAAGGGAATCTCAAATGGTCACGAGACGACCCTTGGTATTATTTCCCCTTTATAGGAGGACCAAGGCCTGTCCTTGTCTTTCAACCTCGCATCGAATCTTTCCTCTGCTCCCAGTTCCAACACCTAGAGCTTCAGATTTGAGCGCTTCGGTTCCACAACAATGTCCGGCTCCGACCTCCAGGGCCGGTGGATGCCCTCCTCATCACGGAGGAGGACATATTGAAGTTGCGTGAGGCCAAGTACAGCCTCGGTTTCGCACAGGTTGCCTGCCCAGGCAGGCCGTGCCAGCCCTCGAGCCCGGCGAATCGCTGTTTCGATCTCACCTCCGTCGGGATTAGGCTTCCAGACGGATCCTTTCGTGAGGGGGCTCTGTTCTACTACGGGCTGGACTTCCACGACTTGGCTCCGAGTCCATCCTCCATATCTCCGCATTTATCATTGTCTGCGAAGCCTTCCTCCGCGTCATCCCCACTTCGCCTGTGGCTGAAAACATTTAAGGTTGAGCCAAGATGATCGGGGCGCTAAGCTTGAGGCGGCGGGCGCACCATAAGCAGGAAGGTCGATGCCCGTGGCTCAAAGGTCCCTTCCAAGAGGAACAGGATTGTGGCAGCAGGAGTGGTTTTACATCACTTTGTTCCTGTGGGCAGCAAGCAAAGCCGCCGCCCTCTTCCGCCGGGACCTCCACGGCAGCCGATGTCGTGGGTCAACCAAGGGCTCAACTGGGGCCGCCCAAGGACGTGCCCGCACTACAGGCGGATTCGAGACCTCCAAACAAGGGAGATCGACCTGGTCAAGGTGATGCAGTCATGCTAATCGTGCACCTCCTACCTCGCAAACGCCGCCCTCTCCGCTTATGGGAGTTCAATCCGAGGGACCTCGATTCTCCAAAGATTTCATGGGTGCGACACCCTCGGAGATGTACGAGCTGTTCTTCGACCGCAGTGGCGTGTCCGGATTCGGCCGAGGATGCTGGCCTAAGCCGCGATCGCCGGATACTCGTGTAAATAGCTATTTGTATGCCTTTCAAAAGATCGCCTCTGACCCTTTATTCTTTACAGAATGGGTGGCGCAATCAAGGCTGATAAGGTGTCCGCCCCCCCCAGAGACCGCCCGAGCCCGTGGCTGGTCGAATGTTGGAGGTTGCGCCCATAGAGGGGGGCGACGGGAGATAAAGGAGCTAATACTCGCCTGAAGGGCGATCAAGAGGAGGGAACCAAGGATCCTCCTTCAGAGGGAGAAGCGGACCGCCTCCGAGATCCGGAGGTCAAAGCCCTAAGCGTGGGAAGAAATCCTCACTGGTCCGCGTCCGAGAGAATCCGGACGCGCAATCATCGCCGAAGGGCCAGCCCTCCAACGAGCCGTGAGTATGAAAGAGGAAATTAATTAATAAGGGAATACCTTCGTTTATGCTTCTGTAGGTAACTGAAATATTTATATCGCAGTTCGGATCTGCAGCCGTCTCAGATGAGTTCATCCTCGGGGGACCTTCTTCCGGAGAGGATGGAGAGCGATACGCCTCCGTCTGCGGCGCCGCCAGATGAAGCGGGCGAGCCCGAAGTGTCGTCACGGAGGGTGTCCCCGAGTCCGGAGGGGCCAGAGAGTTCGGCACCCAGCAAAAGCCGGCCGGGAGAACTGAAGAGTCTGCTTGAGAGGGCGTCCATTTCAGAAGATCACCGTGCGTTAATGCGTATGGTGATTGGAAGGATTTCGTCCGCTGAAAGCGGATTGCATGACACTGCCATGAGCTTGCTGGCGGGATTTGAGGTATGCGAAAATAGCGCACCCCTTTGCTTTTTTTAACAGTTGTGCATATAAAAAATGCGCCCTGTATAGATAGTAGCCCCTGAGACTCGGTAGGTTGTCGAAGACGACAGCGTGCCGAGGATCAAAAATCTAAACATCTCAGGTAATGAATACCGCCGTTCTGATACAGGTGGCGGATAGTCCGGGGGCCAGCCGGACTAATCAGTTTGCCGAATTGAGTCGATTAACCGACATGGCGATGCCGACATCGCACTTGTCAATCAGCAACTTGACGAGTCGCAAGGTAAATAAATTCTCCGCAGCCGCTTTATTGAGTGGGTCAAAGCCCTCCTCGATAAGTTATATGCTGTTTATTCGCATGCTGCTGCTTTGTGGAGAGTTTTCGCCGAGCTTACTCAAGTCAAGGAGCAAGCCCGAAGGAGTGATGCGGCTGCCGCGAGGGCGGCCGAAGAGTTGAAGGCCGAAAAGGCTGCGCACAGCCTAAGCAGGGCGGAGGTGGCCGAATTGGCCAAGAAATTAAAGGATGCTACCGACCGTAGCGAGTGTCACAGCCCTAGATTATTGCTTGTATTAGTTGCATCATAGAGCACTCATGCATCATGTCTAAATTTCTGAAACTTGGAATTGAGGAAAGTGGAAGCCTCATAAACTTGAATAAAAGAAGGGCAAAGAACCCTGGAAATCTCATTCTTTGTTTCCAAGATGTCTTTTTGCAATGTTTGAGAATTTTGGCAAGAGCTATATATATAACCAGAATTTAGGAACATTTTTAAGGATTTATTTTTGGGACTCTGAATTTAAATCAATATCTATTTGAATTTGAGTTATATTCATATACTAGAATATAATTTCAAATATCTTTGAAACATTTTATGTGCATTTGGAAATGTCCATTCTGCAACATAAAATTATTCAAAGGGTTTTGTCACTGTTTTGAAATTGTTTTGAATTTTGAACAGTGGCAGAATATTAAACAAAAGAAAACATAACAGAAAAATAAAATAGAAACAACAGAGAGAGAGATAGTACCTGGGCCACTTACCTGTGCGGCCCAGGAGCCGGCCTAGCCCACCTGGCCGTTGCCAGTCGTCTCCCACCTCTGCCAGTAGGCAGAGGCAGAGACAAGACGCTGCTGCGTGGCGACACGCCACCTCCTCGCTCGCTGCGTCCCTCGCCACCGCGACGCCTCGGGCCTTCTCTTCGGCGCCGCCCCGAACCCCTGGACCCCCTCACTCGTCCCCTTCGCCTCTCCCTCTCGCGCACCCGACCACAACCGTCGCCGCCGCTCGCCGCTGCCGCGCCCTGAGCCACCCCCTCGCCCCTCTGACGTGCCCATGAGCTCCGCCTCCGTCGTCTACGCCTCCTCGAAGACTCACGCGACGCCGGACGCCCCGACACGGCTTCCCCGACCTCTTCTTCAAGCTTCGGCCACCGAGATCGCCGGCGACCGTGTGCCCTCCCTGACGCCTCCCCGAGCTCGTAGACCGCCCCGTTCAAACCTCTGTGAGCTCCTTCCACTAACCCCTCTCTTCCCCGCATTATTTGCACCATGTAGCCACCGATTCCACCGGAGCCGTGAGCTCGGTTCCACCGGCCAAGTCGCCGTCGTGGCCACAGCCACCGCACGTTGTATCCGAGCACACCACCGTGCTCAGCACGTTCTCCTGAGGCCGTAGCCACCCGCAGCGCCTCCTTCCGGGCTCTGTAGCGCCACCCCAAGAATGCCCGAGCTGCTGCCGCCGCTAAACCTCGTCGCCGGCCACTTTTCCGGCCACCCCAGCTCACCCCGTTTGCACCGTTGGATGCGCGGGATCACCAGCAGCTCGTAGATACCCTCCGCCTTGCATTTGGTCGCCGGAGGAGCGATCCCGAGCACCTCCGCCGTCTCTGGCATCACCGGCGACGAGCCGGGGGTCAACTCCGGTGAGTTTGACCCGTGGTTGACCACAGTTTGACCCCCTCTGGGTCACTGACGTCTGGGCCCCAGGCCACTAACTAAACTAGGTTAGTGTTAGTTTAACGCTAACTAATTAGATTAATTAGGTTAGTCACTGACAGACGGGACCCACTGGCCAGGTTTGACCTGGACCGGCCTCGTTGACTGCTGACGTCATAGTGACGCAATGCTGACGCAATAAATATTTTCTGGATTTATTTTTATTCAGAAAATTTCAGAAAATAGCTAAAACTTCTAAAATTCATAGAAATTCAACCGTAGCTCCAAATGAAACAAATTATATATGAAAAATGATCAGAAAAATCCAATCTATCCATCTGTACCATTTTCATGCATGTTAGAACAACTTATAGCTGCTGTTTAGCACAAATCATATAAATGGCATTTAAATATCCACATATGGAGTTTGAATTTGAATCTTGGATTCAAACCAACTTCATTTAATCTGTTGCTAGTTGCATTAGCTCAAATCACAGCATATTGCCATGTCATGATCATGCATCATGTTGTGCATCGCATTGATTGTATTTCTTCTCTGTTGCCGGTATTGTCCCCTCTCAGTAGACGATGTTCGACGACGTGATCGATGACACCGATGAAGAACTATAATATCTTCAGAAGTGCCAGGCAAGCAAAACCCCCTTGTTCATTCCGATATAATCCCACTCTCTCGCTCCTGCTCTCCTTTACTGCATTAGGACAACAACGAATCATTTGTTACTTGCTGCGGTAGCTGAACCCCTTTATCCTTTGCATGACCTGTCATTCCACAGTAAATAGATGAAACCCACTAGCATGAGTAGGAGTTGTTTGAGCCCTGTTGTGCCTACTCATACATGCTTGTTTGTCATGCCTGCTACTGCTTAGAGTTGAGTCGGTCTGATTCATCGAGGATGAATCAGAGTTGTGTGAACATGTCCTATTGCGTGTGAGCTAAGTGTGTGAACACGATTTGGTAAAGGTATCGGTGAGAGGCCATGTAGGAGTACATGGTGGGTTGTCTCATTGAAGCCGCCCTTAGGAACTGAGTTACGTGTTTGTGATCCATGATTCAGCTACTACCATGCATTGGGCCCTCAAATATGACCCCGCCGACTTCTTATTCACCCTTGTCCTCTGTCCGGGAGTTGCAAGTAGTTTCGGTGTTTGTAGTATGTTTGGAGGCCGTCGCAAAGGCTGACCGTAGGGGTGGGCTGTGATGCGGTAGGCACGTGGCGGTAAACCGGCGCCCGATTGGTGTCACGGAACCTGCTCACATCGCTTGGGGCTGTGAGCGAAACTTGGCCGAACTCCTCATAGATGGAACCCAAATAGGCGATAAACCCGGACTAGAGACTCGAGTGTCTAGGTAGGTCGTGGTCTACACCCACGCCGGCTTTAAGCTGAAGTCTGCCGAGCACATGTCGTGTGCGACGCTAAGTGGTGGAAACATGTATGAAGAAGTACACCCTGCAGGTTAACATCATCTATTCAATAGCCGTGTCCGCGTAAAGGACTTCGGGTTGCCTATAACAGTTCATAGACAAGTGAAAGTGGATACTCTAAAATACGCAAGATAAGTGTGAGTGCTATGGATGGCGTTCTCGTAGGGAGACGGGAGCGGATCCGTAGTGGTGTATTGATATGGCGATTATGTGGACTCGTGTGCGCCACCTCAAAAGAGTTACTTGCAGTCGTAGTTTAGGATAGCCACTGAGTCAAAGCTGGCTTGCTGCAGTTAAACCCCACCACCCCCTTTGTTGATAATGATGCATTGTAGTTAGTTCTGATGTAAGTCTTGCTGGGTACATTTGTACTCACGTTTGCCTATTTTATGTTTTTTGTAGAGAGACTTCAGTCTCGCTAGTAGTTCCACGTGGACTTCGACGTTTAGCTTGATACCTCAGCTACGATCTTGTGCCCTCGGCAGGATCTAGTAGATAGTCAGGCTTTCAAGCCTTTTTCATTTATAGATGTCTGTACTCAGACATGTTAAGCTTCCGCTTGTGTTTTGATTTGTATGCTCTGATTGTTGGGTCATGAGACCTATGTTTGTAATATCTCGCTCCTCGGAGCCTATTGAATAAATACTCGAGTCGTAGAGTCATGTTGTGATGCCATGTTGTATTTGCACATATCGAGCATATTGTGTGTATGTTATTGAAATGCTTGGTATGTGTGGGATCTGACTATCTAGTTGTTTATCTTTAGTAGCCTCTCTTACCGGGAAATGTCTCCTAGTGTTTCCACCGAGCCATGGTAGCTAGCTACTGCTCCGGAACACTTAGGCTGGCCGGCATGTGTCCTTCTTCGTTCCTGTGTCTGTCCCTTCGGGGAAATGTCACGCGTTGAGTACCGGAGTCCCGTTAGCCCGCTACAGCCGGTTTATCGGAGTCCTGCTAGCCAGTGCTACAGCCCATAACTTATTCGCCGATGACCGACACGCTCGATGTTTGGGTCATGGATGCTGTCCTCGTAAGTCTGTGCCACTTTGGGTTTACGACTAGCCATGTCAGCCGGGCTCCTTATCATATGGATGCTAGCGACACTATCATATACGTGTGCCAAAAGGCGCAAACGGTCCCGGGCAAAGGTAAGGCGACACCCGTGGGAATACCGTGCGTGAGGCCGCAAAGTGATATGAGGTGTTCCAGGCTAGATCGATGTGACATTGAGTCGGGGTCCTGACAACTTTGGTATCAGAGCTTGACTGCCTGTAGGATCACCAAGCCAAACTGGTCGAAGTTGTGTCTACAAATGCTTTAGTTATGTAAGGGAATTGATTGTGGGATGGGAACTTAAGGCTCTTTTTACTCCTTATACCTCACGGCCTTCTGATCTGAGTCATCCTTTTCTTTTCTACGGGGATTAAGAACTAGGCCTTCTCATCTATCTATCAGGATGACGTGTTACTAATCCATAGACTTATAGAATTGTTAGATTCAAATCTCAGTTCAGTTTTACTACTTCTGTATGTTCATAACCGTTGATCTCGAAACTTTGATATTGTGCTTCTGAGTGGCTATGCCACCATTTTTGTAGCATGTCTCCAATCTTTTGAGCATTTACAGTCGTTATGCTGTCCGAGTCATCCCAGGTCTTTAAACAATCTGATGCACTTGCAAATCCTTTCCCTCTGGTTTTGATGTTCCTTTGGGCCAGGTTAATCACACTAAATGCTGAGTTGAGGTATTCTATTGCCTCAACATATATGTTGGAACTATTATTATGACCCTAGGTGTCTTAGGGGATCATCTAGTAATCCAGCAATGTTTAGTGTTCCCAGTGTGAAGATTTTGGCCATTATTCTCGAAAGCATCCCGTGATGCCATCTAGTTAGTAGGTATTCTACTCCTTGGGTTTTGAACCCGAGACTCACCCTACTTATCTCATGTTGATAGCCTTTGCTCGTTCCTTTAGGATATTAGTAACCTTGCGATAGTCCTCGAGGTCCGTGGTATTTCCTTCTTCCAAATACTATGAACCGCTTATGGCAGAAGTTTGTTGGATCAAAAGATCACAACAGGAGTGCTCGTGATGAGTTCTCCATTCTATATTGCGACTCTGCCAGTTCTACTTTTCTGCATGGGTTATCCGGAAGAAACATGTTGAACTTGATTCGACATACTAATCCATGCATCCACAACTCAGAAAATCATATGTTCCTTTGAGTTGTCCCCCCTTTAGTTGTATACTGACCTTCGTCTATCGATTGATAGTCAGGAGTAGTCGTGCATTCGTGTTCATCGATGCCTTTTACTTCTGTGGTATGTCAAGCCATTCTATTCCAGAATGACTAGGAGAAACAAACTCCAGTACCTTGTCCATTTCTAGGATTGGGTCAAAGCAGTCGTACTCCGCAGATCAAATTGCTAATCTAGCTTTTGCTCTGTTCTACCTTGGAGTATTACCATCTTCATATCAAGAATGTCATGGGAATTGCACACCATCCTATGAACTCTTGATACAGTGATACTTCTTGCCATCATTGTCCATTTCTCGGTTCCCGTGTTGTTGCAAACGGAATGTCGACAAGTGAACCGTGATGTGTGAAATCTATACTGCTAGCAACTCCGTTGCTTGGTAGTTAAATGGATAATAATTTCATTCTTAGCGTGCTGATTATTGAATCGTCACCCTAAGGTTGATTGTGCTACCTAGTCCTTATTTCTGGTGCACTCTTCGATCAATGAGTTAGAATTATTCAATCCCTTGCTTATTTGATCATATCGTCTTGCTCTGGGAAGCAAGATTGTTCTCGAGCTTAGTAACATAGCGGTGGTTCGTGATTTTCCGAATATCTTCTCGAAAGTATTACCAGGTTGTCACCTGACCGCTATGTTGAGTTCGTGATCAAGTTGGTTTCATATAAACCACCCTTTCTCCAAGAATCTGTGTTGCATACCCCTGAGCTAGTTGGTTAAGCTAAACAACAACTTGGAGAGTTGGAAGATAAAAGCTTGCCTGACTTAGTTCATGTTAAGGGATATTTTGTGTGTGTTGAAGAAAGATGATATCTTCATCAATTGATCCTCGAGACCAGTTGTTGGAGCTATTGTCCTGCCAAAACTTTGATTTGAGTGTGGGCTATTCTCAAATCAAATCAGAACCAACGGTGTTCGTAATGTTGTCTTACTCGTGGAATTTCCTCGAGCATACACCATTATGTCTTTTGGGTCTGACCAATACTATTCCCTTGTTCACATAATTATGAAATTCCATCTATGTGGAAACCAGGATGAACTGTTGTTGAGCCCATCGACAACATCCTTATCTTCTCCATAATCTTGTTGAACATTAAGCTAGCATTGGAAACTTTTGAAAGCATTTCTTCATGCTAGCTCATGAAGCATATGTTCGGATGAAAGAAGTGACTCTCTCTAACTCATGTGCATTTGATGCAAGTTGCCGCCGTGGGTTCGAGAAAGTTAGTTTTTGCTTCCTCTGGAATCGTCCCAAGTTAGTCACGCATGTGCGAAGTACTCCATGGTTTGATAGGTTGGCCGCCTCCATTCTATATGTGTTTCCTAGCACACCAAGCCACTGATTAACTTGTTCAAGGAGAAGAAGTTCCTTCTTAAGAGCATGCCTTATGCAAAGACTTCGATATCCTCGATGATGATTTCCCACCTGAACTCGGTAGCGTTTTATTATAAGACTACCACGTGGTCATGCTTGTCTGAGACAGCGTGTTCACATGTGTGTAGCAGAACCAGCTCATGTTTTGGAGCTTACTACCGTAGTCCATTTCCCGAGAATCTCGCAACGTCGTCTCGTCGATTTGTGTTGCAAACTTTCATTCTTCTTTTTAGACTTGATGAGTCTGGAGTATTCTGACACCAACCAGATCTGAATCTCAGGCAGAGATGATGGTTGGGACATTTTCCAAGAACTATAATATTGGCCTCTCGATAACCGGTAAAGTGGATGTCGTGGCCAACACACCCCGCCGGAAGACCTATTATTTTAGTATCTTGATTGAAGAAGTTGGCCACCTCCCCATAAGGATTTCGCAGGATTTACCTCCGTAACTATTCCTTAAGGATCCTTGAGCTTCCGAAGTCCGACCTTTTACTTGATGTTCTAGATACCACACCATTTCAATGAATGGGATACACTAGCACATCAAGGAGAACATTAGAAGCGGAGTGCTAAATGTCTCTCGGTCGATCATCCAGATTTTGTTTCCTTGGCCCCGCTAAGGTGAAATCTGAGAAAGTGTTGTCTTCCTTTGTATCTGCATCCTCCACCGGTATTCGTCATGGTAGTATGTTGTGTTGCCAGGATCCCTGACATGGATATTGATAAAACCTTGATGAATATGGAAATGCTCAAGCTCTTGAAAGCACGCACAAGCACTAGGTGTTATCATCGGCACTAACTGGGATTGCTCTCAGTTTCCTCGGTTATGCTATAACCATTCCAATAGTGGAATCACTCTCTGCTGTTGGGTTTCTCCCCAGTTACTAGAATCATTCCCAGCATTTGTGTTTTGTTCCCAGCTTGCACCGTCATCATGCCATCCCAGCTTGCAGCAATTCCTTGGTGCGGTGCCGCGTATAAGGGAGATGAAGCGGTCGGCCTGCATCGAGGGCGCGCGGATGGCCCTTGCTCGTGTGAAGGTGCATTATCCGGAGATGGATGCCACCGCCGTTGCCGCCCAGGGTCCGGATGAAAGCCGGCTCCCTACCGAGCACTACTTCGGAGAAGTCATGCGCGGTGCTCGTAAAGTAGAGGCGCAGTGCTCAAAGAATGTAACGTTCAAATGAATGCAGTACCTTGTAAATCAATGATTATAGTATGAATGCTTTTTATACTTGTGCTTCCAAGTTGTAAAACTTCTCCTTGCGGCCGTTTAAGTATACTTGTGTATAACCTGAAAGATGCCGTCTTCGGCTTCAGCCCCCTCGCACAAGGTGCTGGGGTGTTTGCAAAATGGCGCGTTTTCACACTTTAATCCAACGTCTCGGTCCTGTTATAAGGAGGTGGTAGCGTAGCGAACGAGGCAATCCGGACTATAATGCTTTATCTCTTTCACTTAGCCAATGGAGCTCGAGGGTGGGGCTACGATATAACCCCTAATGACACCGCACATCTCCGGATTCGGGGTGCGTATGTGCCTGACCGGGAAGCGGTCCTTCGTCAAAGCGGGGAATTCTAAACATTCCGATAGTCGATCAAGTGGCTGACCAGACTCTCGCTATATCATGATGATCGGTTTTCGGCTTTCATCGAGGTGCTCGCCAAATTAACGGGGCACAATCGCAGAGTTCTCCGGTGCCGCGTTAGCCGGGTGATACGGAACGTAAGGCAGCGAACGAGGAGCCGCAAACCCAACATTTGACCAAAGACATGATTCGAGCTGATGCATATAATGCCTAACTTGAGACGCCGAACACTCCGAAGGTGTTCGGACTTTATGATAACAGCAGAATTATGCCCTAAGCCCCTTGTGTCCGTGCACGGCATTATCTTCGACGCGGCCGATGCCAAAGCGTCAGTTCGCTTTGGCTATAGGAAGAAGCCGAGGAGATTAACAACAAGAGACAGAATAAAAGGTCTACATAGGGCCTTAATCAAAAGAATCCTTGCGACGGGTCCCTCTCGCGTCTGCGCTGTGTCTCCGTTGCGCCGTTATCCTGGACGGGTACGCACGTTGTTCATCTGTAGAAAGAGAGGAACATTTTAGTTTTAGAAACAGTTCGTGCGAAAAATATGCAAAAGAATAAGTGTAAATAATTAAAGCTAGGTTTATATGAAACCGCGTTTAGTTGTGCGCTCAGCCCCTTGTGAAAGGGTATGCGGCTAGGGAGCCCCTAGCCCGCTGAGTCCGGATTCGTCTATCCGAGTCCGGGGTCTTTAAATGACCACAAGACCGAATGGTGCCATGGGGGCGGGCATTTTGAGTGTAAGAGACGCGTAATGTGGTATGGCATTGAAGCGGATAAAAGCTTTACGTCCCAACAGTGCTTGATATTCACTTTTAAATGGGACGATATGGAAAATTAGTTTCTCGTGTCGAGGGTTGCTCGGCGATCCGAACATGACCTCTAGTAATATCGAGCCTGTGCACTTGGCGTAAGGGCCAGGCGTTACTCCTTTGAAGGAAGTGCGGCTATGTCAAATTTTAGTAGGGTCTATCCCCATCCGACGGATTGTGTTCGAATATAGCAGGTTTAAGTCGCTGCCTCCGTCCATTAGGACGTTTAGAATTGCAATCCGCCTATGATCGGATTCAAAATCAGGGGAGTCCTTCCCGCGTTTCGAACGCTTCTGGAATAATCCAGGTGGTCGAAAGTGATTGGTTTTGATATCCAATCTCTATGGTTTGCTAGGCTGGACCGTGCGAAGCTCTTTTTAGAAAGTGCCGCACTGTTTTTCCTTGCCCTCACGCGAAGTGAGTTTACTGCCTTGACCCCTTGTGGGAAAGTCTTTTGTTTTCCGGTGCCTTGCTGGCGGGGTTTATCTTCTTCGCCGGGCGCGTCGAGCCCCTTGTGTTCGGCGTTTAATCGCCGATCGTTTGAAAACCCAACAATCCTGTGGGTGTGATTTGCGGGCCTTCCGGTATCGTGGATTTGGCATATCCGACCCGAAATTTTATGTAGGTTAGACAGTTCGTCACATCGTCATCCTTGAGCGGCTGAGTTTTATGATCGGGCGCGAGCTTTTGAATCCGCGTTAATCGTCGTGCTCTTTTGGCTTTTTTTTTTATTCCGCGCTGTTCTTTTCGCGCCGTGATTTTCCATTTCCATCTCTTATCTCGGATGTACTTGGGTTGTTGGTGCTGCCGTGCTAGCCAGCTATCCTCTCCCGCACAAAAGCGGGTCATGAGGCTTGTTAGTGCGGACATTGTCCTCGGTTTCTCTTGGCCGAGGTGCCTGGCGAGCCATTCGTCCCGGACATTGTGCTTGAAAGCTGCTAAGGCTTCAGCGTCCGGACAGTGACTATTTGGTTCTTTTGGTAAGAAACCTGTTCCAGAATTTCCTGGCGACTCTCCGGGTTGTTGAGTTATATGACTTAAATCGCTCAGATCCGAAGGACGGACATAAGTCCCTTGAAAATTTGTTCAATGCTTCCTCGAGCTCTTCCCAACTTCCAACAATGTTTTCTCGGGAGGCTTTTGAGCCAATGACGGGCTGGCCCTTTGAGCTTGAGGGTAGATACTTTATGGCGTGAGATCGTCTCCTCGGCCATGTGTATATGTAGTATATAATCTTCTATCCGCACTCTGTGGTCTGTTGTTCCATCGTAGGCCTCTATGTTTATGGGTTTAAACCCTGCTAGAAATTGTGGTCCAAGACCTCATCGGTGAGACATAGTGGGTGTCTTGGCGCCTCAGATTTGTGTGCTCATTGTCATCGAGACACTTGGCGTGTTGTCTTGCTTCTTGGGGCCTTCTCCTTTGGCCCATAAATGGACCTGGCTGGGCCGTCTATCCTTCCGAGTTCGTTGGTGGAGTTGTGTGTGCGCTGCTTTCAGAATTTGGCTTTGTCGTCGCCCGTCTATCCGCCAGCAACTTTTTATTTTTGGACGGTGGGGTTTTATGGCCTCCTCGTCAAATTCCGGTAACAGCTTGCACTTGGGGTAGCTCTTTGATTGATGGCGATTGCCGTACTTATCTGCGGTGTTGAGCACTTTGCCCCATCTCATTTTGAGTGTTTCTTCCGCTGTTGTGAGCTTCCGTTTCTCCTTCTTCAGGCTTCTTGTAATGCTGCCAAGTTTTTTTCGGAGGTTCTTATTCTCCGGCGATGTGTCCGACATGTGGTCGTCCGGACTGCTGTCTTCGCCGGGCTTTGATTGATCTGTCGATTAAATGCGTGTTGGGACGGTTGTTTATTTGCATGTTCTTCGTCGATTGTGAGCCCCGCCGTAGCGGGCTCGTTGGGAGCATTGTTGTCGTCAAAGGCGGGACTTAGCGCGGCGTTCGCGCCGCCGCTTTGGTCGTTGTCGGCAGCAGTGATTCGCCGCGCCCGTTGGTCCTCGTTATCGCTTCCTTTGGGGTATCCACCATATATATGTCGATGCGACGGGTGGTCGACAGTCTGTATAAGCTCATTATTTGCTCGCCTTGACAGATCGCCGCTCTATTCCGCCGATGTCTTGGAGTCGCAATCTAGCATGTCGGTTAGATCCTCGGCGGTGGCTATAAAGTGGGTGGTGGGTGGGCTCTGAATTTCTTCGTCGTCCAAACTCCAACCGCCCCGCCATAGTCCGCCAGATTCTCTGATAGCGAGAGATGCTTCAGAGAATTCAGGATATCGCCAAAAGGCGAGTCTTTGAAGATGTCCGCGTGGTGAATTCCATAACCAGCGCCTAATCCGGTTTAATTGGCGGGCGCTGGAGGCTCGGAGTCCGCAAGGAGTCCGGCGCCTCGATCACGAAGTTCGCAGGGACAAGATTGGTATTCGCCCATCGCCGTGGATGTTGAAGCCCCGGGCGGCGTCTATCCACCGACCCTCGACATGGGCAATCGGCTCCGGGCTAGTGGCGGAGCGGTTCCGAAAAGGGACCTCCAAAGCACCGTCCGGGCAGAGCTAGATCATGCCCATCGCCACAAGGTCGGGCGCTTGGCAGGCTCGAGTCCGTCAAGATCAAGTCTCCGCGGTCATCGGCCGTGAAGTTCAAGCTTCGAATCGACTGGACGGCCAGGGCGAAGCTTCGATCTGCTCGGATGGCCAAGAGAATTGCCCGCATGCAAAGCCACCGAATACGAAGATCTGTCCGGGGAGAAAAGTCTCACCCTGGACAGCGTTGATGGTTGAAGATGCCATCGAGACTATCGGTGACGACACAGAGGAACTCTCAATGAAAGCACCAATGTCGGTGTCAAAACTGGCGGATCTCGGGTAGGGGGTCCCGAACTGTGCGTCTAGGCAGATGGTAACAAGAGACGAGGGACACAATGTTTTTACCCAGGTTCGGGCCCTCTCGATGGAGGTAAAACCCTACGTCCTGCTTGATTAATATTGATGATATGGGTAGTACAAGAGTAGATCTACCACGAGATCAAGGAGGCTAAACCCTAGAAGCTAGCCTATGATATGATTGTTGAGATGTAATGTTCGTCCTATGGACTAAGGCCCTCCGGTTTATATAGACACCGGAGAGGCTAGGGTTACACAGAGTCGGTTACAATGGTAGGAGATCTACATATCTGTATTGCCAAGCTTGCCTTCCACGCCAAGGAAAGTACCTTCCGGACACGAGCCGGAGTCTTCAATCTTCTATCTTCGTAGTCTGGGAGTCCGGCGGATATTGATAGTCCGGCTGTCCGGACACCCCCTAGTCCAGGACTCCCTCAGTTATCATTATTCTTTATAGAATACGTGTCATCACAATAATCATCATAGATAGGAGGCATGCTTTCATCATAATAAATATTCTCATCAAAACTTGGGGGACTAAACATATCATCTTCATCAAACATAGCATCCCCAAGCTTGTGGCTTTGCATATCATTAGCATCATGGATATTCAAAGAATTCGTACTAACAACATTGCAATCATGCTCATCATTCAAAGATTTAGTGCCAAACATTTTAGAGATTTCTTCTTCTAGCACTTGAGCACAATTTTCCTTTCCATCATACTCACGAAAGATATTAAAAAGGTGAAGCGTATGTGGCAAACTCAATTCCATTTTTTTATAGTTTTCTTTTATAAACTAGACTAGCGTTAAAACAAGAAACAAAAATATTCGATTGCAAGATCTAAATATATACCTTCACTTACCTAGAATCCCCGGCAATGGCGCCAGAAAAGAGCTTGATGTCTACTACACAACCTTCTTCTTGTAGACGTTGTTGGGCCTCCAAGTGCAGAGGTTTGTAGGACAGTAGCAAATTTCCCTCAAGTGGATGACCTAAGGTTTATCAATCCGTAGGAGGTGTAGGATGAAGATGGTCTCTCTCAAGCAACCCCGCAACCAAATAACAAAAAGTCTCTTGTGTCCCCAACACACCCAATACAATGGTAAATTGTATAGGTGCACTAGTTCGGCGAAGGGATGGTGATACAAGTGCAATATGGATGGTAGATATGGGTTTTTATAAACTGAAAATATAAAAACAACAAGGTAGAAAGTGATAAAAGTGAGCGTAAACGGTATTGCAATGATAGGAAACAAGGCCTAGGGTTCATACTTTCACTAGTGTAAGTCCTCTCAACAATAATAACATAGATGGATCATATAACTATCCCTCAACATGCAACAAAGAGTCACTCCGAAGACACTAATAGCGGAGAACAAACGAAGAGATTATGGTAGGGTACGAAACCACCTCAAAGTTATTCTTTCCAATCAATCCATTGGGCTATTCCTACAAGTGTCACAAACAGCCCTAGAGTTCGTACTAGAAGAACACCTTAAGACACAAATCAACCAAAACCCTAATGTCACCTAGATACTCCATTGTCACCTCAAGTATCCGTGGGCATGATTATACGATATGCATCACGCAATCTCAGATTCATCTATTCAATCCAACACAAAGTACATCAAAGAGCGCCCAAAAGTTTCTACCGGAGAATCACGACGAAAACGTGTGCCAACCCCTATGCATAGGTTCATGGGCGGAACCCGCAAGTTGATCACCAAAACATACATCAAGTGGCACATGATATCCCATTGTCACCACAGATAAGCACGGCAAGACATACATCAAGTGTTCTCAAATCTTTAAAGACTCAATCCGATAAGATTACTTCAAAGGGAAAACTCAATCCATTACAAGAGAGAAGAGGGGGAGAAGAAACGTAAGATCCAACTATAATAGCAAAACTCGCGATACATCAAGATCGTGCCAAATCAAGAAGACGAGAGAGAGAGAGAGATTAAACACATAGCTACTGGTACATACCCTCAGCCCCGAGGGTGAACTACTCCCTCCTAGTCATGGAGAGCGCCGGGATGATGAAGATGGCCACCGGTGAGGGTCCCCCCCTCCGGTAGGGTGCCGGAACAGGGTCCCGATTGGTTTTTAGTGGCTACAGAGGCTTGCGGCGGCAGAACTTCTGATCTAATCTCCGTTCTGGAAGTTTTACGATACGTAGGTATATATGGGCGCAAGGGGTATGTCGGTGGAGCTGCGGGGGCCCCACGAGGTAGGGGCGCACCCCAGGGGGTGGGTACGTTCCCTACCTTCGTGGCCAGCTCCCGTATCTTCTGACGTAGAGTCCAAGTCTATCAGGTAGGTTTCCTTCCAAAAAAACTTCTCAGTTGATTTCGTTCCGTTTTGACTCCATCTGATATTCCTTTTCCTCGAAACACTGAAATAGGCATAAAACAGCAAATCTGGGCTGGGCCTCCGGTTAATAGGTTAGTCCCAAAAATAATATAAAAGTGGATAATAAAGCCCAATATTGCCTAAAATAGTAGATAATATAGCATGGAGCAATCAAAAATTATAGATACGTTGGAGACGTATCAGAAGACTACTATATATCGATGGTGCATGTAGGCGGGAATTAAACTAATGGATGGTCTTATTGGTTTCAGGGATATATGAGAAGAGTGAGAGGCGGGGGGGGGGGGTAGCTAGAAGGATTGTTAAGTGTGAGTGTGTGTTTTACCCATCCAAGCGGAAGTTATGTGCACAAAAGAGGAGAATGATTCGATGTGGCGTTAGGATTGAGGGTAATTAACTATGTATGGAGAAATAGAGACCTTGAACGTGCATGTGTGAGAGGTATACATATATACGTGGGATGTGTGTGTCTGTGCGCGCGTGCATGATTGAGATAAAAGAAAGAAGACATAAGTCATAAGATTAACGACATGGGAGAGACGGATCGGTATGACAATATGCATGCATGTGAGAATGCATGGAAGAAGTCCCGACAATTGAGCAAGTGTTTTTTTCTTTAAGAGATAGTGGCGTGGGCTGGAGCATGCATCTATGGTGAGCAGAGGGAGTGAGGTGCAACGATTGTGCAAAAGAGACCAACCTATAAATGCATATATATGGAGAGACATATATAGTGTGGGTGATAGGAAGCAAGACTCCGTGCGAGAAAGAAATGTTGACGGAGAAACTGCAGATAGATACAGAGATGGAGATGCTAGCTAGAGGGACATCCGCTAGTTTGGGTGTTGGAGATGACCGTCGGGTGGTTCAAAGGGTGAAGTATATATGTGTGTGAGAGGGCACTTGGCTGCATGTAGAGAGAAACATATGTAGTGTGCGTGATAGGAATCAAGAGTGAGGGCGAGAAAGAAGGTTGATGGAGAAACAGATAAATAGAAAGATAAAGATGCTAGCTAGTGTGTGTTAGAGATAGGAGTATACTGGATCAGAAGGCTGGGTTATGTGTGGGTGGGTGTGAGAGAGATAGAGAGAGGGTGCATGTGAGTCACATACAAACAGATACCAGAGAGAAATGAGATCCAGAGAGACGGAGTTTTGTGTCTGCGAGAGAGAAAGATATTTCACAACGAGAGTGATAGCTAGAGAGACATATGAGGGAACGCAAGATATCTCTAGGGAGAAAGGGTGTGTGTGAGCGACATACAAGAGAACAATGGAGAAATATGAGACCCTGGGAGATAGAGTTTGTGTTTGTGTGTGAGAAAGAGATATTGAAGAGGAAGAGTCGTAGGTTCTCATATCTAAGGAGCGAAAGACATCTCTATATGAGGGGTGTGCGAGTGGCACACATGGGAATAGTAGAGAGAAATGAGACCCTGAGAGACAAAGTTTTGTGTTTGTGTGAGAGAAAGAAATTCCACATGGAGAATCATAGTTAGAGACACATAGCAGGGAGCGAGATATACTTAGAGAGAGATAGAGTGATGAAGGTCGAGGGAGAGAGTACCGTCAGTGTGTTACAAAGATAAAAGATCATTGTTGACATACATGTAGCACGAGAGATACCTGAGAGACGATGAACGCGTATAGGTCCAGAGAGATAATCCTATATAAGCATGAGTGATAGCTATATGAGATGAATATCTGGATTAAAGGGTATTCAAATATTTAAACTGGAGATCACGACATCGATAATATCATAACGCAAATTGGTGTATCAAACATGCATATTCATTTGAAATTGGGCACACGTGTAATGTTATATAGTTTATCAATATTGGTGATCCATAGATTCTTCAATTACAAACAATGCATGGTTTATATGCAATTAATGTCTAAACGGGATTACACTATATGTTTCATGTGTGAAACACATTATACATGTTTGAGAAGTAAAAAAAACCCGCATGAAACACACATTAATTGGAGACAGTTAGCGAGGAATGCTTACATTGGATTTCAACATAAAGTGGTTTCAAATATTTGAAAATCCAAATTGATGGATACAACCTTATGAATCTGAGATCATGCCATTTGTAAACCATATTTATGTATAAATGGTGTTGTGCTTTTGAAAGTATATATAAAAAAATGATGTATATAGAATGTAATTCCAATTGAAAATGGATCCCGCCCGAAAAAAGAAGAATACAAACGGGATTCGAATTGAGTTGGCACGTAAACGCACTCTGCAAAATTTGAACGAAGCGGGAAAGTCGCATAATCACCAAAACCAAAATCTGCGAGATGGAAATCACTACGCCTATCCTCGCCACGCAAAGCCTATATGCTGGATTTCTATAGGTTTCGATAGGGGTAGGTTTGTAATTTCACCCAAACGTGACGTAACCGCCTCTCACCCGGATTCATACATGGTGGGCGCCAAAACACAGTGTGTCCTCGGCCGAAATCACTCCCTCCCTGATTCATATTCATACACGGTGGGCGCCAAAAACAAACTCTCGTCGGCAAATATTCGGTCCTATCCCCAACCGACTAGCGTTGCCGTGATGTAGTAGAAATTTGAAACGGGGGCTAAGTTTGTAAATTTCCTCGCATTTGAGACAAGCGCGCCCTGAATACATGGTTCCCCCCTTCCTCTCTACCTCCCTTTTCCCCATTCGTAGTCCGTGGGCGCCAAAACACCCTCTCCACCCCACCCTCCTCCGTCCGCCGCCGTCCGCCACCCCATCCACCGCCGTCCTCCTCCACCATGCCGGAGCTGATGCCCCGACGCCGCCGTCCATTACGAGAGATCGACCTCTCTCATCCATGGCTTCGGACTGGGATCCTTGCTGCCCGTCCTCTCGCTTCATCCCCGCCGTCGTCCACCTTGCCGGCGCCGCTCCTACGACCGTCTCGTCACCGCGCCCCGCCGCCACCGTCTACCCTCCTAGATATGCTTCCACGCTGCCGGCAGCCATCGCTACCGCAGCACCGTCAAATTCTCAGCAGATGCGTACACGGCGCCGCACCAGAGGCGGTACTCTTTCGTATCTGCTCAACTTATTTATTGCAGCAAGAAAATAGATCGCCACTGCTTTACTCTGATTTCTTGTCTTGGTTGCGAAGTTGCCTTTGTCCGGTTTGCACCTTCAGATCCGCCATGGCACGCTCAACACCATACTCGCAATGCTCATGGTTTTCCCCATTTATATTCCACACTAGTTAAATCACAGTAGACTAAATTTCAAAATTGGGCCAGTCGATTTTTCAGAGCTCGCCGGAGTTCGCTGGTGCGATCGAAGGGGCTCGGGTGGGGATAGTGGTTTTGGGGGGCGGTGGTGGGGCCTTGTTGAACAAAGAAAACTCGACGCGGGTGGGGGTGGGGGTGGGGGTGGGGGTGGCAGAGGAACACAGGCGGTGGGGCCGGTGGTTCAGCCGGCGGCCCGTGCGGTGTTCTCTATGGGAAGCACAGTATGTTCCTTGTCAGGAAGGGGAGCAGGGACATCTGCAGTCAACAGCTGATGGAGCTGGCCTATACATGATCGATAGGCTTTCAATTACTAGCGGCAATACAACACCGTAATTTCCAGCCAGTTCCACTTTCCCGATTTATATATCCTGGTTATGATGTACCCCTGTTATGTACACTATGATCTGCCTAGTCGCTGTGTGCTCTTGTTATCATGGTTTGGCAATAAACTCTCTATACAGTATATTATGAACCTATCATCTGCCAGCTATCCTTACTTCTGGAGCCCATTTTTGTGTGTACTTGTGCTAGATTATATAAATGCACGCACCATATTACAGCACACATGAGCTCTCTCATCAGAATCCAGTGATAGCACACAAGTGTTTACAGGGGCGCCCCTATATTAGAATATCATTTGCATTACAAAGATAATCTCACAACTATTTATGTTTTCATGGTTCTCAAATATCATACGCAATTATAGTGAATATCAGAATCCGCGCATCAGAAGAATATTGTGGAACACTGCAATGATTTACAAAATTGGCACCAATGCATTGAGTGCCATTCTGGAAGCAATGAAACTCGTACGCTCCCCACCTGTTGATTCTTGTTCAGAATATCATCCTAATGACTATTCTAAGCTCGAGGAGTCAAAGGCAGATGGCTTGTCCTATTCACCCATCAAGGTGCCTGTTCTAATTTGGCAAGGTTTTATTGATTGCGCGTATCTTGCATATGTTGTCTTGCATTTCTTCTACTTTGTTGCACTGCCATCTGCTTAGTTTACTCATCATATATGTCGAGATGCCATGCCCATCCATTATCAATACATATTCCATCTGTCATCGTACCATGTTTTTCCACTCAAATGCTTACATTAGTGTAGAATATATCCAATGCCAATGTTTTTATCAGTTGTTCGCTCCAAATTATATGATCTGTATGAATGGTTAATTTAGTGTAGAAGATATCCAATGCCAATGTTTTTTTAGCTCTGCATTGTTCTTGTAAGTACATGCTGTCCTTTATCAGTGTACTTATAATGACATGTAGGTGTTCATGTACCATCACTCTGCAGCTTATTTTCCTTTGCCCTCCACTTTCTACACATCAGATCTATATTTACTATTACCATAAGGTTGGTACTGAAGAAGTTTAGCTGTGCATTGCTCTTGGCTGTACCGTTTGCCTGTATCGCTGCACTTACATTTATAGCTACTTGGTGTAGCATCACTCTTCATCTTATCTTAAATATTCTCCATTGTTTCGTATATTATCACATCTATATTTACTCTTAACAAAATGTGGAATAAAGGCAATGCTTTTGAAGAAGATTATGTGGTAAACTTCTTGAATTGCCCCCCCATCAGCATGGACAAGGCCTTTATAGAGTCTGTCTTCACCAATAATGTAAGTTTGTCCATCTCAAGCCTTCAAACTTTGTTGTATATATTTGGTTAGGAATGACTGCAACTGCTGTTTATTTTTGGTGTTTGCATCAAATTTCTTGTTTAAAGTTTATTATATGTAGTTCATAAACAAAAGTTCGTCCTTTCTCAATTTAAGTTTTCAGTTGTACAACCAAGTTCCTTCTTCATACCATGTAAATTAAACTATACAGAGCAAGTGATCTTCTTTTGCACTGCATGTATGCTTCTGCTCTTCATCTGTAATCCGGTGGTATGGTGAACCTACCCACTACAGCACAATGTCATATTCTGCAATGTCTTAACTATGAACAATGTCATACCATTCTACTATTATTTAAACCGTCTCTTTATTTGCCAATCTGAAATGGTATAAATTGACAGCACACTAACCATTGATACTTATGAGTTCTTGATCTGTAATCCAGTGGTGTCGTGAAGCTGCCAACTCCTTCACAATGTCATTTCCTGCCATGTCTTGACCTGAACAATACCATATTGTGTTAATGCAAATTTAAACTGTGTCACTTTATTCGAAAGTAAGAAATGTGATGAATTGTCAGCACTGATACTTTTATGTGCAAAACATGTCATCTGTCTGCTTGTTTATCTTTCAGAGTGAGGAAGATATAAGTGTTGAACAAGCGCAATCTCATCATCTTGCTCAGCTGCTTGCGTTGCAGCTCCCCAGCAGGGCTAACCTTTCTTGGACTCTATTTAAGTGCTGTCGGTTTTGTATATTATTTTGTTGACGTGTTTATTTGCACTGGTGGCGATCTTTGATGCCTAGTGTATGTAATCTGCTGTCTGCTTGTGCTTTATTATCATAGTGGCGAACTTTGACGCCCAGTGGATGTAATATGCCTTAATTTCTTTATTGTATAGTATAAGTTTTTTCTTATTCATGATGCTGCAGTTATTTTACTGTATATATATCCTGTCTTCGCAGTAAACCGGCCAAACCGTAAAATTACGGTACATAATCGGGTCGTCATGCAATCACGATGTAGGTTGGGCCTGAAACGTGCCGATCAGCTCACGGGTAGGCAGCAGCCCGAAATGAACCCCGACCCATGATTGCGCGAATCAAATCACGGGCTTTTAACAGGCCAAAATTGTCTCGATCCTTGTTTGGCCCAATCAGATATCGGCTGCGAGCAGGCCGGATGCAAACCGGGCCGTAGTTAGGCCCAACTATATGATGGGCTTTTAACAGTCGAAATTAATATAGGGCCGAAATGTTAAACGGGCCCTTAACAGGCCAAAACTAATATCAGGCCGAATTACTAAGTGGGCCTTTAGCAAGTGGGCCCAAAAGCATATTGTCCAATTGACGGGCCGAATCTGATATGGGCCATAATTGAGCCCAAAGCCTCTTAAATGGCCGGACCTGATCTAGGCCGTAATTTGGCCCAAAACATGGTAAGCCTTTAACGGGCCGGATCTCATATGGGACACTATTAGGCCCGGAGCGTGGCAGGCCATTAATGGACCAGATCAAATATGGGCCGACATTTGGCCCAAAACATGGCAGGCAGTTAATGGGCCGGCCTACTAGGGTCCACAAAATCTTGTGGGCCTACAGCTGGGCCGGCACATTAATGTCGGCGAAATCTCGTGGGCCTTTAGCTGGGCCTGCCCATTATGACCGGCAAGAATCTTGTGGGCTTTACCTGGGCCGGCCCATTATGGCACAAAAAAATCTTGTGGGCCTTTACCTGGGCCGGCCCATTATGGCCCGCAAAAACTTGTGGGCCTTTAGCCGGGCCAGCCCATTATGGTCCGCAAAATCTCGTGGGCCTTTAGCTGGGCCGGCCCATTATGGTCCGCAAAATCTTATGGGCCTTCAATTGGGCCGGCCCATTTAAACTTGATGGGCCGGCCCACGTGTCAACATATCATAGGCGCGTCTCGCCCATTGGATGAGTTGACACGTGTGTCCTCCAGCCAATGATGATTTTACACGTGGAAAATCCCCATTGGCCGGGGCTGTTAACAGGTTATCGGATCCAAAACCCGACCCGATAGGTTAACGGCGTTCCGTTACGGTGGATGCCACATGTCGGTCACCCTTGACGAAAGCACTTCTGTGACGCGCGATTTATTGTCATGGAAGTGGACACTTCCGTGATGATAATTTTGGTAATGTCATGGAACACTTCTACGACAACACAGGTATGACTATCTTGATTCTGTCATAAATTTGTCATGGATGTACATGCATGACAAAAAAAGCGACCTACTGTGACAAACACGTATCATCACGGAAGTGTATTTTTTTGTAGTGATGGCCGTTGTCGAAAGCATGGTGTACTTGACGTCGATGTTGGGCACAAGGTGGGGCGTCTAAAACAATTGGAAATGAATCAACATGAAACATATCAAGTTCAAATAGAAATGATATCATTTTCAACCAACATGAATCATATCAAGTTCAAATATAAATGACACCATTTTTTACCAACATGAATCATTTTCAACCAACATGAATCATATCAAGTTCAAATTTAAGTGATATCATTTTCAATCAACTTGAATCATTTTCAACCAACATGAATCATATCATTTTTCATCAATTATCACACATTCAACCAACATTCATATCATATTCAACCAATATAAATGATCAATGCAAAATGAATCATATTCAACCAACATCATTCATTCAACAACATTCAACCATCATTCATTCATTTATTTATTCAACATTTATAAAAAATTGAATATTCATATGCATAATTCACCAAAATCCATCATATTCAAACACTGTACTATATGTATATGATTCATTCATTCAACAATATCCATCATATGTAGCCAACTAGTTACAGTCCCTCGAACATCAATCATATGACCATTCATCCAAAAAAATGTATCTCCAACTAATTTGGTGATGAACTAGGGTTCATATGAAAACTACATAGAATATCTCCAACTAGTTACTAGATTTCATATTCAACCCCATACATCATATAGAATCAAGCTAAGCAAACCTAGCATCAACCAAAATTAAAATCTAGTGGGAAAATAGGGCTTATTTGGACCAAATAATGCATCGAAGCAAAAGCGTTTAACTAAAACTAATTGGAGGGATTGAGAGAGCTTACTTTTCTTGTTTCGGAGCCATCTCGATCCGCAAAAATGGTGGGGAAACAAAGAAGATCGGAGGGAAGTGGAGGGGGGAGACGAGTTGCTCTCTGTTGCTGGGCGGCATAGCACGGGCGCATGGGAGAAGATGGGGGCTGGGGTTCATGGGTGGGCCCCGCGCCCCCCGGTTGTTTCTAACTGTTCGGCAGCTACCACCGGGGTCTTTGGCAGTAGGGTTGCATAGCCTACCGCCGAGGACTCTGGCGGTAGGTTGGACGGCAGGAGACAACTGCCGTTTACTCAGGCTGACGTGGATGAGTGAGCTACCGCAAAGACTTTTGGCGGTAGCCTTTACACCCCTACCGCCGAGGACCCTGGCGGTAGGAAAAAGGGTCAAATCTCGAAAAAAAATTTGATCCGGGGTCAAATCCAGCTAAACTTTCGAAAAAGGTCAAAACACGAAAATTGGCCGCAGGGTGGTTGTAGCATAGGGGCAAATACGTCCAGTGCTTTCAGCCCAGTTCCTCCACGACAGAAATAATAGGTGAGGGAGTCCTGGATTAGGGGGTATCCGGACAGCCAGACTATAACCTTCGGCCGGACTGTTGGACTATGGAGATACAAGATTGAAGACTTCATCCCGTGTCCGGATGGGACTCTCCTTGGTGTGGAAGGCAAGCTTGGCAATACGGATATGTAGATCTCCTTCCTGGTAACCGACTCTGTGTAATCCTAGCCCCCTCCGGTGTCTATATAAACCGGAGGGTTTAGTCCATAGGACGAAGAACAACAATCATACCATAGGCTAGCTTCTAGGGTTTAGCCTCTCTGATCTCGTGGTAGATCTACTCTTGTACTACCCATATCATCAATATTAATCAAGCAGGAGTAGGGTTTTACCTCCATCGAGAGGGCCCGAACCTGGGTAAAAACATAATGTCCCTTGTCTCCTGTTACCATCCGCCTAGACGCACAGTTCGGGACCCCCTACCCGAGATCCGCCGGTTTTGACACCGACATTGGTGCTTTCATTGAGAGTTCCTCTGTGTCGTCGTCTTTAGGCCCGATGGCTCCTCCGATCATCAACAGCGATGCGGTCCAGGGTGAGACTTTTCTCCCCGGACAAATCTTCGTGTTCGGCGGCTTTGCACTGCGGGCTAATTCGCTTGGCCATCTAGAGCAGATTGAAAGCTACGCCCCTGGCCATCAGGTTAGATTTGGAATTTTGAACTACACGGCCGACATCCGCGGAGACTTGATCTTCGACGGATTCGAGCCACAGCTGAGCGCGCTGCACTGTCACGATGGGCATGATTTAGCTCTGCCGCCGAACAGTGCCTTGGAGGCCGCACCCGCATCCGCTCTGACCTTTAGCTCGGAGCCAACTACGCCGACCGAGGGCGGGTGGCTAGACCCCGCCGCAGGGGCTGCAGTCTCAATGGCGATCAAGCCGAACACCAGCCTTATCCTTTGCAAGGCCCGTGGCTCCACATTGCCGGACTCTTCTTCGGACTCTGAACCCTTCGCGCCCCTGCCAATCGAATCCGATTGGGCGCCGATCATGGAGTTCACCGCCACAGATATCTTTCAGCACTCGCCCTTCGGCGACATTCTGAATTCACTAAGGTCTTTCTTTTGTCAGGAGAGTCCTGGCCAGATTATGACCGGCAGGATTGGGATGCGGACGACGAAGAAATTCGATGCCCACCCACCACCCACTTCATAGCCACTGTCGATGATTTAACCGACATGCTAGACTTCGACTTCGAAGACATCGACGGTATGCATGGACGATGATGTAGGAGACGAACAGGAACCAGCACCTATAGGGCACTGGAAAGCCACCTCGTCATATGACATATACATGGTTGATACACCCAAAGAAGGCAATGGCGACGGAACAGCGGGGGATCCCCTCCAAGAAGCAACCTAAGCACCGGCGTCAGCGGCGCCGCTCTAAGTCCCGCCAAAGAAAAAACGGTGATATCGGCACGGGAGATAATAACACCCCGGACAGTGTCGAAGACAACTCCCTCCAGCAAGATTCAGCGCAGGAGGATGGAGAAGCCAGCCCCCCCTGAGAGAGCGGCAGACAGAGAGGAAGAGGATGATAATTACATACCTCCCTCCGAAGACGAGGCAAGCCTCGGCGACGACGAATTTGTCGTGCCTGAGGATCCCGTCGAGCAAGAGCGCTTCAGGCGTAGGCTTATGGCAACGGCAAGTAGCCTTAAGAAAAAACAACAGCAGCTTAGAGCTGATCAAGACTTGCTAGCCGACAGATGGACGGAAGTCCTTGCGGCCGAGGAATACGAACTCGAACGCCCCTCCAAGAGCTACCCAAAGCGCAGGTTGCTACCCCGATTAGAGGAGGAAGCATCTAAACCTACATCTCCAACGCATGACGCGGCTGACCGGCCACCTCGTGGCCACGACAGAGAGGCCTCTCGGCCCACAACTCAAGCCGCACCCCGGAGTCGCTCAAAAAATACCAAGGCATGGGGAAATGCGCCAGACCTGTGAGATATATTGGAGGACAAAGCAAGACAAACAAGATCGATCTACGGATCGCATGGGTGCCCCACGACACGAGACGATAACCGTCACGCCGGGTACAGTAAAAGTAACTCCGGCCGGGCCGAACACAACAAACAAAACTCATTTGAGCTACGTCGTGACATAGCCCACTACAGAGGTGCCGCACACCCGCTATGCTTCACAAATGAAGTAATGGATCATCAGATCCCAGAGGGTTCCAAACCCGTAAATACCGAATCATACGATGGCACGACAGATCCTGCGGTATGGATTGAGGACTATCTCCTTCATATCCACATGGCATGTGGCGATGATCTACATGCCATCAAATACCTGCCACTCAAGCTTAAAGGACCAGCTCGGCATTGGCTTAATAGCTTGCCAGCATAATCCATTGGTTGTTGGAAAGACCTGGAAGCCGCATTCCTCGACAATTTCCAGGGCACCTATGTGCGACCACCAGACGCCGATGACCTGAGCCACATAATTCAGCAGCCAGAGGAATCGGCTAGACAATTCTGGACACGGTTCCTAACCAAGAAAAATCAAATCGTCGACTGTCCGGACGCAGAGGCCCTAGCGGCTTTCAAGCATAATATCCGCGATGAGTGGCTTGCCCGGCACCTTGGACAGGAAAAGCAGAAATCCATGGCAGCCCTCATGACACTTATGACCCGCTTTTGCACGGGAGAAGACAGCTGGCTGGCTCGCAGCAATAACATGTCAAAGAACCCTCGTAATTCGTATACCAAGGACATCAATGGCAGGTCGCGTCGCAACAAGCACAAGCGCCGCATTAACAGCGACAATGCTGAGGATACTGCAGTTAATGCCGGATTCAGAGGCTCCAAACCCTGTCAGCAGAAAAATCCATTCAAGAGAAACACTCCGGGCCCGTCCAGTTTGGACCGTATACTCGATCGCTCGTGTCAGATACATGGCACCCCCGAAAAGTCAGCCAATCACACCAACAGGGATTGTTGGGTGTTCATGAAGGAAATATGCCCTAGAGGCAATAATAAAGTTATTATTTATTTCCTTATATCATCATAAATGTTTATTATTCATGCTAGAATTGTATTAACCGGAAACATGATACATGTGTGAATACATAGACAAACATATAGTCACTAGTATGCCTCTACTTGACTAGCTCATTAATCAAAGATGGTTATGTTTCCTAACCATAGACATGTGTTGTCATTTGATTAACAGGATCACATCATTAGGAGAATGATGTGATTGACATGACCCATTCCGTTAGCCTAGCACTTGATCGTTTAGTATGTTGTTATTGCTTTCTTCATGACTTATACATGTTCCTATAACTATGAGAATTATGCAACCCCCGTTTACCGGAGGAACACTTTGGGTACTACCAAACGTCACAACGTAACTGGGTGATTATAAAGGAGTACTACAGGTGTCTCCGAAGGTACATGCTGAGTTGGCGTATTTCGAGATTAGGTTTTGTCACTCTGATTGTCGGAGAGGTATCTCTGGGCCCTCACGGTAATGCACATCACTTAAGCCTTGCAAGCATTGTAACTAATGAGTTAGTTGCGGGATGATGTATTACGGAACGAGTAAAGAGACTTGCCGGTAATGAGATTGAACTAGGTATTGAGATACCGACAATCGAATCTCGGGCAAGTAACATACTGATGACAAAGGGAACAACGTATGTTGTTACGCGGTTTGACCGATAAAGATCTTCGTAGAATATGTGGGAGCCAATATGGGCATCCAGGTCCCGCTATTGGTTATTGACCGAGAATAGTTCTAGGTCATGTCTACATAGTTCTCGAACCCGTAGGGTCCGCACGCTTAAGGTTTTGTTGACAGTTATATTATGAGTTTATGAGTTTTGATGTACCGAAGGAGTTTGGAGTCCCGGATGAGATCGGGGACATGACGAGGAGTCTCGAAATGGTCGAGACGTAAAGATCGATATATTGGACGACTATATTCGGAGTTCAGAAAGGTTCCGAGTGATTCGGGTATTTATCGAAGTACCGAAGAGTTACGGGAATTCGCCGGGGAGAAGTATTGGGCCTTATTGGGCCATATGGGAAAGAGAGAGGAGCTGCCTAGGGCAGGCCGCGCCCCCCCCCCATGTCCTAGTCCGAATTGGACTGGGGGAGGGGCCGCACCCCCTCTTTCCTTCCCTTCTCTCTTCCCCTTCCTTGTCTCCTACTCCTACTACTTGGAAGGACTCCTAGTTGGACTAGAAAAGGGGGAATCCTACTCCCGGTGGGAATAGGACTCCCCTAGGGCGCACCATAGAGAGGGCCGGCCCTCTCCTCCTCCACTCCTTTATATACGGGGGCAGGTGGCACCCCATAGACACACAAGTTGATCTACGGATCGTTCCTTAGCCGTGTGCGGTGCCCCCCTCCACCATATTCCACCTCGGTCATATCGTCGCGGAGTTTAGGTGAAGCCCTGCGCCGGTAGAACATCATCATCGCCACCACGCCGTCGTGCTGACGGAACTCATCTCCGGAGCTCTGCTGGATCGGAGGCCGGAGATCGTCATCGAGCTGAACGTGTGCTGAACTCGGAGGCTTCGTACGTTCGGTGCTTGGATCGGCCGGATCGTGAAGACGTCGACTACATCAACCGCTAAGCAGTTAACGCTAGCGCTTCGCTTACGGTCTAGGAGGGTACGTGGACGAACACTCTCCCCTCTCGTTGCTATACCATGACCATGATCTTGCGTGTGCGTAGGAATTTTTTTGAAATTACTACGTTCCCCAACAGTGGCATTCGAGCTAGGTTTTATGCGTTGATGTTATATGCACGAGTAGAACACAAGTGAGTTGTGGGCGATATAAGTCATACTTACTTACCAAAGATGTCATACTTTGGTTCGGGCGGTATTGTGAGATGAAGCGGCCCGACCGACATTACGCCAGACGCTTACGCGAGACTGGTTTCACTGCTACGAGCACTCGTGCTTAAAGGTGGCTGATGGGTGTCTGCTCTCTCACTTTAGCTGAATCGAGTGTGGCTACGCCCGGTCCTTGCGAAGGTTAAAACAACACCAACTTGATGAACTATCGCTGTGGTTTTTGATGCGAGGTAAGAACGCTTCTTGCTAAAGCCCGTAGCAGCCACGTAAAATTTGCAACAACAAAGTAGAGGACGCCTAACTTGTTTTTGCAGGCATGTTGTGATGTGATATGGTCAAGACGTGATGCTATATTTTATTGTATGAGATGATCATGTTTTGTAACCAAAGTTATCGGCAATCGGCAGGAGCCATATGGTTGTCGCTTATTGTATGAAATGCAACGCCTCTGTAATTGCTTTACTTTATCACTAAGCGGTAGCGATAGTCGAGAAGCAATAGATGGCGTAAACGACAACGATGCTACGATGGAGATCAAGGTGTCGTGCGGTGACGATGGTGATCACGACGGTGCTTGAAGATGGAGATCACAAGCACAAGATGATGATGGCCATATCATATCACTTATATTGATTGCATGTGATGTTTATCCTTTATGCATCTTATCTTGCTTTGATTGACGGTAGCATTTTAAGAAGATCTCTCACTAATTATCAAGAAGTGTTCTCCCTGAGTATGAACCGCTATGAAAGTTCTTCGTCTTTGAGACACCACGTGATGATCGGGTGTGATGGGCTCTACGTTCAAATACAACGGGTGCAAAACAGTTGCACACGCAGAATACTCAGGTTAAACTTGACGAGCCTAGCATATACAGATATGGCCTCGGAACACGGAGACCGAAAGGTCGAACGTGAATCATATAGTAGATATGATAAACATAGTGATGTTCACCATTGAAACTACTCCATCTCACGTGATGATCGGACATGGTTTAGTTGATTTGGATCACGTAATCACTTAGATGACTAGAGAGATGTCTGTCTAAGTGGGAGTTCTTAAGTAATATGATTAATTGAACTTAAATTTATCACGAACTTAGTCCTGGTAGTATTTTGCAAATTATGTTGTAGATCAATAGCTCGCGTTGTTGCTTTCATATGTTTATTTTGATATGTTCCTAGAGAAAACTGTGTTGAAAAATGTTAGTAGCAATGATGCGGATTGGATCTGTGATCTGAGGTTTATCCTCATTGCTGCGCAGAAGAATTATGTCCTTAATGCACCGCTAGGTGACAGACCTATTGCAGGAGCAGATGCAGACGTTATGAATGTTTGGCTAGCTCAATATGATGACTACTTGATAGTTTAGTGCACCATGCTTAACGGTTTAGAATCGGGACTTCAATGACGTTTTGAACGTCAAGGACCATATGAGATGTTCCAGGAGTTGAAGTTAATATTTTAAGCAAATACCCGAGTTGAGAGATATGAAGTCTCCAACAAGTTCTATAGCTAAAAGATGGAGGAGAATCGCTCAACTAGTGAGCATGTGCTCAGATTGTCTGGGAACTTCAATCGCTTGAATCAAGTGGGAGTTAATCTTCCAGATAAGATAGTGATTGACAGAATTCTCTAGTCACCATCACTAAGTCACTAGAACTTCGTGATGGACTATAGTATGCAAGGGATGACGAAAACGATTCCCGAGCTCTTCGTGATGTTGAAATCGACGAAGGTAGAATCAAAGAAAAGAGCATCAAGTGTTGATGATTGACCAAACCACTAGTTTCAATAAAAGGGCAAAGGGAAAGAAAGGGAAACTTCAAGTAGAATGGGAAGCAAGTTGTCACTCCCGTGAAGAAGACCAAAGCTGGACCAAAGCCTGAAACTGAGTGCTTACACTGCAAAGGAAATGGTCACTGGAAGCGGAAATGCCCTAAATAATTGGTGGATAAGAAGGATGGCAAAGTGAACAAAGGTATATTTGATATACAGGTGTTTGATGTGTGCCTTACTAGTGTTTATAGTAAGCCCCTGAGTATTTTGATACTTGTTCGGTTGCTAAGATTAGTAACTCGAAACAGGAGTTACATAATAAACAGAGACTAGTTGAAGGGTGAAGTGATGATGAGTGTTGGAAGTAGTTCCAAGATTGATATGATCATCATCGCACACTCCCTATACTTTCGGGATTAGTGTTAAACCTAAATAAATGTTATTTGGCGTTTGTGTTGAGCATGAATATGATTTGATCATGTTTATTGCGATACGGTTATTCATTTGAAGTTAAGAATAATTGTTATTCTGTTTACATGAATAAGACCTTCGATGGTTATACACCCAATGAAAATAGTTTGTTGGATCTCGATCGTAGTGATACACATAATCATAATATTGATGCCAAAAGATGCAAAGTTAATAATGATAGTGCAACTTATTTGTGGCATCCGCTTGGGTCATATCGGTGTAAAGCGATGAAGAAACTCCATAATGATGGATTTTCGAATCACTTGGTTATGAATCATTTGATGCTTGCGAACCGTGCCTTTTGGGCAAGATGACTAAAACTCCGTTCTCCGGAACAATGGAACAAGCTACTGACTTATTGGAAATAATACATACCGATGTATGTGATCCAATGAGTGTTGGTGCTCGTGGCAAGTACCGTTATTTTCTGACCTTCACAAGATGATTTGAGCAGATATGGGTATATCTACTTGATGAAACATAAGTCTGAAATAGTTGAAAGGTTCAAAGAATTTCAGAGTGAAGTGGAAAAATCATTGTAACAAGAAAATAAAGTTTCTGCGATCTGATCGCGGAGACGAATATTTGAGTTACGAGTTTGGTCTTCAACTAAAACAATGTGGAATAGTTTCACAGTTCACGCCACAGAACACCACAACGTTATGGTGTGTCCGAACGTCAGAATCAAGACTTTATTGGATATGGTGCGATCTATGATGTCTCTTATTGATTTACCATTGTCATTTTGGGGTTATGCATTAGAGACAGCTGCATTCACGTTAAAAGGGCACCATCTAAATCCGTTGAGACGACACCATATGAACTGTGGTTTAGCAAGAAACCCAAGTTGTCATTTCTTAAAGTTTGGGGCTACGATGCTTATGTGAAAAAGTTTCATCCTGATAAGCTCAAACCCAAATCAGAGAAGTGCGTCTTCATAGAATACCCAAAGATAACTATTGGGTACACCTTCTATTACAGATCCAAAGGCAAATCATTCATTGCTAAGAATAGATCCTTTCTAGAGAAGGAGTTTCTCTCGAAAGAAGTGAGTGGGAGGAAAGTAGAACTTGAAGAGGTAATTGTACCTTCTCCCTTATTGGAAAGTAGTTCATCACAGAAATCAGTTCCAGTGATTCCTACACCAATTAGTGAGGAAGTTAATGATGATGATCATGAAACTTTAGATCAAGTTACTACAGAACCTCGTAGGTCTTCCAGAGTACGGTCCGCACCAGAGTGGTACGGTAATCCTGTTTTGAAAGTCATGTTACTAGACATGATAAACCTACGAACTATGAGGAAGCGATGATGAGCCCAGATTCCGCGAAATGGCTGGAGGCCATGAAATCTGAGATAGGATCCATGTATGAGAACAAAGTGTGGACTTTGGTGGACTTGCCCGATGATCGGCAAGCCATAGAAAATAAATGAATCTTCAAGAGGAAGACGGACGTTGATAGTAGTGTTACTATCTACATAGCTCGACTTGTCGCAAAAAGGTTTTTGACAAGTTCAAGGTGTTGACTATAATGAGATTTTCTCAACTGTAGCGATGCTTAAGTCTGTCCGAATCATGTTAGCAATTGCCACATTTTATGAAATCTGGCAAATGGATGTCAAAACTGCATTCCTTAATGATTTTCTTAAAGAAGAGTTGTATATGATGCAACCAGAAGGTTTTGTCAATCCTAAAGGTGCTAACAAAATGTGCAAGCTCCAGCAATCCATCTATGGACTGGTGCAAGCATCTCAGAGTCGGAATATACGTTTTGATAAGTTGATCAAAGCATATAGTTTTGTACAGAGTTACGGTGAAGCATGTATTTACAAGAAAGTGAGTGGGAGCACTACAGCATTTCTGTTAAGTATATGTGAATGACATATTGTTGATCGGAAATAATTTAGAATTATTCTGCAAAGCATAAAGGAGTGTTTTGAAAGGAGTTCTTTAAAAGAAAGACCTCAGTAAAGCTACTTACATATTGAGCATCAAGATCTATTGAGATAAATCAAGACGCTTGATAAGTTTTTCAATAAGTACATACCTTGTCAAGATTTTGAAATAGTTCAAAATGGAACAGTCAAAGAAAGAGTTCTTGCCTGTGTTGCAAAGGTGTGAAATTGAGTAAGACTCAAATCCCGACCACGGCAGAAAATAGAAAGAGAATGAAAAGTCATTCCCTATGCCTCAGTCATAGGTTCTATAAAGTATGTTGTGAACCAGACCTATTGTATACCTTGCTCTGAGTTTGACAAAGGAATACAATTTTGATCTAAGAGTAGATCACTGGACAGCGGTCAAGAATATCCTTAGTGAGGACTAGGGAAATATTTCTCGATAATGGAAGTGATAAAAGAGCTCGTCGTAAAAAGTTACAACTATGCAAGCTTTTACACCAATCCAGATGACTCTAAGTCTCAATCTGGATACATATTGAAAGTGGGAGCAATTAGCTAGAGTAGCTCCATGCAGAGCATTGTAGACATAGAATATTTGCAAAATACATACGGCTCTGAATGTGACAGACTCGTTGACTAAGCTTCTCTCATGAGCAAAACATGATCACACCTCAGTACTCTTTGGGTGTTAATCACATAGCTATGTGAACTAGATTATTGATTCTAGTAAACTCTTTGGGTGTTAGTCACATGACGATGTGAACTATGGGTGTTAATCATATACAGATATGAATATTAGTGTTAAATCACATGGCGATGTGAACTAGATTATTGACTCTAGTGCAAGTGGGAGACTGAAGGAAATATGCCCTAGAGGCAATAATAAAGTTATTATTTATTTCCTTATATCATGATAAATGTTTATTATTCATGCTAGAATTGTATCAACCGGAAACATGATACATGTGTGAATACATAGACAAACATATAGTCACTAGTATGCCTCTACTTGACTAGCTCATTAATCAAAGATGGTTATGTTTCCTAACCATAGACATGTGTGGTCATTTGATTAACGGGATCACATCATTAGGAGAATGATGTGATTGACATGACCCATTCCATTAGCCTAGCACTTGATCGTTTAGTATGTTGCTATTGTTTTCTTCATGACTTATACATGTTCCTATAACTATGAGAATTATGAAACTCCCGTTTACCGGAGGAACACTTTGGGTACTACCAAACGACACAACGTAACTGGGTGATTATAAAGGAGTACTACAGGTGTCTCCGAAGGTACATGTTGAGTTGGCGTATTTTGAGATTAGGTTTTGTCACTCCGATTGTCGGAGAGTATCTCTTGGCCCTCTCGGTAATGCACATCACTTAAGCCTTGCAAGCATTGTAACTAATGAGTTAGTTAAGTAGATGATGTATTATGGAACGAGTAAAGAGACTTGCCGGTAACGAGATTGAACTAGGTATCGAGATACCGACGATCGAATCTCGGGCAAGTAACATACCGATGACAAAGGGAACAACGATGTTGTTATGCGGTTTGACCGATAAAGATCTTCGTAGAATATGTGGGAGCCAATATGGGCATCCAGGTCCGCTATTGGTTATTGACCAAGAATAGTTCTAGGTCATGTCTACATAGTTCTCGAACCCGTAGGGTCCGCACGCTAAGGTTTCGATGATGCTTATATTATGAGTTTATGAGTTTTGATGTACCGAAGGAGTTCGGAGTCCCGGATGAGATCGGGGACATGATGAGGAGTCTCGAAATGGTCGAGACGTAAAGATCGATATATTGGACGACTATATTCGGAGTTCGTAAAGGTTCCGAGTGATTCGGGTATTTATCGGAGTACCGGAGAGTTACGGGAATTCGCCGAGGAGAAGTATTGGGCCTTATTGGGCCATACGGGAAAGAGACAGGGGCTGCCTAGGGCAGGCCGCGCCCCCCCCCTATGGCCTAGTCCGAATTGGACTAGGGGGAGGGGCCGCACCCCCTCTTTCCTTCCCTTCTCTCTTCCCCTTCCTTGTCTCCTACTCCTACTACTTGGAAGGACTACTAGTTGGACTAGAAAAGGGGGAATCCTACTCCCGGTGGGAATAGGACTCCCCTAGGGCGCGCCATAGAGAGGGCCGGCCCTCCCCTCCTCCACTCCTTTATATACGGGGGCAGGGGGCACCCCATAGACACACAAGTTGATCTACGGATCGTTCCTTAGCCGTGTCGGTGCCCCTCCACCATATTCCACCTCGGTCATATCGTCGCAGAGTTTAGGCGAAGCCTCGCGCCGTAGAACATCATCATCGTCACCACGCCGTCGTCGTCGACGGAACTCATCTCCGAGCTCTGCTGGATCGGAGGCCGGAGATCGCCATCGAGCTGAACGTGTGCTGAACTCGGAGGCTCCGTGACGCTCGGTGCTTGGATCGATCGGATCGTGAAGACGACGACTACATCAACAATCAAGCAGCTAACGCTTCGCTTACGGTCTAGGAGGGTACGTGGACGAACACTCTCCCCTCTCGTTGCTATACCATCACCATGATCTTGCGTGTGCGTAGGAAATTTTTTGAAATTACTACGTTCCCCAACAGTTCAAGCAGGCCGGCAAGTTAAATGCCAAAAACAGGGACAAGGGGCTACATAGCAACGAGGAGGAGGAGCCCCGGCCGCCGAACAATAGAGGACAGAAGGGTTTCCCCCCACAAGTGCGGACGGTGAACATGATATACGCAACCCATATCCCCAAGAGGGAGCGGAAGCGTGCGCTAAGGGACGTATACGCGTTGGAGCCAGTCGCCCCAAAGTTCAACCCATGGTCCACCTGCCCGATCACTTTCGATCGAAGGGACCACCCCACTAGTATCCGCCATGGCGGATTTTCCGCATTGGTTCTAGACCCAATCATTGACGGATTTCACCTCACTCGAGTCCTTATGGACGGCGGGAGCAGCCTGAACCTGCTTTATCAGGACACAGTGCGGAAAATGGACATAGATCCCTCAAGGATTAAACCCACAAAAACAACCTTTAAGGGCGTCATACCAGGTGTAGAGGCCAACTGCACAGGCTCAGTCACACTCGAAGTGGTCTTCGGATCCCCGGATAATTTCTGAAGTGAGGAGTTAATCTTCGACATATAGTCCCGTACCGCAGTGGCTATCACGCACTGCTCGGGCGAACCGCATTTGCAAAGTTCAATGTGGTGCCGCACTACGCATACCTCAAGCTCAAGATGCCAGGACCTCGGGGATTCATTACGGTCAATGCAAACACCAAACGCTCTCTCCGAACGGAGGAGCACACGGCGGCCCTCACAGCGGAAGTAAAGAGGAGCCTCTCAAGGCAATTCTCTAGTCCGGCGATAAAACGCCCGGACACCGTCAAGCGCGCCCGGAGTAACCTACAACAAGACCGCCTGGCACGTTCCGAGCAAGCATAGCAATGCGGCCCCAACCCTAGCCCTCGCGAAACGGCGAAACCAGTGCTACGCGTACATAATTACGCTCTAAAAATACAATGGGCACAGGGGCGGGGCACGACCACGCCACGCTCAAAACGCGGCTCAACCGCACTAGGGGCTGCCGACTTTTTCATTTTTTTTCTTACCTTCAGGACTCCACTCTCCGGAAGACCTGATCGGCAGTACAAATGCCGAACAAACGATACAACAACCAGGGAGGCAGAAAGCTACGCCGCACTATGGAACTCCCAGGTGGTCTCTATAACGAGCAAAATACCTATTTTACATGCCATTCTGCAGCTCGCCCCTGAAGGGGACATGTTAAATAGTCCCATCTCCTGCTTACCGCACTATTTGTATCGTTCTGCTTTCAATGCACCTTTCTCGAATAAACAATTCTTAGCCTCAGACTATTATTGCATTCTCTATTTATTCCTTTTTATGTATATATGTTCAGTCATGACATTAAGCACCCATACACTTTGGTACGGCCAATACTCCAGGGGCTCATGCACCCCATAATACGGCGTGAGAAGTCCGAACACTTTCATAAGTGCGGCACTCCGAACTTATAGCATTATATGCATCAGCTCCGAATCATGTCTTTGGTCAATAGTTAGGTTTGCCCTACTCCCATGTTTTGGTACCTTACGTTCCGCTATATCGGCTAAGGTAGCACTGGGAGAACTATTGCGATTGTGCCCCGGTTGAGCTGGGCTAAGCACCTCAGTAGAGAAAGCTAAAACTGACTTTCATGATAGGGCGAGAGCTGGTCGCTGTTCGAGATTTTCGAGTCCCTAAACACTTATGCCGCTTAGAGCGAGGAGTCGGCTTTCTCCGGCCTAGGCGTGTATAGCGCCCCGAACTCGGTCTTCCGAACACTAGGGGCTTCGCCAAAATTTAAAATTATAGAATTCTCTGGCTAAGTGAGAGTGATAATGCACTATAGTCCGATTGCCTTGTTCGTTGTGCTGAGCACCTCCCTCGAAGGACCCAAGAATGGGAGAAAGAGTGCTTAGGTTTATCCCGAACACCCCAGCACTCGTGGCATGGGGGCAGAAGGCGACGACTCGCCATCTCTCAGATTTAATAAATGGCCGCATAGAAGGTAATATTTTAAATAAAACAAGTGTTGCACAGCGCATATGAACAAGTTTTCAGCGTACAGGATAACACGAGCGAGTTTACTCAAATATTACATCCTTGGAACATTCATCCGCCACAAGGCGGGCACCCTGCAGGACGCCCTCATAGTACATCTCGGGGTGGCGATGCTCCTTGCCCAGCGGCGGCCCGTCCTTCACCAGCCTTTCAGCATCCATCTTGCCCCAATGTACTTTAGCATGGGCAAGCGCCCAGCGGGCAACCTCGATGCAGACGGAGCACTTGATGACTTCAAGCCATGGACAGGCATCCACCAGCCGCCTCACCAGCCCGAAGTAGCTCCCAGGCATGGCCTCTCCAGGCCACAGCCGGACTATGAGACCCTTCATGGCCTGTTCGGCCACCTTATGGAGCTCGACCAGCTGCTTCAGCTGGTCGCTCAAGGGCACCAGGTGTCCGGTCTCAGCATACTGAGACCAGAACACCTTCTCCGTCGAGCTCTCCTCCTCGGCCCAGTAGAAGGCGGTGGCATCTGACACGCTACGGGGCAAATCTGCGAATGCTCCTGGAGAGCTCCGGACTCGGGTAAGTAACAAGTAATTCACTTTCACGTGCTTGCTTTGCATAAAGAATGCCTTACCCGCCGCTATCTTCTTCATCACCTCAACTTCCTGGAGGGCTTTCTGGGCTTCGGCCTTGGCAGACTTGGCGCTTTCGAGGGCCGCGGTGAGCTCGGACTCTCGAGTCTTCGAGTCCAGCTCCAAAGTCTCATGCTTTTTCACGAGAGCATGAAGCTCTTGCTGCACCCCGCCAACCCGTGCCTCATGTTTCTCCCGCTCGGTGCGCTCCGTGGCCGCCTTATTTTCGGCCTCGGAAAGCGCTTGCTTCAGGGTCGCCACCTCGGTCGTGGCCCCTAGCACATCAATAACGATCCTATCATTTTCCGCAACTGCATATTTTTTGTACACAAATAGACAAGGCATCACGTACCTTGGTTCTCCTCGAGCTTCTTCTTGGCAAGGCCGAGCTCTTGCTCGGACCGCTCGAGGTTCTGCTTCAGTGCGTCAACCTCCGCAGTCAGTGCGGCAGAGGCCAGCAGCGAAGCCTGCATACGCATATCGACATAATCATGTTAGACTCCTGCGAATTTCATTAGATCCTCTATTCGGCTTTTCTTTGTGAACGCCAAACAGAGCATCAGGGGCTACTGTCTATGCGGTAATATTTTCATATATTTTTTACATACCTCAAAGCCTGTCAGCAGGCTGGCACAAGTTTCAGTCAGCCCGCTCTTGGCGGACTGAACTTTCTGGATCACCGCACTCATGATAGTGCGGTGCTCCAGCAAGTTATCCGGTGCCTCCGGTTGGACGGAGGTCACCGGCGCGGTAGGCTTGCCCTTCTTAGTGGGGGGCCACCTGCCGGAGTCCGGAACCGCTGAAGGTTACGGCGCGGTGTTCATCCCAGGGCCGGACTTGGAGCCCTTGGGAGCCTTGCTCCCTTTGTGCCTGCAGTCCGGAAGGTCGCCTTGCGGCGCCTCCAGGACTACCTCCCCTCGGTTGGGAACCCCCTGAGACAATACCTCGGCATTATCCGTAGGATGAGGGGAGGAGGCGGCCGGAAATGAAGTGTTGTTCACATCCGACGAACCCCAGGAACCGCTCGACGACACGTTGAGCCGGGCTTTTGGCGGACTGCATAATTTTATTCGGTGTCAGGAGAAGCTGTGCAATAAAAGAACACTATGAGTCACTCTGGTGTTCGGATACTTATGACTTCGCCAGGGGCTTGGCCCTGGGCGGCCACTCCTCTTCGTTGTCGGTGGCGTTGGTGGAGTAGTCCGGAGGAAGGGACCTTCCCTTCTTGGACCCTCCGGCCTCCCCAGTTGGGGCTGCCTTCCTTTTCTTTTCTCTCCCTGCTGGGGAAGAAACCTCTCTTTCCTCCTCATCGTCTTCATGGGAGGAGTGCGCCTCGGAGTCATCGGATGACGAGTCTGACACCATCGGGCGCCAGGAACTCTTTCGGGTTCCCGTGGCCTTCTTCTCCGGCACCACATAGGGTGCCGGAACCAGCAGCTCCGCCAAGCGGGCGTCCGCTGGGCCTTCGGGCAAAGGAGCCGGACAGTTGATCTGTCCGGCCGTCTCCTACCAGTCCTGTCAAATGTACGGGAGTTTAGATCCCGCATAGAGTCAAACTATGAAAAACAAGTATCCTGTAAGAGGTAACGCCACTTACCGCGCTGGCTTGGCTCTCGCGCTGAATCCGCAATCTTCGGTAAGGGGGGAGGAACCTCGGCACCCTTGAATAGCACCTTCCAGGAATCTTCGTGCGTCGTGTCGAAGAGCCTGTTCAGAGTTCGGTGCTGGGCCGGGTCGAACTCCCATAGGTTGAAAGCCCGTTGTTGACACGGGAGGATCCGGCGGATGAGCATGACCTGGACTACGTTGATGAGTTTGAGCTTCTTGCTCACCAGGTTTTGGACACATGTTTGGAGTCCGGTCAGCTCTCCCAAACTACCCCAGGACAGGCCCTTCTCTTGCCAGGAGGTGAGCCACGTGGGGATGACGGATCGGAACTCAAGGGCTGCTACCCATTCAGGGTCATGCGGCTCAGTGATGTAGAACCACCCTGATTGCCACCCCTTTATGGTCTCCACGAAGGAGCCCTCGGGCCATGTGACGTTGGGCATCTTGCCCACCATGGCACCTCCGCACTCCGCCTGGCGGCCGCTCACTACCTTCGGCTTGACATTAAAAGTCTTCAGCCATAAGCCGAAGTGGGGATGGATGCAGAGGAAGGCCTCGCACACGACGATAAACGCCGAGATGTTGAGGATGAAGTTTGGGGCCAGATCGTGGAAGTCCATGCCGTAGTAGAACATGAGCCTCCAGACGAATGGATGGAGAGGGAAGCCCAGTCCGCGGAGGAAATGGGTGAGGAACACTACCCTCTCATGGGGCCTGGGGGTGGGGATGAGCTGCCCCTCATCTGGGAGCCGGTGCGCGATGTCGCCGGGCAGGTATCCAGCTCTCCTCAGCTTCTTGATGTGTCCCTCCATGACGGAGGAGACCATCCATCTGCCTCCCGCTCCGGACATGGTTGGAGAAGGTTGAGGTGGGAAATGCGGACTTGGGCGCTGGAGCTCGAGTGTGCGAAAATGGATGGGCAAAGGAGGAAGAAGGCGTGGATGAAAGGGTGAATCCTTATCCCCTTATATGGGCGGACGAAACTATGCGTCCCCACCAGCCTGGTAAAACTCGCTTATCCCCCAAGCGTCGTAATCAATGGCATGGTTGGGTTACCCACGCCCGTATCGATAAGAATCCCATGATAAGGGGACACGATCTCTGCTTCGACAAGACGTGCCAAGGAAACCGCCTCGCGAAACACGCTGAGGTGGGACAACAAAAAAACGATTCGAATAAAGGCTTGGCTGTGGTGATGTCATGCTACAGAATACGTCAGCAGATTAGATTTGTGTAAATATTATTCTCTCTACGGCAGTATGTGGAACTTGTTTTGCAGAGGCGGACACGATCCTCGTGTTCAAAATCTTCTATGAAGTATTCGGAGGAGGAACCCACCTTGCAATGCCGAAGACAATCTACGCACTGCACTAAATCGTCATTGAAGTCCGTTCGGGGCCACCGAGGAGTCCCGATTAGGGGTATCCGGACAGCCGGACTATAACCTTTGGCCGGACTGTTGGACTATGGAGATACAAGATTGAAGACTTTGTCCCGTGTCCGGATGGGACTCTCCTTGGCGTGGAAGGCAAGCTTGGCAATACGGATATGTAGATCTCCTTCCTGGTAACGGACTCTGTGTAACCCTAGCCCCCTCCGGTGTCTATATAAACCGGAGGGTTTAGTCCGTAGGACGAAGAACAACAATCATACCATAGGCTAGCTTCTAGGGTTTAGCCTCTCTGATCTCGTGGTAGATCTACTCTTGTACTACCCATATCGTCAATATTAATCAAGCAGGAGTAGGGTTTTACCTCCATCGAGAGGGCCCGAACCTGGGTAAAAACATCGTGTCCCTTGTCTCCTGTTACCATCCGCCTAGACGCACAGTTCGGGACCCCCTACCCGAGATCCGCCGGTTTTGACACCGACAATAGGAGTCTATTGGTCCCGTGCCAAGTTCAACTAGGCGGGCCTGCGTGCCTCGTTTCAATTCAGATTCATACAAGCCCGCCCCATCTTGGCGCAATAGCGACGTCTTAGGCTTCATAGATCTGCTGGAGCATTTGAATTTCCTTTTTTTTCCTCAAAAAAATATAATATTAGATTTCCCTTTTTTAATAACTCGACTCGAGAAAGGCTTTCCAAGGACCTAGCTAGAGGAGTAATAATCTCTATCTTTACCTACTAATAAAGCACCTACCCGCTACTGTCAGTTCACCGTCATGGACATTTTGCATAAAAGTCCTCGAATTTTGTGTAATCAACCCGCAGTCCTTAGTTAGTGGCCAATCGAAGAAAACGTTTCAATCTTACAAAAAGAACCCTGTGGCTTTTAGTATTCAACCCACTGTCCTTTTTTAAGTGGCTATCAAAGAAAGCACACATGCTCCTTCGGTGTGTCCTCTACTCGATCTGTACGGGCATGGCACCGCCGCTGCCATCGCGCGTGGCCGCTCTGTTGGAAAAGGCAGTGCCTAGGAGGCGCTTAGGCACGCCTAGGCGCTAGGCAATGGCCAAACGCCTCGCCTAGGGCATAAATGGAGGTCTAGGCAGGGCAAGCAAGGAATTGCCTACTCAAGCAGGAAATCATGCCACATACTGCACTGATATGCCAAACGGGTTATATTGCAATGGCAGTAGACGGTAATTAACTTATTTATATGCCCTAAAATAATATCAACGCCCATATAATAATCAAAAATACACTACGAGTAAAAACTATATTACCGCCTAGGCCGCGCCTAGGGCGCTTAGGCACCGCCTAGGCACTAGGCGAAGGCCAACCGCCTCGCTTACGCCTACCGCTTTTTCCAACCTTGCCGTGTGGCCGGTCTTCCCCTCCCACCCTCTCCCACCCTATTCTCCTTCCCCTCCTTATCCGCCCTGGCGGCACCCCCTGCCCTTGCCTTCTTCCATGTTGATAGGAATGAGCGAAGGTCGACGGCCCTGCCGACATGAGGGGTCTCGGGTCGGTGTCACCCTTCGGGAGCTCCCTCTGCTCCCTGCCTTCCTCTGCGTGTCTTTCCATGAGACCATGTCATACAATTTCCACAGGTGAGAATCAGTTCATCACAGCACTTGGGTCATTCTACTTCATAATTAGTTTCAGCGAGGTCACACAGATCCTTAGCACAATCAATTATTTTCTAGTGTATACACTACAAAAATTGAATCAACTAACCAGGTCATGCACTAAGTTACTAATTGTGTAGTATATCACCTACTTGTGCAAGTATCTTGCGTTTATTATGTTACCACCCCTCAACTAATCATCTCTTCTTCTTTTTGCAAGGACCACAATTAACCATTGAAATCTACAATTAAGTGTTCCTTAAGTAGCAGAGGACATAAAAAATTCTTAACAACCCTTTTCAAAAGAACTTCCTAGAATCCAAAAATCAACATGCGGCATTCCTAGAATCCTAGAGCCCATCTAGGGTTCCAGTCAATACATCAGGGTACTCTGCACCGAATCTGCAGTGCTAGCAAGGGAAAAAAAACTGTATCTTTTAGCCCCGCGACAAGAGGGAGTGGGAAGAATCCAACCGTAGGAATCAAGGGATGTCACGACAAGGTTGTAGCCGGAGCCAAACGCAATGGCAGCCAGAAGGAGAAGTCACCGTCGCCGACGATCAGGATGCTCTGCACCGAGGAGTAGTGGTGGAGCCACCTCACCCCCTTCCCTGCCATTCCCCTGCACGGCGATCGCCCGCACCCACTCCGCGACTCGGCCACCGCCGGTGCCTCGCCGTTTTCCCGTGGACGGTGGTGTGTGTGTGTGTGTGTGAAGCGCGTTTGGAGCCTCTAGAGTTGAGTGAAGTGGAGTGTGGATTCGAGGGAGAAGGCTCCATTTGAAAAAGATTTGGAGGTCTGAAGGAGAGGGGGGCATAATCCCTACATGGCAGGGTGAAGGGACGGAGGGGTGGAACGCTAGCGGGGTTCATTTCTGTCGCACGTTTCTACTCCCTCCCTAAAGAAATTCAAGAACGTTTAGATCAGTAAAGTAGTGATCTAAACGCTTTTATATTTCTTTCCAGAGGGAATAGTTATTTTTGGCTGTGGAGCTACCTGCATATACCTATCTAGCGGCTTTCCATATGACGGGACTCTGCTAGTGAATGTTGCCCGTAGTTGGTCAATTTAGCGGCAATGTCTGATTCTACTTACACACTGCTAGTGTATAAATTCTATAAGGGTTCGTGCACTAGTGCATTCACTTACTGCAAGAAGAAAAGAGACCAAGCGTCTGGCGCATGGTCTTGCGCTGTCAGGATGCAACTCAGCAATCACTAATCTACGAGGATTACAATCCTAGTGCCCGGACTAAGTACCCTGCGTTGAAGATGGCCTTAGCGATAATACCACGTAGTCCCCCCGCATGGATTTTACATCTTCGATTTGATTAACAAAAAATGTGTTGTATGTAAAAAAAATTAAATTCATCGTCGAATGAAGTTTCTAAACATACAATTTTTTGCGGCATATTATACATATTTCACTAGTTAAATTGACAATGTGAGTTTCTGCGCTAGACTTATAATCCCAACCGGAGGGAGTACAAGGAAAGAGCCTTGAATATGAATGGTTTCAAAACCAGCGGAAAGACACATGCAGAGTTGCAGACAACATGCATGTCTATTTTTCAAATATGCTGGAATAACCTACACCTAAAAATAAGGGACCGGCTATATGTCAGTTGCCTAAATTCTTTTTTGTGTATGTCAATTTTTTTAGCCATGCAAAAAAAGACTGGAAATTGTAGAACAATCGTTCTACAGTATGTATTAAAATAAAAGTATGTATATACAAAGTAAGGAGAAAATAAAAGAAAGGGAAAACAGAAGTATCCAATGCCAGCTCTAGGGAAACTCATGATAGACAAAGATATCTAGTTTAAGTGCTGCTCAATCCAACTGCTGAGCTGATCTTCAAATTTATGCTTAATTCTGTGCTTGAGTCGCAACAAATCTTTTCTGAGTAAAGTCCTCCTAGAGTGGACAGAAGGTATCTGAGCTTTGAAAAGTTTTCCATTCCTCTGCGTCCAAATATGCCAACACCCCCTTATAGCTATTTCCAAAGCAATGGGTGATGGTAAAGCTTGAGTTATGAACATGATTTCGTCATGACTGGAGATTCCTCTGTGCTTATGAGAAATGATTGAATCCCAGCAGGCCAAGGCAAAAGGGCAATCGCAAAACAAGTGTAGAGCAGTTTCTTCAACATTTTCTTGAAGAGCTCACAGGAATATGCTGGCAAATGGAAAGATTTCATGCGCAGGAGATTTCTTGTGTTGACCCTGTCATATAAGAGCAGCCAGAGAAGATCTTGAATTTGAGCATGGTGGCATTCTTACATAGTCTTTTGAAGATTGGATCAGCTGGTCTCCTGCAGTAAGACTTTTATACATTTTCATGGAAGAATAGTTTGAATTTCCCCATGAAAAGAGCCATTTATCCCTGTTGGCTAATAGGTGAATTGACTGAGTGTAGCTCTGCAGTTCTCTAAACTGGTTTAAAGCCTGGGTTGATAGAGGGGCGTGAAAGTTTTCCAGTGTGTTGGGTGCTTGCATAAAGTCTTGGACAGACTGAAGCTCATTGATGGCAAAGGAATATAATTCAGGGATCTGAGTTCTCAGAGGACCATGACCCCAACTGTCTTTCCAGAAAGAAATAGTGTTTCCTTTCCCAATAATCCCTTGAGCCTGTTGTTGGAATTCAAGAATGAGTCTGGAAACATCTTTCCACCAGAAGGAACCCTGCTGTCTGTTTGTAAAATTGCCATCGGGGTAATAGGAGCTCCAAATCAAATTTACCCAGGGAAGATCAGAGCTGAAGAATTTGTGGATGTGTTTCATAAGCATGCATTTATTGTGGGTTGCCAAGTTGAGTACCCCAATCCCCCTCTTTCTTTGGGTAAACAGACTTTATCCCAAGAAATAAGAGCAGGACCTCTATTCCATCCCATATTTTCTCCAAAAACGTGATCTCAAGTATTTATTGATCTGCTCCAAAATGCCAGTAGGGAGGGCTAAGGTGATCATGAAGAAAGTTGGGAGGCTAGTGAAAACAGATTTGATAAGCGTCAATTTATCTACATAAGAGAGCAGAGTTGAGCATCCCATCAGCCTTCTACCAATCCTCTTCAAAATTGGAGAAAAATCTTCTAGCCTTGTTTTTGCTAGAGACAGAGGCAGTCCCAAATAAGTAAAAAGGAGGGAGGCAATAGCACAGCCCAGATTATTAGCTAAGATCTCCCTTTGTGTTGTGTGTTAAGCAACGCATTGTGTGCCCGATCGTGACAGGTTGGCAACGTAGACTCCAAGGGGAATTCGGCTAGGTTGTTAGCATGTTTATCTTTGTAACAACTCTATCTCTATCTATCCTCTTATCTTGTATCCCAAGTTGTAATCCTAACCATGTACGCGATCTGGGAGTTGCGCCCCAGCATATAAACACGAAGTCGTCGGTCAGACGAATACACGACGTTAACCTAAAGAGTTTTACATGGTATCAGCCTAACTCTTCCACATCGCATCTCCTATCTCCATCCACCACCCCCGACTCCACCATGGCCGCCTCCTCCAGCGCCGCACCAGCCAACCTCTCTGGTCAGGTCACCGAGAAGCTGACACGCACCAACTACATCCTCTGGCGGACTCAAGTCACGCCGCAGCTACGTGGTGCTGGCTTCTACGGGTATGTCGACGGCTCCATGCCGGAGCCGACCCGACTCGTCGTCACCAAGGACAAAGAAGGGAAGGAGGAGACTTCCCTGAACCCCCTTCATCCGATCTGGATGCGCGAAGAGCAGCAGGTACTCGGCTACCTTCTGAATAATCTCTCCAAGGAGGTACTTGTGCAGGTCACCACGATCGATCATGCACAAGATCTCTGGACAGCACTGGCAAACATGTTCTTGTCCCAGTCCCTGTCACGCGTCAACAACATCCATGTCGCCCTCGCCAATGCGCAGAAGGGGACACAGCCCGTCGCCAGCTTCTTCGGGCACATGCGCTCACTCTCAGATGAGCTCGCGGCGGCTGGCAAGCCGCTCGGGGACGGTGAACTCGTCTCCTACATCATCGCCGCCCTCGACATGGAGTACCAGCCACTCGTCTCCGCGCTCGATGCCCGCACCACGCCTGTCTTGCTCGACGATCTGTGCTATGATCAACAACTTTGATCAGCGGGTTGCCCTCTACCAAGGGGGCCACTCTGGCGGCGGCTTCAAGTTCTCCGCGAACGCGGCCATGCGCGGCCGTGGTGGCGGCTCTCGTCATCGGGGGCGCGGCAGGGGCAAGCCAAACAGCGGCCCCAACAATAGCAGCAGCAACTCCCGCGGCCACAACGGCGGCGGTGGCCGGCCCTCCTCCAACAACAACCAGGGCCGCCGCAACAACTCCAACAACAGATCGCGCCCCGATGCCGTCCGGTGTCAAATCTGTGGTAAACCTGGCCACTCGGCCAAGGATTGTTCGTACAGGTTTGACGATGATGATGACTCCTCTCAGGACGAGAAGGTAGCTGCTGCGGCCGATGGATCGTATGGCGTGGATACCAACTGGTACATGGACAGTGGTGCCACGAACCACATCACCGGCGAACTCGAGAAGGTGACCATGCGGGAGAAGTACCGCGGCCAAGATCACATCCACACCGCGAGTGGAGAAGGTATGAAGATCTGTCATGTTGGTCACTCAATTATTAAAACCCCTCATCGTCCAATTCATCTTCGAAATTTTTTGCATGTCCCTAGTGCGTCTAAAAATCTTCTCTCCGTTCACCGCACTGCTATTGATAATCACGTCTTCCTCGAGTTTCACCCTTTCTTCTTTTTGATCAAGGATCAGGTAACGAGGAAGGTACTGTATTGAGGTAGATGTGTTCGCGGGCTCTACCCCTTGATTCCGGAGCTTCGAAGAAGATTCAATAAACAAGTCTTTAGTGCCACCAAGCTATCCTCTACACGGTGGCATGATCGTTTAGGACATGCAGCTTTTTCTTTAGTTGAACGAGTGCTTAGGAAAAATAAACTCCCGTTTGTTGGAGAGCGTGATGTTGAAACTATTTGTGATTCGTGCCAAAGAGCAAAAAGCCATCAGTTACCATACCCAATTTCCACTAGTGTTTCGACCAAACCATTGCAGCTTATTTTTTCTGATGTGTGGGGGCCTGCCCCATCCTCTGTCGGTAGACACACATATTATGTGAGCTTCATAGATGATTATAGCAAATATTCGTGGATTTATCTCCTCAAGAAACGTTCCGATGTGTTCCAAGTTTTTCGTAACTTTCAAGCACTCGTTGAACGTAAGTTTGACAGCAAAATACTTGCCCTCCAATCTGATTGGGGCAGTGAGTATGAGAAGCTCAACTCGTTCTTTCAAAAACTTGGCATCTCTCATCATGTGTCTTGCCCACACGCTCATCAGCAAAATGGGTCGGCAGAACGCAAACACCGTCACATTGTAGAAGTTGGCTTAGCACTTCTTGCTGGCGCCTCCATGCCACTAAAATTTTGGGATGAGGCGTTCCTCACTGCCGTTCACATCATCAACATGCTTCCAAGCCGTGTCATCAATAATGAAACACCTACAGAAAAACTTCTCCACACCAAACCAGACTACACTTCCCTTCGTGTGTTTGGCTGCGCTTGTTGGCCTAATTTTAGACCATACAACAAACGCAAACTAATGTTTCGCTCTAAGCAGTGTGTTTTCATTGGCTACAGTGCCATGCACAAAGGTGTCAAATGCTTAGATGTCTCTACTGGCCGTGTCTACATTTCCCGTGATGTAGTCTTTGATGAAACAAAGTTTTCCTTTGCTGATCTTCACCCCAACGCCGGCGCCTTACTTCGTCAAGAAATTCTGCTTTTGCCTTCCCATCTCACCAATTTTGATCAAAGGGGGAATAATAATTGTGTTGATCCATCATTGACTAATCCTCATAACCATGTGCATGAGCTCTGTGTTGATGCAGCCGAAGGAAGCATGAGCAAAAATGGTGAAGAAATCAGCCAAAATGATCAAGAAATCGGTTCAAATGGGCAATATTTGATGTGTCCAGATTTTGGAGGCAGCAAATCTGCCTCGGGATCGGTGCTGCAGCACCTGCTTAGGCCATCCGCCTCGGGATCTGCACCGCAACATGGCGCCGGCGCGTCAGAAACCGCGTCGCCCACCAGGAGAAGCGGCGCCGTTTCCCCAGGCGCCACGCGGGTGACAGCGACTCGTCAACCCGACGCCACCGAGCCGCACCAATCCAAGGTGGCCACGTGTTCCACGAGGCGCAGCCAGCAGACCCCCTGCTATCTTGCGCGCCGCCACCGACAATGGCGCGCCCTGCGCGAGATCGACGGGTTCTGCGGGCGCGGGACCCGACACTGATCCTCTGCAATCATTGCGTAATGATGCGGCAGCAGCACACACGGGATCCTCTGTGCTGCCCGTGGCTGGCTCCTCACGCCGCAGAAGATCCCGGCGTGGGAGCAGCCCCTGGAACAGCAGCAGGTGCATCCTCCTCGGGATCAGATGCAGGATCTCCTGTGCCACGGGCTGGTGCAGTCTCGCCTGTGCAACCACGCACTCGTCTTCAAAAAGGGGTAATTCAACATGTTAATTATAAAACAAAGTTTGGCTTGGCTTGCTCCTCCACAGGTGAACCTCGTACGGTTGAAGAGGCACTGAATGACCCATGTTGGAGGAAGGCAATGGAAGAAGAGTATTCGGCATTGAAGAAAAATAAAACGTGGCATCTAGTACCTCCACGACGAGGTAAAAATCCCATTGATTGCAAATGGGTGTTTCGCATTAAAAGAAAGTCTGACGGATCTATAGATCGTTACAAAGCAAGACTTGTTGCAAAGGGCTTCAAACAACGGTACGGCATAGACTACGAGGACACATTTAGTCCTGTTGTTAAAGCTGCCACCATTCGTCTTGTGTTGTCATTCTTTGCTTCGAGGATGGAGTCTCAGACAATTAGATATGCAGAATGCGTTCCTTCATGGCATTCTGGAAGAGGAAGTATATATGAAGCAACCTCCTGGGTTTGTGAACAAAAACTCACCGCTGCATGTGTGCAAACTTGATAAAGCTTTGTATGGCTTGAAGCAAGCTCGAGTATGTGGTACTCACATCTAAGTCGAAACGCAAGCACTTGGATTTATCCTTCAAAGTCTGACACATCACTGTTTATTTACAATAGATCAAATACCTCCATATTTGTTCTTATTTATGTTGATGATATAATTGTCACAAGTTCCTCTGATGAAGCAATAACAGGCCTCTTGAAGGATCTAAGTGCTGAGTTTGCTCTGAAGGATCTAGGAGACTTACATTTCTTCCTAGGAATTGAGGTAAAGAAACATGAAGATGGCCTTCATCTCTCTCAAGAAAAATATGCTACAGATCTGGTAAGAAGAGTTGGTCTTCAAGGATGCAAACCTTCACCAACACCCTTGTCTAGTTCAGAGAAACTCTCACTTACAGAAGGAGAACCCTTGAACCAAGAGGACAGTACAAACTACAGAAGTCTGGTAGGAGCACTTCAGTACTTGACTCTGACAAGACCTGATATTTCATTTGCTGTTAACAAAGTATGCCAATTTCTTCATGCACCCACTACAATTCATTGGACTGTTGCTAAACGTATAGTAAGATATGTGAAAAATTACTATGAATCTTGGTCTTACTTTCAGCAAATCTTCATCTACTCTAGTCAGTGCTTTCTCAGATTCTGATTGGGCAGGATGCATAGATGACAGACGCTCTACTGGTGGGTTTGCAGTATTTTTTGGACCAAATCTAATATCATGGTGTGCAAAGAAACAGGCTACTGTATCAAGGTCAAGCACAGAAGCTGAGTACAAGGCACTTGCAAATGCCACAGCAGAAATTATTTGGGTACAGTCCATGTTAAAGGAACTTGGTATAAAGAGTACCAAGGCTCCGTGTTTATGGTGTGACAATCTTGGTGCCACCTACTTGTCTGCAAATCCAGTGTTTCATGCAAGAACGAAGCATATTGAGATTGATTTCCACTTTGTCAGAGAGAGAGTTGCAAATCAGCAGTTAGACATTCGGTTTGTGCATTCCAGAGATCAAGTTGCAGATGGTTTCACAAAACCGCTGCCTACAAGAAGTTTTGAAGAATTTAAGCGTAATCTCAACTTGACAAAGTTGTGATTAAGGGAGGATGTTAAGCAACGCATTGTGTGCCCGATCGTGATAGGTTGGCAACGTAGACTCCAAGGGGAATTCGGCTAGGTTGTTAGCATGTTTATCTTTGTAACAACTCTATCTCTATCTATCCTCTTATCCCTTGTATCCCAAGTTGTAATCCTAGCTATGTACGCGATCTGGGAGTTGCGCCCTAGCATATAAACACGAAGCCGTCGGTCAGACGAAGACACGACGTTAACCTAAAGAGTTTTACATTGTGAAGTGTTGATGGGGACCATTATTGATTTCTGAAAGTTCACTCTGAGTCTAGTGTATGCAGAGAAGTGCAAGAGTAGATTTTTCAAACTCTCAAGTCGAGGCTTACTAGCAGGCATGATGAGAACAGTATCATCAGCATATTGAATGACAGGATAATCATTGCAAGGGTGTTGCTCCAAGGGCTATTTTATCAGATTTGTTTGCATGGCTTCATTTAGAATAGATTGCAATAGATCAGCTGCTAACACAAATAGTAGTGGTGAGAGAGTATCTCCTTGTCTCACCCCTCTCTTGCATAAACATTGCTTGCCAGGCACTCCATTGAGAAGAATAGAAGAGTATCCAGTTGTGAAAATCATATCCATCCACATGAGCCACCTGGGACCAAATCCTTTGGCCACTAAAATGTATTTATTTGTCTGATGCTCAATTAGATCAAAAGCTTTCTCAAAGTCCAATGTTAATTGTCCACATGAGCCGTGCAATTTAAATCCAACACTTGTGTGTTTTCTCCTTCCTTCAGCCAGGGACATCTTCTCCTTTCCCCGGATCCAACACCGGCCCAACCGTTTGCTGCCACCTGCGATTAGAGATGCACCCACGCACTCCTCATCCCTCACCCTACCATCGCAGCCGCAACTAGCCATCCCTCTAAGGTCCCCACCACCACCTTATTTTCTCCTGAGTCGACAAACCCACCCCACACCAGAACCATTATGCCTTGACTCCCCTCCACTGACAAACCCACGCCTCACTGCCGCTAGCCGGGGCACCCCCGTTTCTGCCTCGGAGCTACTCTCATTGTCTCCCGAAATCGTATGATCTGTATTCCTTTTCAATCAACTTATGCAAATGGGATGGAATGAAAGAATTGCAATTCTGTAGAGTTGTTATAAAGATAGAGGCATCGAACAAATATATGCTTGGGACTTGACAAGAATAGTGTTTTTGGCTCATGAATAGTGGTGAAAACATAGTATAGAAGCATCTCCCTCTGTGGGTGGGTAAGGAGGGTGTTGGCAGAGTTTTATATCTGTTACAATAAAGGAAAAAACTTTTTCTCTATTGTTGAAAAAAATAGGTGCAAAGCATATCATTTTAACTGGCATACAACATAATCAGATAAACCATGCCAACTCAGTACTTAAACATAAATCAATACTTAAACATTATCTTCAACATACAGGGGGCATTTCATACTTTGCCCACGACTAGAGATCCACCAGCCGTCCTAAAAGCTTGTTCTGAATCTCTGATATGGGGTCTTGATACATCTTGTTTGCTCAAACACACCACCTAGCTAGGTACTCCCTCCATTCCAAATTACTCATCGTGGTTTTAGTTCAAATTTGGAACGGAGGGAGTAGCTAGGCGGAGCCGGTCACAGCCTCAAGCTTCATCAGATCCAATGCAGCAGCAAGAGGAACCGACGCACTTTCGTCCACTTTGCGCTGCATGCGGAACTTGAAAGTGTAGCTACCATCTATAGGGAAGTCTTCGTTGCACCTTGAGCCAGATCCTCTCTTTTGGTTGTAACCAGGGTAATCGTATTTCCAGAAAAAGTCCTTCTCAAACATAACAAGTGCAGACTCAGAGGCCAATTGCTCGATGTCCCATCTGTCGTACGGATGCCCCGTCCTGTGAGTGACGTGGATTTCACCATCAGGACGAAGCAGGTGGCTTGCACTGCGGAAGAAGGCCTTCACGAGCTTCTTGTGCGAACTACAGTATACATCAATGCAAAAGTGTCCAAAGATTAATTCGGAATACAAAATTGATGAAATTTAAATTAAAGAAATACGCAACGACAACAACCGCAACAACCCCGCATTACTTGACCAGTACTCCCTCCGTAAACTAATATAAGAGTGTTTAGATCACTAAAATAGTGATCTAAACGCTTTTATATTAGTTTACGGAGGGAGTACTAGCTATCTTATTAAAATAAAAATAAATAAAACTGCAACTGCAGGAGCGTATGCATACTTGACCATATTGGACGTGGTCTCGCGTCCAGTGAAACCAGCATGAGGAAAGTTGAACACGATCCGGTGGAAGCGACTAAGCTTCAGATGGGCGTGACTCTTCATCTCTGTCGCGTCGACACCATGCAAGACTGTGGCGCCCATCTTTTTCAGCGACGTTACATTCGATTCCGCATAGCTGTACATGATTGTCAGACAACCTGTCCATATGCAAGAGATTGTCAACAAGATCACGTAACATTAGATCAAGCAGAGGCAGGTTGGAATGAAAGAGGTAGTAAATGGTCGGACCATGGGAGTCGAGGGACGTGGCGACAAGGTTCTCGCCGGAGCCGAACGCGGTGGCGAGCGCCAGCGAGAAGGAGAAGTCCCCATCGCCGACGACCAGGATGCTCTGCGCCGAGGAGTAGTGCTTCAGCCACTTCACCTCCCCCTTCGCGCCCTTCTTCCCCTCCACCTCCAGCACCGGCGGCGCCATTCCGCTCCACCGGCGAGAGCGAGGCCACAGCTATGTGTCAGCACTCAGCACTCAGCAGTGTTGACTCTGGTCAAGTTCGGATTAGACTGAGGGCTTTTTATTTGTAGATGGCGGGGAGACGAAAGGCTAGCTTCATTTGTGATGTGTCGCCTTGGGTTGTGCTCTCGCACGTCTCTTGGGATGGAGCTTCCATTAATTGTGATACAGTAATCCACACTCATGAGAATCTGAAACGCCAAGGGATGCACGCATGCGTCAGATGTACTGATGTGTGAACAGTTCTTTTGAAATGCAAATGTATAAGTTTGTAACCGTCGTGTATACTTTTTTTAAAGGAAAAAAAACGTAGCGCACGATGACATTGGGGAGCAACCGGAGCTCCTTTAATTTGAAGAGGAAATTTGGATTATCATTATCAGTCAAATTATAACTCGATCCTGAAAACCGCAAAACCGTCTCACTCGTTCACCAGAACATACATGGGGGTAATTTAGAGGGTTTTTTCTGCCATGTTTTCACTGAATCTGTGACCTTTGCTGGAAGGGATAAAAAACCGCAAAATGAATACTCAGGCCAGTGAATAAAGCAGCTCCAAACTTGGCAACAGGAAACAGGGAAAAACAAACCACTGCAACAGAATGCTTGCATTTACATCACCACAATCTTGTTAATACTTTAACTCAACGTTACATCTAGTCAGTTACACAGTGATATGATTGTCCATGGACCATGGAAGTTCAAAGGTGCTCCGCCACATGAAAAGTCGTCCCACATCAAGTTCACAAAAGGCATCCCAGGTTTCAGAACTAGTTTGTTAACACACCCTTAGTTCGTACTACTACGACCAGTTCACTGAATTTCACCAATATGCAAGGTGCCCCCCATGCCCAACTCCGAGTGTGGCGAGACCACTCGCATAGTCAAAGTACGGCGAGAAATACCTATCTCGGCACATATAGCAGTGGCATGCATGTTCTTCCTGAGCAACATTATGTTTCACGACGAACTTGTATGTGTTGCAGTCACCAAGAGGGAAAGTATTGTTGGACTTTGAACCATTTCCTCTCTTTGGGCTATAGCCAGGGTAGTCTTGTTTCTGGAACCTAACTATGTCAATCATAGCCAGAGAAGATTCAGAGGCAAGTTGCTCGATACCCCACCCGTCGTAAGGATATCCTGTCTTGTGGCTAATGTGGATTTCACCATCCGGCTGAAGCAGCTCTCGTGCATTGCCAAAGAACCCCTTCACAAGCTCCCTATGCAACCTAAGATCAGAGCAAAAGATTCAAATGGTAGCTTATTGAAACATTAGGTTATCAAAAGGGTTCTAGGGTCAAGTAAACAACAGACCCAAGAAAAGGTTCCCCAAAAATATCGGGGAAAAAAAACATGTGTAAGCCATGCTATAAAATGCACCTACAAAAAATCATGCTAAAGTGTCCACTACAGTATGGACACATCATTCACTTATCTCTTCTCTTCTTTTTCGCACAGAACAGAAACGTCCATACTCGTGCATTATTATTTTATAGATTTGCATACATTTTACAGCACATTACACATCCCAGAATTTGTTCACATTTTCGAATATTTAGGTTGCCTCGACCATTTTGGGTTAAAAATGCAATGGATCACGAACAGAAATTATTGTTCTTGAGGTCAATCGTATCAGTCTTACTACATACATGCTGAAAAACTATGCCTGCAACTTATAAGAACAACTTTCATGTTGTAAGTTGTAACTCAAATGTCTTTCATTGGTGCATATGAAGAGAATGAACTAGCAAAACTACCATGAAGGTCCACGAATCCAACCCAAAAAATATTCTTGGTCCTTGGTCTATCCGTCTATGATAGCTTGTATGATCATCTAGAATGACCTCTTGACTGGTAAAAGCACATAGCTATGATATGTGTAACTTGTCTAAATTGTTATTTATTCTTATACGAGCATACAGAAGTACATAACTACGGTGCATTTCAAATAACGACGCTGTCAACATGGGAGAACTCATGATAAAGTATAGCAGCAAGCAAAAATAACTAGAGGTGAAAAGCAATGATGGAAACTTTGGAGGATAACTCCTAGCTCCTAATAGAGATGTGGCCCTAGCCCTTAGGACTACTGAAGCAACTGTAACCCCCAAACAAAGATTGTGATGCAATCAGTTTATGAGAAAAATGACTGCAACTTATAAAATCCATGAAAAATCCATTATTAGATGGGATAACTAAAGATAACAATCAAAGAGGAGTGAGTGCTCATACCTGACAACATGCATCTCACACTCTTTTCCATGGAATCCAGCATGAGGAAAATTAAAGACAATCCGATCAAATAATCTCATCTTCAGATTAGTATGACCCTTCATCGTCTCCGCATCAACACCATGCAAAACCGTGGTGCGCCTTTTCTTCAGCTCCATTACATTTGATTGTGCTTTGCTATACTTGCGAGACAGAGCCTCTGTAGAAGATTGGCAACAAAAAGGGAAACAAAATAGATAAATATAACTAAGAATGTAAAAATGATCACAAAATGACAGTAACAAATTATCCCTCTGAGCATATAAGGTAAGCAGGGGCAGCTTAATGCATATGGAGGCCTCAAAGAGGAATTAATGAGGAGTATTAAAAGATAGAAAATTGCTAAGGAACTTAAGTAAAAGTGGTGGTCACATGGAAATACACCAGGATGTTTATTTTGGGTGGCAGAGTTTTGCTGCATGTCTGTTCTCACAGGTTCACTCCTAATCCATTTTTTCAAGTTCGAAAGGTTTTGTTAGATCCTAAATCATCCTTTGACCACGAAATTGTTGAATCACTTTTGACACAACATAGCACTATAGCAGCTGAAAACATAATATTAGGATATATTGGGCTGCAAGAACCATATGAAACAAAACAATGCTCGCTTCCACATAAAACTTATCCAAATTACAGTGTTCACTACATCTGGTTCCATAACTGAAATAAAGAAATAACTTGAAATAGAAATAGTGTTGCTCAGTGTTCACTACATCTGGTTCCATAACTGAAATAAAGAAATAACTTGAAATAGAAATAGTGTTGCTGGATGCACGTGCTCCGCCCAAGATAAAAAATTTCTAACAGTAAGAAACAGCAGTCAAGAGATCACTCAAATAGGTCTCAGTAATTAGTTTCAGTTATTTATGAAAATTGTTAACAAATTCTTTAAAATATGCAGATGCATATAAGAAACCCGAAGCGACTACCAAGATAGATTATTTCCATCATAAAATCTCTCCCACTTCATGTTAGAGCATAAGCTGTGCTAGCTCTTATATCACCAGAGTGGCAGAGTCAGCAATCAGTAAACTTTACCTCAACAGTGTAAAGTGCAACAAATCCTTCTTAATCAACAGAACGTACCAAATTCTCCTAGATTCCCAAAATTAATGCAACGGAAAATAGAAGATCGCCTAAAAGCAACACATTATACTCATGTATGGACCCTACCCCTCCAGGATTCCATTTCTTGAAACCCTAGGTGTAATTAGTAGTACTATTAAAGAACCCAAATGCTTACAGAAAGCAGCATTAGTCCTGCTGAAGGAGAGAGCGCAAAGGATCGAACCATAGGAATCCAGTGACGTCGCGACGATGTTCCGGCCGGTCCCGAACGCGGCGGCGAGAGCCAGCGAGAAGGAGAAATCCCCGTCTCCGACGATCAGAATGCTTTGCCCCGATGAGTAATGGCTCAGCCACCTCACGCCCCTCCCTCTCCCCCTCCCCCTCCCCCTCCCCCTCCTCCTCCTACTCCTCCTTCGCAGCCTAGCCATTCCCCTACACGGCGGTCGCCTAGGCCCACTCCACCGCCGGCGCCTGGCGCGCCTTAACCCGTCGACGGTGACCCACGCCGGACCCCTTGCACCGGCGACTTGCCTCTCCAAGCGGGCGCGATCACCGCCGCGGCATTCCCCTTTCTCCGGTTCTCTCCCTCCGCCGGCGAGCCCGCTGCACTGTGCGTGCGTGCGTGCTCTGACAGTGACACTGCGGGACTGCGGAAGAGAGTGGATGGACTCGAGTCTTCCTGGAGAAGGCTCCGTTGGTAAAAAAGAATGAAGTGCGGTCCTCCACAGAGTGGGGCCAGCTTGGCAGGGCAGGGATGCTTGGGTTTTTCAGTTGTGGCGGTGCGTGACAAGGAATCAACGGGGGCCAAAATTCAAAATGAAAGCAAAATCAAGAAACGATAACCTAGGGGAAAACGGAGCTATCTCAGAGCTCAGCGATTTTCGACCATCGAATCGTTTTCTTGTTGCAATTCCAGACGTCGGATCTCGCTTTCGGACGATCCCGGCCGTCGGATCGAGTTGGGAACACTGTAGCAATGAATAGTTCCACTTCCGGCTTGCCACCGCGTGTAATTCCAGCGCCCCCGAGGGCATTTTCGTTATTTTGTGTTCTGTGGTATAAAAGGAGGCCGCTCCTGTAGAGAGAAAACCTAGCCGTCTTTCCTCGCGCACTCGCCCCCTCCTCTTCCTCCTACCTCGCGCGCTCTCTCTCCCTGCAAACCCTAGCCCGGCGCCTGCATTCGTACCCAGCAGCCGTCCAGATCCTACCCGCCTGCGTTGTGAAGGAAGCAACCAGAGGGACGGCGTCGCCCCCACCGTCACTCCCCTCACGCCTCCCTTGCCTCCTTCCCTTGACACATCCATCACAGGGAGGAATCCGAGCTCAGCATCACCATCAACCGGAGGAGCAGCAGACACGTCCACGATGCCCCAGCTCGCGCGTCGTTCCCCGCCCTGGCCTAGGGTTCAGTGGTCAAGCTCCCCGTCGTCCGCCTTCGTGGCCCACCATCATCACCCAACAATCCTCCCCGCCTTGCGCGGCCTCTGACCTCAACGATGGCTGCTAAACCCAGAGGTCTCTCTCTCTCTCTCTCTCTCTCTCTCTCTCTCTCTATCTATCTATCTATCTATCTATCTATCTATCTCTCTCTCTCTCTCTCTACACACACACACACTACTACTACTACTACTACTACTACTACTACTACTACTACTACTACTACTACTAATCCCCTTTTTTGCAGCTTATTATGCTACAAACGGATTTGCTATCACAATGGAGTACTCGGTGTGACATCCACCCGCAGGTTGGTATTCTACATGTCTGAGATGCACATGATTTAGTTGAGCCAACGTTTGTTACTTGTATTGTCCCTTTTGTTATCTCTAATGGCAGTATTTGGGATTCTCACACTGTAATGGGCGTTCTTTGATTTTATCTACAGAAAAAGTCTGTGGATGCATTGTTAGGTGACATGCTATTGTGGGTACGACGACTTGGATCTATGTCCTCTCTAGTTCCTTGCTTGCCAGCGTCGCCGATCGCCATCGCTTCCCTCGTGGCGGTTTTTTATGCCCAGCCAACTCCTCGACCATGTCCTCCTCCACACCTCGCCTCGTGCCAGATGCAAAGCTCGTGTGCTTGGCGGCACCGGGTGCCACCCTCCCGTGGAAGGTCTAGCCTTCCCCTCCTACGATGAAGATTTTAACCCATGACCTGACTTCCCCATCTCCAATTCCCGTTTCCGATGGCTATGGGACTGCTCAGACTCGGGCCAGGGCAAAATTCCTGCTCGACTTGCCGATGCTGGTAGCGATGACACTTGTGTGTGTCGTTTCCCTTCTTAGAGGTTCTACCATGGCCTTTATCTGCGCCCCTCTTCAAGCTCAGAGGAAACCCTAGGTTCGGTTCTTCAGATTGGACGACAACAACATCACGGTGTCGTTCTCCTTCATGAAGTTGTCATCTAGCTCGCTCGCGACGTCCCCATGGATGGATGATGTTGGACATCTTGTTGGTTTCGACATGTCTCTTTAGTTTGGGGTTGGGTGAACTTAGTTGTGTTGTATGCTCTGTTGTGGCCGGGCATCCCCTATCTCTCTGCTCCAGGCACCATGTCACGCCTTCTTGTGTTTGTGCCATGTGTTGTACCACATGTATCGATTCTTTTTTTATCAATGAAAGATATGCAAGCCTTGTGTATTCGTGAAAAAATGGAGGAGGTAGCGGGGGGGGGGTGAGGGAGCATGAGGAGAAAGGGGTTCACATAGAAACAACAAGCAGAATACCTACGTGGATGTGAAATGGATTGATATGCATCACATGAGGAAGGACAAGTTTCGTGAGTACTTTGGAGAAGCTCTGGACTTGGTGGAGCAGTTTGGTATTGAGCATGCGATCTCCTTTCACCTTGACTATGACCCTGAGCTTATCTGTCAGTTCTTTGCCTCAGTATACTTTCACCCTGATGAGGAGCGGAGGATGACATGGATGACCAATGGCCGTAAGCTGACTGCTACTTGGATGGAGTTCATGGATCTGCTCCATGTTCCTGATGATGGGCTCGCCACTCCCGTGGGTGTCCGCCCCCATGCTCATTCTGAGTCTGCTAACAAGGACAAGCTTCAGCCATACCTTGTTGAGAAGGCGCTTGCAAATGGCAAGTTAGCGTGGGTGCTCAACTCCTTTCTGGATATCATGTATCGCATCTTCCGCAACTCATTGTTTCCCCGCATTGGTGACAAGGACAAGGTTCATGCCTATATGGTAGATATGATGCTCCTGTGTGAGGAGGCCCGTATGTCTCAGACTCAACCACTTGATGTCTCACACATCATGTGGTCTGAGCTTCGGTTTGCCGTGTTCAACCGCAAGGTGCCCATCTATGGGCCCTATCTATTTCTGCTGATCTCGAAGACTTGGGAGAAGACGTTCCCTGGTGATGAGTTCCTTGCTCCAGACTGGATTCGACATGATCCCATCTGTCTCCGTGTCAAGCGCAACTGGGCCAACACTACTACTCATGCTGAGACGACTGCTGCTAGGGCTGCTGTTGATGAGGAGGATGCTGGCACCGAGGATGTTGCTGAGGGTCATGCTGCTCGGCCTTCCCAGAGTTCCTCTATGCCCTCGTAGGCCAAGAAGCTGAAGGACAAGATGAAGACTCTTTTCTGCATGCAAGCCAAGGGGCAGTACAGGACTCACGTGGCATCTAAGGAGAGTCGCCGCCGGGACAAGAAGATCTTGCAGCTATATGGCGAGGAAGTGTCTGGCGGGTCTGAGGATCGCATCACTCCAAAGGCCGAGTGGATGGAGAAGCAAGGCTACAGGTGGACTAATTCTGAGGAGGACGTCGAGGAGACCATCCCTGCCGCCGAGAAGTCTGATGACGGGCGTTGGGATGAGTTCCCTGCTTGAGCCACCCCTTGTGTGTAGGTGTCCTCTCTGCCTTTTTGGCATCTAGATGCCAAAATGGGAGAGAGTGTAGGGATTTACGAGTCGTGTATCATCGTTCGTGTTCGGTGTGTTTGCTGCTTTCTCGTTTGAACCTCGTTTCAGTTGCTTTGGGTTGCTTTACTTCATATGGTGTAAGACATATGCACTCTATCTATCTTAGCGAGCTTGTGATATATTGTGCTACCTTTGTGCTATGCTCTGCTTAGATGTTAGTTATCATGCCTTTGTCTCTAGAATATAGGGGGAGTGTTGATCCTAGTTTGTGTGCTATGCAGTCCAAAGCATCCATCTAGATTGCACACATCTAGGGGGATCCCGTCTATATTCTAGAGAGGAGGGGTTTGCCTTTGCTCAATATTATCTCATCTATGTGCAAATCCCGTATTGTCATCAATCCACCAAAAAGGGGGAGATTGTAAGGGCATATTTATCCCTTAGGTGTTTTGGTGATTGATGACAATGCATTTGCAGACTAATCGTGTGTCTTGAGTTTCTCAAACGCTTCATCTCTAGGCACGACACGATTCAGTGCCCCTCAAGACTATTGAAGACGGTGTTGTTCTACTTTTCTTTTTGGTGGATTTGAGTCGTAGGAGAGCCGTACTATTAAGAGGGGGTCCGCGTCGGAAAGGTTCGGGTGGAATCATCATGTACACGTTTTCTTCTTTACCTCCACCTTTCCCTTGCACTTTGGAGCTTTCCTCCGTTATCTTCTTTGTGCTTGCTCTAACGGCTACTGTTGTACTTGCGGTAGTACTGCTCTATGGAGCGGTAGTACCGCAAGCACCTGCGGTAGTACCGCTGGGGTTCACGGTAGTACCGCTCCTCTGGAGCCTTAGTACCGTGGCTCCCAGGCCTAGTGCTGCTCCGGTACGGTAGTAGGGGCGGATGTAATTTTTTACATCCGCGCCCACACGGTAGTACCGCATGTCCAGCGCGGTAGTACTGCGGGAGCCCACGATAGTACTGCTCCCCTGGAGCCTTAGTACCGTGGCCCTCATACCTAGTACCGCTGCGTCGCGGTAGTAGGAGTAGATGTAATTTTTTACATCCGCACCTCAACAGTATTACCGCACCTCGTGCGCGGTAGTACTGCGCGCGGCCTGGCTCAGCTAGGTTACGGTAGTACCGCGTCGGATTTTTGCACTGTTTTGTTTTCAGCGGAAGTAGGCACGGATGTATTTTTATTCATCCGCGCTCTTCGTAGGCTTGGACTCTCCTGCCTTGCGGTAGTACCGTGCAAGCGGAAGTACTGCTCCCAGTCAGGCTAGTCCCAGCCTCTGCTGCTGCCGCGGAAGTACCGTGGTCCACCACGGTAGTACCGCGTGGCCTTGCGGTAGTACCGCGCTCCTGGAGCGGTAGTACCGCATGTTGCAGGCTGAACATGTGGATAACGGTTGGATTTTTTTCATGACTATATAAGGGGCGTCTTCTACCTCTAGTTGACCACCTCTTCCACCTCCAAGCTCCATTGTTGCTCCAAGCTCCATTTTTGCCCGATCTCTCTCCCTAGCCAATCAAACTTGTTGATTTGCTTGGGATTAGTTGAGAAGGCCTCGACCTACACTTCCACCAAGAGAGATTTGATTCCTCCCACTTATCCCTAGCGGATCTTGTTACTCTTGGGTGTTTGAGCACCCTAGATGGTTGAGGTCACCTCGAAGCCATACTCCATTGTGGTGAAACTTCGTGGTGTTGTTGGGAGCCTCCAATTGTTGTGGAGATTGCCCCAACCTTGTTTGTAAAGGTTCGGTCGCCGCCTTCAAGGGCACCAATAGTGGAATCACGGCATCTCGCATTGTGTGAGGGCGTGAGGAGAATACGGTGGCCCTAGTGGCTTCTTGGGGAGCATTGTGCCTCCACACCGCTCCAATGGAGACGTACTTTCCCTCAAAAGGAAGGAACTTCGGTAACACATCCTCGTCTCCACCGGCTCCACTCTTTGTTATCTCGCGCCTTTACTTTTGCAAGCTTACTTGTGTTGTTTCCCTTACTTGCTCGTATGCTTGTTGTTGTCGCAACATATAGGTTGTTCACCTAGTTGCATATCTAGACAACCTACTTTGATGCAAAGTTTAATTTGGTAAAGAAAAGCTAAAAATTGTTAGTTGCCTATTCAACCCCCCCCCCCTCTAGTCAATCATATCGATCCTTTCACGTGTGCAGTAAACTCAAGGGAAGGGGACAAGAGCTTTTTATAAACGACCACGGCGGTGGAGCGGCGGCATGCTGTTGAGTGGTGGGCGATGGAGGTGGCGCAACCACGGGATGCCTCGCGAGCCTTTGATAGAGAGGGACACGCGGAGAAAATTGAGAGGGAGAAACGAGAGTCTATCCATAACCGCATCACCATAAATCGGCCCAAGCCAGTCAACACACACATGCAGGAAACAAATCCAAATCAAACAGACTGCCCCGAATCATTAGGAAATCGCTGAAGCCACCCCAAGTGCACACACAAAAATGCGAATGTGTTAACAAAATTTACATAAAAAATCTACAGTCACAATGAATTTGTACACCCCTGTAGCCCAAATTAATACACGTGTCGGCAGCCCACAGCTTCTCAAGTTGCTTTTCACCCAAGTGGTGAAACGTGAAGGCAAAAACTTGGTTAGATATAGTGGTTTTGGTACTAGTAAGACCAATGGGCAAGGTGTCGCAATGGCACCACATGATTAAGCGAGATAAGATCATGCCCATTCCATAAAAAAATGGTACACTACGTAAACTTTTATTTACATAAACGGACGAAACCTTTCTTCCAACCTACTAAACAAACACCTCACCCCGTAATCCTCCTTCCCACATAACTCTTCGTAGATGTAGCAAAGCCCCAATTCCATCTAGCGTGCTGTCAATGGAAAAGTCGATCGCAAAATAGAGAGTCCAAAACTTGAATGTTTTAGCAACTTCGCCCCCACATCCTTTCCTCCATCGTCATTCCCCTTCATGGCATTGCATGCACCACTGAGAAATGGCGTTCCTCTTCGTCGGTGAGAACTAGTCAACTATTGTATCGTGGAGAGGTCTTAGAGATAACAACTATCCATGCTGCTCATAGGCCGGTAGACTAGTCAACTATAATTTCAATAATATATTTGAACATTTTAATAATCTTTTTATTTTTCACGCTGGTCAAAAAAAGGCCGCCGATGTCACGATTGATGAAAACTTGATAAATGATACTTCCTCCGTCCCAAAATATAAGAACATTTTTGATACTGTGCTAGTGTAAAAACGTTCTTATATTTTAGGACAGAGGGAGTATCAGAGAGGACCACGGAAAGGAGTAGACAAACCAATGCAATTTACCACAACGTGTTCCATACTATTCACAATACATATTAGTAATTCACACAGTGATGAGTGATAGGAACATGGAATGATACCCCATTCACTCATCAGCATGCACTACATGTCCATGTCAATCAAAAGGTGTTCTTCGCATCAAGAGAAGTTGTGCCACATCAACTTCACCAAAATACCACCACTAATTCACCCAAAAAAATGTGTTCCACGACTCGTTAAAGCACCTTCAATAGTTACCTACTCCCTCCGTTCCAAATTACTCGTCATGGTTTTAGTTCAAATTTGAACTAAAACCACGACGAGTAATTTGGAACGGAGGGAGTACATTTCAGTCACAGTCCAAATGCCGATGCAGCATTGCTCACATAGCCCTGCTCATGTTGGCAAAAATGCAGCAATAACATGCACATTCAGCTTCAGCTTCTTTGCCTCTCAGGCAGAGCTTAGTAGAAGTACATCAGGCAGAACTTAAAAGTGCAGGAGACACCTAGGTAGAATGGCTCGTTGCACCTTGGGCCATCTCCTTTCTTCTGGTTATAGCCGGGGTAGTCGTGTTTGTGGAAACCAACTATCTGAATCATATCAAGAAACGACTCCGAGCCTAGTCGCTTGAGATCCCACACGTCGTAAGGATATCCTATCTTGTGGCTGATGTGGATTTCACCGTAAGGCTGAAGCAGGCGTCGCGCGTTACCAAAGAACCCCTTGACAAGCTTCCGGTGCGAGCTGTAGATCAATCAACAAGACAAGGTTAATGAGTTACAAAAGGTCGGTTGTTGAAGTTTTGCTTTTCAAAAGGGTTACTGGGTTAACTCTAAATAAGAAACAACAAGCCAAGTACGCACTGGCAGACAAAAAAGAGGTTCTTTCTTGTATGCGGTAACTCATGATGAGTTGAGGCAGATCAGAGATTTCAAGAAATATGGAGAGAAAAAGATTTGATAACATGTGAAGCTGCAAAAAAAACATATGCTAAGATATCCACTTATCCAAATTGTTGTTTGTTCTGACAATAAGCATAAAGAACTACAGTGCGTTTCAAACAATGACAGTGACATGGAGAGCTTTACACTCAAGTTTAACACTGAGCCATCTTGCATTACAGGTTCTCACACAGGATCTCTTATGTGTACATAGAGCTTATACTCAAATTTTAGCGGTGAGAGACATTAACTAGTGTGTAGAACCAAAATTGAAAAGGAGACCATGTCCCTATGGATTTTATCCAAGGTCAATTGCACCTGCACGTTCTAAACAAAACCACCCAAGTTCAGGAGGATAACTTCTAGGTCCTAACACAGATGAGGCCCCAGGAACACTGAACTATAAACAAATAAAATCATATAATGCAATCGGTCCACACACAAATATGGAAATAATTTCAAAGTTACACGAACAATCTAAACTGCAATAATAAAGATAACCACAGAATGGGAGTGCACATACTTGACCATACGCATGTCTTCCTCTTTTCCCTTGAAGCCAGCATGAGGAAAATTAAAGACAATCCGATCAAACTGTCTAAACTTGAGATAAGTGTGACCAGACATATTATTTGCATTGACGCGATGCAGAACTGTGGCCCCCCTTCTCTCCAGCTCCATCACATTTGTCTCTGCTTTGCTATACTTGCATATCAGAGCTTCTGATGATTGCCAACAAAAAGTGCAATAAGAATTAGATACATACAACTAAAAATGTATAAGCGCTCACAACATCACACTAACAACACTCCCGGGCAGCTTGATGCATACATAGGCCTCAAGTCAGATTAAGAATTAAGCAAATAAAAAACTAAACTACTATTGAATGATGAAATTGCTGCTGAGTACAATAAAAAAATCATGGTTACATGAATTAAATAAGGAAATGCTTGTGCTAGCCTGGCATAGTGGTTTTGTTGAATGACAATGTTCTTGCTTGTTCATTTCCATTTCATATTTCTAAAGCCATTTTTCTATGGTCCTAAATCACCTTTGCGCCACGAAGTTGCCAAATCACCCTTACACACACTATGAGATTGCCAAAGAAGCAGATGTACATATATATTGGGCTGCAAGGTGCGAGACCACATGCAAAGAGCAGGTTACTCCAAACAGCCGACCACCTACCAATCCCATACCAATGGATAAGTGGCAATAGATAAAGTCAGAAAACCGAGAAACAAAACCTAGACAGTCAAGAGCCCAACAATGCACACATGAAACATGTCCAAATTACAGTATTCAGGACTTCTTGTTATAATGTTTCAGATAATGGAAGAGAGAACAAAATACACATGCTCAGTGAGACCATGCAAGTCCTAACAAAGTCCATCATGTTCTGTTATATATAAACAAATGGGAGGGACTAATCCCCAGAAAGACTTTCCCCATAATAAATCTCTTCGCCACATCTATAGCATGAGGCGAGCTATTTTATCACCCCACGTAGCAATTTCACAGTAAAATTTATGTATTTATGAAGAAAAGAGGACAAAGGCCTCCAATTTCATAAAGCAAAAGGTCAAATCCGTCCTTAAGCAACAGAAGATGACAAATTTTTCCATACAACGCTACCAATCCACTAATCCAGGGTGATCCATTTGCTGAAACCCTAGCACAAATCAGTACGGTACTAGCAAAGAAAAATGCAAGTTCTAGTCCTTCTGAAAGAGAGAGCGGAACGAACCATAGGAGTCCAGCGATGTCGCGACGATGTTCTCCCCGGAGCCGAACGCGGCGGCGAGCGCCAGCGAGAAGGAGAAGTCCCCGTCGCCGACGACCAGGATGCTTTGCGCCGAGGAGTAGTGGCCCAGCCATCTGACCCCGCTCCCCCTCCTCCGACGCCTTCCCATCCCACACTTACGCCGACCGCCTGACCTGATCCCGCTCCACCGCCGGCGTCCCATCGACGGCGGCCGAAGGCGGCGCCTTTCCCCTCCGATCAGGCGCGATCACCGCCGCGGCATTCTCCTTCGGTGGCGCCTCCTCCGGCCCTCCCCCTCCACCGGCGTGGGCGTGGGTGTGACACTCGGAAGTCGGAACTGCCGAGCTTGTGGAGTGTGGACTCGAGTCTTCCCGGAGAAGCCTCGTTTTGAAGAAGAGGAGGAAAATGGTGGGGGAGTGGAGTGGGGCCCGCATGGCAGGGGCTGGAACGGTCGTTTTGTTGCCCCTGCCCAATCATGGGCTGGATCCTCTCTGCCGGAAAAGCGGTGGGACGTCAAGTGTTTTTTGAAAAACAAACGGCTATGACAATTCACTGCCGAAAAACTTGCATACTTCCCAATCGAATTTCTCAACAACAAAAAAAGTCTTCTTCTCCTTTGAGATGCCCTTTTGGGTGTCATTTTCTTAAAAAGAAAGCCTTTGTCCTCTCCCTTCTTCACGCCCAACACAGCGGACTAGTGGCCGCGAGGAGGGAGCGGCACACATGGTGCGTCTAGAAGTGGTGCCAACGTGGAACTGCTGATGGCTCATGCAGAAACAAAATAGAAACATGCAGAGATGGACCTACATAGTGCTGAGTGGGTGCCTAGGGCCCACTCAAGTTTTGAAAATTAAGTAAAAATTGCTTGTATTCCACAAGATTGGTTTTGAAATTCTTCAAATTTGCACAATAAGTGCCCACACTCCAATTATTTGCCCCCACTCCACAACATTTTTTGGGTCCGCCCCTGGAAACGTGTGTCGCATAGTTAGGGTTATCATCAGAACTAGATAGTTTGGAGGAATGGCCGGGGCAGACCCTTGATTTTTTGTGGAGTGTGAGTAAACCATTGGAGTTGGCACTTATTTTACAAATTTCATTTTATTTTAAAAAATGTTAGGGATCGGGCTGCCGGCGTACCGCGCCGGACACAACGCATGGTGGGTGTCCTCGCTTTATCAACGCAGTGCATCTGACGCGTAGTCGGCATGATGGTCTCAAAACGACCCAGCGAATGAAGCGCACGTTGCTTCGACCACGACCCCATGTCGGGCCGGTACAAGTAATTCCTATTGAAAATTTTAAAATTGAATAGGCTTGGGCACCCACTCAACATCATGTAGGTCCACCCCTGAGAATGGCCTTGTCGTAAAAAGTCTTAAATAAAGTTAACATATGTCCACTCGGCTCAAGAGTAGGGATGGCACCCGGCGGGTTTGGGTATGGGTATGGGTGGAGCCTCCCCATACCCTTACTCATCTCCTTTCAGCCTATCCATCACCCGTACACATATCCGTCAATGGGTAAAATTGTTTCTTATACCCGCCATCCGATAGGGTAAATGGCTACGTGCGGGTAAAAATACCCACATTTGCAGCACATCAACTTGAGCAACATATAGATATAGATGAAAGCCTTGGGAGCCACACCAGGACTCGAACCTAGGCGGGTCAGACATAGACATGCTTCTCAAGCCACTCGGGCACATAAAAAGGGTGGGAATCAAGGTAGGGCGAGTGCCCCACCTCGCCCTACCGAGTGCTACGTCCGTGGGCATAATCCTCGATGTGCAATTCATTTGTTCAGTTTCATGTGAACAATGTAAATCTTTACTATTAAAAGGGTGTATGCGGTCGTCATGGTACATCACGGTTTCGTTTGGTTGCCTATGGAGAGTATCATAATTTGAACAGAAGGATCATGTTAATTATGAAAAGTATCATCGGGCATTATATTATATGGAAGGCTCACTAGAATATGTATGCCCCATTGCAACGCACGGACAATTATCTAGTTATGATAATGTAAAACTTATTTTTCTTGATAAAAATTCACCTAATAAACTACTCCCTCCGTTTCATAATTATTCTCATGGTTTTAGTTCAAAACTAAAACCACGATAATAATTATGGAACTGATGGAGCATCTTTTTGCTATGCTAATAATCCAAGTCATATAAATTCCATTACATAGTCAAGGAAAACATCTCTATTAATGTGGTAGTACATAAAAACTCCATGTATGTGTTTTCTTTTATTTTTCTCAGCGTGACATCTTTGGGGAGCTTCAATCATATAGTGAGCATAATAAATTATACCACCCTATGTCTATAGATCGACAAAACAGATATACCAGAGTGAACTAAAATACTGGACCACATCTCTACTAAAGTGGCATCTAATACTCAAAGGGAGAGAAGTGCTTGCAATATTCATTACATATTAAAGCAATACAAAGTTGTTCAAACTGTGTAAGGACGTCTAGTCATTATTACACAGGAAAGTTCGATAGACGGTGAAGGAAGATGCCTCATCTAAGAGCGCGCCATGCCCATTCAAATAACACAAGTGCTCGTCAACATTACAATCATGTCCCCGCCAAGCTGCGCACCTACTCTTCTCTTCCTTTTGCTGGTTTGGTCAAAATACGAGCACTCATTCATCAAAATATTACTAGCACTACTTCACCAAAATATCTTGAATACTACAAGTTCATTTTGCTGGCTCGGGAATGCAAAAGAGAGCAGGCAGATCATGTCAAAGGCTCAAAGCCTCAACTTATCAAACTGTAGCTTGGGATAAGCTCCTTTACTTTTCTTGCAGAAAATGAAAGTGCTGCAGTCCCCAAGACGGAAAGGTCGATCACACCTGGGGCCATCTCCTCTCTTAGGGTTATAGCCAGGGTAGTCTTGTTTTCGGAAATGAAGTTCATCAACCATGGTAAGAGAACGCTCCAAGGCTAGCTGCTCGATATTCCACATGTCGTAAGGATATCCTGTCTTGTGGGTGACGTGAATTTCACCATCAGGATGAAGCAGGCGTCGCGCATTGCGAAAGAACCCCCTCACCAGCTTCCTATGCAACCTATATATCAGAACAAATGGTTAATAAGAAGTTTAAAGGACTCGGAAGCCTGTTAGAACATCACATTGTGAATAAAGGTTCTTGGGCTTGTCTCCAACCAAGTAGGAAATCACCAGACAGAAGCCATTGCTAGGAAATCACTCGAATTATTATACTGATGGTCAATATAAACCTTCGCATGTACAGAAAAAATTCTGCTTTAAACTTACAACACAATTTCATGCTGTGATTCAAATGTCTGTCTTCCGATGGCAGAGGGTAGATAAAAGAACTGGAGAATAAACAAGAAAAGCCGATCATAAAGAGACATATGATAAGGTCAGAAATTCAGCAAAACATGTTCTTATTCTATTCGTTTTGCATTATAGGCTAGCACAGAGGATCCTTTTTGTGTTCATGATATGACAAAATGACCTCTTGACTATGAAGAACAGATAGCGACAAACTAGTCTGAAGCATACTCCTAGATAATAACGTAGTTGCCGGGTTCCGATGGTGGTGCTGCAAGACTTTTTGTTTGCTTTCTGGCTTCATACGGATGTAGCCTTCTCTAAGGCATCTGCAAACTATTTCTTCTATTAATACACCGAGACACAAGCTTTCCATTTTCTTAAAAGGTTTAACTTGACCTTAAAAAAAAGGTTTAACTTACCTAAAATGCCTTTTGTTCATACCAAGCATAAAGAGCTCAAATGTATTTACAAATATGAGACTAGGTCAGATGGGAGTGCTCAAACTCTATTTTAGACATTGTAGCTACTGGCTAAAATAAAAGTTCAAAGTAAAACAACATTTTAATATTTTATAGAATCTTTCAAATACCACTTCCACTAGCACCTTAGTTCTCTAGCAACGCCACCCACCAGAGAGGTAACTACTAACACAAATATGTGGCTCTAGGGATACTAGATCAACTTCAAGCAATCATAACTCATTAAAAGAAATAATAATGCAACCAGTAGACATTAAAAAATCACATTTACTCAAAAAAATCTAGGAATTGACCAAACATTAACTGCAGAAAGTAAATGTAAACATAGAGAGATTGCACATACTTTATCATACATGGCTCAGACTCATCTTCTATGAACCCAGCATGAGGAAAATTAAAGATAATCCGTTGGAACTGTCTTGTCTCCAGATAAGAATGGCGCTTCATGCTTTTCGCACTGATACCATGCAAAACTTTGGCCCCCATTTTCTTCAATTTCCTTGCATTTGATTTTGCATCATCATACTTCTCAGTCAGAGCCTCTGTCCATCAGGATTGCCAAAAAGATATGTAAAGGAAATGGATAAATAGACAGAACTAATCATATTAACAGTATCCTTCTGAGCCTATATGGTAAGCAGGGGCAGGTTGATGCACAGAGGGCTTAAGGAAGAATTAGGAATAAAGCTGCCAAGTAAGGAACTGAACAACCATTGAAAGATGATAAGCTCACAAACAAATCTAAGAGAATATGGTGATTACACGGAACTGAATTAGGAACCTTTGCAGGACAGCCTGATACTATTTTTGCTGAATGTTATGTTTCCAATTTATGTTTCTCAGTTGGGCTCATAAATCAATTACTCTAGTGGATAAGACACAGAAGTTGCTAGAAATAGCAATATATGGATATACTGGACTATTTTTTTTGCGGGATAATATACTGGGCTATATGAGTGATAAATCATATGATAATTAACAGGGTTACTACAGACAGATGGCCGTAGATCAACAGGGCCAGTTTCAAAAGATAAAATTCATTAACAAAACGAAGGCCCATTCAACTGCCTGACAGTGCTCATAGCCTCATACCATATGTACACATGGACCTAATCCAATTTGAAGTGCTCAGGTTCCAACAATGTAAAATGAAGAAAAGAAAATAAATAAATGGAGAGCAGCGTTTACTCAATGCATAAGTTTCGTGTCTATGAGAATATGAGATCATGACATACAACTTCCAGAATCGTAAGAAATAATCAATCACACAAATAGGACATTTTATTTGGAATTTCATATTAGTTTCATTGAGATCATGCAGATGCTTAAGAGAAGAATCAATCATGTTCTGCTGTACATATACTCCCATAATCATACGAAACAGCTAACCAGATCATAACCATGCGAAGTTACTCCCATAATCCTCCTTGTGTGGTATATGTTGCTTTAGCAATTTTTCACCCCCAACTGTCCTCTTCTTTCCCCGCAAAAAAAAAAGGTTCTTCTTTATCCGCGAGGACCCCAAATCCCCAATTATAACCATTTATTTAAATGCGCATCAGATCCTTCTTTAACCAACCGAAGACACTAGATTCTCTAAGAATAATAAGTACCGAAACATTCTCCCAGAATCCACAAATTAACACACGGTGCTCTTGTATGCACCCAGCGCCCCACACCCTTCTAGGGTTTCATTTCACCACATCCAAATTAGTAGCACCGGCATAAAAACTGCAACTTTTTGTCTTGAAGCAAGAGGCCAAGAGGAAGAGGGGAGGATCGAACCGTAGGAGTCGAGGGACGTGGCGACGATGTTCTCGCCGGAGCCAAAGGCGGTTGCGAGCGCCAGCGAGAAGGAGAAGTCCCCGTCTCCGACGACCAGGATGCTCTGCGCCGAAGAGTAGTGGTTCAGCCACCTCACCCTCCTGCTCCCGGTCATCTCCCTCCACGGCAATCGCCGGCACCCTCTCCACCGGGCAGCGGCGCCTCTCCTTTTCCCCTTTCCCCTTTCCGGTGGACGGTACTGGCGTCTGGTGTGTGTGTGTGTGTGTGTGAAGTTCGAAGCGGCGGGGTGTGGTGTGGAGTCTTCCCAGAGAAGCCTCGGTTTGAAAAACGACGCGGGGTCCATTTTGCCTTCCCGGCTCTAGGAAGCCCAGAATTTATTTTAAAAAAACATTTCTATATATTCCACTACCTCTATACCAAAATATGAGACATTTATTTGAACTGCAAAACTGTCTTATATTTTGATATAGAAGGAGTGTGTCATTAAAACAAAGACAAAAATAAATACAGAATAATTGTTACTCCCTCCAAACTAAAGTTGTACTAGACTTGCGACAATTCATTTGGATCGGAGGGAGTAAAAAATCTTGCCTTACCAACATTAGACAAAATGAAATAGAAAAATAATTCGTAAAATCTAACAAAACGCTGAAACAAATCAATAAGATTATTTGAAAGTTAAAAATACTCCCTTGTAAACTAATATAAGACTTTTTAGATCAGTAAATTTGTGATCTAAAAGTCTTACATTAGTTTACAGAAGGAGTATTTGTTAATAACAGATGCATCTATAAAATTTCAGTAAATAATAGGGTGATTTGTAGTCTAAACAAGGAAGACAAATTTCTAGCCAAAAACTACATAAGGTAAGCATATATATCGACAAAATTTGGTACAGAGGAGCATGTCCTGAAAATCTTAAGGGATCAATCAAGGACGTCGTGTGTTGAATCGAAAGAGGGTACGGCGGCATTTGACGCTGGTGGAAGACTACTTCATCCCCGATGCCTTGCCCGCTGACAATTTAATACAGAAAAATGTTTCAATCACCTCTACAATGGTGTCCGATCCTATGATGACTACTTCATCTCGAAGGCCATTAGCTAGAAAAATTGGATTCTCTGTTACTAGAAGTGCATGTCTGCATTGAGGATGCTTGCTTAGAGCATCTCCAACAGACGCCGAACGCGGCGCGCGCAAAAAACAGCTTTAGCGCGCGCCCATCGCCTGGTTTGGCGCGGCGCTAGCGTCCGCTCCAAAGAGCAGCTAAAATACAGCACGCAGCTCGCTCAACAAAGCAGCGCAAAAAAATGCAGCGCGCGCTCGTTCTATACAAACTAGAAATGTAGGTAAATTTTTAAAAAAACTAGATAGATTGCATAGATTTTAAACGATACAACATCCGAAACATAGATTGCATAAAATAAATAAAAACGACAAACGATAAAAAACATAGATTGCATTAATAAAAAACCTACTTTAAGTCGCTATCATCATCACCACTATCATCCTGGGCGGTGTCGTCCGAGGTAGTTAGCCAGATGTCAAGCCACCGCTCATCGTTCGGCGTGAAGAACGACCGCCCACCTGCTGCAACGAGGTCGGACTGCGCATTCGCCAACGCCTTCCGCCGACGCTTGTCCAACCGTGTCGCTGGGCGCTTTCCAGGTGTCCTCCTCGCGCGCGCTTGCCCAATAGGCCTGCTCGTGGCGACGTCCTCCGGTGGCGCTGGCGCCACTCCGCCATGACCCGCTCGTCCTCTTGGGCGACGAGGAGGCGGCGTTGCCGCTGGCGTGCTCCGCACGGTCTTCCGCCGTGTTCAGACGAGGCAGAGGGGCGAGGTTGAGCGCTTGCTCGAGCGTGTACACATCTTGAAATTCATCGCCGCTGCGCGCCTAGGCGCCACGCCGCCGCCAGACGCTGCTGGCGGCTGTCGCGCCGTCCCGTGACGTGCGAGGCCGAGCCGGAGTTCGCCGGGCGTATCTCCGCGTGTAGCTGCCGTTAAGCGCGGCGACGCCGCGGTAGCCGGACGCTCTCGGCGGCGCGCGCGCATGGCGGCGTGGCGGTGGCGGGCGCTGGAGCGGCGCGTCGGTGGCGGGACGCCGAGCGCGCGCGGGCGTAGAGGGGAGGAAGAGGAGAAGAGGAAGCATGGAGAAGGCGCGTGGCGCGCGCACTACTTTTATAGGCGCGCGCGAAGCGGCGCGTCAAAACTTGCACGCGAGCTGGCGCCTTTTGCTACAAAACGGTTCAGCAGCTTGTTTCCATGCGGCGCTGGAGCGCGGCAAACCGCCCCGCGCGCGCTAAAAGCTGGGTTTACCGCGCGCGCGTCGTTTGGGGCGTCTGTTGGAGATGCTCTTATGGCATGGCCGCCGATTCGTGCGACGAGTACCTCTGGATGTCTGAAAGCACATGTGCAGTAGCCATCGTGAGGTTTGCTATTGTAGCAATCAAGATGTTTGGACGACAGTACTTGATAGAACCAACTTCGTAGGCACAGTCAGGCTCACAACGATGTCCGGAGAAAGAGGGTGTCCAGGTATGCACGGATCGCTTAATTGCATGCACTGGAGATGGAGGAACTGCCCATAAGCTCTACACGGGCAATATTAGGGCCGTGTTAAAAAGGCCATCATCATTTTTAAAGCAGGTGCATGACATGACCTTTGGATTTCGCACGCTTTATTTGACACGTTCATGTCTCGCAATGACATCAACGTGCCGGCCGGAGCGGTCTCCATTGTTTGTTAGGTTGATTGAAGGACAAGCTCTTCCGTGCAACTAAATTATCAATGGTCATGACTACAACATGGACTATTATCTGGTTGATGATATCTATTCTCTATAGGCGACCTTCGTCAAGAGAATCTATGAGCCAGTTGGTTAGAAAGGAGTCCACTCTGCTAAAAAACAAGGAGCTAGAAAGGATGGGAATATGGCATTTGAAGTGTTCAAAGTTTGTTTTGCAGCGAAAGTGCCATTCTGCTCCCGAGCTCATTTGGGCTCGGTGAACAGTAAAATCGAAAAAAATCGAAAAAAATTCAAAAAATTCCAAATTTTTTTGGGAGAAACATTGACAAAATTTCTAAGTGCTTGCAAAAATTCATCATGAAATCACATCCCTGTAAGGCGTGGCAAAAAAAAAACAAATTCAGGCTCCAAAATGCTTTTGAAAGTAGCATTTTCAGAGTACCAATTTTGTTTTTTTGCCACGCCTTCTAGAAATGTGATTTCACGACGAATTTTTGCAAGCACTTAAAACTTTTGTCAATGTTTCTCCCAAAAAAAATTTGGAATTTTTTGAAAACTTTTCGAATTTTTTTCGATTTTACTGTTCACCCGAGCTCAAATGAGCTCGGGTGCAGAAACTCCACGTCCGTTTTGCAGTTGTTTGAGGACCTGTAAAAATTTGGGATCCAGAGACCTAGTGAAAGATGATGACAACTTGTGTCATCATGCATAACATGATTGTAGATGATGAGGGTCAAGGAGCTTCCGAAGGTCTGTAATTTGAATACATACGTGAACTTATTCAACTTTCAGCTCAAAATCCAGTCACGTTTGAGAATTTTGTCCAAATGCATCAATTGATCTAGCATCAAGCAACTCATGAGCAGCTTAAGAAGGGCCAATGGGCATCTATTGGCAGTTAAAGGGACAATTAGAACATAAGTTGAATTCAAGCCGCAGCTGCAGGGGAAAACCACTCCGTCATAAATATAAGATGCTTAAACCTTTTTCTGAACCGGATGCATAGAGACACGTTTTAGTCTATTTGTCCATTCATTTTTCTTTGTAAGTAGTCTATGTTGAAATATCCAAAACATATCTTATATTTGTGCATCAGAGGGAGTAGAACATGCTCTACCAAAACTCTTGCCACAACATGAACCAAACATGTGGTTGGATGGTGATTCAAATCTTAGACTTGACATTAGTGCTCGCATTTTTTTGAATTTAGTTCAGGCCTTCCGGCGATATGCTTCAATGGAAGGAAACGTTTCCATCGACTACAAAGGCGTTTGTGGCGTGCCATTCTCTTGAAGGTGCTAGGATGTGCGCGTGTCCATAGAATAAGCATGTGCGTATGTATGAGCGTCCGTGTTCGTAAAATCTCATAGTCGTTCCAATGAAAATGTTATCTCTACCTATGACAACAATAGGTTAGGGTCAAGTAAAACCGTGGCACACGAGTTCGAGACTTCGAGGTCAAGTAAAACTCCGTACTCCATAGCGCAGGCTCTGGATAGTGTACACGAGTAGATATACACAGTGATCCGTGATGGAATGTCACGTCATGAGCAATAAAAATCACATAAAATAACGCGTCAAGGGCGCACACGAGCCGAGGCGAGACCTGCCCAACCACTCGAGCATGGGCGCAGTCTAGCAGAGGCATGCCTATTCGTCAACGCAACGTCCCGCGTGTCACGTCAAGCAGCTAGAGTCTCCTCTCTCTCTCCTTCTCGCCCATCGCTTGTGCTGCTGCGAATGCTGTACTGCTGAAAAAAGCCGGCAACTACGCGAGATGGACGGATGCATATGATGACGCAAACCTGCAACCGGCAGCAGCAAGCAGTTGACCCAGGCGCGGGCGCGTCCGGTCGCTAGCAAACAAGAGGGGAATCCATCCTGGGAACGGAGCAAGCATGCTTGCGGAGGACCAGTGAAGATACAGAGCGGGGGACAGACCAGCAACTCCAACGCACCGACCCGAGGGACACGATTTTTGTCCATTGATCGGCCGAGCCGTGCCGATTTGACCATGGTGGTGTACTTGCGTCCAATGTGACCAACGTATCTCAAATTTACAGACGAAAAAAAACCTAAATCCAAATAAAAATCTAATATATATTTTTTTTTAGTCTAAACACGCTTCATTTATTGCTCAAATAAGTTCATAGGGATACAAGAAATGTTTGGAGGTCTTTGACAGCCACACATGGCGCCCAAAATCCAAACCAAAAGCATGTTTAGCGAGGCTGTGTGCCTCAATATTGGTGGCCCTACCTTCAAAGATGAAGGTGCAACTATCAAAACTAGTTGATGTCTCCACAATCTCCCTGGTGGTGCTGGCGTAGGCTCCCCTGGCAGTTCTTGATGTCATTCACTACCCCTTGACTGTCACTCCTGACGAGAATTCGAGCGAGATCCAGGTCAGTAGCGAGAGCAAGAGCCTCTCGACACGCCAACGCTTCAAGTGTCGTCGGATCCGTAACTCCATTGATCTTAATAATTGATGCACCCAAGTATGTTCCTGAGGAATTTCTGCAAACGGCACAGAAGGAACCAACATTACCATCTCTGGAAATAGCCCCATCGACTCGAATTTTTGCAATTCCCTCTGGTGGAGGGATCCATCTTGGCTGCATAGGTGCAACCGTTGGTGACCCCGTCGTAGCTTTCTTCGGACTGCATTCCTCGAGCTCCCGAATATACTTCAAGATGAACTGGTAAGTGGATAGAGGACTCTGAAAGATGTGTTCATGAAGCGCCTGGCGACGTGCAAACCAGAGTGCCCATAGGGTAGTAACGACCAATATGAAATCTTGTGGGGAGATCATCTCCTGGATCGTAAAAAGCCACCGTTTTGCATCTGGTTTCGTTGTGTTGTTCAAAGCTTCCACAAGATCCTGGTCGAGCAGTGCCCAAACGCATCTGGCTACCGTGCAGTGGAGCGACGAGTGTTGCCATGAGCCCTCAGCTCCACATAGAGCACAACATGTAGTCGTAGACATGTTCCGATGATGCATCACATCCGCTGTGGGGATCGATTGCTGAGCCAGCCTCCATAGAAATATTTTCAGCTTCGAAGGAATATTCACCTTCCACAACATCGCCCAAGACTGTTTCTCTCTGTCCACATACGAAGTGTCGGCTCTCCCTTCCAACCAAGCTTCTCTCCTCATCTTGGTTTCTACAAGCATGCGATAAGAGGAGCGAACTGAGAAGACACCATGTTTTTCATGCACCCATGACCAGAAATCTTCAATGTTCTGGGTACACAATGGGATAAAATATATCGCTGCAGCATCTTTTGGCAAGAAAACCTCGTCGATCAACGTTCTGTTCCACTCTGCACTAGGCAAAATTAGCTCGCTCACCATCTGAGGAGGATTGGCCACTCTTCTCACAATTGGCCTCATGTTCGAGGGCCTCGGCAGCTAGTTGTGTTGCCAGATGTTCGTCGTGTTACCTTTGCCAATCCTTCGGATCAGCCCCTGAGTAAGCACCTCGCGGCCATCAATGATAGCTCGCCATATCTGGGAGGGAGCTGAGCCTAGCTCGGCGTGTAAAAACTCCCCCGTAGGGTAGTACTTGGCCTTTAGTGTGCGTGCACTAAGTGACTCTGGATCCATCAGGATTCGCCATGCCTGTCTTGAGAGAAGAGCAAGATTGAAGAGTTCAATATCTCTGAAACCCAATCCTCCATAATATTTCGGTTGTGTCATCATGCTCCACGAGACCGAGCTAGGTTTTCGTTTTCCCTCCTTGCTACCCCACCAGAACTTTCGAATCAAAGAGTTAATGTGTTCGCAAAGACCTCGTGGGAGTCTGAAACATGACATGGAGTAGACTAGAATTGCCTGTGCCACTGATTTAATGAGAACTTCTTTCCATCCCGCCGACAAAAGCTTTTCCAACCAACCCTTGACCCTGTTCCATACCCAGTTTTTTAGAAACTTGAAAGCCCCATTCTTGCAATTTCCAACATCTGATGGCATTCCCAGATATTTATCAGAAAGAGACTCATTTGGGATATTCAAAGCATTCTTTACCTCAGTTTTTAAAGAGGATCGGCAACCCTTACTGAAGAAAACCGAGGATTTTGCAAGGTTTATCCTTTGACCCGAGGCATTGCAATAGTTTTCCATTAAGGCAGACAACTCATTTGCTCCAACAGAACTGGCTTTGACAAACAACAGGCTATCATCAGCAAATAACAAGTGGCTTACAGGCGGAGCCGTTTGAGCAACTTGAATTCTAGTGAGGTGCGATGATTCATCTTGGGTTTTTAAGAGGCACGAAAGGCCCTCTGCTGCAATCAAAAACAGGTATGGAGAAATTGGGTCTCCTTGACGGATTCCTCTTGTGGGAGAAAATTGTTCAAGCTTACCACCATTGAACATAACCGAAAACTTGACAGATGTTATTATCCTCATAACAGAAGCAATCCAGGATGGTGCAAACCCCATCTTGGTCATAATGGCTTCCAGATAATTCCACTCAACACGATCATACGTCTTCATCATGTCAGAGTTTAACAACACAAAATCTATTCCTTTGAGCTTTGTTTCTCTTCATAAAATGCAAGCATTCATAAGCAGTAATAATGTTGTTAGTGATCAAGCGCCCAGGAACAAAGGCCGACTGCTCTTCAGAGATGATGTCAGGAAGGATTTGTTTCAGCCTATTAGATAAAACCTTGGAAGCAATTTTGTAAAGTACATTGCACAAGCTAATAGGTCTGAACTGAGCGAGGTTAGTGGGGTCCTTCACCTTTGGGATTAGAACTAGGATAGTCTCATTTATCATCTCCGGGCTCTCCACTCCTCGAAGAATACGGAGCACAACATTGGTAACTTCCGTGCCACATAGTTCCCAGTGCCTCTGGAAAAAATGCATCGGGTATCCATCAGGACCCGGATCCTTAGTTGGATACATCTGGAAGAGAGATGTTTTCATCTCATCCCCCATGTAAGGCGCTGTGAGACCTGCATTCATGGCATGTGTAACCTTCACCGGGACGGAATTAAGCACTGTATCCATACCTGCTGTGCCCTCCGATCTGAATAAATTCTTGTAAAATTCATTAGTGAGTGCAGCCATCTCAGCCTGGTCGTTTGTTACTGAACCGTCTGGGCGCTCGAGTGACTTGATGGTATTCTTGCGCCGACGCATACTAGCTCGCCTCTGGAAGAATTTAGTATTCTTATCCCCATCCTTGAGCCAGTCCACCCTGGATCTTTGCCGCTGCATCATCTCCTCCATGTGGTAGAGCTCGATGAGGCGATCCGTCATTTTTATCTCTGCATGTGATGGCGATACTCTTTGAGGGTCATTCTGTAAAACAGCTAACTCCTATTTCAGCTTTTTTATCTCCTTCGCCACACAACCAATAGTTTCCCCACTCCACTGTTTTAATGATGCAGACAAATTACTGAGTTTCCTGCTCATCTCCTCGACTGTCTGACCATCGGGTGCGCCATTCCACATAGCCTGGAGAGAAGAACCGAAGTCCTCATTCCTCTCCCAATATACCTCATATCGAAACAGTTTCGCTGATGCTTGCGCCGGGATGATAGGCTCTAGCTGCAGCCTGATCGGGCAATGATCCGCCGCCGCCCCGGTTTCATGGCTTAGTATCGCATGTGGAAACATCGTGGTCCAATCTGTATTGGCCAAGGCTCTATCCAGACGAACCCGGCAATAACCACCACCTCCCGTCTTCTTCTCAAACGTCCATTGTTTCCCGTGATATCCGAGATCAATCAGTGCACAAACATCGACGACATCCCGAAACCCTTGGTTTTGCGATCGCCTCCTTTGTCCCGCTCCCACATGCTCGTGGGGGTGGAGAACTTCGTTGAAGTCTCCTATACATAGCCATGGCAGAGAGCTCGCTGACACCAATGACTTGAGAAGGTCCCAAGTCTTATATCTGTCCGCCACCTGTGCTTCACCGTATACACAAGTGGGGCGCCATTCGTCCTGATTCGGGACAGACACGATTGCATCAACATGGTACTCCGAATAACCAAACACATCAAGTTTTATTCCATCATTCCAAAACAAACCGATACCGCCACTGCGGCCCACACTGCTAACTGCATAAGCATGATTAAAACCTAAAGTACCAGCAAGACTTTTGACACGTGCTTTTGAGATTTGTGTTTCCACTATACATAGCACTGTCGGGGCAAATTGCTTCGCTAAGTCACGAAGCTCTCGAATTGTCGCGGCTTTGCCTGCACCGCGACAATTCCAACATAGTAGATTCATTGTGCCCGGCGATCCTCCCCGCAGGAGGCCGCCGATTTTGCATCATTGGGTTTAACTGGAGCAGTTCCCTTCTTCTCTATGTTCTTGTCTGTGTTGGTACGCAGCCGCTTCTGCTCTTGCTTAGAGGATGGGCTCTCTGGAGTTAATGTACTGGGCGGGAGTGCCGACAATGGTTTCTGAGCCGTACGGAGGGACGGTCCGCCCAAAGGAAGTTGCTGATCCGACGACCTCTTCATGTTGTCGCCAGCGTCATCCATCACTGCATCAGGATCCATCTCTTCCCCAGTCGCATTGCTTGTTGGCACCTGCGTCCGGCCAGCCGTGCCACCGCCATGATGGCCACCCCTTCTGCCTCGACCACGCCCTCCTCTTGGGCCTATCCATGTCCTCATCTGCCAGCTTGCACAGAGATCCTTGAAGTATAGAGCAGATGGGGGGTGTACCCCATTACCGTGCTCCTTATAGACATGTCCGAGGTGGCCACAGATAGCACACCAATCTGGTAAACGTTCATACCTCACCCGATAGATCTGCCTCTTAGAGTCACGGACCATAGAGACCGCGTTCTTGAGAGGTTTATGCACATTGATTCTCACCCAGATTCTACAGAATTTTCCGGCAAAGTCTTGTGTCAGGGGTTCAGTAAACATAACTTGGCCAACCTTAGCAGCTAATGCAGGAACAAGATGGGCATACAGATCCGGCACGTCATGGATCTGCACCCAAATATTGAGGTAGTCCAGGTTGACCAAAGTAGGCTTGGTGATTCCATCATAATGCTCCAAAATCACGGTGTTGCCTCTAAAGTTCCAAGGTCCATCATTCATCACCCATTCCCAATCGTCAAGGCAGAAAAACTACAGCGTGTAGCGATTTTCCTCCAAGGGACGGAACTTCACTTCATGCTCTAGATCCCAGGCTGATCGCATGTTCTTGAAAAACCAGTACTGGCTATAGGGTTTAGTGATATGAACCCTACAGACCGCCATCCATCTTACTACCTCTGGTGGAGCTTCTTTATCATCAAAAACAACGTCATCTAGGTCTTCTTCTCGAAGCCCTAGTTCAGCCATCAGTTGCTCTACGTTCGCCGCGGATGAGGAACTAGACGCCTCCGTCCGATCTTTCCCCAGCGATGCCATCGTGAACCCTAGCCCGAGTTGAAAATCGATCGGGCTTGTTGAAGCTGACCCAAAACTCCCCTTGCCCCAACCGGTGTCGATCAAGGTCGAGCAGGGATACAAGATGCCCCCCCTAGTCAGCCTGAATCAAACTTCAGTTGGGTAGATCGGGGCGGGAAGGGGAAGAACTCGACGACGGCGACGGAGTCGCCTCGGGAGAAAAAAGCCCTAACGAGAGGGGAATTACCTTGCTCTCATTAATAGTTCTAATGCGCCTAAAGGCCACTTACATTAATAATAAATTAAAAAACATAACAAAGAAAAAACAACTGCGGCAGCCGGCGGATCAAGGGCGAATGTAGGCATCCTCGTCCTCGTTGGTGAGGTCAGACATACTCCGCCGTCTACGCCCAGGGAAAGCCTTGCTGGAAGGTAGTCCGAGCCGCCACTTGCTGGGCCGCATCAGCACCTGCTGCTGCGCATGCGCTGCCTACTCCACGAGCTCACGCCGTTGTGCCTCCCACTCCAGGACATGCCAACATACTCCGGAAGATCTATATCTAGGGTTTGCCTGGAATGGCTAAAGCGAGGTGACGATGATTGCAACGACTAAGCCTTCGAGAAGGAAACAACGCCTAAAACACCGTCATCGTTCGTCATAACCGAAATCGGCGCGGTTTTTCATCAACAGTCGCGCCACTCCGAACCAGCAGCTGGCTGGATCCGTACGAAGCCGCGCCATGGAGGCTCATGTAGCCGCCAGGACACCGGCAGGGAACCATGGACCATCGACACCACATCAAAATTATAGATGTGGGTTGCCCATCACAAAGCAAACATTTTCAAGAAAATCTCAAGACAAGTGAGCCATTGTTCAAAATGATCCCTGACAAAAGAAAACAATCCTTGCAAAACCACATGCAAAAGGATAAATGAAAACATAAACTGAAAATAAGATATAGAGATGCAGCTAGTTCTTGCAAAGTGCCTGATTCACAATTTAAGCCCATTATCGATTGACATGAAAAGTATAACCACCGAGCTGCTAAAATAGAGAATTTGACTGTTCGTGAGTCTACGACTAGATTTAGAGGAAACAACGTTGGTTGCAATCAATGTTTGCCTATTGCCAACAAAAATGGCATCGTATGGACATTTGATAAAATGCCACGTTTTACTTTGCCTTTGATAAAACGCGACGCATTATGTCAATGATATGTGGGGTTGCCATATGTCAATGGCACCATGCGTGCTATTTTATCAAAGGCAAACTAAATCCTGGCACCATCAAACTTCAGCGGCAGCTCAAACTTCAAGCCAGAGTATCTTCACTCTTCAGGAGGGATGGGATGTCTACCAAACATCCGTATCAGCATCCTCTGATGCGAAAATTGGTCCTGTAGAGAGAGATTATGGGCGGTGCAATCGCGATGTATTGATCGGTGCACCAGGCACATATATATAAGTACAGAGGTGGGCCACAACCTCAACTATACAAGGAAAACAGGAGGTGGGCCCTACACACACATATACACGTACACAATATACTCAACACCCCCCCGCAGTCGAAGCGGCGCCAGTGACGCAGAGACTGGAACGAAACTCCTCAAAGGTGGAAGTCGGCAGTCCCTTCGTCATCACATCAGCGAACTGCTGAAAGCGATCGGCACATGGAGAACCCGCATGCGCCCAAGAGCCACCTGCTCGCGCCGAAGTGAATGTCCAGCTCGATGTGTTTCGTCCGGCGATGATGAACGGGGTTGGCGGAGAGGTACACCGCAGAGACGTTGTCGCAGTAGACAACCGTAGCTTGGGAGACATCGTGATGTAGCTCCTGAAGTAATCGCTGGCCGGTGCACTCGGCGACAGCGTTGGCCACAGCTCGGTACTCAGCCTCGGCGCTAGAGCGCGAAACCGTGGGTTGTCGCTTGGACGACCACGAGACGAGGGAAGGACCGAGGTAGACGCAGTAGCCAGAGGTGGACCGGCGAGTGTCGGGGCAGCCGGCCTAGTCTGCATCGGAGTAGGCCACCATCTCCAAAGAAGCGGACGCCGTGAGTGTCAACCCAAGGGACATCGTGCCGCGGATGTAGCGAAGGACCCGCTTCACGAGAGTCCAGTGAGAGTCACGAGGCGTGCATGTGGAGACACACCGCTGGACAGCATCTCAAGATCCGGTCCGGTGAGAGTCAAATCAAGAGCGCCGACAATAGACCGGTAGAATGGAGCATCCGACGCAGCGAACCTCAAGAGCAAAAACCTTGGCCTTCGTGTCAACAGGAGTAGCAACCGGATGGCAGTTGATCATGCCAGCACGCTCAAGAAGCTCATGGACATACTTCATTGATGAAGAAAGAAGCCGTCCGGCGCCGAACGACCTCAATGCCAAGGAAGTAATGGAGAGCACCCAAGTCCTTGATAGCGAACTCGTCACGCAGCCGCAGAGTGATCTGGCCAAGAACGGCCGCGAAGGAGGCTGTCGAGATGATGTCGTCGACGTAGAGCAGCAAATATGCAGTGGTGTCACCGTGGCGATAGACAAACAGTGAGGCGTCCGAGCGAGTGACGCTGAAGCCCAATGTCTGAAGAAACCCGGCGATCCGCTGGTACCAGGCGCGGGGTGCCTGCTTGAGCCCGTAAAGAGAGCGCGACAGCAGGCACACGTGGCCGGGCAATGAGGCGTCGACGAAACCGGTGGGTTGCTCACAAAACACCTGCTCCTCAAGATGGCCGTGGAGGAAGGCGTTGGAGACATCCATCTGGTGAACAGGCCAGCCGCGAGAGACGGCGAGCTGGAGGACAGTGCGGATCGTGCCCGGTTTGACAACCGGGGCAAACGTCTCCGTGAAGTCGACTCCAGCGCGCTGGCGGAAACCGCGGACCACCCAGCGAGCCTTGTAGCGCTCAAGTGAACCGTCTGAGCGGGTCTTATGACGGAAGACCCACTTGCCGGTGATGACGTTGGCGCGAGGAGGCCGGGGCACCAGAGTCCAGGTGCGGTTCCGCTGGAGAGCGTCGAACTCTTCCTGCATCGCCGCAAGCCGTGAGGATCACGAGGGCGGCGCGGGCGACGCAGGAATGGGTGACGGCTCCGCGGCGAGGCGGCGAGGACGCACTCATCACGCTGAGTACCGGAGGCTCAGGCGTGAATGCCAAAGACGAGCTCGAGTGATGTGGCGGACGGGGCCACCGAGGCCGGGCGAGGCGGGCGGCGAGGCGGCCGGCGAGGAGGCCACCGTGAGGAGGCGCGCCGAGGTGGCCGACGAGGAGGCGGCCGACCAGCGCGCCGAGGCCGGGCGAGGCGGCCGCGAGGCGGCGGGCGAAGGGGCGGCGGCGAGGCCGGGCGAGGCGGCCGGGCGGCGAGGCTGCCGGGCGGCCGGTGAGGCGGCCGACGACGTGTCGGCGAAGAGGCGCCCGAGTCGGGGGCGGCGGGTGAGGGCGGGGCGTCGGCCGTGGAGGGCGCCGACAGTAGGGCCAATGGACCGCCAAAGCCCGGAGGCGGTCCACGAACTAGGCGGGCTCGTCCACCTGACGAGGTCGTCGATGAGCCGCCGGTGGCCGGCGGTGACGAGACGACGAGGGGTGCCTGCTGCTGAAACGGGAAGACCATCTCATCAAAGTAAACGTGTCTGGAGGTGAAAACACGGTGAGAGACTGGATCGTAGCAGCGGTAACCCTTAGTGTTAGGTGGGTAGCCGAGAAAGATGCAGGCGACGGAGCGGGGTGCGAGCTTATGAGGCGCAGTGGCAGCGATGCTATGGTAGCACAGGCAGCCGAAGATGCGAAGCCCTTCATAAGAGGGAGGTGCACCGAATAGAAGATGGTGAGGTGTAAAGTTCCCGCGAGTACGACATGGACGGATGTTGATGAGAAGAGAAGCGGTGGCAAGAGCGTCAGGCCAAAAGCGCGGGGGCACATTGGCGTGAAAGAGAAGAGTCCGAACGCAGTCATTAAGAGTGCGGCGATGCGCCAACACGACCGCTTACGCTGCGAGGTGTACGGGCAAGTGAGACGAAAAATCGTGCCATGTGTGGCGAGAAGATCGCGGACAGCGGTGTTGTCAAACTCCTTCCCGTTGTCTGTCTGCAACGCAAGAATGGGCCGGCCAAACTGCGTGCGGACATAAGAGTAGAAACCGACAAGCGTGGAGATGACGTCCGACTTGCGGCGCAACGGGAAGGTCCACACATAATGCGAAAAATCATCAAGGATAACAAGATAATAAAGAAAGCCCGTATTACTGGCAACAGGAGATGTCCAAACATCACTATGAATCAACTCGAACGGGTACGATGCAACAAAGGAAGAAGGCCTAAATGGAAGGCGAGCATGTTTGCCAAGGCGGCATGCATGACACGAGTGATCCTCGTTCTTATTACACGTGAAAGAAAAACTCCGAAGTATGTGGCGAAGGGTGGCATGATTAGGATGACCCAAGCGAAGCGTGCAAAGATCCACTCCGTGGCGAGAGCGACGGGGCGGCGGAAGTGGTGGAGGCGGCGGAGTGAACTGGGTAGAGCTCGTCGGGCTGTCACATCGGTGGAGCACCATCCGCTATGGCGTCCCAATGTAAAAACCACAATCGTCAAATTCAACGGTCACCGGATTTTCACGTAAGAGAAACGAACGGAAACAAGATTTTTAATAAGATCAGGAGAAACAAGAATGTTAGACATGGATATAGGAGTGGAGTTAGACGGAAAATATGTATGTCCAATATGGGTGATAGGAAGAGAGGAACCGTCACCGACGGTGATGCGGTTGGAGGTGTGGACAGGGTGAGCGGTATGAAGGTTATCGGGGTGCGCCGCCATATGAGCGGTGGCGCCACCGTCCATGTACCACCGCCGCCGCCGTGTAGCTGGACGGAGAGGGGCGTGTGGAGAGCCGCCAGAGAGCCGGGTCCCACGGCACCGGGGAGAGACGGCAGACGTCGAGGGGCAGCAAGGGCGGCGCCTGGCGGCGGCTGTTGCCGTAGGGCGCCGCATAGGCTGCGGCGCGCGTAGTACGCCTGGTGTGACGGAGGCCGAGTGCCGAAAGACCCGAGTAGGAGCCCGTGGAACCGGCATGGAATAGGCGTGGGCGACGCCGTCCACGGGTTCGACCGGCGACACGGGCCGCCGCCCGAGGAGCCGGCTGCTGCTGGCGTGGCGCTCCTCCTCGAAAGCACCGCCACCGCCACCGCCGCCTCCTCTGGCAGCCACCCGGCGCCGCCGCGACGGCCTCCTCCATTGGCCGCCGGCTGGGGCGGCGGAAGGGGGCTGGCGGCGGCGGGCGGGAAGCCCGGGCGGAAAGGCGGGCGCCGCTGCGGCGGCGGCGGGCGAGGTTGTGGCGGGCCGAACCCCGGGTGCCGCAACAAGGGCAGTGTGGGTGGCGCGTCCGGGCCGCCCGCATCCGCGCGCCTCCAGCTTGAGGTACGCGACCACCTTGCCAAAGGTGGGCTCCGGAATGAGGGTGAGGTTGAGGCGGCGTTCCCAAGTCCTCGCTGAGGCCGCGGAGAGGGTGCCGATGAGGAGCTCGTCGCCGATCTTCTCCCCGGATCACGGAGCTCATCGGCGAGCTTCTTGAGGCGCATGCAAAATCATCGATGGACGAGTCAAGTTGCTGGCACCCGTAAAACTCACCATAGAGGAGGACCTTGCGCTGCAGCCGATTGCGGTGAAGAGGCCGTTGAGCTTGGTCCGCACCGCGTGGGCGCCGTCCTCGCTGCTCACCACGGTGTGGAAGATGTCGCTGGAGATGGTGAGGTAGAACCAGCGGATGATGGTGGCGTCGAGGATCATCCACCTCGTCGTGGATCATGAGCGCGAGTCCACGGTGCCGTCCACGTGGCCGTGAAGAAGGTACTCACGAACACGAAGCGAAAAATACCGCTTCCACGCGAGTAGGAGGCGGTGGTGTGGTCAAGCTTGACCGGACGCGCCATGGATGTTGAGATCGCGGACGAGGGTGACGCTGACCGCGAACGGGTTGAGACGGTAGAGGAGGAGGAGCTCATGATGGCGGCGGTGGTGGGGTGAGGGCGCGCGCTGGGGACAGGGAGGGCACGCGCGCTGGGTGGGAAGTGGTCGGCGGCGGCGGCGTCCTTGGGAGAGGAGGCGGCGGCGGCGGCGCTGGTGGGGCGGGCGGAGGCGGCGGGGCGGGCGGGCGCGCAGCGCGGACGGGAGGAGGCGGCGGGTGTAGCGGAAGCGGCGGCGGCGACGGCTCGATCGGGCGGCGGCGGCGGCTGCGGGCGGTGGGCAGGTCGCGCGGCGGTGATTAGCGAGCGCGGCGGCGGCCTAGGATGTGGCGGCGGCGGCGGCGGTTAGTGACGGCGGCGGCGGGAGGCGGCGGCGGCGGCGGCGGGCGGCGGCGCAGAGGCGCGGGCGGCGGCGGCGCGCAGAGAGCAAGGCGGCGGCGGCGGGCGGTTAGGGTTAGGACCATACTGCGATAGATACCATGTAGAGAGAGATTATGGGCTGTGCAATCGCGATGTATTGATCGGTGCACCAGGCACGTATATATAAGTACAGAGGTGGGCTACAACCTCAACTATACAAGGAAAACAGGAGGTGGGCCCTACACACACATATACACGTACACAATATACTCAACAGGTCCTGATGAATGATACCTGCCACGTTGCTATTCTGCTGGGGAACATACCCTGGAATATGTACGAAATAACATTAGTCCACTGGGGAACACATAATCAATATGGTGTTGTAAGTTGGTTCAGTTAAGACGAAGATACAACGGAAATCAACGACGATAGTAGGAAAATCACGGTACTATCCATGGTTTAACTAAAACATAATAATACCTGGTTGAGCAGCAGCAGCATGGTGTGTGAATCCTGAGCCTGGCGGCATGCCATACACTGGAGCAGGTGGAAGTGAATGGAAAGGCCTACAACCACCAGAAACCACCGAGCTGTTAGGATATACTCCACCATTCTCAATGCATGGCAGTGGCGTCGAGCCAAACATATGCACTGACCTTTCAATCATGTTCAGATACCCCTTTCTGAACATGAACGTGCTACATGCCCCAAGCATGAAAGGCTCGTCGCAATCCTCGCCATCTCCTCTCTTGTTGTTGTAGCCTCGGCACCCACTTCCCCCGGCCTTCCTCCCATCCTCCGGAGGACTCCTTCGCCTCTACCTCCTCCGAGTACCGCTACTTGGGAGGAGGTCATTGCTTTCGGAGGGATCCCAGACCCGGTCTCCGAGGGGAGACGGATGAGCTCTCGTCTCCAGGACCTTCCGGAGGTTGATGATATGCAGCAACGGTGCGCTATGAGGGCGGCCAAGCTTCGTGACATTGAGGTCACAACCGGCATGTCAGTCAACTTATTCAATTCTATTTTGCATTTTTCTAAGGATGAGATTATTAATAATGCAAACCAAGTAGGGGTTTCGCTTGGGAATAACAATTCTGAAATTACAAACTCAGTTAACGATCTCCTAAATTTGGAAGCGGAACGTGCTTTAGAACCCATTAGAAACCTAGCGGCAGTAAGACCCATGAATGATGCTGAGATTGATGCATTGGGGGTAAGAGTGCTTGACCATTTTTGTGCGGATCTTGTTCCTCCAACTGCCGAGTCCGAGGAGGAGGAACTCAGTGTGGAGGATGTAGTGATTCCACCACCAGAGCCCGGTTATGAGGACCGGACGGCGGTCAATAGTATTCCAAAACGTAAGTGGAAGCGGAAGGTGTACCCCGCATCCGCGGTACGTAGGAGCGCTAGGATTCGTACGGCCAAAAAATTCCATGATGACCTATGAAAGGAATATTCTGGAATAGCAGAGGTCTCAAGGACTTGGCTAAACGAAGGTTTCTCGCTGAGGCGTCTTTAGAGCACCGATTAGATTTCATTGCCCTCTCTGAAACTGGTCGGGATAATTTTGCGCCACAGTTTCTTAGCACACTTTCGGGAGGTGTAGATTTCGATTGGCATTGCCTTCCTCCAAGAGGGAGATCAGGTGGCATCTTGCTTGGTGTGAGATGTGATTCCCTTGAAGTACGTAGCGTTGTGATGGGAGACTTCGCGGTCAAATTTCGGGTTAGGTCTAAAGCAGATGGGTTTAACTGGGTTCTTGTGGCGGTGTATGGGGCCGCACAACCTGAGCTTAAACCGGAATTTCTGGCTGACCTGGTTCGTATTTGCGGGTCTGAGCAACTCCCAATTTTGGTTGGGGGGGACTTTAACATCATTCGGAGGAGAGAGGAAAAGAATAACGATAACTTTGACGGAAGATGGTCTTTTATGTTTAACACCATCATTGAGAGTTTGGATCTGAGAGAGATCGAGCTTTTTGGTCGACAGTTTACCTGGGCCAACTCTTTACCTAATCCGACGTATGAGAAGTTGGATCGGGTACTAGCAAGTGCCGAGTGGGAACAGAAGTTCCCTCTCGTGACGGTTCAGGACCTCACGCGCAGGATCTCGGACCACACGCCTTTGTTCGTAGACTCAGGCGAGCCCAGACATGTGGGAAACAAAAATACCTTCTCCTTCGAAATGGCATGGTTTGAACGAGAAGGTTTCCTAGATCTCGTAGCCAGGGAGTGGGCTACAGACGCAGGGGGCAGATCGTCTGTCGAGAGATGGCAGAATAAGATCATGCATTTGAGGAGTTTTCTCCGGGGATGGGCTAAGCACCTTAGTGGAGCTTATAAGATTGAGAAGGACAGACTTCTTGCTCTAGTACAATCCCTAGATATTAAAGCTGAATCAACGATTTTGCAACCTGCTGAATTGCATTTTAAGCTCGATGCGGAGAAGAGGCTGAAGGAACTTCTCCGCGAAGAAGAGTTGAAGTGGGCGTTGAGAGCTAAGGTTCGCAAAGTGATCCAGGGGGATGCGAACACTCAATTCTTTCATCTCATTGCTAATGGCAAACACAGAAAGAAGAGAATTTTCCAGCTTGAGCAAGACGAAGGCACAATTGTTGGTCATGATAATCTGAAACTTTACATCACCGAGTATTACAAGCAGTTATTTGGACCTCCGGAGGATAGTGCTGTGTCCCTCGATGAGTCCAGGAATGAGGATGTGCCTCAACTAACTGCTGCTGATAATGCTATTTTGGTTGCTCCGTTTACGGAAAAGGAGGTTTTTGATGCCATCTCACAGATGGAGAACAATAAGGCTCCCGGGCCTGATGGGTTTCCGGCGGAGTTCTATAAAAAATGCTGGCATATTATTAAGGGGGATCTATTACCTATGTTCCATGATCTTTTTGCTGGACGGCTTCAACTTTTTCACTTAAATTTTGGAACAATAACACTACTACCAAAGAAGACCGATGCTCTGAGGATTGAGCAGTTCAGGCCTATATGCCTTTTGAATGTTTGTTTCAAAATTTTTACCAAGGTGGGGACCAATGGCTCACACAGATTGCGCATTCTGTGGTGCAGCAGTCCCAGACAGCTTTCATGCCGGATAGAAACATCCTGGAGGGGGTGGTGGTCTTGCATGAAACTCTCCATGAAATCCATTCAAAGAAACTAGATGGAGTTATCTTTAAAGTGGATTTCGAGAAAGCGTACGATAAAGTTAAGTGGCCTTTCCTACAACAAGCATTGCGTATGAAAGGTTTCGACGAGGTATGGAGAAGCCAGGTTGAATCTTATACGCAAAAGGGGAGTGTTGGAATTAAAGTGAATGACGACATCGGTCATTACTTCCAGACACACAAGGGCCTACGGCAAGGGGATCCGATGTCCCCTATTTTGTTCAACATTGTTGTGGACATGTTGGCAATTTTGTTAGGAAGAGCCAAGGAGGCTGGCCAAGTGGGAGGCTTGGTGCCTCATTTAGTGGATGGAGGAATTTCCATTCTTCAGTACACTGATGATACTATCATCTTTATGGAGCATGACTTGGTAAAAGCAAGAAATATGAAGCTGCTGCTATGTTTGTTTGAACAATTGAGTGGGATCAAAATTAATTTCCACAAAAGCGAATTGTTCTGCTTTGGTAGAGCCAAGGAGGAACAAGAGGCCTACAAACAATTGTTTGGGTGTGGTTTGGGGGAGTTGCCATTCACATACTTAGGAATTCCTATCCACCACCGTAGGCTTACGAACAACGAATGGAAGTGTATTGAGGATCGATTTGAAAAGAAACTAAGTTGCTGGAAGGGTAAGCTCATGTCCTATGGAGGCCGTTTAATTCTTATTAATTCGGTTCTCACGAGCATGCCTATGTTTCTTTTGTCTTTTTTCAAAGTCCCAGTTGGTGTAAGGAAAAGGCTGGACTTCTATCGATCGCGTTTCTTTTGGCAGGGAGATGAGCTAAAAAGAAAATACCGTTTAGCAAAGTGGGATATCATCTGTAGACCGAAAGACCAAGGGGGGTCTCGGGATTGAGAATCTTGAAGTTAAGAACAGATGCCTTCTCAGTAAGTGGTTCTGGAAGTTATCTACCAGAACTGACGCCACTTGGGCACAAATCCTTCGTAATAAGTATCTTCAAACCAAAACGTTGTCTCAGGTCACGGTAAGAACAACTGATTCACCCTTTTGGAAAGGGCTTATGAAAGTTAAGCTTTCATTGTTTCAGAGGACAAAGTATATTGTTGGTAATGGTGCCAGCACGAGATTCTGGGAGGATACTTGGCTCGGAGGTGTGCCCCTTGCAATCCAATACCCGTCGTTATATCGTATTGTCCAACGACGCGAGGCTTTTGTTGCAACGGTCTTTCATTCGACCCCCCTTAATATTCAGTTTAGAAGGCCGTTAGTGGGCAATCGTTGGGAGGATTGGCTACATCTAGTTAGGAGACCGATGAATGTCCAACTTTCACAACAACCCGATAAATTACGCCGAATCTCACTAGGTCCGTGAATTTACGCTAAATCAATGTATGTTGATGTCATCAATTCGAGCTCGATTCCTAGCTCCAAGCATGTGTGGGATGTCAAAGTTCCTTTGAAGATCAAAGTGTTTATGTGGTTTCTACACAAACAAGTTATCTTAACAAAGGACAATTTGACAAAGCGTAATTGGACAGGGCCTACTAGGTGTAGTTTCTGTGATCGGGGTGAAACAATTAAACATCTTTTTTTTGATTGCCCACTAGCTAGAATTCTATGGACAACTATCCATATTGCTTTCAATATTCCTCCACCGAATTCGGTTAACATGTTATTTGGAACATGGCTAAACAGGGTAGAGCCCGGGTTAGCAAGACATATTCGCGTGGGGGTGTGCGCCTTAGTGTGGGCGCTTTGGAATTGCAGAAATGATCTGGTCTTTAACAGAACAACAAACATTCATTTTTGCAGGTTATCTTCGAGCTACGGCGCTACTCCGCTCTGGTCGCTACTCACTCCGACGGAGGCGTGGAGCGTTTGGTTATCGGATCTACCCGATGGGAGACGGTAGCTCGGGATATCTTCAACCGGTTTGGATGGAGGTCATGTAATAGGATAGGCAATTAGTTTACCTGTCTATTTTCGAGCCAACCGGTTGTGGTTTATCTTTTTTAGCTAGCTTGTGTATCTAGCCTTTTGGTTCTGTGTGAGCCGTTATCTCTTTTTTTCTGTTATTGCGGAGACTTTTAGACATTGTTGAACCTTTTTATTAATAAAATGACCGTATGCATCATGCTGATGCAGAGGCCGGGGATCACCCCTTTTCGAAAAAAGAAAAAAAAGGATAGTCCTCTTTGCGGAAGTAGGCTTCATCGACCTGATAAAGATCAGAATCCGTGGCAAGTCTTAGAAGGTCCCACTTGTAGTGTTTTCTCTTGTGGGTGACATGAACTTCGCCGCAAGGACAAAGGAGGTGGCTCGCGCTTTCGAAGAAGACCTTCACTACCTTTTTTTTCTTCGAAACGGAGGCAAAAGAATTGCCTCGTCGATTAATTAAGAAGAAGAAAATTTCCCGGTTAATGTACGGAAAACCGGGCTAAAACCGATACAATCAGACCATAATTGGGTTACTCATCAATCATGACCCCACAAGCACTCGTGCAACCCGCCAAACCCTCCTAACACGCAATAACTCCTCACGCTTGTACACCACAATTTTGAACCCGACAAGAACATCCCAACAAAAGATAGTGGACCACACCGAAACCACATATGACGACCCAAACCATGAGGATGAGCCGAGGGACGGGGAATCATCCATTAAGTAGCTGCGGGCGCGGCGCCACTCTTTTTGCCTTTGCACCTTGGTGGCTTCTCCTTCACTATACCAGACCGAGGGCAATCACTCGCCTTCTTGTATTTGCCCTTGAATGTCGTTCCCGTCAGGAGGCAAGCAATCGCCCTTCCAGTTCCAGGGCTAACAGTCTCCACGCTAGCGAGCAAGTCACAAAGCTCTTTTGCAAAGAGAGCATTGGAATTATCCGTCGGCGGGGGTGGAATGAGTGCAGAAGCCACATGTGAGTGCGCAGCCGAGTTCACCTCACTCGACTCACATGTCAAGGTTGAATCATGTCCCTCACACGTGGTTGCTTGCGTGTCCACCATCATATGCTCCACTGATAGAGGTGAATCAGAGCTAGCACATAACACTTGAAGCTCGGGCATCACCTACAGCACCGGAGGCACAACCACGGGAATGGTCCCGCCCTCAACGGCGGTGGCCACTCCTGCCGTGCTGAGCGCCGGCTGCCCGCCGCCTCCCGCTCCAGCTCCCGCGTCAGCTCTCGCCGCGGCCGCCCTCGCCTCCCGCCGCGCCGACCCAACCGTCCAAGGGCGTACCTTCACTACCTTTTGGTGTTCCCTGGAGCACGAAGCTATTGGTTAATAGGATTGAAGTGACAAGCGATTGCAAGTAAAAAGAAATAACATGCTATAACCTTTATTCACTAAACATAGATACAAAATGTTTACCAAAACCAGGGAAATGCAGCTTCTTGTGGTAAAAATCCCACCAGCCAACATTCTATGGCACATGTCTGGAAACGCATCTATCATGATCCCTCATTTTTAACGTGTTACTATTCTGGGGGGAAAACTTCATTTCTACTCCTATAACTACCGTGCTTGGTTCGGCTTGAATCCAATCGAGCCCGATTTTGGATAGTACTGTTGAATTTCTGACTTTTCAAATTATGTGAAAAAATAAACTCAAATGCTATATATGGGACGATAACATGAACAAAATTATAAAAGATATAACTATCTTTGTGTTGTGAAATAGTGACGAGAGTTAATAACTTATCTCTTGTCTTCTTAGCGTGAAACACAAATTTCTCTTTTCTCAAAATAGGCTTTCGTCTCGCTATATTAATATAGCAACCACCAGAGAGTTCCATGCTGGGGCAGACAGCACAATCATGCCCAAAAGAAAAAACAAGAGAAAACAAGAGAAAAAAATGCGAGCAACACCGCCTCAACAAAAGCTGCAGTATCCCGCGCAACCACTGCGCCCACCGGAGAATTCCACCACACTCCAATGCCATTGAATCGCCGTGTACCAAGCAACACCTTCAAGGACTGCGACAACAACAACGCTGCTGCCCGAGCGAGTCTTAGGATTTCTCCCGGAAAGCGGAGGGGAGTGGGGGGAGAGGTACAACCGACGCCCATCAAGAAGGGTGGTAGAGATTTCTCCCTACCCCTCGCAATGAGTCATCCACAATGATCATTTGTATGTCATACAAAAATGAAAAGAGAATCTATCTATTTCTTGTCAATTTTCCATATGATACAAGTTGACATGTTTTTGAATGAACATTGGTTAGTTGTCATATCATAGCATTCATTATATTCATGATTTTTTTCATATCTTCTAGAAACCTTGAAAAGTAACAGAAATAAATCTAAAACCATTTAAGGATTTAAAATTAACCAAAAAAGTAACGCACACACGTCGGCTGTCTCTCACGAGCGACATGTTCCTGGCTGCTCATTGCTAACCACTTGCATGGAAAAGCAACATCCAGTTCAATAAAAAATAAAACTGGTGACACTACCGCATTAAAAAGGGAAAACTTTGTTTTTGCCACTCTAGTTTTTGTCCACTTTGCTTATGCCACTCTAGAATTTGACATATCACTTTTGCCACTCTTAGCTTTTGACAATACATCACAAATGCCACTCTGTGGCAAAATCAATAATTTTTCATTCACTTTTGCCACTCTTAGATTTTGACAATGTATCACAATTGCCACTTGAAAATTATTGCTTTTGCCACGGAATGGCAATTGTCATGTATTGTTAAAAACTAAGAGTGGCAAAAGTGAAATGTCAAATTCTATAATAGCATAAGCAAAGTGGTCAAAAACTAGAGTGGCAAAAACAAAGTTTTCTCCGTTAAAAACCAACTAAGGGAACAAAAAATGTTATGTATACGAAACTATCTACCTGATTCACAATATGTTTTCATCATTGGATTCGTGTCAACGGGGGTTCAAAACTAAATCACATATGCATATGTTTCGGCAACAACAAAAATGTGGGAAATATGCCCTAGAGACAATAATAAATTAGTTATTATTATATTTCCTTGTTCATGATAATCGTTTATTATCCATGCTATAATTGTATTGATAGGAAACTCAGATACATGTGTGGGTACATAGACAACACCATGTCCCTAGTAAGCCTCTAGTTGACTAGCTCGTTGATCAACAGATGGTTACGGTTTCCTGACCATGGACATTAGATGTCGTTGATAACGGGATCACATCATTAGCAGAATGAGTGATGGACAAGACCCAATCCTAAGCCTAGCACAAAGATCGTAGTTCGTATGCTAAAGCTTTTCTAATGTCAAGTATCATTTCCTTAGACCATGAGATTGTGCAACTCCGGATACCGTAGGAATGCTTTGGGTGTACCAAACGCCACAACGTGGCGGGTGGCTATAAAGGTGCACTACGGTATCTCCGAAAGTGTCTGTTGGGTTGGCACGAATCGAGATCGATTTGTCACTCCGTAAACGGAGAGGTATCTCTGCCCACTCGGTAGGACATCATCATAATGTGCACAATGTGACCAAGGGGTTGATCACGGGATGATGTGTTACGGAACAAGTAAAGAGAATTGCCGGTAACGAGATTGAACAAGGTATCGGTATACCGACGATCGAATCTCGGGCAAGTACAATACCGTTAGACAAAGGGAATTGTATACGGGATCGATTGAGTCCTTGACATCGTGGTTCATCTGATGAGATCATCGTGGAACATGTGGGAGCCAACATGGGTATCCATATCCCGCTGTTGGTTATTGACCGGAGAACGTCTCGGTCATGTCTACATGTCTCCCGAACCCGTAGGGTCTACACACTTAAGGTTCGATGACGCTAGAGTTATAAAGGAAGTTTGTATGTGGTTACCGAATGTTGTTCGGAGTCCCGGATGAGATCCCGGACATCACGAGGAGTTCCGGAATGGTCCGGAGGTAAAGATTTATATATGGAAAGTTGTTGTTCGGGTTCCGGGAAAAGTTCGGGTTTTTCCGGTATTGTACCGGGAAGCTTCCAGAAGGTTCCGGAGGTCCGGAAATTGCTCCACCACGTCCAATACAGTAGCATGGGATGTAGGGGGGCACCCTAGCCTTAATGGGCTAGGGGCACCAGCCCCCCAAGGCCCATGCGCATGGGAAGGGGGAAACCCTAATGGGGAGGGCCTCCACTTGACTTGGGAGGCACTCCTCCCCCCTTGGCCGCCGCCCCCAACCCTATATGGGATCTAAGGGGGCCGCCCCCCTCTTCCCCCCACCTATAAATAGTGGAGGGGTGGGAGGGCAGCCGCACCCCAAGTTCTGGCGCAGCCCTCCCCCTCTCCCAAGTACTCCTCTTCTCCTTGGTGCTTGGCGGCCTCGCAGGATTGCCACGCTTCTCCACCACCACCACGCTGTCGTGCTGCTGCTGGACGGAGTCTTCCCCAACCTCTCCCTCTCTTCTTGCTGGATCAAGTCATGGGAGACGTCACCGGGCTGTACGTGTGTTGAACGCGGAGGTGCCGTCCGTTCGGCACTAGGATCTCCGGTGATTTGGATCACGACGAGTACAACTCCTTCAACCCCGTTCTCTTGAACGCTTCCGCTTAGCAATCTACAAGGGTATGTAGATGCACTCTCCTTCCCTCGTTTCTGGTTTCTCCATAGATAGATCTTGGTGACACGTAGGAAAATTTTGAATTTCTGCTACGTTCCCCAACAGTGGCATCATGAGCTAGGTCTATTGCGTAGATTCTTTGCACGAGTAGAACACAAAGTAGTTGTGGGCGTTGATTTTGTTCAATATGCTTACCGTTACTAGTCCAATCTTGATTCGGCGGCATTGTGGGATGAAGCGGCCCGGACCGACCTTACACGTACACTTACGTGAGACAGGTTCCACCGACTGACATGCACTTGTTGCATAAGGTGGCTAGCGGTGCCGGTCTTTCCCACTTTAGTCGGATCGGATTCGATGAAAAGTGTCCTTATGAAGGGTAAATAGCAATTGACATATCACGTTGTGGTTTTTGCGTAGGTAAGAAACGTTTGCTAGAAACCCATAGCAGCCACGTAAAACATGCAAACAACAATTAGAGGACGCCTAACTTGTTTTTGCAGGTATGCTATGTGATGTGATATGGCCAAGAAGAATGTGATGAATGATATGTGATGTATGAGATTGATCATGTTCTTGTAATAGGAATCACGACTTGCATGTCGATGAGTATGACAACCGGCAGGAGCCATAGGAGTTGTCTTTATTTATTGTATGACCTGCGTGTCATTTAACAACGCCATGTAATTACTTTACTTTATTGCTAACCGGTAGCCACAGTAGTAGAAGTAATAAGTTGGTGAGACAACTTCATGGAGACACGATGATGGAGATCATGATGATGGAGTTCATGGTGTCATGCCGGTGACGATGATGATCATGGAGCCCCGAAGATGGAGATCAAAAGGAGCAAAATGATATTGGCCATATCATGTCACTTTTTGATTGCATGTGATGTTTATCATGTTTATGCATCTTATTTGCTTAGAATGACGGTAGTAAATAAGATGATCTCTCATTAAAATTTCAAGAAAGTGTTCCCCCTAACTGTGCACCGTTGCGGAAGTTCGTCGTTTCGAAGCACCACATGATGATCGGGTGTGATAGATTCTTACGTTCACATACAACGGGTGTAAGCCAGATTTACACATGCGAAACACTTAGGTTGACTTGACGAGCCTAGCATGTACAGACATGGCCTCGGAACACAAGAGACCGAAAGGTCGAGCATGAGTCGTATAATAGATACGATCAACATGAAGATGTTCACCGATGATGACTAGTCCGTCTCACGTGATGATCGGACACGGCCTAGTTGACTCGGATCATGTAATCACTTAGATGACTAGAGGGATGTCTATCTGAGTGGGAGTTCATAAGATGAACTTAATTATCCTGAACATAGTCAAAAGATCTTTGTAAATTATGTCGTAAGCTCGCGCTTTAGTTCCACTGTTTAGATATGTTCCTAAAGAAAATATAGTTGAAAGTTGACAGTAGCGATTATGCGGACAATAGAAAGCTTATGTCCTTAATGCACCGCTCAGTGTGCTGTACCCCAAACGACGTCTGTGGATGTTGTGAATATTGGACATACATGTTTTGATAACTACGTGATAGTTCAGTTAAACGGTTTAGAGTTGAGGCACCAAAGACGTTTTTTGAAACGTCGCGGAACATATGAGATGTTTCGAGGGCTGAAATTGGTATTTCAGGCTCGTGCCCACGTCAAGAGGTATGAGACCTCCGACGATTTTCTTAGCCTGCAAACTAAGGGAGAAAAGCTCAATCGTTGAGCTTGTGCTCAGATTGTCTGAATGCGACAATCACTTCAATCGAGTGGGAGTTGATCTTCCAGAGATAGTGATGTTTCTCCAAAGTCATTGCCACCAAGCTGCTAGAGCTTCGTGATGAACTATAACATATTAGGGATAGATATGATGACCCTTCAGGTATTCGCGATGTTTGACACCGCGAAGGTAGAAATCAAGATGGAGCATCAATTGTTTATGGTTGGTGAAACCACTAGTTTCAAGAAGGGCAAGGGCAAGAAAGGATACTTCATGAAACGGCAAATCAGCTGCTGCTCTAGTGAAGAAACCCAAGGTTGAACCCAAACCCGAGACTAAGTGCTTCTGTAATAAGGGGAACAACCACTGGAGCAGAATTACCCTAGATACTTGGTAGATGAGAAGGCTGGCAAGGTCGATAGAAGTATATTAGATATACATTATGTTAATGTGTACTTTACTAGTACTCCTAGTAGCACCAGGGTATTAAGATACCGGTTCGGTTGCTAAGTGTTAGTAACTCGAAATAAAAGAGCTACGAAATAAACGGAGACTAGCTAAAGGGGAGCTGACGATATGTGTTGGAAGTGTTTCCAAGTTTGATGTGATCAAACATCGCACGCTCCCTCTACCATCAAGATTAGTATTAAACCTGAATAATTGCCATTTGGTGTTTGTGTTGAGCATAGACATGACTGGATTATGTCTATCGCAATACGGTTATTCATTTAAGGAGAATAATGGTTACTCTATTTATTTGAATAATACCTTCAATGGTCTTGCACCTAAAGGAATGGTTTATTGAATCTCGATCGTAGTGATACACATTTTCATGCCAAGAGATATAAGATAGTAATGATAGTACCACTTACTTGTGTCACTGCTATGTAAGTCATATTGGTGTAAAACGCATGAAGAAGCTCCATGTTGATGGATCTTTGGACTCACTCGTTTTGAAAAGTTTGAGACATGCGAACCATGTCTATTGCTGTATACGCATGAAAAAACTCCATGCAGATGGATCATTTGGACTCACTTGATTTTGAATCACTTGAGATATGCAAATCATACCACATGGGCAAGATGACTAAAAAGCCTCGTTTTTCAGTAAAATGGAACAAGATAGCAACTTGTTGGAAGTAACACATTTTGATGTGTGCAGTCCAATGAGTGCTGAGGCATGCAGTGAATATCGTTATGTTCTTACTTCACAGATGATTTGAGTAGATGTTGAGTATATTTACTTGATGAAACACAAGTCTGAAATATTGAATGGTTCAAGTAATTTCAGAGTGAAGTTGAACATCATCGTAACAAGAGGATAAAATGTCTATGATATGATCATAGAGATGAGTATCTGAGTTACGAGCTTTGGCACGCAATTAAGACATTGTGGAAATTGTTTCACAATTAATACCGCCTGGAACACCATAGTGTGACGGTGTGTCCGAACATCATAGTTGCACCCTATTGGATATGGTGCGTACCATGATGTCTCTTATCAAATTACCACTATCGTTCATGGGTTAGGCATTAGAGACAACCGCACTCACTTTAATAGGGCACCACGTAATTCCGTTGAGACGACACAGTTTGAACTATGGTTTGGAGAAACCTAAGTTGTCGTTTCTTAAAAGTTTGGGGCTGCGACGCTTATGTGAAAAGTTTCATCATGATAAGCTCGAACCAAAAACGGATAAATACATCTTCATAGGATACCCAAAATGGTTGGGTATACCTCCTATCTCAGATCCGGAAGCAAAAGTAATTGTTTCTAGAAACGGGTCCTTTCTCGAGGAAAAGTTTCTCTCGAAAGAATTGAGTGGGAGGATAGTGGAGACTTGATGAGGTTATTGAACCGTCACTTCAACTAGTGTGTAGCAGGGCACAGGAAGTTCTTCCTGTGGCGCCTACACCAATTGAAGTAGAAGCTTATGATAGTGATCATGAAGTTTCAGATCAAGTCACTAACGTACCTCGTAGGGTGACAAGGATGCGCACTACTTCAGAGTGGTACGCAATCCTGTCTTAGAGGTCATGTTGCTAGACAACAATGAACCTACGAGCTATGGAGAAGCGATGGTGGGCCCGGATTCCGATGAATGGCTCGAGGCCATAAAATCCGAGAAAGGATCCACGACTTTGGAAGAAATACTTGATGGTCGTAAGGCCGTTGGGTACAGATGGAATTTAAAAGAAAGACAGACAATGATGGTAAGAATCACCATTAATAAACTCGACCTGTCATTAAGATGTTTTACGACAAGTTCAAGGAGTTGACTACGGTGAGGCTTTCTCACTCGTAGCGATGCTAAGAGTCTGTTGGAAATGGATTAGCAGTTACTGCATTATTTATGAAGTTTTGCAGATAGAATGTCAAAACATTGTTTCCTCGACAACTTTCTTGAGGAAAGGTTGTATGTGATACAACCAGAAGGTTTTGACAATCTCAAGAACGCTAACAATATGCGTAACTCCAGAATCCTTCTAAGGACTGGAGTAAGCATCTCGGAGTTGGAATGTACGCTTTGATGTGATGATCAAAGATTTTCGGTTTATACAAAAGTTTATGAGAAACTTGTATTTCCAAAGAAGTGAGTGGGAGCGCTATAGAATTTCTAATGAGTATATGTTGTTGACACATTGTTGCTCAGAAATGATGTAGAATTTCTAAAAAGCATATAGGGTTATTTGAAAAGTATTTTTCAAGGGAAAACCTGGATTAAGCTACTTGAACATTGAGCATCAAGATCTATGAGGATAGATCAAAACCGCTTAATGGTACTTTCAAATGAGCATATACCTTGACATGATCTTGAAGGTGTTCAAGATGGACCAGTCAAAGAAGGAGTTCTTGCCTGAGATGTAAGGTACGAAGTTAAGACTTAAAGCTCGACCACGACAGAATAGAGAGAAAGGACGAAGGTCGTCCCCTATGCTTCAGACGTAGGCTCTATAGTATGCTATCTTGTGTATCGCGCACCGAAGTGTGCCTTGCCATGAGTCACTAAGGGGTACAAGAATGATCCAGAATGGATCATTGGACAATGTCAAAATTGTCCTTGGAGTAAATAAGGACATGTTTCTCGATTATGGAGGTGATAAAGAGTTCGGCGTAAAGGGTTACGTCGATGCAAGCTTTAACACCTATCCGAGTGACTCTGAGTAACAAACCGGATACGTATAGTGGAGCAACCAATTGGAATAGCTCCAAGTGGAGCGTGGAAGCAGCATTGACAGAATGACCTAGAGATTTGCGAAGTACATACGGATCTGAAAGTTGCAGACCCGTTGACTAAAACCTCTCTCACAAGCAAAACATGATCAAACCCCAGAACTCATTGAGTCTTAATCACATGATGATGTGAACTAGTTTAATGATACAAGTAAACTCTTTGGATGTTGGTCACATGATGATGTGAACTAGATTATTGACTCTAGTGCAAGTGGGAGACTGTTGGAAATATGCCCTAGAGACAATAATAAATTAGTTATTATTATATTTCCTTGTTCATGATAATCGTTTATTATCCATGCTATAATTGTATTGATAGGAAACTCAGATACATGTGTGGGTACATAGACAACACCATGTCCCTAGTAAGCCTATAGTTGACTAGCTCGTTGATCAACAGATGGTTACGGTTTCCTGACCATGGACATTGGATGGCTATAAAGGTGCACTACATGTATCTCCGAAAGTGTCTGTTGGGTTGGCACGAATCGAGACTAGGATTTGTCACTCCGTGTAAACGGAGAGGTATCTCTGGGCCCACTCGGTAGGACATCATCATAATGTGCACAATGTGACCAAGGGGTTGATCACGGGATGATGTGTTATGGAACGAGTAAAGAGACTTGCCGGTAACGAGATTGAACAAGGTATCGGTATACCGATGATCGAATCTCGGGCAAGTACAATACCGTTAGACAAAGGGAATTGTATACGGGATCGATTGAGTCCTTGACATCGTGGTTCATCCGATGAGATCATCGTGGAACATGTGGGAGCTGTTGGGGAACGTAGCAGAAATTCAAAATTTTCCTACGTGTCACCAAGATCTATATAAGGAGAAACTAGCAACGAGGGAAGGAGAGTGCATCTACATACCCTTGTAGATCGCTAAGCGGAAGCGTTCAAGAGAACGGGGTTGAAGGAGTCGTACTCGTCGTGATCCAAATCACCGGAGATCCTAGTGCCGAACGGACGGCACCTCCGCGTTCAACACACGTACAGCCCGGTGACGTCTCCCATGCCTTGATCCAGCAAGGAGAGGGGGAGAGGTTGGGGAAGACTCCATCCAGCAGCAGCACGACGGTGTGGTGGTGATGGAGGAGCGTGGCAATCCTGCAGGGCTTCGCCAAGCACCGCGGGAGAGGAGGAGGACTTGGGAGAGGGGGAGGGCTGCGCTAGGGGCAAGGGTGCAGCTCCCATGCGCCTCCCCACTATATATAGGGGTGGAGGGGGATTATTTCTTGCCCTCCAAGTCCATTGGGGCGTTGGCAAAGGTGGGAGGAAAGAAATCCCATCCTTTCCTTTCCCCACCGATTGTTATCCCCCCTTTTTAGGGATCTTGATCTTATCCCTTCGGGATATGATCTTATTCCTTCTAAGGGGGGATCTTGGTGCGCCTTGACCAGGGGTGTGGGGCCTTGCCCCCACTACCCACGTTCATGTGGGTCCCCCCATGCAGGTGGGTCCCACTCCGGAACCTTCTAGGACCTTCCCGGTACAATACCAAAAAATCCCGAACATTTTCCGGTGGCCAAAATAGGACTTCCCATATATAAATCTTTACCTCCGGACCATTCCGGAACTCCTCGTGGCGTCCAGGATCTCATCTGGGACTCCGAACAACATTCGGTAACCACGTATATCTATTCCCTATAACCCTAGCGTCATCAAACCTCAAGTGTGTAGACCCTACGGGTTCGAGAACCATGCAGACATGACCGAGACATTCTCCGGTCAATAACCAACAGCGGGATCTGGATACCCATGTTGGCTCCCACATGTTCCACGATGATCTCATCGGATGAACCATGATGTCAAGGACTCAATCGATCCCGTATACAATTCGCTTTGTCCAACGGTATTGTACTTTCCCGAGATTCGATCGTCGGTATACCGATACCTTGTTCAATCTCGTTACCGGCAAGTCTCTTTACTCGTTCCGTAACACATCATCCCGTGATCAACCCCTTGGTCACATTGTGCACATTATGATGATGTCATACCGAGTGGGCCCAGAGATACCTCTTCGCTTACACAGAGTGACAAATCCTAGCCTCGATTCGTACCAACCCAATGACACTTTCGGAGATACCAGTAGTGCACCTTTATAGCCACCCAGCTACGTTGTGACATTTGGTACACCCAAAGCATTCCTACGGTATCCGGGAGTTGCACAATCTCATGGTCTAAGGAAAAAATACTTGACATTAGAAAAGCTTTAGCATACGAACTACACGATCTTTGTGCTAGGCTTATGATTGGGTCTTGTCCATCACATTATTCTCCAAATGATGTGATCCCGTTATCAACAACATCCAATGTCCATGGTCAGGAAACCGTAACCATCTGTTGATCAACGAGCTAATCAACTAGAGGCTTACTAGGGACATGGTGTTGTCTATGTATCCACACATGTATCTGAGTTTCCTATCAATACAATTATAGCATGGATAATAAACAATTATCATGAACAAGGAAATATAATAATAACCAATTTATTATTGCCACTAGGGCATATTTCCAATAGTCTCCCACTTGCACTAGAGTCAATAATCTAGTTCACATCGCTGTGTGATCAACACTCATAGGTCACATCTCCATGTGACCAACATCCAAGAGTTTACTAGTGTCACTAAACTAGTTCACATCATCATGTGATTAAGACTCAATGAGTTCTGGGGTTTGATCATGTTTTGCTTGTAAGAGAGGTTTTAGTCAAAGGTTCTGCAACATTCAGATCCGTATGTACTTCGAAAATCTCTATGTCATATTGTAAATGCTGCTTCCACTCTCCACTTGGAGCTATTCCAAATGGTTGCTCCACTATACGTATCTGCTTTGCTACTCAGAGTCACTCGGATAGGTGTTAAAGCTTGCATCGACGTAACCCTTTATGCCGAACTCTTTATCACGTCCATAATCGAGAAACATGTCCTTTTTTACTCCAAGGACAATTTTGACCGCTGTCCAATGATCCATTCCTGGATCACTCTTGTACCCCTTGCTGACTCATGGCAAGGCACACTTCCAAAGGCGGTACACAAGATAGCATACTCTGAGCCTATGTCTGAAGCATAGGGGACGACCTTCGTCCTTTGTCTCTCTTCTGCCGTGGTCGAGCTTTAACTCTTAACTTCATACCTTACAACTCAGGCAAGAACTCCTTCTTTGACTAATCCATCTTGAACAGCTTCAAGATCATGTCAAGGTATGTGCTCATTTGAAAGTACCATTTAGTGTTTTTTTATCTATCCTCATAGATCTTGATGCTCAATGTTCAAGCAGCTTAATTCAGGTTTTCTATTGAAAAACATTTTTCAAATAACCCTATATGCTTTCCGGAAATTCTACATCATTTCCGATCAACAATATGTCATTCACATATACTTATCAGAAATTCTATAGTGCTCCCACTCACTTCTTTGGAAATACAAGTTTCTCACAAACTTTGTATAAACCCAAAATCTTTGATCATCTCATCAAAGCGTACATTCCAACTCTGAGATGCTTACTCCAGTCCTTAGAAGGATTGCTGGAGCTTTGCATACTTGTTAGCATCTTTCAGGATTGACAAAACCTTCTGGTTGTATCACATACAACCTTTCCTCAAGTATAACGTCGAGGAAACAATGTTTTGACATCCTATCTGCAAGATTTCATCAATCATGCAGTAATTGCTAATCCAATTCCAACAGACTCTTAGCATCGATACGAGTGAGAAAGCCTCACCCTAGTCAACTCCTTGAACTTGTCGGAAAACATCTTTAATGACAAGTCAAGCTTTCTTAATGGTGATACTTACCATCATTGTCTGTCTTCCTTTTAAAATCCATCTTTACCCAACGTCCTTACGACCATCAAGTATTTCTTCCAAAGTCATGGATCCTCTCTCGGATGTTATGGCCTTGAGCCATTCGTCGGAATCCGGGCCCACCATCGCTTCTTCATAGCTCGTAGGTTCATTGTTGTCTAGCAACATGACCTTCAAGACAGGATTACTGTACCACTCAGAAGTAGTACGCATCCTTGTCACCCTACGAGGTACGATAGTGACTTGATCCAAAACTTCATGATCACTATCATAAGCTTCTACTTCAATTGGTGTAGGCGCCACAGGAACAACTTCCTGTGCCATGCTACACACTTGTTGAAGTGACGGTTCAATAACCTCATCAAGTCTCCACCATCCTCCCACTCAATTCTTTCGAGAGAAACTTTTCTCGGGAAAGGACCTAATTCTAGAAACGATCCTTTTTGCTTCCGGAACTGAGACTGGAGGTATACCCAACTGTTTTGGGTGTCCTATGAAGAAGCATTTTATCCGCTTTGGGTTCGAGCTTATCAACCTGAAACTTTTTCACATAAGCGTCGCGGCCCCAAACTTTTAAGAAACGACAATTTAGGTTTCTCCAAACCATAGTTCAAACGGTGTCGTCTCAACGGAATTACGTGGTGCCCTATTAAAGTGAGTGTGGTTGTCTCTAATGCCTAACCCATGAACGATAGTGGTAATTTGATAAGAGACATCATGGTACGCATCATATCCAATAGGGTGCAACTATGATGTTTGGACACACCATCACACTATGGTGTTCCATGCGTATTTATTGTGAAACAATTTCCACAATGTCTTAATTATGTACAAAGCTCAGAACTCAGATACTCATCTCTATGATCATATCATAGTCATTTTATCCTCTTGTCACGATGATCTTCAACTTCACTCTGAAATTACTTGAACCATTCAATAATTCAGACTTGTGTTTCATCAAGTAAATACACTCAAGATTCACTCAAATCATCCGTGAAGTAAGAACATAACGATATTCATCAGATGCCTCAAAGACTCATTGGACTGCACACATCAAAATGTGTTACTTCCAACAAGTTGCTATCTTGTTCCATCTTACTGAAACCGAGGGTTTTCAGTCATTTTGCCCATGTGGTATGATTTGCATATCTCAAGTGATTCAAAATCAAGTGAGTCCAAACGATCCATCTGCATGGAGTTTCTTCATGCGTATACACCAATAGACATGGTTCACATGTCTCAAACTTTTCAAAAACGAGTGAGTCCAAAGATCCATCAACATGCATGGAGCTTCTTCATGCGTTTTATACCAATATGACTTACATGGCAGTGCCACAAGTAAGTGGTACCATCATTACTATCTTATATCTTTTGGCATGAAAATGTGTATTACTATGTTCGAGATTCAATAAACCATTCCTTTAGGTGCAAGACCATTGAAGGTATTATTCAAATAAATAGAGTAACCATTATTCTCCTTAAATGAATAACCGTATTGCAATAGACATAATACAATCATGTCTATGCTCAACGCAAACACCAAATGGCAATTATTCTGGTTTAATACTAATCTTGATGGTAGAGGGAGCGTGCGATGTTTGATCACATCAAACTTGGAAACACTTCCAACACATATCGTCAGCTCACATTTAGCTAGTCTCCTTTTATTCCGTAGCCTTTTATTTCGAGTTGCTAACACTTAGCAACCGAAGCGGTATCTAATACCCTGGTGCTACCAGGAGTACTAGTAAAGTACACAATAACTTAATGTATATCCAATATACTTCTATCGACCTTGCCAGCCTTCTCATCTACCAAGTATCTAGGGTAATTGTAGGATCGAAGAAGGTGAGAGTGTCTAGAGGGGGGGTGATTAGACTACTCGACAAGATAAAAATTCAGTCTTTTATCAAGGACAGATTTTGGCAGATTTTGCATAACACACACAAGTCAAGTAGCACACTACACATGCAATTCTAGAGTATGGGCAGCGGAAAGTAAATTGCACAAGTAGTAAAGAGAAGTGGACAAGAGCAAACGCAATTTGGAGACGCGGTGATTTTTCTCGTGGTTCCGATAGGTGGTGCTATCGTACTTCCAGGTTGATGGAGACTTCAACCCACGGAGGGTAACGGCTGCGAGAGTCCACGGAGGGCTCCACCCACGAAGGGTCCACGAAGAAGCAACCTTGTCTATTCCATCATGGCCTACGCCCACGGAGGACTAGCCTTACTCGGGGTAGATCTTCACGAAGTAGGCGATCTCCTTGCCCTTACAAACTTCTTGGTTCAACTCCACATCTCGACGGAGGCTCCCAAGCGACACCTAACCAATCTAGGAGGCACCACCTCCAAAAGGTAATAGATGGTGTAGATGATGATGAACTCCTTGCTCTTGTGCTTCAAATGATAATCTCCCCAACACTCAACTCTCCTCACCGATTTGGCTGTGGTGGAAGAAAGGATTGAGTGGAAAGCAACTTGGAAAGGCTAGAGATCAAGCTTCATATGGTGGGAGTGGAGCAACTTGATCTCAACACAAGGGTAGGTAGTTCTCTTCTCGTAAATGTAAGGTAGGAGTGGTAGTTCTTTCGATGGCTCTCTCCACGAATGAAGAGGGGTGGAGGGTATTTATAGCCTCCACACAAAATCCAACCGTTACACACATTTGAGCAATCTCGGTGGGACCGAAGTTGACAACTCGGTGAGACCGAAAGTTCAAATAATGTGAACGTTGGGATTTTCGTGGGACCGAAAATACAATCTCGGTTAGTCCGATTCGTGCAATGACAAGAGCATGCCAATTTTGGTGGGACCGACTTCATCATCTCGGTGACACCGATTTGATGATGAAGGTTCTGAAGCTTGGCAACTCATTTTTCGGTGAGACCGAGTTCGAATCGAAATCCGAGTTTGCTAGGGTTTGGCTTATGGCTGAGGTGGTTCATCTCGGTGTGGTGAGTTTGGAAAATTGGTGGGACCGAGACTACTTATGAGTGTATATGGCGGTGAAAGTTGCTGATAGTTTAGGAGATGTATCACTAAGCACTTGAGCAACCAGATCATCATCATAACCTCATCCCTTTTAATAGTATTGGCTTTCCTATGGACTCAATGTGATCTTGGATCACTAAACCAAAAATGGAGTCTTGAGCTTTTGCCAATGCTTGCCTTAGCATTTAGAGGGGTCCACCTCTTGATCCTTTTGCCATGCCAATGTGATTGAATTTCTGAAACATACTTGATAAAAGCATTAGTCCAACCACAAAGTATGTTGTCATTAATTACCAAAACCACCCAGGAGCAAATGTGCTTTCAATCTCCCCTTTTTGGTAATTGATGGCAACACACTAAACAAGACATCAAAGCTTATTGAAAGAAAGACAGAATTATCACAAAGCTTTGACAAACATGTAGTACACAGGCTCCCCTACAAGTGTGCAAGATTTTCATAAATTATGGTTTTGTACTACCACAAGCACACAAGAGAGAAAAGCAAGATGTGCTACATGCAGCTTGGCTATATGCATCAGAGCAGATGAAAAGAAGTGAGTGATAATGCATATGTGCATGGTGATTTCTTGCAAACAGGTATTCACAAGCAAGTCACCATCATGCACATTCTGCAAAGTGCATATACTTACCTTGAGGTTCCTTGGCATTGTACCTGAAGAGATAAACTTGGGAAAACAAGGTTAGATAACACAAGAGTATTTCTTCAACCAACTGCAAGAACATCAAGAGTACCAAGCCAGGGATGACATGTATAAAGAGTGTCTCATATTGAGCACAAGCTTGAATCAGCAAACATGTCTCCTGAAACTAAAAGATTTTCAATGAACTCTGAGAGATTTTGCTTTCCATAAGATATCAATTGTGAAGATTCCTCTCCCTTTGAGTTCTCTCAGATCAAGGGGTTTTGATGGAAAGAGCAAAATCAAAAGAATGATGCCAAATGAGAATGACGCCAATTGTAATGTCCAATGTGAAACACGGCAAGAAATTCTCTTATAAGGAAAAACACGGCAAAGCTTTGATGTGATTCTCTCCCCTTAAGGTAAGATTGCTCTTCTTCTCCCCTAAATCTTCTCTTCTCCCCTAAGTCTTCTCCCTTTGACATCAAGTGCCAAAAGGACAGCAAACTAGGAAGGTTAGGGAAGATGGAAAGAAAGAAGTGGGATCCTTAAGAATCACAACAGGCAAAAGGAACATGCATAGAGAATCATTGAGTGGAGCTGCAGAAGATGATATCCTGAAAGAAATAAATCGGTGACACGAATTAAGATGGATCGGTGGGTCCGAAAGTCGTGGACTTAGGGTAGATCCTTTTCGTTAGACCGAAATATTTAAATCGGTGACGCTTGAGTTTAATTCCAAGGAAATACAGAAATAATTCAGCTCACTTTGCGAGGAATGTTTCAAAGGATTTGCAATGAATTTGTGAATGATTTTCGAGGAATTGATCAGAGCCAGAAGGATATTCACAAAGATAGAAGAATAGAAATGAAAAAGATTCCTAGATGAAGTTTTTTTATAGAAACCTCAATGAGAGAACATAAGAGAAAATAGAAAGACTCCAAAACATATGTACTTCATCTAGATAAGGGTCGGCGACAAAGTCACCTATGTTTGAGTATATTGACTTAGGAGTCAAATGAGAACATTTGATCATAGGTCATACTCATCGTTTAAGCTCAAAATGGGGTTGCCATTTTTCGATTAAGCATTCGATGTGATCACATCTTATGAAGCTGCTTGTACTCATGTCTTTGAGCAAAGCTCCTCAAAGATGTGAACAACATACCTTGGGCTTGTTGTTGCTTTGTTCATGTAGGTGAACTTGATGTAGGTGCTCATTGAATGTGAAGTTGGAGCGCCATTTCCACTTGTGTAGTTCATCTTCCTACATGGGTTAGGCAAGCAAGGAAATACTCAAGGATATCCAAGATGACAAGAGTGAAATACTAGATGTATAAGATGTCAAAAAGGATATGTGGAATTTTGTTCCTTGAACTCAACATCCCAAAGGGCTAGATACTTGGTCAATGTCAAGATTACTCATGATTTGAGTGTGTGGTAATCTTGTGGAATGTAGATCATCCAAGTACCTGCAAAGAGTTAGATGCAATACAAGGAGGCAAATGTGTCCAAGACATATGATCATCATCATAAGAGAAATATCAAGGATTAGTCAAGTAGGCTCATGCCTTGCATGCATCAATGGAGTTCTCACTCCAAGTTTGAAGCATCAATGATGTTCAACTCACTCCTTAAGCGACAAAACACCTTCTCATCAAGAGGCTTTGTAAAGATATCTGCGAGTTGTTTGTCAGTACGAACATGCTTAAGATTGATGTCACCCTTGGCAATGTGATCACGAATGAAATGGTGACGAACTTCAATATGTTTCGTTCGAGAGTGTTGCATTGGATTGTGTCCAATTTTAATCGCACTCTCATTGTCACAAAGCAAGGGAACATGTCTCACATGTATCCCATAATCCTTAAGCGTTTGTGTCATCCATAGCAATTGAGCACAACACGAACCAGCAGCAATATATTCCGCTTGGCAAAGGATAATGATATCAATTTTGTTTCTTGGAGGACCAAGATACAAGGGATCGACCAAGGAATTGACACGCACCGAAGTTGACTTTCTATCAACCCCTGCCACCGCATAGTCCGAGTCGGAATAGCCAACAAGGTCGAAAGAGGCCCTCTTAGGGTACCAAATGCCAAAGTTTGGTGTGTGTATCAAATATCTCACAATCCTTTTAACAGCTTTAAGATGACATTCTTTAGGGGCTGCTTGATATCGAGCACACATGCATACACTCAACATTATGTCAGGACGAGAAGCACAAAGATATAGTAGAGAACCAATCATAGATCGGTAAACCTTTTGATCAACGGGTTCTCCATCTTTTGTCAAGTCATTATGTCCACTTGTAGGCATGGGGTTCTCATACCTTCTTTCTTGCATGTTGAACTTCTTGAAGAGATCCTTGGTGTACTTTGTTTGTGAGACAAAGGTACCCTCCTTAGATTGCTTGATTTGCAACCCAAGGAAGAATTTGAGTTCACTCATCATGGACATCTCATACTTCTCCGACATGAGCTTTCCAAACTTCTCGCTAAAATGAGGGTTAGTTGAACCAAAGATAATATCATCAACATAGATTTGGCACACAAATAGTTCACCATCAACCCTTTTCGTAAAAAGAGTAGAATCAATTTTCCCAATTTCAAAGCCTTTTTCAAGAAGAAAGCTAGTCAAGCATTTGTACCAAGCTCTAGGAGCTTGTTTAAGACCATAAAGAGCTTTGTGCAACTTGTAAACATGATTAGGCTTTTTGGGATTCACAAATCCGGGAGGTTGTTTCACAAATACTTCCTCCTCTATTTCACCATTTAGGAAAGCACTTTTGATATCCATTTGATAGAGAGTAATATCATGGTGATTGGCATAAGCAAGAAGAATGCGAATGGACTCAAGTCTAGCAACGGGGGCATAGGTCTCACCATAGTCCATACCTTCGACTTGTGTGTAACCTTGAGCTACGAGACGAGCCTTGTTGCGGATGACTTGTCCATCTTCATCTTGCTTGTTCCGAAACACCCATTTGGTTCCAATGACGTTTTGATCATCCTTGGGCTTCTCTACCAAAGTCCATACCTTGTTCCTCTCGGTTGTGTAGCTCTTCGTGCATAGCATTCACCCAATCCGGTCTTCAAGTGCTTCTTCTACCTTCATAGGTTCAATACTAGAGATAAATGAGTAATGCTCACAAAAGTTAGCTAAGCGAGTTTTAGAGCGAGTAATTCTCCCGGAGTTGATGTCATTGATCATTTGTTCCACGGGATGATTTTTCTTGACTCTTGCTCGGACTCGGGATAGCTTTTGTTGAGGTTGTGGCTGAGCTTCCTCATCATCTTCATCTTCCTCTTCTTCTTCATTGTTGTTGGTGTTGTCTTGAGGCGGTGGAGAAGGAGGTTGTGGTGGATCTTCTTGTTGCACTTCCTCATCTTGGTGAGTTCCACTTGTGGAGGACTCCATGTTGCCTTGAGGTTCATCTTGCCGTGAGGTAGGGGGCTCCACATATGTAGATGAGGTACTCTCCTTCACTTCCATGGGACGAATCTTTCCAATAGATAAATCTTGGATGGCTTCCGATGGGTCCTTGTCTCCTACATCAATAGGCATTTGCTCTACTTATGAGCCATTAGATTAATCAAACTTCACGTCTACCGTCTCTTCAACCTTTCGGTGAAATTATTGTAGACACGGTAGGTGTGGGAGTTTGATCCATAACCAAGGAAAAAGCCTTCATGAGTTTTAGGAGCAAATTTGGACCGACGATGCTTATCAAGGATATAGCATTTCAACCAAAGACACGAAAGTATCCCACTTGGGGTTTGTTACCGTGAGGAGCTCGATGATGTCTTGTCGAGGAGCTTATGAAGATAAAGCCTGTTGATAGCATGACAAGCTGTCTCGACCGCTTCCCCCAAAAATGCTTCGTGTCTTGTATTCATCAAGCATCGTTCTCGCCATCTCTATGAGCGTTCGGTTCTTCCTCTCAACAACTCCATTTTGTTGAGGAGTGTACGTAGCCGAGAACTCATGTAGAATCCCTTCCTCATCGAGAAAAGAGTCTACATTAGCGTTCTTGAACTTCGTTCCATTGTCACTCCGAACTTTCTTGATCTTCACCTCAAATTGATTTTGGGCCTTTCTGGCAAAGTTTTTGAAGATTCTCTGAACCTGCAATTTGTCATCAAGGAAAAATACCCACGTAAATCTGGAATAATCATCAACTATAACTAGACCAAAGGAGTTACCACCAAGGCTTTTGTAAGCATTGGGACCGAAGAGATCCATATGAAGAAGCTCAAGCGGTCTCCTTGTGGTCATGATGTTCTTCACGGGATGACTTCCACCTACTTGTTTTCCTGCCTGACAAGCACTACAAAGTCTATCTTTGTCAAAGAAAACATCTTTAACACCAAGAATATGATCACCTTTGATCAGCTTGTCTAAATTACGCATACCAACATGTCCAAGCCTTCTATGCCATAACCAACCTTTAGAGGATTTAGCAATGAAGCAAGCTCTAGGTTGGGCTTTCTTAGTGAAATCAACAATATATAGATCACCTCTACGGATACCGGTAAATGCCATGTTATGATTGTCATGACAAAAGACTTGGCAATCTACTTCGGTGAATAGCACATTGAATCCAAAGTCAGCTAATCTAGACACGGAAAGTAAATTGTATCCAAGAGATTCTACAAGCATGACATTTTGAATAGAGCTATCATGAGATATGGCCACCTTACCAAGGCCAAGTACCTTACCCTTGGAGTTGTCTCCAAAAGTCACATACTTGCGTGGACCATCGTTCTTTGCAAGCTCTCGAAACATGTCTTTGTCTCCGGTCATGTGGTCGGTGCATCCACTATCAAGAATCCACTCTTTTCCGCCGGATATGTAGTCTCTCAGATTTGCCATAAGATTGAGACTCTTCATGATCTTGTCTAGCTCGGTGTCCGAATCGGGTAATCATCATCATGCTCATGCTCATCATCATATTGACCCATAGATTGTTCATCATCAACACCTAGGTCAATTTGATAACTACTTGCATTAGTTTTGTCAATGTGACAATAATCATCGGAATGCAATACAAGAGCATTTCTAATTAGAACATTGATAAGACCGGATCACCCTTCTTTTCATAAGATCACGAAGCTCAAAGAAGCATTTATCAAAGTTGGGATCATTAGGCGCATCATATCAAATTCAATAGTCTTGTATAGAATTTCATCAAGACCTCTCAAAGAGCAGTCCGGATAAAGTTCTTCCAAGAACTTCCACATAGCATAGGCACACTCAAAGTTTGTAACGAGCTTAAGCAAGTTATCGGGTAACCCTCTAATGATAAGATTTACAGTCCTAAGGTTACGAAGCAAATCAAGCTCTTCATCCATGGTAGGGTGCAAGGGGTCAAATGGAGGCACATAGGGGGTCTCAACATATTTGCGCAAATTGTATGTCTTAAAGATAATAAGCATTTCAATCCTCCACGAGTTATAGGACACTCCATTAAGAATAGGCACTCTATGGCTAACACTCCCAAACGTAGACACGTCCATCTCCCTCCAATGGTGTGTAAACCAAAGCAATGGAGACCAAAGCTCGATACCAATTGTAGGATCAAGAAGGTGAGAGTGTCTAGAGGGGGTGATTAGACTACTCGACAAGATAAAAATTCAGTCTTTTATCAAGGACAGATTTTGGCAGATTTTGCATAACACACACAAGTCAAGTAGCACACTACACATGCAATTCTAGAGTATGGGCAGCGGAAAGTAAATTGCACAAGTAGTAAAGAGAAGTGGAGAAGAGCAAACGCAATTTGGAGACGCGGTGATTTTTCTCGTGGTTCCGATAGGTGGTGCTATCGTACTTCCACGCTGATGGAGACTTCAACCCACGGAGGGTAACGGCTGCGAGAGTCCACGAGGGCTCCACCCACGAAGGGTCCACGAAGAAGCAACCTTGTCTATTCCATCATGGCCTCACGCCCACGGAGGACTAGCCTTACTCGGGTAGATCTTCACGAAGTAGGCGATCTCCTTGCCCTTACAAACTTCTTGGTTCAACTCCACATCTCGACGGAGGCTCCCAAGCGACACCTAACCAATCTAGGAGGCACCACCCTCAAAAGGTAATAGATGTTGTAGATGATGATGAACTCCTTGCTCTTGTGCTTCAAATGATAATCTCCCCAACACTCAACTCTCCTCACCGATTTGGCTGTGGTGGAAGAAAGGATTGAGTGGAAAGCAACTTGGGAAGGCTAGAGATCAAGCTTCATATGGTGGGAGTGGAGCAACTTGATCTCAACACAAGGGTAGGTAGTTCTCTTCTCGAAATGTAAGGTAGGAGTGGTAGTTCTTTCGATGGCTCTCTCCACGAATGAAGAGGGGTGGAGGGTATTTATAGCCTCCACACAAAATCCAACCGTTACACACATTTGAGCAATCTCGGTGGGACCGAAGTTGACAACTTGGTGAGACCGAAAGTTCAAATAATGTGAACGTTGGGATTTTCGTGGGACCGAAAATACAATCTCGGTTAGTCCGATTCGTGCAATGACAAGAGCATGCCAATTTCGTGGGACCGACTTCATCATCTCGGTGACACCGATTTGATGATGTATGATTCTGAAGCTTGGCAACTCATTTTACGGTGAGACCGAGTTCGAATCGGAAAATCCGAGTTTGCTAGGGTTTGGCTTATGGCTGAGGTGTTTCATCTCGGTGTGGTGAGTTTGGAAAATCGGTGGGACCGAGACTACTTATGAGTGTATATGGCGGTGAAAGTTGCGATAGTTTAGGAGATGTATCACTAAGCACTTGAGCAACCAGATCATCATCATAACCTCATCCCTTTTAATAGTATTGGCTTTCCTATGGACTCAATGTGATCTTGGATCACTAAACCAAAAATGGAGTCTTGAGCTTTTGCCAATGCTTGCCTTAGCATTTAGAGGGTCCACCTCTTGATCCTTTTGCCATGCCAATGTGATTGAATTTCCTGAAACATACTTGATAAAAGCATTAGTCCAACCACAAAGTATGTTGTCATTAATTACCAAAACCACCCAGGGAGCAAATGTGCTTTCAGTAATTCTGCTCCAGTGGCTGTTCCCTTTATTACAAAAGCACTTAGTCTCGGGTTTGGGTTCAACCTTGGGTTTCTTCATTAGAGCAGCAGCTGATTTGTTGTTTCATGAAGTATCCCTTCTTGGCCTTGCCCTTCTTGAAACTAGTGGTTTCACCAACCATCAACAATTGATGCTCCTTCTTGATTCCTACTTTCGCGGTGTCAAACATCGCGAATATCACAAGGATCATCATATTTATCCCTGATGTTATAGTTCATCACGAAGCTCTAGCAGCTTGGTGGCAATGACTTTGGAGAAACATCACTATCTCTGGAAGATCAACTCCCACTCGATTCAAGTGATTGTTGCACTCAGACAATCTGAGCACAAGCTCAACGATTGAGCTTTTCTCCCTTAGTTTGCAGGCTAAGAGAATCGTCGGAGGTCTTATACCTCTTGACGTGGGCACGAGCCTGAAATCCCAATTTTAGCCCTCGAAACATCTCATATGTTCCGCGACGTTTCAAAAAACGTCTTTGGTGCCTCAACTCTAAACCGTTTAACTGAACTATCACGCAGTTATCTAAACGTGTATGTCCGATGTTCGTAACATCCACAGATGACGTTTGGGGTTCAGCACACTGAGCGGTGCATTAAGGACATAAGCTTTTTTCTGTCCGCATAATCGCTACTGTCAACTTTCAACTATATTTTCTCTAGGAACATATCTAAACAGTGAAACTAAAGCGCGTGCTTACGACATAATTTGCAAAGATCTTTTGACTATGTTCACGATAATTAAGTTCATCTCATGAACTCCCACTCAGATAGACATCCCTCTAGTCATCTTAGTGATTACATGATCCGAGTCAACTAGGCCGTGTCCGATCATCACGTGAGACGGACTAGTCATCATCGGTGAACATCTTCATGTTGATCGTATCCTCTATACGACTCATGCTCGACCTTTCGGTCTCTTGTGTTCCGAGGCCATGTCTGTACATGCTAGGCTCGTCAAGTTAACCTAAGTTTTTCGCATGTGTAAATCTGGCTTACACCCGTTGTATGTGAACGTAAGAATCTATCACACCCGATCATCACGTGGTGCTTCGAAACGACGAACTTTCGCAACGGTGCACAGTTAGGGGGAACACATTCTTGAAATTTTAATGAGGGATCATCTTATTTGCTACCGTTGTTCTATGCAAATAAGATGTATAAACATGATAAACATCACATGCAATCAAATAGTGACATGATATGGCCAATATCATATTGCTCCTTTTGATCTCCATCTTCGGGGCTCCATGATCATCGTCGTCACCGGCATGACACCATGATCTCCATCATCATGATCTCCATCATCGTGTCTCCATGAAGTTGTCTCGCCAACTTATTACTTCTACTACTATGGCTACCGGTTAGCAATAAAGTAAAGTAATTACATGGCGTTGTTCAATGACACGCAGGTCATACAATAAATAAAGACAACTCCTATGGCTCCTGCCGGTTGTCATACTCATCGACATGCAAGTCGTGATTCTATTACAAGAACATGATCAATCTCATATGTCACATATCATTCATCACATTCTTCTTGGCCATATCACATCACATAGCATACCCTGCAAAAACAAGTTAGACGTCCTCTAATTGTTGTTTGCATGTTTTACGTGGCTGCTATGGGTGTCTAGCAAGAACGTTTCTTACCTACGCAAAACCACAACGTGATATGCCAATTGCTATTTACCCTTCATAAGGACCCTTTTCATCGAATCCGTTCCGACTAAAGTGGGAGAGACTGGCACCGCTAGCCACCTTATGCACCAAGTGCATGTCAATCGATGGAACTGTCTCACGTAAGTGTACGTGTAAGGTCGGTCCGGGCGCTTCATCCCACAATACCGTCGAAACAAGATTGGACTAGTAACGGTAAGCATATTGAACAAAATCAACGCCCACAACTACTTTGTGTTCTACTCGTGCAAAGAATCTACGCAATAGACCTAGCTCATGATGCCATTTGTTGGGGAGCGTGGCAGAAATTCAAAATTTTCCTCGTGTCACCAAGATCTATCTAAGGAGAAACTAGCAACGAGGGAAGGAGAGTGCATCTACATACCCTTGTAGATCGCTAAGCGAAGCGTTCAAGAGAACGGGGTTGAAGGAGTCGTGCTCGTCGTGATCCAAATCACCGGAGATCCTAGTGCGAGCAGACGGCACCTCCGCGTTCAAAACACGTACAGCTCGGTGACGTCTCCCATGCCTTGATCCAGCAAGGAGAGAGGGAGAGGTTGGGGAAGACTCCATCCAGCAGCAGCACGACGGTGTGGTGGTGATGGAGGCGTGGCAATCTGCGGGGCCGCCAAGCACCGCGGAGAGGAGGAGGACTTGGGAGAGGGGAGGGCTGCGCCAGGGCAAGGGTGCAGCTCCCATGCGCCTCCCACTATATATAGGGGTGGAGGGGGATTATTGCTTGCCCTCCAAGTCCATTGGGGCGTTGGCAAAGGTGGGAGGAAAGAAATCCCATCCTTTCCTTTCCCCACCGATTATTATCCCCCTTTTTTAGGGATCTTGATCTTATCCCTTCGGGATATGATCTTATTCCTTCTAAGGGGGGATCTTGGTGCGCCTTGACCAGGGGTGTGGGGCCTTACGCAATACCCACGTTCATGTGGGTTCCCCCATGCAGGTGGGCCCCACTCCGGAACCTACTAGAACCTTCCCGGTACAATACCGAAAAATTCCGAACATTTTCCGGTGGCCAAAATAGGACTTCCCATATATAAATCTTTACCTCCGGACCATTCCGGAACTCCTCGTGACGTCCGGAATCTCATCCGGGACTCCGAAAAACATTCAGTAACCATGTATATCTATTCCCTATAACCCTAGCGTCATCGAACCTCAAGTGCGTAGACCCTACGGGTTCGGGAACCATGCAGACATGACCGAGACATTCTCCGGTCAATAACCAACAGCGGGATCTGGATACCCATGTTGGCTCCCACATGTTCCACGATGATCTCATCGGATGAACCACGATGTCAAGGACTCAATCGATCCCGTATACAATTCCCTTTGTCCAACGGTATTGTACTTGCCCGAGATTCAATCGTCGGTATACCGATACCTTGTTCAATCTCGTTACCGGAAAGTCTCTTTACTCGTTCCGCAACATATCATCCCGTGATCAACCCCTTGGTCACATTGTGCACATTATGATGATGTCATACCGAGTGGGCCCAGAGATACCTCTCCGTTTACACAGAGTGACAAATCCCAGTCTCGATTCGTGCCAACCCAATAGACACTTTCGAAGATACCTGTAGTGCACCTTTATAGCCACCCAGTTACGTTGTGACATTTGGTACACCCAAAGCATTCCTACGGTATCCGGGAGTTGCACAATCTCATGGTCTAAGGAAAAAATACTTGACATTAGAAAAGCTTTAGCATATGAACTACACGATCTTTGTGCTAGGCTTAGGATTGGGTCTTGTCCATCACATCATTCTCAAAATGATGTGATCCCGTTATCAACGACATCCAATGTCCATGGTCAGGAAACCGTAACCATCTGTTGATCAACGAGCTAGTCAACTAGAGGCTTACTAGGGACATGGTGTTGTCTATGTATCCACACATGTATATGAGTTTCCTATCAATACAATTATAGCATGGATAATAAACGATTATCATGAACAAGGAAATATAATAATAACCAATTTATTATTGCCTCTAGGGCATATTTCCAACAGGAGCCAACATGGGTATCCAGATCCCGCTGTTGGTTACTGACCGGAGAACGTCTCGGTCATGTCTACATGTCTCCCGAACCCGTAGGGTCTACACACTTAAGGTTCGATGACGCTAGGGTTATAAAGGAAGTTTGTATGTGGTTACGAATGTTGTTGAGTCCCGGATGAGATCCCGGACGTCACGAGGAGTTCCGGAATGGTCCGGAGGTAAAGATTTATATATGGAAAGTTGTTGTTCGGGTTCCGGGAAAAGTTCGGGTTTTTCCGGTATTGTACCGGGAATCTTCCAGAAGGTTCTGGAGGTCCGGAAATTGTTCCACCACGTCCAATACAGTAGCATGGGCTGTAGGGGGGCGCCCTAGCCTTAATGGGCCAGGGGCACCAGCCCCCCAAGGCCCATGCGCATGGGAAGGGGGAAACCCTAAAGGGAAGGGCCTCCACTTGACTTGGGAGGCACTCCTCCCCCCTTGGCCGCCGCCCCCAACCCTAGATGGGATCTAAGGGGGCCGGCCCCCTCTTCCCCTCACCTATAAATAGTGGAGGGGTGGGAGGGCAGCCGCACCCCAAGTTCTGGCGCAGCCCTCCCCCTCTCCCAAGTACTCCTCTTCTCCCACGGTGCTTGGCGAAGCCCTGCAGGATTGCCACGCTTCTCCACCACCACCACGCTATCGTGCTGCTGCTGGACAGAGTCTTCCCCAACCTCTCCCTCTCTTCTTGCTGGATCAAGGCATGGGAGACGTCACTAGGCTGTACGTGTGTTGAACGCGGAGGTGCCGTCCGTTCGGCACTAGGATCTCCGGTGATTTGGATCACGACGAGTACAACTCCTTCAACCCCGTTCTCTTGAACGCTTCCGCTTAGCGATCTACAAGGGTATGTAGATGCACTCTCCTTCCCTCGTTGCTGGTTTCTCCATAGATAGATCTTGGTGACACGTAGGAAAATTTTGAATTTCTGCTACGTTCCCCAACAAAAAAAACACCGTAAAAGTTGTCATCTGATGATTCAAAGTTGCCACCAAAGTTACCACCTGGCAGCTTTAGTCCAATAGAATGACAACCTCAAAATAAATTGGGTGGCAACTTTTAATGTGATTTTATTTTTTGTCAAAACATAGACACGTGGAATCTAGTGTTGAACCTCTCATTGAGACAAAGTCGACCATGAAGACAAATAGTAAATCAGGTTCGCAGTAGGGAAATTAAAACATTTTGCATTTAGTTTCAAAAGAATCTCGATGACATCGACCTTTTCGCCCTATCCGCATGCACGCAATTGTAACAGGTAACACTTCACTAGTAGAAAAGGGGGCAATGGTCCAGGCCGGGCCAGCCCATTAGTCCCAGTTCAATCCAGAACCGGGACCAATGGCGCATTGGACCCGGTTCGTGAGCCACGGGGGCCGGCCGGGCCACGTGGGCCATTGGTCCCGGTTCGACTGGACCTATTGGACCCGGTTGGTGGGACGAACCGGGACCAATGGGCCTCGCTCCTGGCCCACCACCATTGGTCCCGGTTGGTGGCTTTAACCAGGACCAAAGGCTGCCCTTTAGTCCCGGTTCTAGTCACCAAACGGGACCAATTAGTTATCTATATATACCCTCGACCGCGAGCAGAGCACTCCCACTGCTCTGTTTATCGTGGCCGGCGAGGGGAGAGCTTTGTGGTGCTCTAGCTCACCTCCTATGCACACGAGGTGTTCGATGGAATGCCCGAGCCACACTACTTAAGCTTTCTCCTCTCCAAACTCGACCTCCAAGCTCCATTTTCCTCAATATTTGTCTAGGTTTAGCGGTCCGTCACGTCCCGTCCCCGTCTTGACCGCCGTCGATCGCTCGCGCCGATCTCGTCGCCGGCACCACCGTGGTGAGCCTCTTGTTCTTATCTTCTTTCTGAAAGGAAAAAAAAATTCTTACTTGTATGTTTATATAGATACTTGTATAATTTTCTTACTTTTATTATTGCATCTTATATAGTGCGATGGTTTTGGTATCCGCCCCCGTCGGCCCTCGTCCTGTCTATGATTCGGATGTGGTATATATTATCTTTTCATAACTATTGGTTCATTTATTGTTTATGACAGTTATGCCGACCAACGTGACATATATTTTATTTATCTAGGTGGTTGTTGAACCGGAAATTCCAACCGACCCTATTGTCGAGAGGTTAAATTTAGTTGAAGAAGAAAACAATTTGTTGAAGAAAAAAATTAGAAAAATTGAGGAGGAGAAGATGATATTGGAGTTGCATGTTGCGGATGTCATCGATGATCACAAGATCAAGATGGATGCAATGCAGTTGAAGATTAGAAAGATTAGAAAATATGCCATTCATACCGAGGCTTGGTATCATTATGCCGTTGGATCAGTTGTTACATTGGTTGCGATTATGATCGCATTTGTTTTCGCATTGAAATGTTTTACATAGTTTCAGTGTATGGTTTAATTAATTTAGATGCTCCGCAGAACTTTATGTTGTTAGATGAGAACTATGTATGTACTTTGGTTTTAATGTGATGATGAACTTCTATTAATTTGGTCACTTAATTATCTATTCATGATGTTCTGTAATGATTTGACACATTAATTATATATAATGCACAGATGAACCGGCAATGGATGTACGGTTCAAGACACACCTCTGAGTACATTAAGGGCGTGCATGATTTTCTCGAAGTGGCTGAGGCAAACAAGCAGAATGGTTTTATGTGTTGTCCATGCCCTATATGTGGGAATACGAAGTCTTACTCTGACCGGAAAATCCTCCACACCCACCTGCTTTATAAGGGTTTCATGCCACACTATAATGTTTGGACGAGGCACGGAGAAATAGGGGTTATGATGGAAGACGGTGAAGAAGAAGAGTACGATGACAACTATGTGCCCTCTGAATACGGTGATGCTAGTGAACATCAAGAGGAACCAGACGATGTGCACGATGATGCTGCAACGGGCGAAGCTGCTGAAGATCAAGAGGAACCAGACGATCTGCCCGATGATGATGATCTCCGCCGGGTCATTGTCGATACAAGGACGCAATGCGAAAGTCAAAAGGAGAAGCTGAAGTTCGATCGCATGTTAGAGGACCACAAGAAAGGGTTGTACCCCAATTGCGAAGATGGTAGCACAAAGCTCGGTACCATACTGAAATTGTTGCGGTGGAAGGCAGAAAATGCTGTGCCTGACAAAGGATTTGAGAAGCTACTGAAAATATTGAAGAAGAAGCTTCCAAAGGATAACGAATTGCCCGACAGTACATACGTAGCAAAGAAGGTCGATGCCCTCTAGGATTGGAGGTGCGAAAGATACATGTGCCCTAATGATCGCATCCTCTACATGGTGCGTATAAGGATCTGAACGCATGCCCGGTATGCGGTGCATTACGATATAAGATCGACGAGATGACCTCGGTGATGTTGACGGCGAGCCCCCAGAAGAGGGTTCTGCGAAGGTGATGTGGTATGCTCCTATAATACCACGGTTGAAACGTCTATTCAGAAATGGAGAGCATGCCAAGTTGATGCGATTGCACAGTGAGGACCGTAAGAAAGACGGGAAGTTGAGAGCACCCGCTGACGGGTCGCAGTGGAGAAAAATCAAGAGAAAGTACTGGGATGAGTTTGCAAGTGAGCCAAGGAACGCGTCGTTTGCTTTAAGCGCGGATGGCATTAATCCTTTTGGGGAGCAGAGCAGCAATCACAACACCTGGCCCGTGACTCTATGTATGTATAACCTTCCTCCTTGGATGTGCATGAAGTGGATGTTCATTATGATGCCAGCTCTCATCCAAGGCCCTAAGCAACCTGGCAACGACATTGATGTGTACCTAAGGCCATTAGTTGAAGAACTTTTACAGCTGTGGAATGGAAACGGTGTACGTACGTGGGATGAGCACAAATAAGAGGAATTTAACCTAAAGGCGTTGCTGTTCGTGACCATCAACGATTGGCCCGCTCTCAGTAACCTTTCAGGATAGACAAACAAGGGATACCACGCATGCACACACTGTTTACTTGACACCAATAGTATATACCTGGCAAGCTGCAGGAAGAATGTGTACCTGGGCCATCGTCGATTTCTTCCGACCAACCATCAATGTCGAAAGAAAGGCAAGCATTTAAAAGGCGAGGCAGATCACCGGAAGAAGCCCGCCATGCGTACCGGTGATCATGTACTTGCTATGGTCAATGATTTACACATAATCTTTGGAAAGGGTCCCGGCGGACTAGCTGTTCCGAGTGACGCTGGAGGACACGCACCCATGTGGAAGAAGAAATCTATATTTTGGGACCTACCCTACTGGAAAGACCTAAAGGTCCGCTCTTCGGTCGACGTGATGCACGTGACGAAGAACCTTTGCGTGAACCTGCTAGGCTTTTCGGGCGTGTATGGGAAGACAAAAGATACAGCTGAGGCACGGGAGGACCTGCAATGTTTGCACGAAAAAGATAGCATGCCTCCAAAGCAGCATGAAGGTCCTGCCAGTTATGCTCTTACCAAAGAAGAGAAGGAAATCTTCTTTGAATGCCTGCTTAGTATGAAGGTCCCGACTGGCTTCTCGTCGAATATAAAAGGAATAATAAATATGGCGAGAAAAAGTTTTAGAACCTAAAGTCTCATGATCGCCACGTGATTATGACGCAAGCGCTTCGGTTGCATTGAGGGGCTTCTACCGAAAACGTCCGATTAGCCATTGTGAAGCTATGTGCATTCCTCAATGCAATCTCTCGAAGGTGATCGATCCGAAATCATACCAAGGCTAAGGAGTGATGTGGTGCAATGTCTTGTCGGTTTCGAGCTGGTGTTCCCACCATCTTTCTTCAATATCATGACGCGTCCTAGTTCATCTAGTTGACGAGATTGTCATTCGGGCCCCGTATTTCTACACAATATGTACCCCTTTGAGAGGTTCATGGGAGTCCTAAAGAAATATGTCCAGAATCGCTAGGCCGAAGGAAGCATCTCCATGAGCCATCAAACGAGAGGATGTCATCGGGTTTTGTGTTGACTTCATTCCTGGCCTTAAGAAGATAGGTCTCCCTAAATCGCGGTATGAGGGGAGACTGACTGGAAAAGGCACGCTTGGAAGGGACTCAATAATATGCAGGGATGTATATTCTTGGTCTCAAGCACACTACATAGTTCTACAGAACTCTACCTTGTGGACCCCGTATGTCGATGAATAAGAATAGTCTGCGCTCCAAACACCCGGAGCAGTGCGACGACTGGATTACATGTGAACACATCAGGACTTTCAGCAGTTGGTTGGAAGCACGTCTCAGAGGTGACAGCACTGTTTGTGATGAGCTGTACTTGTTGTCCAGGGGACCATCTTTGACTGTATTGATTTGGAAAGGATACGAGATAAATGGGAATACATTTTACATGATTGACCAAGATCAAAAGAGCACCAACCAAAATAGCGGCGTCCGCTTTGATGCAACAACCGAGAGGGGAAAGGACACATATTATGGTTACATAGTGGACATATGGGAACTTGACTACGAACATGATTTTAAGGTCCCTTTGTTTAAGTGCAAATGGGTCAATCTGTCAGGAGGCGGGGTACAGGTAGACCCATAGTACGGAATGACAACAGTGGATCTGAAAAATCTTGGGTTCACTGACGAACCGTTTGTCCTAGCTAATGATGTGGCACAGGTTATCTATGTGAAGGACATGTCTACCAGACCGAGAAAGAGAAAAGATAAAGAAGCGAATACATCATACGATGAGCCAAAGCGCCACATAGTTCTTTCAGGAAAAAGGGACATCGTGGGAGTGGAGGGCAAGATGACATGTCTCAAGATTATGAAAAGTTTCATGAAATTCCTCCTTCAAAGTCAAGGCTGACCCACATCCCGATAAGCGATGAAGATTATCCATGGTTACTGGCGCAATAAGCAAATGACACAAGCGAAGAAAAAGTGAAGACTTTCTCCCGCAACTATTATGATGATACCATGCCAACTTTGTAACTGACGAGTATGATACCATTGTCCGTTTTGTACATGCACATGCTATGTGGGTCAATTTATGATACCACATGCCAACTTTCAACTTTTCCAGAGTTCATTTGAAATGCTTTAATGTCTTATGGTTCGGCCCTCATAATAATTAAAAATAGCAACAATAAGTATTTTGTTGTAAGTAGAAACAAAATAAAATAAATAAAGCAAGAAAGAAAACAAAAAAACAAAAAAAGTGTTTTCAAATTTGAAAACTAATGGCACTAACAGAAAGTTTATAATTTTCCTAAAACTAAAAGAAAAAAGAATTAAAAAGTAAAGCAAAAAACAAAAGAAAATAAATAATGCAGAAAACAAAATAAAAAACTGGAAAAAAATAAAAATAGCAACAATAAGTAAAGAAAACAAAAAAAAACAAAAAAATGCCTCCTACTGGGCCCCCATGGCCTGAATACGACTAGAAACCCTACTATGGGCCAGGATTCAGGCCCGCAGTAGGCCCAGAAGGCTCATCAGGCAAAGCAATAGCAAGTAGGCCCGAAAGCCTGCGGTGGAGAGGAGCTCGAGAGGGGTGCGGCAGTGGGGCTTATAAACCACTGCGCGCCCCTCTCAACTAGCGAGGTGGGACTAAACTTTGGCCCCGACGCGGGCAGCACATGGGCCTTTGGTCCCGGTTGGTGGCACCAACCTGGACTAGGGGGGGCATTGGTCCCGGTTGGTGGCACCAACCGGTACCAAAGGCCGCCGCTTCCCGCCCTTTGGGCTGCCGAAAAAAGGCCTTTGGTCGGTTGGTGGCACCAACCGGACTAAAAATGGTGCATTAGTCCCAGCTTGGTTTCACGAACCAAGACCAATGGCTTTGCTATATAAGCAAACACTTTGCAAAAATTCAGAATTTCATCGCCAATTGCCCCGACGACGCCGACCTCCTCGACGCCGCCAGTTGCTCCACCTCGCCGTCACGCCGCCAAGGCCGTCGCCTCCCGAGCCAGCGCCGTCCTCGTCGCCCGGCCTCCCTGAGCCAGCGCCCGTCCGCCCAGCCCGCCCGAGCCTCGCCCCGTCCGCCTCACCGGCCGCCTCGCCGCCCCCTGTCGCCATCGTCATCGCTATCCGCCCAGTCACACACAGCGAGCCAGCCACACACGACTGCTCTGTTTTTTCTCATTTTTTAGTTTAATTTTTTGTTCAATGTATATGTGTATGTATGTGGCTATATATGCGGCTCTGTTTTTTTTCATTTTTATTATTTTAGTTTTTTTGTTCATATATATATAATGTATATGTGTATGTATGTGGCTATGTGTATGTAGATGTTCAAAATGTATAAAAAAAATTGTTCAGAGCATGTTTTTGTTCATATATGTATTTTTGTTCATATGTGTATTAATGTTTTCATATATGCAAAAGATAGATTTTAGAAAAGTTAGGATTTTTTCTGTTCATAGATTTTTTGGTGATATTAATTATTGTAGAATATGCAAATGTTTGTATATTCATATGAACAATGCATTAGGCAAAACCTTTGTTTTTTTTCGAAATTTTCTATTTGAACATTTTTTTAAAACAAGGAATACTAAAAGAATGAGAGGAAAAAGGAAAATAAGAAGAGGAAGAAAGGAGAAGAAGAGGAGAGGAAGAAGAGGAGAAACAAATAAGAAGAGGAAAAAAGAAGAAAAAGAAGAGGAGAAGAAGAAAAGGAATAGAGGAGAAGAAGAAAAATAGAAATTTCTAATTTTCTTCTTCTCCTCTATTCCTTTTCTTCTTCTCCTCTTTTTTTTCTTCTTTTTTTTTTCTTCTTCTTCCTTCTTCCTTCTTCCTCTTTTCTTCCTTTTCCTTATTTTCCTTTCTCGAGGGAGAAGAAGAAAAAGAAGTGGAGAAGAAGAAGAAAGGAATAGAGGAGAAAGAAGAAACTTCAACACGAGTGGGGGGGGGGTACCGATACCCCCTCCCCGATAACATTATTTTCCCATGTATATGTATGTCGCGTCGTTGTCGATATAACCCCCTCGAGATAACTTCGACATGAGGGGCGGTCGATATATATACCCCCTCTCGACCGTGATAACTTATACAACGGCAGCACCCCCCTCCCGCCGCGCCCCTACCCGACAAATTAACTCTCTCGAGGCCACCCAAATTTACCAAGTTAAAAGAGCGTTGTCGTCGAGGCCACCCCAAACCCTTGAAGCGTTGTGTCGAGGCGACCCCAAATCCTAGAGAAGCAGCGTCGAGGCCACTAACATGATTCCTTATTGTAATTAGCTAGCTAGTTCTACATTTGCCACTAATATATATATATATATATATATATATATATATATATATATCCATCTGTACCATGTTTGAATAATAATTGACATGTTGTAAATATTTGCAGAAACTATGGAGCACTCCCGAGACGAAGAAACAGAAGCGATGTTGGGAGACATAATCGCACAAGGAAGTGATGAAGTTGCGTCATTTCTCAATGACACCGATGGTCAGGAAGGACTGGGTGAAGAAGAGGGCTATGTTCATGATGACTTCGGCTCATTAATGCCAGTACAAGAAGAGGACTATGTTCATGATGGCTCCGATGACACAATGGAGGTACAAGAAGGAGACCGTGCTGACTGCTCCGGTGACCGAACCGAGTCCGGCCAGGTATATATATATTAGTTAAGCTCGTGCTGACTAGTTAATTGATGTATCCATTGTTTTGGTATATGTACACATATTAATTACTTTCGTCTTTCTTCCTAATAATTTCTAGCCCTCCGGATCGAGCACAACTTCGGTAAGGAGACGAGGCCCAAAGAAAAAGTTGAGCTCGGATGAAAAGTTTGAGATCATAAAAATCGCGCCCGACGGCGAACCAATTGAACCCATCCGGACAAAGCACGCATTTTCTGCTCAGTGCGGGGTTCTTGTTAGGGACAAGACCCCAATCAGCATCCAACAATGGTATAAGCCTAAGGAGGAAGACCCTGAGGTGTTTATGTCAATGATATGCAGAAAGAAGATCTTTGGACTCAGCTGAAGGCAAATTTCACCCTACCGTCAGAGGAGGATCCGGAGAAGACAGTTAAAGAGCAATTAATCAAGTCTTGTGCTCTTATGAAGATGGCAACCCTATTCAGGAGGTGGAGGAAAGAGCTGAACAAGTTTGTCGACAAAAAAAAGACACCAGAATTCATCGGCAAATATGAGAAGATCAAAGATCACTGGCCCGCATTTGTGGCCCACAAGACATCGGAAAAGAGTAAGAAGATGTCGGCGACAAGCAAGCAAAATGCTGCGAAGAAGATGCTTCACCATCGCACGGGTCGTGGCTACCTCAAAGCCCGCCTAAGTGGTCCAAGGCTGAGCATGATCTGCTTGAAAAGGGATCGAACCGAGACAATGTCTTGCTGCACCGTTGCGGACTTGGTTCTTCGGGCTGGCGGAACCTTGGACCTTGTATCGTGGAAGTGCCATTGACGGACGAGCAATCGCAAATACCGATCAAGAACCTTCGGCACTATATCGATGCAACAGCAGCGAGGGACGTTCGTTCGAGCACAGGAGAAGGACGAGCTCACAATGGCCCTCGGGAATCTGAGCACCCCGGACGGACACGAGGCATGCCAGCTCCATTCCGTAGAAGGTTGGTTTTCCGGACGCAGGGGTTACAAAACCCATGAGAGGAGGAAGAAATCGGAGCAGGCCAACCGCAGCGCCGCACGAAAAGGGTAATGGGGCTAGAGGAACGAGAAGGGAACGAGAAGTAGCAGATCGCAGCAAACGACCTGCCGAAGCTTCCCCCGAAGCTACCCCGCCATCTCAGCGGAGAAGCAGTGTGGCTTCCACCGAGCTGCTTTAGCTGGAGCATGTCTTGAGGCTCCTGCTAGCTATCCCGTGGATGATATCACGGAGTCTCAAAATTGCCACATTATGGCGCGATGGATGAATTTGAAGGTCAAGGCGGCTGTTGGTCAAGTTTATCCTAGTGGACCCGGCACAACTTATCACTGCCAGCCGATTCCAGAAGGATATGTTAAGGTGATGGTGGATGAAATAATGGAGGGATTTGAGGACCTCCTACTTGACCACCCTACCGGTGAAGGGGAGACTAGGCTGGGTTCTGCTCTGAAGACTCCATGCCTATGGCGGAAGGAGCTCATCAACCTTCCGAACTGAACGCCTCCGCCTCCTCCTCCTCCTCCGGCGAGTCAGGGCACTCCGCCTCCTCCACCGCCTCCTCCTCCGGCGAGTGACGATCAGGGCACGCGTGGCGGCACTCCGCCTCCTTCTCCGCCTGCGTCGGCGCTCCCGAGCAGCCAGCAGCCTCCTCCTTCTCCGCCTCGCCAGCAAGGGCGGAAGAGACCCACCGCCGCCCCGGCTGCTCCGGCGCGTCGTAGTCCTTCTCCTCCGCCTCGTAAGCAAGCACGAAAGAAGACAGACGCAGCAGCAGCTCTCGTGCTGCTCCGGTGTCTAGCAAAGACAACCAGAGGCGGGAGGCAATACAGATACGGTCCACCTCTAAGGCCTCTAGAGAAGTTACCGTACGAGAAGACCGAGGAGGAAACGATACAATCGTGCGGACCCACGTGAAGGAGTTCTTTGAAGGGGTGAAAGCAAAGAGACATCCACCTCCGGAGGAGAAGGTAGATCCGGTGAAAGCAAAGCGCACTCTCGATGCCCTGAGGAAACCGGCAAAGTCTCCGCCGAGAACCAACTATGAGCGCATTACTGAACAGACATATCTTCAAGCGGGGCGGTCGGGAAGTACTGTCAGACATCAAAGAGCAAGAGAACGAGCAGCTGCGAAAAAATTGACCAGCTCGGCGAACAAGCAAACCAATTGTGCCCCCCGCTCAATGTGTCTAGCGGCAACATCGTCGCTAATGTTCTGGGGATGGTGGCCGGTTATGGCAATCTACAAGATTACCTGCCTGACGATGCACTTCCTGATTTCATGGAGGTGGAAGAACACAGATACAAGTACGGGAAGCCTCTCGTCAAAGATGAAAAATCTCTAACAACAATGATGCGAATATTCCATACTTGGTACATGAAAACCTGCAGAGAGTCTGGGCGGAGGAATATTTTGTATCTGAGAATTAAAGAGGAGCACGACCTCGTTGGAAATGATCTGTTGCCTGTTCCATTTGAGGAGTTCTTCGAGTTCTTCAATCAAAAGGCCCTCGATAAATTAACGTTCTTTTGCTACTGCTTGTAAGTACAATTTCTGTCATTAAGTCTCTATATATAGGTTGGCTCTTTCATTGCATGTATTTATAATTAATTATCCTCAATATATTATGCACATTGAAGATCGTCGAGTGCAAAAAACAAGAAATTTATGATATTGGGTTCATTAACACAAATATCATAGATGAATTTCTGGTTGAAAAGGACGTCAAAGAGGCCGAGGACAACTTGCTACAATCGTTGATCAAAAATCAAAACAAAGATACCATACTCTTTCCTTACAACGGCAAGTGAGTGTTACTGTCGTGTGCATATTCGGTTTCCCTTATTACTCGAGCGAGGTTATAGTAATGTAATTGATGAGTTATGTATGCGTGCGCAGGTACCACTATATTCTTCTGCAGATTAAGCTTGAGCGTGGACTAGTAACCATCTTAGACTCGAGACGGAAAGATCCCAAAACCTATGCGGACATGACTGAAATGCTCAGCAAGTAAGTTCAATCGATCATTATTGCACCATATCGGCAACTTTTTGTTCATTTCCTGATATCTCAAGTAATAATAATTATTTTCTTTGTCTTGCAGGGTTTGGAAACAGTTCACCGCAGAAGCTCCGGGACTGCCGAAGGAGCTGCGATATACATACCAAAGTAAGTACTCTTGGCTAGCTAGTTCGCGCGATCTCCGTTGATTCTATAGCTATACTTTCATCAATGCCATTTATAATGCTTCATTATCAGTTTGATTGACCTCTATTTCTCGTAAAGTGCTTGTGGCAGGAACAAGGGAATGATTTCTGTGGATACTACGTGTGCGAGTTCATCCACACCGTGACTTTGAAAAACAAGCGGGGCTACTCTCAAAGACAATATGAAGTGCGTAAGCAATAATATTCACAATTTCATTTTATTACACCATCATTTCTGTTGAGTTTCATTCATATATATGTATTAATTAACCCCCTTTTTCAAATTAGACGTGGCAGATGCGGAATGAACTCCTAGAACCAGATCGTATGAAAGCAATTCAAGAGGAATCGGCAGGATTCTTTTGACCACGTCATCAATAAAGCCGGAGAATACCATGTGGAAGTTGATTTCAAATGCTAGGGGACTATAATTGAGAGATCTTACATATTGTACATATATGTAGCCAGTAGCGTCGGATGTACATGATACGAAAACTTGTTGTTCGACCAATCTCTCGGAGAAGGAGAGGTCGATCGATCATTTCTCTTGGTATACATGACGAACTTCTGTACTCAATGGTTTCCTTCATTTTCTTACTAGCTAGCGTGTCGAAGGCTATATGTATATAGTACGTAGCGTCGACCAAGCACGTACATAAGAGAGGACACTTCTCTCTATTAATTAGCTAGCTAACACAATATACGAAACACCAAAATTAACCCCCAAAACCCCCAACCCCCCCCTTTCAAAAAAAAACAAAAACCCCAGCCATTGGAATCTTGTGGCGTGGATGCCTTTTGGTCCCGTTGGTGCCACCAACCGGGACCAAAGGCCCCCCTGCCAGGGCTCGGCGCACCGGCCACGTGGAGGACCATCTGTCTCGGTTCGTATTTGAACCGGGACTAAAGGAGGGAGGTATTAGTAACGACCCATTAGTCCCGGTTCTTGAACCGGGACTAAAGGCCCTTACGAACCGGGACAAATGCCCCCTTTTCTACTAGTGCTTGTATTGTTCAGGGTTCATCCATGTTGAAACACTCGCCATAGTTTAGGGTCTAGGATGAGTTATATTTCTTATTTTCATGTAGGAGACAGCTTGGCATAAAATGAAGCAAAAATGAACATGGGAAACAGTAAGATGATACCGGTATTTATTAAGAGAAGAGTTCAGAATCAGCTATGTGATGTTTGCTTATATGATACTACTATTAATGCGCGAAAGGATGAAAATTGCTAACACCACAATGAAAGAAACAAAGCTGATGACATTAGCATAGTAAAAACCGATTGAGGGAACTAAAATTGTTTTGTAGACTAAATCGCCTACCTGCTTGACAATCTGTTTTCACCGTTGACTATGTCCTGACGATGGCTTCAAAACTAGATCTCATATGTGTAGGTTTCAACAAAAAAATCACCCTAAAGTTGTCACCCCATGATTCATGAAGTTGCCATTGTATGGAACCAGAGTTACCACCTGGGACTTCGGTACCAATACATTGACAACTTCATAAAAAATGAATGGCAACTTTTAATGCAATATTTTTTGAAACATAATCCAGTATCGAAGTTCTTGTTGAGACAAAGCCGATCATGAAGATGGATAGTAAATGAATTCACCTTTGGGAAGTTAAAGCATGTTGAAATTTAAATTTTCAAAATAATCTCGATGGCATGAGCCTTTCTTCATATTTGCGTGGATGCAATTGCAATGGGTATGGGGGTCGCACTATAGGATTAAAATTCACACATTCACTCTCTATTACAACCGTTTTAGATAGTTAGGGTATAATATATCTATTTCCGTGTAGGAGACAGCTTGGCACTAAATGGAGGAAAACTGAACATGGCACTGGCGGAGCTATGTGTATGGCTGGGGGTGTGCCCCCCCCCCCCCCAAGCCTGGTAGCTTTCGTGAAGAATTTTTTTTGGGGATGGCATAGATTGAGAAAAATAGGGACTTTTACCCCTTCATAAAGCCATATTTTGCCATTGGCCCCCCCAATGATCCTGTGCTAGCTCCGCCACTAGAACATGGCATTTTTTGTAACAGTGCCATTTTTTGAATATTTGTCCAATTGCACAAGTACATTGATGAATCGCAGGTGTACATACGCTTAAGCAGCAAGGACAATGCAATTTACCAACAAAGCAGGGAAGAAATTATATAATATAAGTCAATGCACATACTTGATGAGACGCTCGTCGTCTTCTTTCCACCCGAAGCCGAATCCAGCATGGGGGAAGTTGAAAACAATCCGATCAAACTGTTTCGTCCTGAGATAAGGATGACAGTCCACCTTTCCTGCATCAACTCCAAGCAAAATTACTGCCCCCATCATCCTTAGCTTTGCCAAAATTCGGTTCTGCTTCCCTGTACTTCTTCGTCAGAGTGCCTGCCCAAAATAGTTTTGCAAGGATTTCAGAGAGACAAATTTAAGCCGTTGTTGCGCCGAGGATAAAAAGAATTGCCACATGATTCGATTCGAGCTAATCGCAATTTCGCAACACAGCTTTCCCCATGCCCTGTGAAGTCTAACGAGTGCACCCGCGCCGCGCGCACAGTGCTCACGTAATCAATCCGCACTAGGAAGAAAGATACAAGCCACAGGAGAGAAACTAACCGTAGTCGTCGACGGAAGTGACGACGAGGGGGGCGCCGGAGCCGAACCCGGTGGCAAGAGACAAGGCGAAGGAGAGGTCCCCTTCGCCGACGAGCAGGATGGTCCGAGTCGACCAGTACAGCCCCACCCGCACAGCCGGGGCATGTCGCGCTCCACCCTCAAGCCAAGCCCACGCCATGCGCGCCTCCTCGTATCCTCTTGGGCGGCGGCGACGACAATGGAGGAGCGCTGCGGCGGTGAAGCGATTCTCGTATCAAGTCTTTGCGCGAGACTCGGAGGTTCCTTTCTGTGTACGCGGAGAGGGGCAGGGGGCTTCTGTGGGGCCCGCGTGTCAGTACCTTTTCAGGTTTCCTTAGCGCAGTTTTTTTCTTTCATTTTCGTGGATTCGATGGGTCGGATGGGACGGTGGGGGCGACTTCTCGTCTTCATTGAACCATTGCTTCTTTATCTTTACTACGATTTTTTGTCCAAAAGGACCCTCTGCCGAACGCTATTGACAAAAAAGACTACCTACGGATCATTTTGACAAAAGGACCCTCGGTGGTGGCGGCGGTGCGGCAGCGACACGTGGCACTGCCGCCACGCCAGAGGCGGCTGGGCCCGCCGCCACCCCATGAGGCGGCCACACCGCTGCTACGTGAGAGGAACGGAAGCGCAGCCGCGACGGAACGGGCGGGAAAGGTGGGCCCACCGCCACGGGTGAGGCGGCCTGGCCTTGGCGCGCCGGCCGCCGCCAGCCGACAGCTGCGTCGGCGGGTTTCGCCAGTGAGCGAGCCGCCATCGGCCGAGGCGGCCCCCTGCCGACAAAGCAATGCCGCGCGCCATGCAGTCGCGCACGGCGCTGATTTCGAGGCTGTCTTTGCTGCACGCGCTTACGATCTTGTTGTGGCGCTGATTTCGAGGCACGGAGTGCGAGGACGCCTGAAATTTTGGTTTCCTTTGCTTCTTTGCTTTGCCTCGGTAAGACTTTGGGAATCGAGGCTACGCTAAACTGTTACGCCGATACTACGGGATCGTAAATATCGCCGCTTAATTTTCTCGCCATCATTTATCGTCGAGCTTATAAAAGGAGGCACCGAGGCTCTCGTCCAGCCATCCTAGAAATCGCCAAGTCGCAAAGTGTGTAACACATTTTTTCATCGGTATGAGTTTGCCTTGCTCGGATCAAAGCATTAGGCGAGGAAAATGAAGAATGCAAGTTTGCCTCACAGGGTGGCGATCTGCGGTGTTGGTGTGGCGATCTTTGCAAGGTGAAGGAGGTGACGGATTTTTCAGATTGGTTGGGCATGAAGTTTTTCATGTGCGCCAATTATGAGGAAGATCCTGCCGTAGCTATTTGAGTACGACAAGCCACCGTATGCTTTAACCATCACTAATAGATATTGTTGGTATTTTCATTGATTATTTAGTAACATTCTTGTTTCTTGTTGTAGTCTCCTCCGCCTCTGTGCATGTACTATCATTGGATTGACACGGAGAAGCCGGCTTGGGCAGTGACAGAGATTCGTGAAAGAAGTCGCCGTCGTGGAATAGTTTATTTGCGGAAGAGCGACGCGAGAAGGCGGAAGCGAGGAGAAAGCGAGCAAGAGAGAGAGTTAAAAGAATATTATGCTGAGCAACACCGTTTTTGAGGAAATGGGAAAGAAAAACAGGAGGAGGCTCGTCGCATGGAGGAGCAGGAACGACAATGAAAGGAGGCTCGTGGAGGCGAGAGGCGAGAGAAAGAAAGAAAGGGCTCGTCGAGGCCAAGGCAGCGAAAGAAGCGGCGATGGAAAAGGAAAATATCCACGCTGGACTCGGAGATTCCTGTGCTAGTATTTAAAATTTCGCAATCATTTGTATCTTTATTTCTGCACTTTAATTTAGCTTTATTTCAGGAGTTAAATGTAGGTATATTCCTACAATGTATCTTATTTTCAGTTGTGCCGTGTCGTAATGGAAAAAATATAGTTTAAGAATAAAGAAGTGGCATTTTCTTTCCCTCCACTAACATCGAACATCATGCAACAACTACAAAATAAAATTAAGATAGAACATAATGCCCTACAATAACAGTACAAACTAATAATGCAAGTACATCCGAATTAAGCGGTAGAACTGGAATAAAACTACATGAAGGCATCATCGTCATCCTCCATCGATGCGTAACTCTTGCCCTTCGAGGATGTAGAACTCTTACCCTTGGACGATGCGAGAACTCTTGCTCTTCGAGGATGCAGATACTCTTGCCCTTAGACGATGCGAACTCTTGCCCTTTGACGATGCAGCACCGGAAGCGGCGGCATGAAGATATCATCTTCATCCTCGCTCTCCTCATCCATAAAATGGATGCTTTTCTGCAGTCCTTCCGAAAGTTTCACTCTTGGCTCCACTACATTCTTCCACCTTGCACGCAACCTAAGAAGTTCTTTACGTACCTCCTCATAGGTCCTTTCGGGCCACCCAGCCTCGTAATTGGTGAGCCAACTCATTCATTATGGTGTCACTACCGGTGAGTTCGGCCCATGGAACTATCCTATTGTCCATCCTGAAATCGGTAGCTAGCCTCAGAAGAGTCCTGCTCATCCCAGGGTGAAAACTACGATCGAAAGGATAATGGGACATCTCGACTACACTACACTCGAATGATTATCCACCTCCGTCTGAAGGGGGTTTTATAGGTAGAGAGGAGAAAAAGGGAGGGAAAGAACGAGTGCAGTATGGCGGGAAGATATGGCGGGAAGGGGTTGGCGGGAAACAGGTGGCGGAACATATGGCGGGAAACGAGTGGCGGGAAGATATGGCGGGAAGGGGTTGGCGGAAAACGGGTGGCGGAACATATGGAGGGAAAGCGTAGGCGGGAAAATATTCAATGTCTAAGACGGGCAATGGTTGCACAGTATTCATCAGCCAAAATATTAAAAAAATTCATTTCGGCCTAACATAAGCAAAAGAGTGGAGCAGGATAGTATGGCGGGAGATATAGGCGGGAAAAATTATTCCTGACTGGTGCATTTTTATTTCAGCAAACATAGATGTTCAAATCGAAAAGTCTGATACACACATATATAGATACAATGGGTCGCGCGTGCATAGATGAATCACCCTACTTAACGACGACCACGGCCTTTCCTTACGACCGAAAGCGACAAGCGATTAGGTGGCCTAGTCACACGAAGACCTCGGCCATACCGCAATTCGACTTCATGTGTCCGCGAGTCCTGCGTGGGTGGTGGAGTCGCGAATCCTTGTTGCGAACTGAAGCGTAATTGTAGGCGTATGGTTGTGACTCGGGGGATAAAAGATGGGCCAATAACATCCCTCCAAGAACTCAGTAACTAATGATGTAACCGTGTCGCCAAGATCATGTGATGCTCCCGGAGGCTGTGTTGACGCCATGATCATGTGATGCTCCCGGAGCCTGTGTTGGCCTTGCGTTGGGTGTTCTCATCGCCCCAATTAACATCGATCGTGTCCTGCACATAGAAACATTTTAAATAAACTGTTAGAGGATAATAAATGATATCATTGTAAATGCATTGAAATGTAAACATGACTACCGAGCATATCCCTCTCCTATCTTTATCGCCATTGTACTTGGTGCTGGTTTAAATCTGGTACACGAGTCTCCTCGGGCATGGGGATCCCTCGCGTGGAGAGAAACGGCTGAGATCCCTCACCTTGGGTGTATGCATCATATCCTGTGTACGCATATGGGTTAGGGGAAAGAAACTGCTCGGGCATCGAATCCAAGCCCGTGCCATGGTCCTGAGATGTCTGCCCCTGACGAAGGTGCATCGAAGAAGAGCGATGCAGTGGCAGAGATGAGTCATGTCGTGGCAATGTCGTTCTAGTACTCGGACCCTCCCCCCATTGCTCATGGCTCGTACGCGCCTCGCTCGGTCTGGACGACGGTGCCGCACTCGGTCTGGCTGACCTCGCTACCGGCATGTATGCTCCAGTGGCAACGTCGTCGCCTCTACCGCATCTGAACTTCTTTGCCACGAATTGTTGCAAAAGTTTCTGGAATGTCTTGCGATATGGGCCCTGGGCCGGCATGCTATCCGTAGCCATCTGCCCTACTTCGTTGACATTTTCAAGCTGAACAATATTTGGATGTTATTTAGTTCAAATGATTATGAAATAATGGACCTAAAAAAGATACAAGTGATTACCATCTGGTCACGATAGTAAGCTGCAGGCAACTCAACATGTCTTCGCGCCTGCTCCTCTTGTGTGAGATGTGTTGGTATAGTAGCTGGCTGATGGCCGAGCTAGCACGTGTTCATGCAGACCACTGCTTGTACGCTTGATCTGTACTTCCATCGTGCGGTCTGCAAAATTAAATAATTACATAAACCGTTGTCATGAAAGCAAAGCATCTTCTCACATCGTATGATCATCGTAAAAAATAATGTACATAAAATATACCTAAGTTGACGACTATATACGCTAGCGCTTCATTTTCCCACTTATGTACCCATTCACTGTTCTCTTCCCTCCAATCGTATAAACTCCAACCCCTGCCCATATTGGTTAGCCTGCAAATTATGTAACAAAGTGTGAGTTTAGTAAATTAAAAATGACACTAACTATTTAGGGATGTCACATCTTACTTATGTGTTTCCTCGTCGATACGTCTGGGAAAAGGTGGTGGAATTTCTTGATAGAGACCGAACTGTCTCATTACACGCCTGGGTTGTAAGGTTCAACACACCACAGAACAATAAGTTGCAGCGAGTCAGCCAGAATCCACTATCGGTCACCATGCCCGTGTGAAGTGTCGAGCATCAAAGACCAATTTTAGCTGGTCCTCAGTCCACGGGTTCCATGTGACTTCGCCTCATCAAGTATCTCAAACTGTTGGTGGTACATAGGGTAACAATTTTTCGCAATATCTGGAGACCAACGTTTCGCGTGCCTTTGTCCACCGGTGGCCATAGTTGCGCTTAGCACCTCGCCAAAGTCGTATGGATATATGGGTTGTACTATACGAGGTCGCCCTACTGAAGGTATTCCCAGTGACCACAACTGAGAAACTCATAGGCGACACAAAGTAATGGAGCTTTTTGTGCGAAAGAGGTTTTTTGCGTGGCATCACACAAACCTCTGTATGTATGAGATAGCATGGCAGAACCGAAGCTGTATTTTGGCACCTCGGGTAAAGGTTCATCTACCATATTCTCTGCAATGTAGATGAGACCAGGGACAACAACATCCCCATGTGAATTTGGAAATAGATTCCCGAGGAGCCACAACAAATACGCAAACAGATGTCTTTTTCTCGTCTCCTCATTGGCGAAGCTAGATAAATGAAGAAAGTTATCACGAAGCCGCACAAGTGGGATTCCCGAGGGTTACCAGTACGATGTGATTCTGGCATTTCAATCCCAAGACGGGCTGCTATATCTAATGTCCAAGATGGAGACACTCGTGGAGAGACTATTGGCTCACCTCTAATTGGTAGAGCAGTGATCATAGAAACATCTTTTAGTGTAGGTGCAAGCTCCCCAAAACGAAAGTGAAAGGTGTGGGTTTCAGGTCTCCACCGGTCAACGAGGGATGTCAAAAGGGATGGGTCCGAACGTACTTGGTCGTCGCATGATGTGAGCCTAGCAAAACCTTGTAGTCCATAAGCGTCAAGGTGAGCAAGGTAATGATTGTGTATTGGCCATGTTTTCTTTATGGTTCGGAGTCTGAAAGGTCGATAATCATGCTTAGTATTTGGTTTCAAAAATAGGTGACAACGGTGGCCGGCGTCATGGGGCCCCTGCAAAAGCACTGGCACTTCACCCATAACCTGCACACAAACATACACATATAAATTACGAGGAAGACGGAAATACAAATGCAAATCAAAATTAACTTAAAAATACAAAGAGATACGATTTACATTAATTATCTGAAGTTAACATCAGGAGTACAATAATACAAAGAGAATCAATTTAAATTTAATATAAGTACACATAACGAGTAGAAATATAAATAGACATGACGAGTACATATATATCAACATCATGCGTTGTTGTTGGCTCGATACGGGCAGTCTTTGCGTGAATGTCTAGGACACCTGCAAACGCGGCATCGCCTTGGTTCTCCCATCTGGCTATGGTCCATGTCATTGCGATGATGCCTAGACTGACGTCGTCCCTTTGCGGTTCTCATCAAGTCGGTGTTCGGAACCCATTTCGGCCCATCTGGCCACAACATTTTGTAGTTCATATCAATGCCCCAAGCCCAGAACTCACCGTTCCAAGTGTTGTACAGATTGTACATGTTGAAGTACGGCGATATGTATGGCTCGACGCTGATTTTTTGAACAGCAGCCGCCCGGAGCACATGACTGCAAGGGTAGCCCTCAAGCTTGGGCTTGTTACAAGTGCACTCGCAGGAGGTTGAGCCAAGGGTGACAGCTTGCTTTTTTGATCCTCTGTGGTGACCCTTGACGTACTTGGCTCGCACATTGACCTCCCACTTATTCCTAAGTGCGTCCACTTTCCTGCAGCCATGACTTTGGGACTTCTTTGCTTTCTCGTCCAGATGTCTTTGCATCTTCTCGGACCATGGCTTGTTCAATTCAACTTGTGCTTTGGCGACGGTGACCCTGTCTGCAAAGTATGACAGGTCCGGTTCAAGTTTCTTCAATTAGGGCTGTGATAGGCGGTGCTCGCACCCTTTAAGAACACCATTGTACACCTCGACATGTTGCTGGTCATTATTCCATACCGAGCCCGGTGTCGTGAGCTCGCCCACTTCTCCAAATGAGGGCAATTCTCGGTGATCCATCGCTCAAATTTATGGCAGCCCTCGACCCCTCCGGTCTTCTCTCTGCGGCAAGGCCGCTGGTCGATCTCACCATTGATACCTGCCCATATCGCATTCATTTTGGCTTCAGTTTTTGCATGCACATCCTCTTGAATAACTTGAACCAATCCTTGTTTTTGAATTTGGAGTAAAGTTTGCTGCCAAATGCCTCATGCACCACCTTCCTCTAGATCGGGCCAGCCCCACTCTTCTTCCGACGCCTTAATTATTTCAAGAGCGCTTAATAATCCAAAGTTGCGATCGAAATGATGCAAACACCTTCACGCTCTTTCACGACACCAATCTTCACGCAGCTCAGGAACCATAACCAGCTATCTTTGTTCTCGCTCTCGACCAATGCATATGCAATAGGAAGAAGCTGATTATTTGCATCCGCTGCAATCGCCACCAATAGTGTGCCCTTGTACTTTCCAAAGGAGAAAGGTACCATCAACAGATAATACCGGGCGATAAAGCACGAAGGCTTGTATAGTCGGGCGAATGCCCGAATAAGCGGTCGAGATTAGCTCACCCGGGTTCATTGGGTTTGGACGTTCTCTCCGCCAAACTTGAGTCCCCCTATTAGCACTTGCTATTTGATGAAGCATTCTAGGGGCATAAGAATATGCCTCCTCATAGGTACCATACAAGTTCTTGAATATATTTTCCTTCGCACGCCTAGCCTTGCTATAGCTAACAGGGAATCCAATTAGATCCTCTGCATCTTTTTGCAGAGCCCTAACACTAATGTTGAGACTTCCCTGCACAATTGTTTCCATCGTCATGCCACAAATTTTGTTGTCACATTGCGTTGATCTGAAGAGTCCCGGTTGCTCACGGTATGCTCCACTATTTTTGTGATATGCCATGACCGACATACCCGAGCTTCATCCTAGCGAGAACTCTTCCGGCAACCTTCGCGGTGTGGATGCATATGACCTTCAACTCTTTTTATCGATCGCTTCACTCTATCTTTGGCGGTGGATGCCGATTGCATAGCTACCCATTGCCTGGTAAGCAGACTTCTTATCTGGGAAAACTTGCCCAACCTCCAGGCTTCCCGCTCCTAGGCCGGAAGCAGTGTGAAATTCGTTGGTGATGCTCATATCCTGTAAAAAGCCAGGTTGCAGTGCCGCCGCGACCGCCCTTTGAGGAGGAACATCTTCTTCTCCGCTTGACTCCGAAGACGCAGAAGAATGATCATCATCATCTAGCGCCTCCGGCAATCCCTCCACGTGTTCGCTCATGTTAACGGTCGTGACCAATATCTGTGTCATACATAGGCTGGCCGCCCGTCGATTCCGATGGGCGATGCTAGGGGCTGATGTGATGGCCAACTCGACCTCACCACCCTCGCCATCGCATCCGCAACATCGGTGGTGAAATGAACTCCACATACACCATCGGTGACCATACATTGAGTTATTGGGATTGCTTGCAAACCTCATGTACGACCCCACGACCGATCACCGTGACGGGCCGCAAACCCCAACGGGCAATCGTCCCATCATTTCCTCCGTCAACATTTAAGGCCTCCATTGTCATTTTTTTTCTGCATCATCGGGCCAAACACCGCTCGGATGCACCTTCTAACAGCTGCGTAACCCACGTTGACCATGTCTCTCACCACTACTGTAGTCGACTCGCTGAAGGACACATCCACCCGTATGGACCGTCGCGTAAGACGTTCCCATAATACACTACTAAATTTTCCATAGTACCTAATCAGCATACATGTTTACATTTCAAATAATTAGTAACTAAACATTTAGTAATGATGACAACATTTACATATCTTATGACTAAAATAATAACCGTATTTTCGTTATAAATATTCGGTTTGTTTTTAGAATCATTTGTTTGGTTAACGGTATTTAAAAATCTATTTTTCTCAAACTTGTCTATGAGCGTAACAAACTAAAACTCCGTTTGCTTTTCTCTAACTACCCCAAAAATATCCTAAAATAGTTCTCGTAACATGCAAAAACTTAGCTTCTGGAAAAACAACTATTACGATAATAAAATCCTTAAATATCCTAAAACTCGCTATCCAAACAACCACTAAACATAATATTACGATAATAACATTTAAATATCATATGAGTAAAATATCTAATTTCTTCCGCATGATATAATGTATTTCATGTATACGATAAAATTCATTTATTTACAAATAATAATATTTGCAGCGGCATTACAGTACATCAATATAAAAAATATTAACAAAATTACGGCGTCATTTTATACCCATGTTATGACAAAACCCATGGTAATTACTCGCTATCCAAACAACCAGTAAACATAATAGTACGATAATAACATTTTAATATCATATGAGTAACATTGAGTTTCTTTCGGCTTTAACTAATTTTTTTTCACATGATACGATAACAATCATTTATCTACAAATAATAATATTTGCAGCAGCATGCACATTATTCACAATAGTACATCAATACAAAAAATATTAACAAAATTACAGTGTCATTTTTCGTCTTACCTCCAATATGATGCAATTAAGCGTCAAAATAGTTCCAATAAATATCCGTCGCCAGTACTATATGAACCTCGTCAACCTATTATCACATTAACAAAAATATTACACACGGATTTTTCTTCCTGCTAACAAAAGTATGAAAATAGCACTTCCATGTATGTGTTCATCACCTCAAAATGGGACAGCGAAAATGGAATCACAATTTCTTCAATCACGTCTTCTCCTCCTTGTTTGCTACTAAGATGAATTATTTTACCTAATTACATACATCATTAAGTACATTAGCACCTAATCTTAACATATAAAATTTAGATTATTGCGACATAACAAAGTAGACCTACAGTTTCCTAAATATAGGCTTATTAATAAACATACCACATAAAATAACATACCACATGAAATAACATACCGCATGCAATAAACACTTACAGTACAATTTTTCTTAATTACCGTATTAAGATTTCCGCATGTCAATACTAATGGGCGCACCTAACATTGATGCAACATCTTCAACTTCTAAGCATGTCAACATCTTTAAATGCTACATCTCTCGTCTGAAATTATTTCTAACCTCTAAGCACTACCATCACATAGCTAATAACGAGCTAAAGGACGAACTAATTACCACCCTGCATGCATAAATAAATAAATGTATTGCAAATCTCATACCTTGATCATCAACTTCGTAGTTCACTTTGCACGGCTATTCCTACTACAGAAACTCCAAATGACTTCTCCAAGTGCGAAAATAATGCCTAAAGCAACATTGAATACACACTTAGGAACTAATCAAATAGAATAAAAACATCATGCATGCGAATGAAACCAACAAAAATGGATAGATCTTACCTTAATCTATTTTTTCTTCAACTTCATCATCCTCAAAATCCAACTCTAAATCACCCTAAATCACGAGTGAAAGTGCTTTCTTTTCTCTCTGTACTTAGAGACTTAGAGAGCAAAGGAGAGGAACGAGGGACTTGGAGAGCAAATGAGAGGAGCGAGGTTTCGGAGTGCTTGCGCCGCAATGAAGAGTGGTATATAAAGGAGAGGATCCTGTAGTGTCGGCAGCCTCGGATTCAGTAGCGTGAGCAAAGCAAGCGATTCCGCCGTGAAATTCGCTGTTTGCCGCACGTAGGAATCAGCAAAAGCAAACACTCGGTAGCGTGATTCCTGCCCAGCCAATTTTCACGCGTGCGAATCTGTGCCCAAACCTCGCACTCCGTGCCTCGAAATCAGCGCCACACACAGCAGCAGAAGAAGCGGTCTGCGGCCGCCTCGGCGATGGCGGCTGGCCCATTGGCGGGGCCCGCATGATGCAGAACTGTCGGCCAGCGGCGATCACGCGCCAGGCCGGCCGCCTCACCCGGTGGCGGCGGGGCCCACTGCCCGCCCGTTCCGTGGCGCCTCGAGTTCCGTTCCTCTCGCGTAGCCAGCGGTGTGGCCGCCTCATGCGGTGGCGGCGGGCCCACCGCCTCTGGCGTGGCGGCAGTGCCGCGTGTCGCTGCCGCACCGCCGCCACCACCGAGGGGTCCTTTTGTCAAAATGATCCGTAGGTAGTCTTTTTTGTCAATAGCGTTCGGCAGAGGGTCCTTTTGGACAAAAAATCCTTTACTACTACTATTAAAAAAGCAAACTTCAATTATCTTAAGGTCACCCAGATTAGTGTACACGGAACAATCAGCACCCTACGATCTAATCCACTTAAAGCCATCCTACTGTCAATAATTGCATCAGTGGTCTGCCAGCCAGATCAACAGCCCAGATCAAATGTTCTGCCCGAGCAGACGCGGTGGTCTGCCAGTCTCCTAGCGATCGGCATCCCCGATCCCCAATCCCCGCGGCCCCACGCACGTCGTCCCATCCTACTCCTTCCCGATTTACCTCAACGACCATAATCCCCTCGGCCAAACAATGCTGCCGCAATTCCCTCCGCCTCGCAACCCTATCTCTCCTGCTGCGCCGCCCACCGCAGCCATTCCTCCCTCCGCCGTCAAGCACTACCTGCGGTGGCCTCGCCGCCCATCGAGTTGCACCTCGCGACGCCGTCGTTCATCCGCTTCCCACGCGCCACCACCCCGTACGGCTCGGCCCCGATTCGCCGCCGCTCCGTGTACTTCGGCCCGGATTCGCCGCCAACTCGCTGTCGAGATGCCCGATGCGCGGCTGGCACTTGCCACGCCTCAACGGTCGGGTTCGAGGGTTCCCCGACAAGCGTGGCCGATGGCAATCCAACGATGGCGGCAAGTGGCGAGGAGGGGTGCGAATCGGCGTCAACGAAGGATCACATTGGGGTGTACGGGCAACGAAGCACCAGAATCGACCCGCCTCGCGCGTGTGATGAACAGGAGAAGGGATTGGGGCTACCGGCGACATGATGCGGTGGCAGGACAACTACGTGGCGATCTGCTAAGGTCAGTCTCGCGCTCTCCAGCCTCTCTGAATTTTTTTTCTGGCGAACGGGGATAGGGATTTTGACGTTGGGGCGGCCATCACCCATGGCGGCGACAGGGGTGGAAGGTAGAGGTCGTGGGGCGCCGGAATCAGTGAGGGGACGCACAGCCAGAGCTCATAGATGCATCCTCCCTAGCGCAATCCACGCCAGTGCATGAAATTTCTCATGCATGCTTAAAATATTCTCACGAGGATTGGTGTATCAGCACATAAAACGATCAGTCATTTTTGGATAATGTTTGAGCAAAGAAAGGGAGGTGGGGGAGGGTGGCCAACAAGATACAATTGGGTCTTTGCAATAGGTTTTTCGTGGCACAGGCAGCACTGCTTCTTTTCACGAGCAAGGGGACAAATTCCGGTAGCCAACAACACCCCCACGATGTAGGCAAGTATGCACGGATGTAGATGCAACACTTCCCAGGGATGTAGGCATTTTTATACTTGCTTAGTACATGATGTAAGCAAGTTTTTGGTTCATGGTGATGCAAAACACTTTCAGGGATGTAGGAAAATTTTCAAACAGGAATATATGCAAGTATGCAACAGTGTGATTTTCAGGGGGGTCTAGCAATATTGTACATGTGCATCTCTTTTTTTAGGCAAAAAGCAGTAGATGAAATTTAGGCAATAGAAGACTATATACCAAGCAGAGGATTAATTTTTGTAGGCACCATGATGTAGGCAACACTCTGCGAGATAGGGCAGCGCAGCAGGATGTAGGCAAAATACGGATAGGCACAATTTCTTTGGGATGGGGTAGGCAATATCTGAAATCTGAATACATCAGGAAATACTGTATTATGCGGTCACGTTGGGTGCATCCATTACCGATTAGCAATGACGGGGATGAGTCGGCCAGCGACAGAGTGCTCTTTTTTGTCATACTGCACCCAGTTTTACAGATTGTTCTTTTTCAAAAAATCTACAGACTGTTCTTGCCAAATAGTACAGATCAACTAAGTAAGCACTACATGATTTGATGTTGGTTTCGTTTCTATTCCTTTAGATTACTATTTACATTTATCATTGTCACTGATTAGCTAAAAAAATCATATATGAGGTCAAAGACAATTGTATTCGCTTGGGCAGGATGCTCTTCAGATATATAATGAGCAAAATGCAATACCATTCACTAGCTTTAGTAATTCTAAACCCTTTTAAGTATAAAAGTGTTACTCTGCTTGGCAGTTGGGATGAGTCCCATTACTAATGATAACATCTAAGAACAAGCCATATGGATAATCCAAAAATAAGGTTAGCTGCACCCTTCACATTGGAAGACAGAGCTTGAGTCATGCATGAACTGTATCACTCTCAAACATTTGATCTAGCAGTGTAAGCTGGCTCTCTACACTAGCTCAAAATCAGTTGGAAAATGTTCTTGGCTTCACGTGCTGCCTTTATCTGCAACTTATCTCCTTAATAGCACCTCAAATGTACAAGTCACTGTTCTTCTACTAGCTAATCAACTCAGAGCATTGACACACCATCTCCACAAGTTTGTTGCAAGACATGGGATGTTTTTTTATAGCAACATATGTCACCAATCCATTATTTTTGCTCTTATATGTGTCAATTGTAGATTGACATAACCATATAATGCAGATGAGGTGTAATAAAGGAAAACATGGTGTTGACAATAGTACTTTTTCTATTTTTAGTTCTTGATCTGTTCCTGGTTTCCATATTGTGGATGTGAATTATATTGCATTCTCACGAAAACCTTTTCTTCCTTATCTCTAATCATACTACAACGATCACACCGATGGGGTAGAGTTCTGTAGTACTCATCTGACCCTGGTTTGTGCTGTGATTTCCAGTGTTATTTAGCTATGAATCGGCATGATTAACTCTCTGTTTTTCTACAGAGTTGATAATTAACAAATCTATTTGGTCCTGCTCTAGGACGGTTTAATTTAATTAGTGCCGCTGAACACATCTGCCAATCTTTGGTTCTAAGCTTGACTCTCTAGACTTAACAGGTCCACTTTTTAAATGATGTATAGCTACTGTTTATCTACACTTAGAGCTTGATAAGAATGAAAACAAATTAATCGGCTTGATTTTAGTTATTGTGCATTTCATAGGGTGTCGAATGTAGAGAATAGTGTCTTAGCTTATGTTGACATTCACATATAATACATGTTGTAGATGTATTTCTCCAGCATGTGTAAGTAGATAGCCCACACCATGTGTGGCTGGGAGATTGGTCCCTTCCATTGTGGGATGAATCTCATTTGGATTCTCCCTGACTCACTTATTCATGCAGGTAATTTGCTCTGGTTTTTCTGCTGTATTTTCTTTATTACTAATAACGTGGTGAACATTGGGAAACGTTGCATAGCACATATTCAATGTTTCCCTTGTAAGTGAACATATTGGGGTGCCATACTTTCCATTTTTCTTGCGCAACTTGTTACGTCAAGCAATAGCGAATACTTCTATTGATTAGCCTCTCTGCTCTATGTCCTGAAACGCTGGCATGTGTTAATTTGCTGAGATTTATGTTTATAAAATATATTCTGCCTATGACAGTAGTTTTAGCATCCATGGTGTTGTAGAGTTGTTTTATCACTATCACATATCCATGCAAATACTAAACCTGTGGGGTACAAGACATTTGATCCCACTGTGGTACAAGAGAAAATTCTCCTAATATTGTTGAGATCACTGAAGATAGCTCGATGGCATGGCAAGTCTTCTCTTGAAATCAGTATCTGTGTCTTGAGTAAGCATCAGCGGCATCCCTAGGCTCAGTAACAGTTAGAAATTCAGAATAGAGTAATCAGTGGTGGCAGATTTTTAAAAAAATGTAACTTGTATAACAACATGCCCACTGGATTCATCTATATATCCTGCTTTTTTGCATTTGGGATTTAGTTTCTTTCAGCTGAACACTACTGTTGGTAGTAAAGCATGTAAATATATATTGTTATTTTTAAAATTGTATGATGGTAGCCTGAGACGTGCGTTGCACGTGCAAACTTACTAGTGATTTTTCAAGGACCCGAATTGATCACCACTTCGTGTCAGATAACATGCAGTCAGTAGGACCAAACTGCAATGCATACAGGCATTTTATTATGTTATTCAACAAAATAAATAGTAGATGGATTAATTCAAAGCCACCTTTCTAACGATCACAGTCGCTACACCTATAAACTTGATGATACACCAACACACATCATCTAATCTGGTGGCCTCAACAAGCCGCCCGCCCGGCAAGCCGAGAGCACCAAAATTAATATAGCAGACCCTCAACCCGCACTGCGTGCACACGCTCTAGAATCAGCCACCGCCATCTTCTGTCGTACCCTTTCAGGAGCGATCAGTGCATTCACCCTACGAGGCCATTCTGTCGCCAACGCCACCACGAGTCCACGACGCCAGACAACACCACAACGTGTGTGCGTCCATCATCACGTGTTCGTCACCGAGGCTCTGTTGCACCATGATGCCGAGACCTGTTGTTGTTGTGGTAGATGCCACACCGCTCCTCCTCTTGGCCCCTTCAGGCAACACATGCTCCAAAACGATGCCCCCAAGAGGGAGGACGCCCACGAAGGCCCTGTCATCGTCCTATCCAAGAATCCTAGATCTAGGATTTCCCCGGAGAAGCCGGAATGAGGTGACGACGATTGCAACCGATGATGCCTTCGACAAGGAGATGACGCCCAAGACGACGCCATCGTCTGCCATAACCAAATCAACACGGTTTTCACCCGCAATTGTGACACTCTGAACCAGCAGCTGCCGAATCGCCGCCAGGAAGCCCGCCTCCCTCGTCGACCCCTCACCCGCTGCCGGCGGCCCATGGGCAAAGCCGCCGACGGATCTGGATGTGATCTAGATCCATGGCCCCCTCCGCACCCACCATTGCTAGAGAACGCGGGTTCTCGCCGGCCATGGGGGTGAGCTCTACCGCCACATGACCAGGGTTGCCGCCATGGTCGCTGCGCGCGCTCCCCGCTGGCCTCGCTCCAGTTGATCCAAGGGGATCGCGCCGTATCCAGCACCCCGGCTCCTTTGGCACCGGGCCCGCCGCCACCGCGGCCTACGACGGCGGCGGCACCAGAAGAGAAGGCAGTGGTTTGGTAGGGCTGCAGGCGGCACTAGGTTTTACACCCTGGGGAGGCGTCACAAGGGGATCTGAACAAGATCAGAGTAGGACCAAATACAACATGGTTGACCGAAACTCAACAAATATATATATATCAAACTAAAAAATAATCTTAGCAGTTTTTTAAAATCAGTCACCAGGGAAGAAATCCCCTGATCCGGTTCGAACCAAATATGTTTGCAAGCATCAATCACTGCCTGATCCGGTTACATCTTAGGCACAGTACCAGTGATAATTGAGATAACAAGTCTTGAGACTCTTAAAAGACAGTTACACTGCAAAGTGAGACTCTTGTCCAGGGTTACTTCTTTACACTGCACAGGTAGAGAAAACAGCATTCCCAATACACAAAATGCCTTGCGTGTAGATCTTGGACACAAAGAGAACATATGCAAGAATATCAGATGACACAGCACATCTTGAAATATCTAGTGATCCTTACAACACAGACACTTATACCTCCGCGCGATCCTTCAACGTCTACCGTGCAACACAACCGCCCTCTGCAGCCACTCCTGGAGTAACGCGCACGCAATGGATTCCCTGAAGCCGTGTTCCAGCATGACAGAGTAATTCACATCGGTCGCTCTTCCTCCGGGCGTCATTTGCCTATGCGCTTCATACTCCCTGAGCAGACTCCCGAGGTATTCCCAGGCGAAGTGTGAGTAGCCGCCGCTCCATAGCAGCTGAAGAATGGGCCCGTGTTGGTACCAAGGCTGCTGCTGAGGTGGCGCAGGGAGATTGCCACCAAGGATCGGCAGAGCATTCGGCGATGACCCTGCAATGCTGCACAATGGGTTGCTAGCCCCATGCTGATCAAAGGAAGGAGAAGCCACCATGCCACCGATGCTAACCGGAAAACACGGTTCATGCTTTTGAGCTAATCCGAGGCTGTAAGGCTCATGAGCTTTTTTTGCTATCTGAACTGTGTTGATTGGTTCAGACAATGTGCTGCCTCCATGTGACGAAATCATGTTTCTGTGTGCATTCTTCAGTTTCTTCGAGCCTCTGATACAAAATTTGAATGTGCAGCAAGCACCTAAAGCGAAAGGTCCATCGCAATTTGCGCCATCTCCCCTCTTTTGGTTGTACCCAGGGTAATCCTCTATTCGGAATCTAACTTGATCAACCTTAATAAGAGAAGATCCCAATGCCAATTCCTCAATATCCCATTTGTCATATGGATTCCCTGTCTTGTGGCTAACATGGATTTCACCATTTGGGCGAATCAGGTGCCTTGCATTGTGAAGGAACCCCTTCACCAACTTTTTGTGCGCGCTAAAGGTTCAATCAGCACAGAAGGTCAGTATCAAGTTAATTAAGAAAAAAAGGCCCTAAAACAACATACCTTTATAACAGTACATTTTGAATGAAAGGTTATTGGGTTGACCAAATACAAAGAGAAACCATCAGCTAACTACTTCTGTCAGAAGAAATTTATAAGATACTTATGGTCAAACCAATTCATCTTCTTTCATAAGTACGGAAAAAATCTCTATAAGCAAGCTACGGCAAGAATTTTGTGCTGCTGTAAGAATGTCTTCCATTCGTAGAGAGTGGGCACATAGAAACTAACAAAAGTTATCATGAAGAGCTACACAAAGGGGTAGATGCATATATACAAGAATTGAACAAACTGCTCCTACAGTTCGTTTCCAATTATGGAACTATGTAACGATGGAGAGCTCAAAATAAGTTCAGTAGTGGACAACTGTGGCTAGAATCAAAATTCAAAAAAGGAAACAACTTCTCCCATAAATACTACTCCCTCCGTCCCATAATGTAGTGGACAAAAGTGACAAAGGAGTATTTATATATTTATATTCAATGTCATTTGCGTCTGCTTACAGGTTTTCTAAAAGAAGACAGTGATACAGCAAAACTAGTAACATACGTATGTGCCTTAGGAATACTCAACTAACTCTGAGATAAGGAGACATAAGATACATTTAATGGTACAACCAATACACATGACAAGCGAATTATTCAAAATATAGCAGCAACTAGCAGCAAAGAGAGTGCACATACTTGATCACATCCATGTGGTCTTCTTTTCCTTTGAACCCAGCATGAGGAAAATTAAAGACAATCCGATCGAACCTTCTCATCTTCAGGTCATTGTGAAGCTTCATAGTATTGGCATCAATACCATGCAAAATTGTGGCTCCCATCATTTTTAGTACAAATATATTGGACTCTGCTTTGCTGTACTTCCCCGTCAGAGCCTCTGGCCAAGAGGATTACACGCAATAAATACAGATCAAATAGATAAATACCAACAACAATGATCACAAAATCCTTAAAACATTATCATCAATTTGAGATTTGAAGTTAAGCAGCAGCTAACCGCAGACAAAGAAATGAAGCAAATAGGATACTTCCTGAAAGACAGCAACTTTTACTAAAGAAGCTGACATAAAAAGGGTTCTTTATGAAGGTAAAAGGGGCACTTCTATGAGGTAGGCTGATAGTATTCCTTTTGCTGAATATGAATGTTCACAATGATTCACCGTTCTTGTATACCTAAATCTCGAGTTCCCATCTAGAAATCGCAAATTAAGGCCAAAAAAGCATCATCCGCGCTTCTTTACTAGTGTTACTTACTCCTACTATTTAGTGCTAGCATTTAACAAGGGAGGGACATGTGAGTTTGCATCGCGAGAGGAAGCTGAAACAAACCCGCAGGGGTTGTGAAGAAGAAGATGAACAAACCATAGGAGTCGAGGGAGGTGGCGACGAGGTTCTCCGCGGAGCAGAATGCGATGGCGAGGGCCCGCGAGAAGGAGAGATCTCCGTCACCGACGATCAGTATGCTTTGCGTCGAGGAGTAGTGCTTCAGCCACTTCACCTCCTCCTCCGCCGCCGCCTCCGCCGCCGGCGCCGGCGCCGACTCCTTCTGGTCAAACCCCATCGCCTGTACCCCTCCGCTGGCGACTCCTCCTTGGCAGCAATCGACGATACTCCCTCCGGTCGCGCCGCCTCTCCGACCCTACCGTCGTCGCCGCCGCGGCGTGCCCTAGCTCCGGCTAAGTGTCATCGTGCTAAGCTGTGGTGACCTGCCAACTTCTGAGCGTGGAGTGGAGCTGACCGGACCCGGTTCTTGTCCACCCGCAGCGACACGCGGATGGATGCGGTCGGTCTTGTTGACCCAGGGCGTGTGGGGCCTACGTGCAGCACACGTCTTTCATGTAGTTATCGTGGACAGCAGGACACGTGGAGTAGTAGTACAATACTATTTTTATAGTGCAAAGTGTACTAGAGTTAGAGTTGTATGTACTCCCTCCGTTCCATAATGTAGTGTCTATAGATTTTTGCAAAAGTCAAACATTACAAACTTTGACCACATTTATAGAGAAAAGTAGGTACATCTAGAATACCAAATGTAGATCACTGGATACATCATGGGTTATATTTTCAGAATATACATGTTTAATATTGTAGATGTAGACAGTTTTCTCTATACACTTGGTCAAAGTTGACAAAGTTTGACTTCAACAAAAATCTATAGGCACTACATGGACTTACGCTAAGATATGACACTAATCAAAATTATTACCTACATAGTGCATGGCGTCATATTTAGTACTCCCTCCATCCCGAAATACTTGTCGGAGAGATGGATAAAATTGGATGTATCTATAACTAAAATACGTCTAGATACATTCCTTTCTCCGACAAGTATTTCCGGACGGAAAGATAGTTTGTAGACTCACTTTAGCATATTATCATGTTTCCACAAACATCTTTCTCATCATTAACTATTTGTCACATAAGCAAATGTACTTTATTACTAGCTAAGTTAGAGCATCTCCAGCCGTTCGGCCCCCCAGGGCGCATAAAAATCGCCTCTGAGGGCGACCCGGCGATTCTTTCGGCGCCGGGGGCAGTTTTGCGCCCAGTCGTCGCCCCCAGTCGCCGATTTTGGCCCACTTTTGAAGCCCCATTTCAACGAAAAAGGCCCATATGGTCGACAATAGGCCCATATTCGGCGTGGTTCGCCGTGCCTCGACATTCAATTATCAACATAAATATTTTTATCACATATTTCATCACAGAAATTTCAAATACTTCAACAAAATAGTACAACAACAAATAGTTCAATACAAATTATATAGCTCAACAAATAAAAACTCATATTTCATCACACGTCGCGCCCGGTGTCGCCCTTGAGCCTCCATAGGTGCTCTATCAGATCTTGCTGCAGTTGATGATGCACCTGTGGGTCTCGGATCTCCCGACGATACCGAGGTAGGCAGTCCAGTTGCCGTAGTGGTGATCAACTTGGGCAAGAGGACCCGCCGGTTTTATGGTTCAAAGGTCAAACATCGGCTCTTCTTGCTCGCTCTCAATGATCATGTTGTGCAAGATGACACATGAAGTCATGATCTCCCACATTTGATCTTTCGACCAGGTCCGAAAGCGGGGGACGGACAACAACAAATCGAGATTGGAGCACACCAAATGCCCGCTCGACATCCTTCCCGCAAGCCTCCTCGAATCTTCGCAAACCAGCGTTTTGCCTCCAGCATGTGGTTTTTGATGGTCTTGACAAATGTCGACCATCTCGGATAGATGCCATCATCTAGATAGTACCCCTTGTTGTACTGCCGCCCATTGATCTCGAAGTTCACCGAAGGAGAATGACCTTCAACAAGCTTGGCAAAGACAGGAGAGCACTGCAGCACGTTGATGTCATTGTGAGTTCCTGGCATACCAAAGAAGGAGTGCCAAATCCAGAGGTCCTGTGTGGCTACCGCCTCAAGTACCACACTGCAACCGCCTTTGGTGCCTTTGTACATCCCCTGCCAAGCAAATGGGCAATTCTTTCATTTCCAATGCATGCAGTCGATGCTTCCAAGCATCCCAGGAAATCCTCTTGCCGCATTCTGTGCTAGGATCCGAGCAGTGTCTTCCGCATTGGGTGTTCTCAAGTATTGCGGTCCAAACACCGCCACCACTGCCTCGATGTAACTTGTAGAAACACTCTAGGCTGGTCGACTCGCCATGCGCCCATAGTCGTCGAGTGAGTCACCGGGAGCTCCGTATGCAAGCATCCTCATTGCTGTCGTGCATTTCTAGATGGAGGTGAATCCAAGTGAACAGGTGCAATCCATCTTGCACTTGAAGTAGCTGTTGAACTCCCGAATGGAATTCACAATCCGGAGGAAAAACTTCCGGCTCATCCGATAACGGCGCCGAAATGTTCTGTCACCGTGAAGTGGAGCATCGGCGAAGTAGTCGGAGTAGAGCATGCAGTAGCCTTCGAGACGATGCCGGTTCTTTGCTTTCACCCGCCCCGGCGCCGAGCCACCTCGCCACGGCTTTTCATTGCTCGCCAGCAGCTGGGCGAGGGCGGCGAGCACCATGAGATGCTCTTCTTCCTGGATGTCGGCCTCGGCTTCCTCCTCCAGCAGCTCGGCGAGCACTTCCTCGTCATCCGAGTCCATCGCCGAGGCAGGCAAATCGCCGAACACCTTGCGCGCAGTGGGCGTGCACCCGCCGCTAAACTGCCCTTCCGCGGCCAAAAACGGCGGTCGAAAACACCCAGCTGGTGTCGGAGGGGCTGTCGCGGCGAACCTATGCTATTTTTCCGGCGGGGAATGGCTATCTACCGGTGAAGGGCGGCGGGGCGGCGCCGGGATATACCTAGTTGCGGCCGAGAGCGCGAGGGGTGGGAGGCGGTCGGGGAAGAAAATCTTGACTTTTCACCTGACGGCGTGGGCCAACCGTGCTTTTCCCTTGCGTCGTAGCCCCCAAGCGCCCCCAGCGTGCCGGATTCGGCCTGCGGCCACCGGGCGGAAAAAAGGGCCAAACCGGCGCTTTTCGTCGTCCTAGGGTGCGATCGGCGTTTTTGCGCCGCCGCCCAAAAAAAGTCGCTGGGGGGCTTTGTTGAAGCGCGGCTGGAGATGCTCTTACTCTCACTATGATCAGATTGAGAGCATCTCCATTGCATGGCGCTTAGACAGACGCAAAAGAAGAAGAAAATAAATACACTAAAATAAACAATTAAATCCTCGTAGCGCTTTTCAGCCCAACACTGAGTGCTATGATAGGCGCTAAAATCGGCATGTAAAATCAATCGCCAGACCTACGGGTCCAACTCATCCGAAGAAAAAAGAAGGCCAACACTCGCCTTAACTTCTTGTATAGAAGCTAGGATTTTTTTCCCGAGTAACCGGCACTCCGGTACGAGCTCTTCCTTTTCATATAGAAGAAGAGAAAAATACCGGTTACTAAGAAAAACTGGCCGAAAATGATATATATGTGGCACACAAACACCAGTCCCGAGGCTTTGTTCCAAAACGAGTTGACAACTCCGTCACCCAAGCAACCGAAATCGACACCCTACAGCGCGGCCTAGAGCTGCCGCTCCAGCGTACGACCTTTACAACACACACACACACACACACACACACACACACACACACACACACACGCGCGCGCGCGCACACACACACACATACACACACAGCGCGCGTGCACGCATGCACGCAACGCAAACAACGGTCCCGAGACCGAGCGCTAAAAGAGTCGCCGACTCTGTCACAAACACACTCTTTGAAGATGTCGCTCCGGCTTCCAGTCCAGCCCAAGACCGCGAATCCAACAAGCCGGTGACTCTGTCACCCAGTGACCAAAGTCGACGCTGCTCAACACATAAGTGCTCTTCAGAGAGCCGCTCCGACCTCCACACCGGCCCCGAGGCCACGTACCCGCCCACCCGATGACGAAACTGCTGGAAAACCCAACCACTGATGCATGACATGAGATGTGACCTCCAAGGCGACGACCCCAAGGGGGATGCAATGTGAATGACGCCGTCGCCCGCTTCGGCCAACGCTGAAGCTTAGGTTTTCACGTGGAGAGTTGTAGATCCAAATGCCTAGGGAGGTGAAGGGCTCCACAACGATGCCTCCAACAAGGGGAACGACACCCTAGGATGTCATCATCGCTGAAGTCGGTGGAAGGCATTCACCCGGAGTTCATCATGCCCAAAATGTTGCATCAAATCTGGCTATCTGTTCGAACCGAGATGATCGTGTGCCCACACAAATCGCTGCCAACAACCACCGCCACCGCCGCCGCACAACAGCCACCTTTGTGCTGCCGACCAGGCCATGATTCCCGGCACCCACCACCACCTTCGCTGCACTAGCCCATGGGTCCAACCACTCACGGTTGAGATCCATCCCAACCACGACACTACGGAGCCCACCCCTAGCCGCATACCACCAGAGCAGACCATCACAGCCACGAACAACATCCAACCCCGTTGATGACCTGCAAGGGCACAAGGCTATTACATCTCGTGATAAGTAAATGTTGAATCCCACAGGGAGCGAATAGGAAGACACTACAAATCCTGCAACTATGTTGTCTGCATAGCGTGTTCACACCCAAACCGTAGTTTGGAAATAGTTTATTGCATCCGTTGCTTGGAAAGCGAGAATAAAAGTTTTTTTTACTAAAATGCAAGTTAGAACGCGAAATAAACTAAGTTGATAAAAGGGGATTTGTAACTGTAGGATTGAATAGAGCGAAAGGCGATGTCTAGGCTTCGGTCTCACTAGTACTAGAGGGGCATCTTAGTGGTAGCAGACTAATACAAGTATATGTGCAGGTGATCACAATATCATAAGAAAGGACGTCTCCCAACGTTACGTGAAATGTGAGTAAATACTGGATCATGACCCAAAGACTAATTTTGCATACTAGATCATACCTTAGCCTAGAACCGAATCAATCACTCAAACATAGATGAATAGACACACAAAGAGGAATGATTCACTAATGTCATCAACATGTTCGACCTTACCAATTACAAGTGTGAAGATTGAGACAGAGAGGGAGATGTCTCCGACGCGCACAACCTAGCCCATGACCGACGCCCGGTGACGATGGTGATGGAGATGGTGCTGCATTCTCGTCCTGCATGGCGTGGTGATGGAGCTATGGAGGGAGAGGCCTCCCCTAAGGGGGAGATCCTCCAACGGCTGCTCGGAGTTGTGGTAGATGATGATGGCTGGGGCGGCTAGGGTTGGAGGTGTTTATATAAGAGGCCTTCTCAGGTCTCCTCCGTTGATGTGGATCCCCCTCCTCCATCCAAGGGCTCTAGATGAACCTTATCCTATCCCAAACACTCCCTTATTGTCCAAGGATCTTGTGGGAACAAACGGGGACAAAATCGGTGAAGAATCCCGTATGGAGAGGCAACTTTTGGGCCTGATTTCCTTCCATACAACCAGCCAGAGTCGTATGTTATGCCGTCTTTTGCTCTGACCCTCTTGGGTAAATCGGCCGCCATTTCTTCATACAAACTCAGAATTTGACGTTCTTGGGCTCGTTGGATTAGTATGAATGACGTTGATCCATTTCTGGTATTAGATCTTGGTATTGAGCACTTTGAAAAAAATTAATTTTTTCACTCTTCGAAACGACTAAGTCTTACGATGAGTCCTCCGTATTGAACTTGTCCTTGGTCCTTTCGTCGTGCTTGTTGGTCCTAGGTTACTCCAATACACCTATAGACACAAGAAAACAATGAAAACTAACAAAGACCAAATAAAAACACAAATGTGCAATTCTCACAATGATAAGTGTAAAAAATAGTAATCATGCATAATGGACAACTATTAGGTTCAATGATACATAATATATGAAGAGAACATGCAACAAATGAGCTCCAAAAATGTGTAAAATATAGAGCCATCAACCTCCCCATGCTTAAACCTTGTTCGTCCTGAAGTAAGAAGGTTGACTACCAAAAGCTCATTGCTACCAACTATAAAACTTACATTGAACCAAACCCCCAAAGTGATATCCGTGTTTATATTGCAAGCATGGAAAAGTTAACCAATGGGAGAGTAATACAAGCTATCCCCTTAGTTCCATTGTCATGGAGATTAACAAAGAGGAAAGTATTTTTGTGGAGACCAAATTCCCATTGCCAAAGGTTTAGAGAGAAGGTCAATATTATGTTAGGAACACAACAATGACTATCAAAGACAAAAGAAATCATGCATCAGCGATCACTTCAAAAACACCAACCCGAGGCATGCCAGGTACAACAACAAGATCGTATGTTTGCATTATTCAATCGCTCAACTACCTATGCAACACTGAGCATAAGCCTATGCCTTACACTTCAGGGGAAAATAGAACAATGATTGGGGTTTCAAGAATTCAAAAACAAAGAAAGTCTTGCATCAACACAGCTGACCAGTAGGCTATGGAGAAGGCTTTATGATAGACGTTAATGCAAGGAGTAGAGATCACCACCAACTAGTATGCACACAGAGCTATGAATATGTAAAAGCTCTCCTATGCACTAAGTGAGGGTGCATCCAAATTTCTTGCTCATGAAGAACTCGAGCTTTTGAGGAGGCTCATCATCAGAATACACAAGCCAAGTTCTATAGTGTAGGTTCCCCACTAGTATGAAATGTGAAGCTCATGAACTAATTTTTAATGCATGAAGCGGTGCTACTTTGAAGCACAAGTGTATACTAAAAAGGATAATGGTGTTGCTCCTTATCTCTTCCTCACCTTTTTATTTATTTCCTTTCTTCCTTTTTCTGTGGAACCTCTGTAGTGCATCTTTTATTTTGTATCTCTCTCCTTTTCTTTTTTGGTAGGAGCAACACCATACAATGATGAATAATACAATTAAAGTGACTCACTTCAACTGAATGTCATCAAAACTCTAAACTGGAAGCATAATAGAAATTCTATATGATGAATGCCTCTGATAGGGTACCAGTATGTGCAATGATCCAACGTAGCATAGAAATCAAAAAAGGACCAGCCATAAAAATATCGAGCTAGCCATACTATGATCATGCAAGGCAAATGAAAACATGTCTCTAATCATGTAATGTAATATGATGGTAGTGCATGGTGATTGAGGGAGTCCTGGTTTCGGGGCTCCTTAGGTGTCCGGCTTGAGGATGTGGGCCAGACTGGATGGGCCGTGAGGGTAAAGCTAAGTGCCATCACTTCATGTTCGGGAAGGACTCCTGTATGCGTGGACGGCAAGATCACAGTCCGGATGTATTGTTTCTTTCCCTCGTGAACTGACTTTTTACAAACCCTAGGCCCCTCTGGTGTGTATATAAACCGGAGGGGTTAGTCCATAGAGGCTATCCTCATAATGCTCATAGTCTAGACAATTTAGGGTTTAGCCATTACGATCTCGAGATAGATCAACTCTTGTAACCCCTATACTCATCAAATACAATCAAGCAGGACGTAGGGTTTTACCCCCTTTAAGAGGGCCTGAACCTGGGTAAACATAGTGTCCCTTCGCCCACTGTTACAATCGATCCTTAGATGCACAACTTGGCCCCCCACCCGAGATCTGTCGGTTTTGACACTGACATTGGTGCTTTCATTGAGAGCTCTGTTGTGTAGTCCTGAAAAAGCGATCTATGGCTCGCCTAGTCATCAACAACAACATTACCTCTAGAAGGAGCCTGGCCTCTGGACAAACCGTCCAGCTCGGCGGTTTCATCGTAGGTGCCTGTACGGCCGTCAAGCCTACAACACCCCGTACGACCGCCAAACACCGTCTCCCCATCAGTCTCGAATACACCGAAAAAATGGATACGACAGAGGTCTCGTCCTTGAACGAGCTACTAGACCGCATCGCCGCCCTGGGGGTCTGCACAGATTATGGTCAAATCGGGCTTAAGCCCGACCAGAGGGAAATTCATCGCCCGCCGATCACCCAACTGGTAGTGGTTGTTGAGGAACGAGTGGAGGACACTTCTCCTCCTATGTTGAGAACCAAATATGTTCAGATCTCCGAACCTCTCGAGCCGGATACTCTCTCTCCAGGCGGGACTCCAAGTCCCCCGAACTCGGGCTCGGGTACAGGATCGGGGGAGCACTTGGATCTCCCCTGGATCTGAATCAGTCACTTCGGAGATTTTTCAAGCTCCAAGCACTGATGTGGGTCGGGATTCAAATTTTACCCCACCCACCCACCACAATCAATATTTTGCAGGCAACTCAGGCCCTCTAGGCATATACAATCTTATGTATATACAACATCAACCTCAGGAAATGGTCCATCACTTTTGGGCCAGATTCCTACTTGTTAAAAGCAAGATCAAAGACTGTTGCGACGACGATGTAGTCTCGGTCTTCCATCGCAATTGTACCAACAAGGGAATATTGAATGCCTCGACTGTCGTCAAATACAGACCTTCATGGAACTATCACAGGTAGTGCTAAAGTATTGTGCGATGGAAAGCACATGGATGGCACAAAAAACTCAACTGGATCCCGCCACCTTCAAGCAGTGTGCGCCCCTGACAAAGCGGATGCACCCTAGCGGGCCATCGGATCACCAGTTTGTCCGCAGAAAAAATAAGTCCTCTACGGGATATAGGTCCGTTCTTGACGAACTCCTCCACACACCCTCTTCGATACATGCTACTCCTAGCATGGACCCAACCCATAGCCTTCGAGCATGTTGGGTACTCCGGCGGGTAGCAAAGAGTGGAGAGTCCATCCTCACCACCATAACTCCATAGAAATACTCCCCGGAGAGGGACGATTTTAACATCCTCGCGATCTTCGAGACCCTTTATTCAAATAATCAACGAAAAAGGGCGCAATGCAACCTCGCCGATGTCCACCAAGTTAGCGCACTAAGCCCATGGAGACGCGGCAATAACCTTCACCGCAGAAGACGAACCAAAGGCTCGTCAGTCTGAGCACCCGCCGCCTAGTCCTAAACCCTATTGCGGATGGCTTTCGGCTTGCTAAAGTGCTCATGGACGGCGATAGTGGGCTTAACCTCATCTATGAAGACACACTGGACAAAATGCAGATCAATAGGACACACATTGAGCAAAGCAATACCACCTTTCGAGGCATTACCCCAGTCGAGAAGCACGATGCTCTGGGAGAATCAAATTGGATGTGGTATTCTGCATGCCCGAGACTACAGGTCCGAAGAGTTGCTCTTTCACGTGGTCCCCTTCAGCAGCGGGTATCACGCCATCCTCGGATGGGACGCCTTCTCACGCTTCCAGGCTATACCCCATTACGGGTATATGAAGCTTGAAATGCTCGGACCCAACGGAATCATCACAATCTCGAGCGACCTGGACAAAGCACTCCGCACCGAAAACAAAACCGCATCCTTGGCCCTCGAGGCGTTATCCGAAGCCCTAGCGGCCGAAGAACTAACCATCCTACAGTCCACAATGGACAAGGGCGATGTGATCCTCGACAAGAGACCTAAATCCACCTCTTTCAAGCCAGCAGAGGAAATAGTCAAATTTCAAGTGCACCTGACGGACCCCAACAAGACAACGTCTATCGGAGCACAGCTGGATTCGGCGGTGGACGCCGCTTGATGCACATTCTTGCACGAAAATTGGAATATTTTTGCCTGACACCATTCAGATATGCCGGGCATCCCACGCAGGCTGGCCGAACACAGCCTAAACATAATCAATGGGTTCAAACTCGTGAGGCAAACACTGCGGCGATTTTCCGAACCCAAGCGTCAAGCCATGGGAGAAGAGCTAGTCAAATTGCTAGAAGCCGGGTTCATCAGGGAAATCAAACATCCGGATTGGTTGGCCAACTTGGTCATGGTACCAAAGAAGGAAAAATCCTGGCGCCTTTGCATCGACTTCAAAGACCTCAACAAGGCTTGCCTTAAATATCATTTCCCATTGCCCCACATTGACCAGATCATTGATGCAACCACAGGGCATGATTTATTGTGTTTCCTTGACGCCTATTCCGGATACCATCAGACTAAAATGAAGGAATCGAATCAGGCTGCAACGGCGTTCATCACCCTGTACAACCCTTTCTACTTCAACACTATGCCCTTTGGAATAAAAAATGCCAGGGCCACTTTACCAACGTATGATTCAAACATGCTTGGAAAAAACAAATTGGCAAAACAGTCGAAGCATATGTGGACAACGTGGTCATCAAGACAAAACACGTCGAAACACTAGTCGACGACCTCCGCCTCACCTTCGAAAACCTCCAGACTTACGACATATGGCTCAATCCGTAGAAATGTCTCTTCGGTGTTCCAGTCGGAAAATTACTAGGGTTCATTGTTTCCCACAGAGGAATCGAAGCAAACCCAGCTAAGATAAGAGCCTTGTCACAATTGGCTACACCAACCAAACTAAAGCATGTCAAAAAACTAGTAGGGTGCGTCGCGGCCTTGAGCCGCTTCATCTCCAGATTAGGAGAAAAAGCATTACCACTCTACAAGCTACTAAGACGCACTGATAGCTTTGAATGGACGGATGCGGCCACAGCTGGATTGGAAGAAATCAAGGCCCTACTCGCAAGTAACCCAATCCTAGCCGCCCCAGGCATTGGCGAGCCTATGTTGCTGTATATCTCGGCAACCAACCAGGTAGTCAGTGCCATACTCGTCATTGAACGAGGGGAAGAGGGACATAAATTGCCCACCCAAAAACCAGTCTATTACGCATCAGAGGTCCTTACACCATGCAAATCCCGATACCCCTACTACCAAAAGATAGCCTATACGGTCTTCATGGCATCCCGAAAACTAAGACACTATTTTCAAGAGTGTTCGATCACAGTGGCATCAGAAGTACCACTTAACGACATTATTAACAACAGGGACGCCACTGGCCGCATAGCCAAATAGGCCATCGAACTTTTACCATTCGAAATAGCATACAAGCCACGCTGAGCTATTAAACCTCAGGTGCCGGCCGACTATGTTGCCGAATGGACGGAAGTCGAACTCCCTAAAGAGTATAGTTCATACTCCAACTAGACTATGTACTTTGACGGTTCCAAAATTCTAGCCGTACTGGGGGCTGGCGTCATCTTGACATCCCCCACCGAGGACACAGTCCGCTACGTTTCACAGATCATGTATACAGACTCCAACAATGTAGCAGAATACGAGGCGCTCCTACACGGTTTTCGCATGTCTGTCTTCATGGGTATACAATGACTCGACGTACGCAATGATTCAAACCTCGCAATATCTCAGGTCAATGGAGAGTTCGACGTAAAGGACCCAAAAATGGCAGCATACTGAAACACCATATTGAAAATATCAGCTCGATTCGAGGGACACGAATTCCATCACGTCGCTCGAGACAGTAACCAAGCAGCCGGTATCCTCGCTCGCATGGGTGCTAAGAGCGACCCTGTCCCACCTAAAACCTTTGTGGAGAGGCTTTTCAAGCCATCCGTAGTATGGCAGGGTGAGAGTAGAGAATCTAGTACGGACCTGGTCACACCCCCAGCAGCCGAACACAAGATAGATACCGTCGGGGGATCGGATATAGAAATAACACCCTCTACTCATGAGATCATGGCTGTTATCTCTCCATGGACCAAACCCTTCCTGGCCTACCTTAATAGGCAGGAGCTTCCCAACGATTAGAATGGCACGTTGCATAGTTTGGCGCTCTAAAGTCTTTAAAGTGTATGAGGGTGAACTGTACAAAAAGAGCACTACGGGAGTCCTTCAAATGTGCATCTCCGAAGAAGAGGGATGACAACACTTGGCAAAAATACATGCTAGTCTGGGCAGTCATCATGCCGCAGCTCGGGCCCTCGTAGGCAAAGCTTTCAGGACATGTTTTTTCTGGCCAACGGCCCGGGCAGACGCACATGCCCTTGTCCAATGCTGTGTGGGCTGTCAGCTTTTTGCCAACCAAAGTCATATGCCTCCTACTGCCTTAAGAACAATCCCCATTACTTGGCCCTTCGCGGTCTGGGGGCTTGATATGGTCGGTCCCCTTAAAGGGGGTAGCCATAAAAAGAAATATTTAGTGGTGATGGTTGATAAATTCACTAAATGGATAGTGGCCAAACTAGTAAAAACAGTTGAAGCAGGGCCAATGATTAATTTTATATCCGGAGTGGTGCATCGTTACGGTGTCCTGCACAGTATCATCACTGATAATGGCTCCAATTTTACAGTTGATGAGGTGAAGCCTGGTGTGCTAAGTTGGGCATTAAACTCGACTATGCATCCGTATACCACCCTCAAACAAACGACCAAGTTGAACGGGCCAATGGTCTGATCATGAGCGGCATTAAGCCCAGACTGGTGCGCTCTTTACGAGAATCCGATAAGCACTGGGTTGAGGAACTTGATTCCATACTCTGGGGGTTGCGGACCACACCCAATCGAACGACTGGATACACACCTTTCTTTATGGTGTACGACACAGAGGCTGTATTATTCTGCGACGTTATTCATGACTCACCTTGAGTGCGCATGTACAAAGAGCGAGAAGCCGAACTAGATTGGCAGAATGACCTAGATGGACTTGAAGAGGAGCGCAACGTTGCAAAGGCTCGTTCCGCATTCTATCAACAACATGCCAGGCAATACCAAAGCAGGGAAGTGTGGGCTAAGACATACAATGTCGGAGAACTTGTTTTACGCCTCTCGGAAAAGAAAAAGGACAAGCTCAAACCAAAATGGGAGGGGGCCTTCATCATAGATGAAATCCTTACAGGAGGAGCCTATCGCCTTTGCAATGCAGCGGATAATTGCCTTGAGCCGAACCCATGGAACGCCGCGCGTCTCTGAAGATTTTACGCATAGTTTGGCCTCTTTATATTTTACTTTGTCTAGGATTTTCCCTCCTCCTCACCTTTTTTCTTTTTCCTTTTTATATCCCAGGGAGTGTTCGGATCTACCGCACTATTAGGGGTACACATCTCTAAATGTATACACCCCATTATACTTGGGGGCTTCTTTAACGAAGCTTATTATTAAAAGCTTACGGCTTACACTGTCTATGTCGATTGTTTTGTACATCTTTTGCCATTATATGCACCTCTATGACTTAAGTTTTTGCTAAGCTAGGTTGCCTCGCTCCTGTGCTTATACCCTACGTTCCCGATTGTTCGGCTAGGTGTAAAGGGAGTACCTCTGTGATTGTTACAACCGGGTTATCCAGACCTGTACCTCATATGGGTGAAGCCGAAAGCTAGCGTTCTTAAGGGAATAATTGGTCGGCAAAGAACGACGGACCGTTTTGTGTCTGCAACAAATACGGAATAGGTTGTCCATAATTTGAGTACAAGCCTAGGAATGCATACTTAAGCATGTCGACCCAAGGAAATGAACCCCTAATGGGACTATTTTCTTTGGAAGATGTTTCTTATGTTAAGCAGTGATATAACATAACTCCCCGAACACATTTTGTCTCTTTGAGCAATATGACCAGATTGCTTGGTTTCTGGACATACTAATTATTTCTAATAGTATCCGGAAAACTCCAACTTCTCGGTTAGGAGGTTAAAGCCGAAGGCCTGCGATGACAAATTTCTACGAGTACGGCCGGAGATAAACTTTGATGATAAAGTAAATTGTTACATAGAATCAAATGCCTACTCTTTTTCTACATCATGTATAAGACTATCTAGCTTGCAGTCTTCTTGCGAATATTTTGCCGCAATCATCACTTGGTCATATACCAAGCTTACAGGAATTTCTTTTCCATCCGGTCCCTGAGGTCCAACTCGGGCCATATGATTCGGATCGAGTCCGGTGTAACGCATCTTCATCATTGCCCATGCCTCTCGCACACCCTCCCGGCATGTAGACGTCTTCCATAACTCGAAGCGACGCCGAGCACCCTTGAACAGGCCGCCAACCCCTCCATACTTTGGGAGCATCGGATGGCCATAGGGCTTTGACCATACTCTTCATGGCTTTCTGGGCCCGCTCGTGCACTTTCAACAGTTTTTTCAGAACATCGCCTTGGAACCCGGATACCTCTTCTTTGTGACGGTCGGTTAACAGACCTACAAGAACAACATTATCACATTCCGTATTACAGGACTATATAAAGTCCTTCGGATGGTTCAAGAGTCATACCAAATATGCCGCCCTTTAACTTTTGGTTTTGCTTCTGTGCATCCGAGAGTTGAGCCTTTAAGCTCTTTATCTCTTTGACTTGCTTATTAATTTCCTCCTCCAGCTTTTTCTTTTTGCCTCTGGTAATCGGAGCGCTCTTCATCTCTTCAAGCTCGCCGACAGCACCATTTAACTGTGTCCAGTTTGTTGCGAGCTCTTGGGACAGTGCACTATTTTTCTCTTTGATAACCTGCGGTTATAATGATCCTCAAATCGGTTAGTATCTACCGCTTTAAGTCTTGGGGGCTACTGTATTAATTTCGCACAAGTTTTCACCTGTATATCCTTCAAAAACAGGCAGGTAACTCCAGTAAGTCCATCCTGGGCAGCACGGATATATGCGTCCACGGTGCTGAGGGCAGTAAATTCTTGCTCAGAGAAAGTCGAGGCGCGCAGGGTCTCTTTTAAGTGTCGATGATTCACCGTACTCTCCACTTCGGAATTGGTGACGGATATGTCATCCGAGTCCTCATGAGGTGGATGAGTCAGAGCCACCCCCCTATTATCCCCCATCCTAGTTGACGAGTTCGGCGCCAGATTGGCTACAACTCAGCTGGCGGGGATCAATAACAGTAGGAAAACATGATGCAAAATGGACGTATTAGGCATCCCCAAGCTAGTTGCTTGGGAGTCCTTGAATATTACCTTGGGGTGCCTCAGGCATCCCCGAGCTTAGGCTCTTGCCACTCCTTATTCCTTCATCCATCGTGATCTCACCCAAAACTTGAAAACTTCAATCACACAAAACTTAGCAAAACCCTCGTGAGATTTGTTATTGTAATAAAGCAAATCACCACCTTAAGTAGTGTTGAAAACCCATTAATAATTTATTTTTTCATTATAGCTACTATATTCTAACCTCTCCATGGCTGATACCACTTGATACAATCCATAGTTCCATCAAAACAAGCAAAACAATGCATCAAAAACAGAATCTGTCAAAAACAGGACAATCTGTAGCAGTCTGAACATTGACCATGCTTCCGTAATTCTAATTTTTTTGAAAAATTAGGAAAAAATTAAAAAAAATTCATAGATGCAATGTGTAAAGAATTCAGAATTATTTGACATTCCAGTAAAAAAAAGTAAATTCACGCATTACAACCAAAGTTTCTGTTTTTGCACCGCACATGCGAAACAAGCAATATAATCATCCTAAAGGCAAATATTGGCACATTATTTTTATAATACAATGGATTTGTACAAGGGGATAATTATTTTTGTTGAAAAGTTTCGTAATTCAAGATTTGCAAAGTTTCCATGGGCATGAACAAAGTTCAAGGAGCTCCCCCACTCCAACGGTGCTCGTCTTTCTTACTTTGACTTTCCTTTTTGAAAATTCTCAGGTTCCCCTCTACATTTTTTTTGTTTTCAAACTTTTTAAAAGCACACAACTGAATAAAATGACTCTCTAAAACTTCCAGGTTGTCTCCCTGAAAGCACTTTCCTTAAAGCCATTAAGCTAGGCATATAGTCTCAAGTAATTAAACCACCCGAATCCCAAGGTATATTGATACGTCTCCAACGTATCTATAATTTGTGAAGTATTCATGCCATGTTTAAAATAATTTTATATGGTTTTGATATGATTTGCATGGAACTAACCCAGACTGACGCTGTTTTCAGCAGAACTACCGTGGTGTTGTTTTTTTGTGCGGAAATGAAAGTTCTCCAAACACGCGAAACTTGTTGACAATTTTTTATGGACCAGAAGAGAACCATTGGGCCAGAGTAGCACTGGGGGCTGCCCGAGGGGCACTGGCACCAGCGAGCACGCCTGGCCGCCAGCGCACTACGTGGGTTGTGCCCACCTCACACTACAAAAAAAAGACACATCCGTGACATTTTGGGCCGAACATTTTTTTCTGTCATACTTATGACACTTCTATGATGATAATTGTGACAAAACCTGGTATCATCATAGATGTGGTGGGCTCCTACTTCTATGATAAAAAATCATGACAGAAAATGGGCTTTTCATCCTGGGCGGGCCGGAGACGCAGCTGCATGACATTCTTTGGGCCGTGCATGACGGAAAAAACTGTGGTAGAAGCGAGGGCGAGGAAAGTATCAGGGAGTTCCCGGTTACGATGGGTGGTCGGGGGCCGAGCGATGCACGTTTCTCTCGTACACGTACGCGCATGGGTGCGAGGCATTGGGCTCTAACCAAACCCGAGCGAGGCGTCGCCTAACTGAACCCGAGCGATTGCACTGCGGGCTACGCGTTACTGAACCCGAGCGATCGAGTGATTCCTTCACTACTACTACTAACTGAAGCTGATTGATGCTGCCTCTGGATGAATACTGAGCATTGCTGGGGGCTTTGGATGAACAGTTCCCGGTGGGGGTTGGATGAACAGGACCCCGTGGTGTTGCCGCTGGATGAACAGGACCCCAATCGATCGAGCCGGTTGGGCGTGGATGAACAGGACCCCGTGGAGGGCTGGATGAACAGGACCCCGTGGAGGGAAGGTTGAACAGTAGCCGGTGGAGGGCTGGTTGAACAGTAATTGGTGAAGGGCTGGATGAACAGTAGCCCGTGGAGGGGTGGTTGAACAGGACCCCGCGAAGAGGGTTGGTTGAACAGTAGCCGGTGGAGGAGCGCGCGGTGGAGGCTGGATGAACAGGAACCCGTGGATGAACAGTCGTAGGTGGAGGCTGGAGGAGCCCGACGGTGGATGAACAGTAGCCCATGGAGGCTGGAGGAGGTCGACGGTGGAGATGAATGGTATCCCGTGGAGTCCTGTTTTGCGGTACGCCACACCCCTCCCAATGAACAGGACCCCCGTTTCGACCGTAGCGCTCCAACACAAGTCTGTTTCCTTCGTTTTGCGGCACGCCACACCCCTCCCGATCAACAGGACCCCGTTTCGACTATAGGAGGTCCAATAGAAGTCCATTTCCTCTGTTTTGCGGTACGCCAGGCCCCTCCCGATGAACATGATCTCGTTTTGACTGTGGCCAGTCGAACACAAGGCTGTTTCCTCCGTTCTGCGGTATGCCAGGCCTCGTTTCCATCTGCTGTTCCGTCCAAGCTGGTTGCCTCCCGATGAACACGACGACGCATTCTGTTCCGACCCAGCCGGTTGGCTCCCCATGAACACGACGACGATGCAGTTTCTCCGTTTCGACCCAGCCATGTAAACGAGCCCTGGCCGTACTTATGTGCGACTAGGCGTTCGAGACCCCGCCCGTATGTACGCACATGGCCGTATCTACTTTCTTGCACCCTGGGCACTTTCGTACATGTACATGCTACGTGTGCGCCTCTACTACGAAACGTGCGCGCCTCTACATCGACCAGTATGTACGTACACGTTCGCGACCAGAATGACAACGTGATAACCCACAAGTGTAGGGGATCGCAACATCTTTTGAGGGTAAAGTATTCAACCCAAATTTATTGATTCGACAGAAGGGGAGCCAAAGAATATTCTTGACTATTAGCAGTTGAGTTGTCAATTCAACCACACCTGGATAACTTAGTATCTGCAGCAAAGTATTTAGTAGCAAAGTAGTATGATAATAAAGGTAACACTAGCAAAAGTAATGTTTTTGGGTTTTGCAGTGATTGTAAGAGTAGCAACGGAAAAAGTAAATAAGCGAAGCACAAGATGTGAAAAGCTCGTAGGCAATGGATCAGTGATGGATAATTATGTCGGATGCGATTCCTCATGTAATAGCTATAACATAGGGTGACACAGAACTAGCTCCAGTTCATCAATGTAATGTAGGCATGTATTCCGTATGTAGTCATACGTGCTTATGGAAAAGAACTTGCATGACATCTTTTGTCCTACCCTCCCGTGGCAGCGGGGTCCTAGTGGAAACTAAGGGATATTAAGGCCTCCTTTTAATAGAGAACCGGAACAAAGCATTAGCACATAGTGAATACATGAACTCCTCAAACTACGGTCATCACCGAGAAGTATCCCGATTATTGTCACCGTCCAGCAAGCCTACGATGGAATTACTCACGCACGGCGGTGAGCATCATGAAATTGGTGATGGAGGATGGTTGATGCTGACGACGGCGACGAATCGCCCTCTCCGGAGCCTCGAACGGCCTCCAGATCAGCCCTCCCGAGAGAGATTAGGGCTTGGCGGCGGCTCCGTATCGTAAAACGCGATGAAACTTTCTCTCTAATTTTTTTCTCCGCGAGACGGAATATATGGAGTTGAAGTTGAGGTCGGCGGAGCCTCAGGGGGCCCACGAGACAGGGGGGCGCACCCAGGGGGGAGGGCGCGCCCCCCACCCTCGTGGACAGGGTGTGGGCTCCCTGGTCTTGATTCTTTCGCCACTATTTTTTATATTTTCGAAAAAGTGCCTCCGTGGATTTTTAGGACATTCCGAGAACTTTTGTTTTCTACACATAAAACAATATCATGGCAGTTCTGCTGAAAACATCGTCAGTCCGGGTTAGTTTCATTCAAATCATGCAAGTTAGAGTCCAAAACAAGGGCAAAAGTGTTTGGAAAATTAGATACGTTGGAGACGTATCAACTCCCCCAAGCTTAAACCTTTGCTTGTCCTCAAGCAATTCAGTTGATAAACTGAAAGTGATAAAGAAAAACTTTTACAAACTCTGTTTGCTCTTGTTGTTGTAAACATGCAAAGCCATCATTCAGGTTTCAACAAATATTATGAACTAACCATACTCACAATAACACTTAGGTCTCACAATTACCCATATCAATAGCATAATCAGCTAGCGAGCCATAATAATAAAACTCGGATGGCAACACTTTCTCAAAACAATCACAACATGATATAACAAAATGGTATCTAGCTAGCCCTTTCTGAGACCGTAAAACATAAATGCAGAGCACCTTTAAAGATCAAGGAATGACTAAACATTGTAATTCATGGTAAAAGAGATCCATTCAATTCATACCCAATATAAACCAATAGTAATGAATGCAAATGACAGTGTGCTCTCCATCGGGTGCTTTTTAATAAGAAGGGTGATGACTCAACATAAAAGTAAATAGATAGGCCCTTCACAGAGGGAAGCAGGGATTTGTAGAGGTGCCAGAGCTCGATTTTAAAATAGAGATTGAATAACATTTTGAGCGGCATACTTTTGCTGTTAACACAACAATTGTGAGATGGCTGTATCTTCCATACTACATGCATTATAGGCAGTTCCCAAATAGAATGGTAAAGGTTTATACTCCCCCAACCACCAACAAGCATCACTCCATGGCTTGCTCGAAACAACGAGTGCCTCCAACTAACAACAGCCCTGGGGGAGTTTTGTTTAATTATTTTGATTTGCTTTGATCTTTTTGGATCATGGGACTGGGCATCCCGGTTACCGGCCCTTTCTCGTGAATGAGGAGCATAGTCCACTCCTCTTGAGAATAACCCACCTAGCATGGAATATATAGGCAGCCCTAGTTGAAACATGAGCTGCTCGAGCATACAAAACAGAATTTCATTTGAAGGTTTGGAGTTTGGCACATACAAATTTACTTGGAACGGCAGCTAAGTACCGCATATAGGAAGGTATGGTGGACTCATATGGAATAACTTTGGGGTTTATGGAGTTTGGATGCACAAGCAGTATTCCCGCTTAGTACAGGTGAAGGCTAGCAGAAGACTGGGAAGCGACCAACTTAGAGAGCGACAACAGTCGTAAACATGCATTAAAATTAATTTACACCGAGTACAAGCATAAGTAGGATATAATCTACCATGAACATAAATATCATAAAGGCTATGTTGATTTGTTTCAACTACATGCGTGAACATGTGCCAAGTCGAGTCACTCAATTCATTCAAAGGAGGATACCATCCCATCATACCACATCATAATCATTCTAATAGCATGTTGGCACGCAAGGTAAACCATTATAACTCATAGCTAATCAAGCATGGCACAATTAACTATAATATCTAAATGTCATTGCAAATATGTTTACCTCATAATAAGCTGAATCAGAAACGATGAACTCCTCATATTTAAAAAAACAAGAGAGGTCGAGTTCATACCAGCTTTTCTCATCTCAATAAGTCCATAATATATCGTCATTATTGCCTTTCACTTGCACGACCGAACGATGTGTATAATAATAATAGTGCACGTGCATTGGACTAAGCTGGAATCTGCAAGCATTCAACTCAAAAGAGAAGACAAGATAATATGGGCTTTTAGTTAAATAAACAATCATGCATATGAGAGCCACTAAGCATTTTCAATATGGTCTTCTCGACCCCCAAAGGAAAGAAAAGAAAATAAAACTATTTACACGGGAAAGCTCCCAACAAGTAAGAAGAAGAACTAGAAATCTTTTTGGGTTTTCATTTTAATTCTACTACAAGCATGGATATTAAACTAACTAATTTTTTTGGTTTTCTTTAAGGTTTATCAAACACACAAGAAGAAAGTGAAAAAGGAAATTAAACTAGCATGGATAATACAATGAAAGAGTATGAGCACCGACGACTAGTGTGTGAACATGAATGTAAAGTCTGTGAGAAATACATACTCCCCCAAGCTTAGGCTTTTGGCCTAAGTTGGTCTAATACCAAGGACCGCCTGGCTGATATCCGTAGTTGTAGCTGGGGTCGTACTGAGATGCAGCAGCAACCGCCTCCTGAGCTGCGGCATGTTGGCGAGTTGCCTCCGCTCTCCCCTCGTGTTCAGTTGCTTCCTCCCTGGTAACAACATATCTTCCTTTTGCCTGATAATCAAAAAGGAGAGGAGCAGGAAGAGTAACATGGACGATGTTGCATCTGTCATAGATTAGTCGAAAATGGAGGAATTGTTCATTCCTCCTAAGAAAATGATGATTGAGCATAGCGTCATAATCTAAATAAGCAGGAGGTATCATCATATCCCCCTCTCGTGGGGCTATACCAAGATAATTAGCCACACGGGTTGCATAAATTCCTCCAAATAAATCTCTAGCTCTACCATTATTCTGCAACCTACGTGCAACTATTGCCCCCCAAGTTATAACCTTTATAACCTAACACAGCACTCTTGAGGACACAGAGATCAGGGACACACATATGACATGCTTCGTCTTTACCATTAATGCATCTACCAATGTAGAGAGCAAAATAATGTATAGAAGGAAAATGAATGCTCCCTATGGTAGCTTGTGCTATGTCCCTAGATTCTCCCACAGTAATACTAGCAAGGAAGTCTCTAAATTCAGATTTGTGAGGATCATTAATATTACTCCACTGCGGAAGTTTGCAAGCAGTTGTAAAATCCTCTAAGTCCATGGTATAAGAAGTATCATAGATATCAAATAGGACACTAGGAGAATTACGCGTACAGTTATATTTAAACCTTCGTACAAAGGAATCAGTGAATTGATAGTACTGAGGACACTTATCTTGTAAGAAGTCCTCCAGCTTAGTATTACGCACATACACGTCAAATTCCTCCTTAAATCCTGCTTCGACCATAAAATCATCGGATGGCCATTCACAAGCTCGTACATCCGCGTCCCTCGGTAATTCAACATCTTGCTCACGTATAGCAATCCTGGGTCCTTTCTTTACCGAGGAACCACCTTGGTACAATCTCCTAGACATAATTCTTTTTCTGAAAAATTTCTGAAATTTTAGTAACTTCAAAATAAAAGTGAATAAAACTAAACAAGATTGGTAGCAACTACTCCTACAAGTGCCTAGAGCCTATATCATGCATTGGAATTGCTTGAGACCTCATAAATTCAACATGCAAGCTCAAGAACATGGTCACCTATGCAGCAAAAATTTGCAATGAATAAAGCACTAGAACAAAAACAAATTGGACCAATGGAGGAGTCACATACCAAGCAACAATCTCCCAAAGCAGTTTTGTGAATGAAGCTTTGAGCAAGGAGATTGAAAATCGCAGCAAAACGAGCTAGAACTCGTGCTTGAGCTGGATGGGGATTTTTTGGGAAGAATATGGAGTGTGTGGGTGCTGGCATAAGTGGAGGGGGCCACCAGGGGCCCACGAGACAGGGGGGCGCGCGCAGGGTAGGTGGGCGCGCCCTCCACTCTCGTGGCCCGGTGCTTGCCCCTCCTGCAGTGATTTTCAATGCCTAAAATCCTCAAATATTCCATAAAAAATCATACTAAATTTGCAGGGCATTTGGAGCACTTTTATTTTCAGGAAATTTTTTATTGCACGGATAATTAAGAAAACAGACGGATAATACTATTTTTGCTTTATTTATTCTAAATAACAGAAAGTAAAAAGAGGGTATAGAAGGTTGTGCCTTCTAGTTTCATCCATCTCGTGATCATCAAAATGAATCCACTAACAAGGTTGATCAAGTCTTGTTAACAAACTCATTCCGAATAACACGGAACCAGAGAAATTTCGAATAATACTAAGTTACCTCAACGGGAATATGAAAATCCCCAACAATAAGAATATCATACTTTTTCTTGACAGTAGGGGGAGGAAATTCAAAACCTCCAATAATGATAGTTGGAACTTTTCCAATAGATTGATGCTATGGACTTGAGATTGTTTCCTCGGAAAGTGTACCATATGCTCATTACCATTAACATGAAAAGTGACATTGCCTTTGTTGCAATCAATAACATCCCCTGCAGTATTCAGAAAAGGTCTACCAAGGATAATCGACATACTATCGTCCTCGGGAATATTAAGAATGACAAAGTCCGTTAAGATAGTGACATTTGCAACCACAACAGGCACATCCTCACAAATACCGACATGTATAGCAGTTGATTTATCAGCCATTTGCAAAGATATTTTAGTAGGTGTCAACTTATTCAATTCAAGTCTACGATATAAAGAGAGAGGCATAACACTAACACCGGCTCCAAGATCACTTAAAGCAGTTCTAACATAATTTCTTTTAATGGAGCATGGTATAGTTGGTACACCCGGATCTCCAAGTTTCTTTGGTATTCCACCCTTAAAAGTGTAATTAGCAAGCATGGTGGAAATTTCAGCTTCTGGTATCTTTCTTTTATTTGTGATGATATCCTTCATATATTTAGCATAAGGATTTACTTTGAGCATATCAGTTAAGCGCATACGTAAGAAAATAGGTCTAATCATTTCAGCAAAGCGCTCAAAATCCTCATCATCCTTTGTCTTGGATGGTTTAGGAGGAAAGGGCATGGGTTTCCGAACCCATGGTTCTCTTTCTTTACCATGCTTCCTAGCAACAAAATCTCTCTTATCATAACATTGATTCTTTGATTGTGGGTTATCAAGATCAACAGCAGGTTCAATCTCTACATCATTGTTTTTGCTAGGGTTAGCATCAACATGAACAATATTATTAACATTATCACTAGGTTCATGTTCATCACCTGATTGTGTTTCAGCATCAGAGATAGAAATATCATTGGGATTCTCATGTGTGTCTACAGTAGGTTCACTAGAAGCATGCAAAGTCCTATCGTCTTTCCTTTTCTTCTTTTTGGAAGAACCAGGTACCTATAAATTATTTCTTTGAGAATCTTGCTCGATTCTCTTAGGGTGGCCTTCAGGATACAAAGGTTCCTGAGTCATTCTACCAGTTCTAGTAGCCACTCTAACAACAAAGTCATTTTTAGTATTTAATTCATCAAGCAAATCATTTTGAGCTTTAAGTACTTGCTCAGCTTGAGTAGCAACCATATAAGCATATTTGCTAATGAGTTTAAGTTCACCTTTAACTCTAGCCATATTATCGCTCACACGTCCTATCTTGAAAGCATTATTCTTTAATTCTCTACCAACATAAGCATTAAAGCTTTCTTGTCTAGCCATAAAGTCATCAAATTCATCTAAGCATGGGCTATGAAATTTAGTAGAGGGGATTTCAACTTTATCATATCTATAGAGAGAATTTACCTTTACTACCTGTGTTGGGTTATCAAGACAATGTGGTTCTTTGACAGGCGGTACATTAATACCATGTATTTCTTCAATAGGAGGTAAATTCTTAACATCTTCAGCTTTAATACCTTTTTCTTTCATTGATTTCTTTGCCTCTAGCATATCTTCAGGACTGAGAAATAAAACACCTCTCTTCTTCAGAGTGGGTTTAGGAATAGGCTCAGGAGTCAGCTTAATTGGTTCAGGAATTGCCTCAGGAATTGGCTCAGGAAGACTCCAATTATTTTCATTAGTCAACATAATATTCAATAGTAATTCAGCTTCGTCGACTGTTCTTTCTTTCCCTGAAAACACAACCAGCACAACTATCCAAATAGTACTTGGAAGCATCGGTTAGTCCATTATAAAAGATATCAAGTATTTCATTTTTCTTAAGAGGATGATCAGGCAAAGCATTAAGTAATCGGAGAAGCCTCCGCCAAGCTTGTGGGAGACTCTCTTCTTCGGTTTGCACAAAATTATATATTTCCCGCAAGGCAGCTTGTTTCTTATGAGCATGGAAATATTTAGCAGAGAAGTAATAAATCATATCCTGGGGACTATGCACACAACCAGGAGCAAGAGAATTATACCAAGTCTTAGCATCACCCTTTAATGAGAACGGAAATATCTTAAGGATATAATAATAGCGAGATTTATCATCATGAGTAAAGAGGGTGGCTATATCATTCAACTTGGTAAGATGTGCCACAACAGTTTCAGATTCAAGTCCATAAAAAGGATCAGATTCAACTAAAGTAATAATTTCAGGATCAACAGAGAATTCATAATCCTTATCAGTAACACAGATAGGTGAAGTAGCAAAAGCAGGGTCAGGTTTCATTCTAGCATTAAGAGACTGCTACTTCCATTTGGCTAATAATTTCTTAAGATCATATCTATCATTGCAAGCAAAGATAGCTCTAGCAGCTTCTTCATTCATAACATAACCCTCAGGAACAACATGCAATTCATAATCATTGGGAGAATTTTCATCATCACTATCATCAATAATAGCATCTTCAATAATTTCGTTCCCTCTAACCCTAGCAAGTTGTTCATCAAGAAATTCACCTAATGGCAAAGTAGTATCACGCACAGAAGTAGTTTCATCATAAGTATCATGCATAGAAGAAGTGGCATCATCAATAAAATGCAACATATCAGAGTTCATAGTAGTAGCATGTTTAGGTGTCGCAAGCTTACTCAAAACAGAAGGAGAATCTAGTGTAGAGCTAGATGGAAGTTCCTTACCTCCCCTCGTAGTTGAGGGATAGATCATAGTTTTCGCGTCTTTCAAGTTCTTCATAGTGATCAACAGATATAAATCCCAAGTGACTCAGAGAATAGAGCTATGCTCCCTGGCAACGGCACCAGAAATTAGTCTTGATAACCCACAAGTGTAGGGGATCGCAACCGCTTTCGAGGGTAAAGTATTCAACCCAAATTTATTGATTCGACACAAGGGGAGCCAAAGAATATTCTTGAGTATTAGCAGTTGAGTTGTCAATTCAACCACACCTGGATAACTTAGTATCTGCAGCAAAGTATTTAGTAGCAAAGTAGTATGATAATAAAGGTAACAATAGCAAAAGTAATGTTTTTGGGTTTTGTAGTGATTGTAACAGTAGCAACAGAAAAAGTAAATAAGTGAAGCACAAGATGTGAAGAGCTCGTAGGCAATGGATCAGTGATGGATAATTATGTCGGATGCTATTCCTCATGTAATAGCTATAACATAGGGTGACACAGAACTAGCTCCAGTTCATCAATGTAATGTAGGCATGTATTCCGTATGTAGTCATACGTGCTTATGGAAAAGAACTTGCATGACATCTTTTGTCCTACCCTCCCGTGGCAGCGGGGTCCTAGTGGAAACTAAGGGATATTAAGGCCTCCTTTTAATAGAGAACCGGAACAAAGCATTAGCACATAGTGAATACATGAACTCCTCAAACTATGGTCATCACCGAGAAGTATCCCGATTATTGTCACTTCGGGGTTGTCAGATCATAACACATAATAGGTGACTATAGACTTGCAAGACAAGATCAAGAACACACATATATTCATGAAAACATAATAGGCTTAGATCTGAAATCATGGCACTCGGGCCTAGTGACAAGCATTAAGCATAGCAAAGTCATAGCAACATCAATCTCAGAACATACTGGATACTAGGGATCAAACCCTACAAAACTAAGTTGATTGCATGGTAAATCTCATCCAACCCATCACCGTCCAGCAAGCCTACGATGGAATTACTCACGCACGGCGGTGAGCATCATGAAATTGGTGATGGAGGATGGTTGATGACGACGACGGCGACGAATCCCCCTCTCCGGAGCCCCGAACGGCCTCCAGATTAGCCCTCCCGAGAGAGATTAGGGCTTGGCGGTGGCTCTGCATCGTAAAACACGATGAAACTTTCTCTCTGAATTTTTTCTCCGCGAGACGGAATATATGGAGTTGGAGTTGAGGTCGGCGGAGCCTCAGGGGGCCCACGAGATAGGGGGGCATGCCCAGGGGGGAGGCCGCGCCCCCACCCTCGTGGACAGGGTGTGGGCCCCTGGTCTTGATTCTTTCACCAGTATTTTTTATATCTTCCAAAAAGTGCCTCCGTGGATTTTCAGGACATTCCGAGAACTTTTGTTTTCTACACATAAAACAACATCATGGCAGTTCTGCTGAAAACAACGTCAGTCCGGGTTAGTTTCATTCAAATCATGCATGTTAGAGTGCAAAACAAGGGCAAAAGTGTTTGGAAAAGAAGATACGTTGGAGACGTATCACAACGCTACATACGCTTCGACTAGGTGGGTGCCGACTGTGAGGCATTTCCTTGCGTGCGAAGATGTAGCTGGTGGGTCCCAGCAGTCAGGGCGTGAATCGTTTTTTTCGTAATATGGACGCACTTCCTTGCGTGCGAAGATGTAGCTAGTGGGTCCCAATAGTCAGGGGGAGAAAACATTATTTTTCAGGATAAAAAGGATGCAGTTGCATGCATGCGTCCATGGGCGTGGTGCGTCCACACTGTCAGCCTCTCACGTACAGTCATCTTCCGATGACTCTCGTTTGTTGACCATGTTGACCACACCATGCCGAGTGCACCAAGGCCAGTGGACGACGATGAGGCCCCAGACTAGAATGACCCAGAGATGGGGAAGACGCGACATTGGAGTCACAGATGGAGAGGAGTGGGAAACTTGACTGGTTCGGGTGCACGGCAGCACTACCGCCCACGGGAGAAGGGAGCAAGAACAGAGGTTGAAGAAGGAGCACGGCTGTTGGATTAACATCCAATGGTCCAGCTGCTAGAATCATTTGTTGATTAAGTTAATAAAGCCCTGCATAGACGTCTGCTTAGAAGGCCCACGAGCCAACCATCAAATCTGCCGGGTCCCAGCTGTCATCGGGAGGAATAGTTTTTTTCGCATAACAAGGAGGCACTTCCTTCCATGCGAAGATACAACCGGTGGGTCCCAGCTATTAGGGGGAGGAAACAACTTAATAAGGAGGAACTTTCTTTGCGTGCAACCATAGACCTCGTGGGTTCTAGCCGTCAGGCTCTGACGTGCAGTCCTCTTCCGATGACTCTTGTTTGTTGACCACACTACGCCGAGCGCAACGAGGCGATGGACGACGGCGAGGCCCCAGACTGGAACGACCCGGGGATGGGGAAGACGCGGCAGTGGAGTCGCAGACGGAGAGGAGTGGGAAACTTGACTGGTTCGGGTGCAGGGTGGACTTACACTCGACAGGGAATAACAGAAGGTGCGGAGTGGAGGGAAGGCCTGGCCGTCGGCACGGTAGCGTTTCGCTAAGAGGCATGCAAAACAATGCCGCTGGACGCCGGAGGCTGGAGCAGGTGGTCCGAGCAGCGCTGGGAGAAGAAGACAAGAGATTGAAGAAGAATGTCGGCCGTTGGATGTAGATCCAATGCCTTGCTTAGGCTTCGACCTACTGGCGCACATGTCAGCCAGTCCATTTGTTTTTTAGTCCATTTGGTGGGCTGGGTGAAACAATGATGTAGCATCTATGCAACTTGTTTATATATATGGTAGAATTTAAAGCCCATTTGCATTTTTCTCAAAATCCACGGACTTGCTGGGCTGGGTGAAAATATCATGTTGGGCTGGACGGAGAAATGTTATAAAAACATAAACACATGATTGCACGTCTCTTACTGCATTGGTCAGTAAAATCTTTGCAAGCTTATGTACGCAATCACTAGGAGTTAACTTGCCAAGTTATATATAAACAATTATTATTATTATCTTGTAAGAACTTTCAATTTACGAAATAAAATATCATTTTAATTTGACGAGTTAATAGGACGTGGGATATTATTATTTTTTATGCTAGACGTGAGATAGTTGAGTTGGTTCTAGGGAAAAGTACTGGGAGAAAACTCAGTTTACATCGAAAAAGAAAGTGGAAGAAAATTCAGATATAGGATTAATGAAAACAAAAAATAAAGGAAGTGGAAACGCCTATAAAATGGTTGGATGAACGACAGGTTTAACGAAACCTTATGTTGTTTCTATTATATATATATATATATATATATATATATATATATATATATATATATATATATATATATATAGGGAAGACATAGGTTTAGTTTTACATTCTTATAGAAAAATAGAGCTGAGCTGTGCGTCGTCTTGAAAAAACAAACATAACTTGGGTTGCTGATGTTATAGACAAGCTAGGTTGGGAGGCCTAGAGGCCGCTTGATCCAAAAAACATTGAAGCATGTCGTGGGCTACCCATGTTAAACAACAAAAGCTAGGCCATGGACCTGGTGGGCTCGAGACTGTCAGCCTCTCGACGAACAGTTGTCTCCCGATTCCTCTTGTTTTGCTGACCATGTTGGGAATGACAGACGGAGGCGCTGCGGCGAGAGCACCAAGGCGGAGGACGACGTCGGGACCGCGGACCAAACGAACCGGAGCGGGGGAAGTCGCATGCGAAGGGGAGTACGAGGGTTGACTTGTTCGGGTGCAGGGTGGGCCGGTGGAGCTGCCGCCGCTGGACAATGTGTAGGAGTAGAGGGATGGCCTGGCCAACGCCATAGGCTATGATGGCCAGCCGCTGTATAGGAAGAGGACGAAAGATTGAAGAAAATAAAGAAATACAAATGGATAGGTGGTTGGTCCCATATGTCTGTGTACGAGACCTGCTGGGTCCACCTGAGAAGGGGAATATGTTGGGAGGAAGGACATTCAAAGCACGGCAGCCGAGTGAACTAGTTTTTTTGAAACGGAGTGAACTAGTTACATACATAAGCAAATAGCCACTAAAAAAAGCAAACAGGTTAATGGGTTCTTAGAAGAAATATTTCGAACAAAATAGATAATTACGACACATAGGCTAATGCATGAAACACTCAGATGATAAAGGTGCTCAAACAGATAAAGTACAACATCTAGACCTTCCTGGCGCGCTTGATCATGACGCCGTGGCTGTACGTGTACTCATCGGTTACGGGAAGCAGACACGCCCTCATGTCCAAGATCCGCCTGTACATGTCATAGCATGCGTATGCGTCCTTGGCCGTGTAGGTTATGTAGGCTAGATTCAGAGGTACCTCCCACGTGTTTAGGTCCTTGGTATCGTTGTCTTCTTTCATATGTTGGCGTAGCAGGGGTTGATGATGGTCTGGCGAGGTCAACCACGGAGTCCTTCTCCTGCCCGTTGCTGATGATCTTGTATTGCTTCTGGATGTCGACGAGCTTGTTGCACCAGATGGCCGAATCGTCGCGTTCTTCCTTCTCTCCACCGTAGCGAAGGTGCAGGCGGCGATGCCGATGAAACGGGCGAATGCTCCAGAACCTCTGATGGCCCTACAACAGTGGTAGACGAGAACCTCGTCCCGCATGCATACCTAGGCGATCGCGATCCGCTGGTCCCTGTCAGGAGACGAATGGATGGGCACAAGGTCTAGTCCTGCGACCTTGTGCTTTCTCGTCCTGTAGGTACTGCTTGAACTCGGCGAGGTGATACGTCCATTTTGCATCATGCTTTGATATTGATATTTATTGCATTATGGGTTGTTATTACACGTTATGTCACAATACTTATGCCTATTCTCTCTTATTTTACAAGGTTTACACGAAGATATTGATATTGATATTGATTTCCTGCGATGTAAAAAACATGCAGAAAACAGAACTGACACTGGGCACTATGTCAATAGGTTAGTACCAAAAAATGATATAAAATGACTACAAAATGATTGTAAAACATCCAAGAATGATAATATAACAGCATGGAACAATAAAAAATTATAGATACGTTGGAGACGCATCAGGCAGCGCGAGTGGGTATGAGGCAAGCCCTTTGCCAAGCAATCTACGCATAGGACTAGGGGGATGGATCCTCGCTCGCGCCAAGATGCACCCTCTGCCAACTGATTGGACTTGACAGGAAAAGTGTCTGGCACACGGTGGAGGTAAAAACCTACTCCTACTTGATTGCTATTGATGATGATGATCTCTATTACAAGGGTGTTGTTTCACTACTGAGATTTTGAGAGATTCTAACTTGTCTGTCCCTTTGGATGTCCCAGGAATCCTCTTTATATAATAGTCGGGTTCCTGGAAATAAAATGGATTCCGGGTTCTACCCATAATCAAAGTCCTACTCTAAGTCTTGTAAACCTTCTGTGTTTTCCAAGTTAGGTGGACTCCTTCTGGCATTGGGACTCCTGTAAGCGGGCCAGGTTTCCTTCCGGGCTTTTGTCATCCGGCTCTGGTGGCTCCGAGGGTAAGCTGACCCTGTCCTTCGGGATCTTCATCGGGTCTCAACCTTCGGTCTAAGCACTGGGTCATCCTCAGCGGGGTATATCCCCGACATCGAGGACCACCGACGACTGAAGAATGGGCCACGTAAGCTATTGCCCTTGGTGTGCTCAAGATGGAATCCTTCGAAGACCTGGCATATATATACTTCAAGGCATATTCAAATATTCGGCATGTTTATCTCTAGATGCAACCGACACTGTGTAACCCTAGGTACCCCTCGGCCCCTATATAAAGCCGAGTGTTTGAGTCCGTAGAGGCGGATTAGATTCATTCATACAATTTTGAGGTAGATCATGTTTTAATTTGTACTTCATCCACAATAAATACAATACAAGCATGATGTAGGGTTTTACCTTTTTGAGAGGGCCCGAACCAGGGGAAGTATTGTGTCTCTCTACTTCATGTTACCATCAAGTCGAGATCTCCAACTTGGGAGCCCCTACCCGAGATCTGCCGGATTTAGCTCAGACATCGATGCCGACAAATGATGGTGGCCCCAGGTGCGCCACGGGTCCACCCTTCATGGACCTCCCACCCTTTGGGCAGATCGGACGGCACAAAGCCGCCCTGAGGGGTTTCCACTACACGCCAGCCACAAACACATGGCACAAACGGCTCTGTCGCTTGCGAAGCGCCTAGGGAAGCTAGTACTCCAGCATATTTTATAGGAGTAATGTTCTACAAGGTACATTGACATCGCAACTATTTCATTCCATATAAGAAAATATATATTATCATGCATCCAACCATTCTTTGTGTCTAAACCAAGTCCATTATTAATTATGCTGATGTTTAAATTGATCTATATCCATATAAGAAATATAGGTCATTAAACAATCATTAATTGGATGTAAATCAAGTCCTTAGTTAATGAACATTGATTAAGCGACTGCTTTGCATATCTACTCAAGAAAGAATGGTGCATCAGATGACTATTTAATAAATGTTGAGTGATACACAAGTAAGACACAATATAAAGCTTCCAAAAATAACATGTGGATCAACTCTATATAAGTTGTGTTCTCTATATGCATGGCATACAAGTAAGGAATCACATAGTTACATGTTTCATTGGAAGAAACACAATTCCTTGTACCAATGGGCTATGTTGTCGAATCGGTCTTGTTGTGCTTTTTGTTCACACCTTTCTGCCTCACCTTGGTTGAATCGATAGATATCGATGGCAATCATGAGAAGGTAAAAAAAAATACTTTTTGCTTTACACATGCAACTCTTTCTCAGCCGATTTATGCATTTGTGTCATTCTAGTATCTACTTGACCAATTAATCTAAAGAACTACTATTGGTTGTAGTCATATGTTACTATATTTTGTTACTTGTGTGCCTAATTGAAATCTAGGGAACCACATGTGGAAACAAATAAGTATCTATAGGCGAGTTTGTATAACAATTATATTGCTAATTATGAACTGGAATTTCCATTTGCAGAACTCCTTAACACCTGAAACGTTTCAGTCTCCATGGAGAGTCAATATCACGGATGAAGAAACCAACATTGTTTCTCATGTGCTCTCTCTCTCTCTCTCTCTATATATATATATATATATATATATATATATATATATATATATATATATATATATATATATATATATATATATATATATATATATATATATATATATATATTTTTACTTACTTTTAAACCGTTAAATGTTTACCATGCCCTAACTAGTTCTGTGGCAAGCTATGGTAGACACAGTTTTACCTATATATAATATATATATATATATATATATATATATATATATATATATATATATATATATATATATATATATATATATATATATATATATAGGAAAATACATCCTACTACCGGTGTAGCTACACCCATTTCTCATATACTACCTTGTGGTAGTATATATACTACTTTATCATTTTAATATGTTCATATACTATATCTAAGATACTCCAAATCGAGTTATGTGAAAAAATTGCATGTGAGCCCATATTTTTCATATTTGTGAAAATACGTACATATTTATGCGTAAAAAATATATAAAAATATAATACATACTACCTAAAAATAGTATATATACTACCTAAATATTATTACATACTATATACTACATACATACACTGCGGTATGGTAGATACTACCTAAAAGCGTACAAAATAAAATGGGTGTAACTACACCCGGTAGTAGGAAAAATTTGTCCCATATATATATATATATATATATATATATATATATATATATATATATATATATATATATATAGAGGACAAATGTTTCCTACAAGCAGTGGTAGTTACCACCACTTGCGTTTTGTATGTTGTATGTAGTATCTGTCTAAACCTAGAGTATGTACGTGTAGTATGTAGTATATAACAATGTTTAGGTAGTATATATACTAATTTTAGGTAGTATGTATCATATTTTGAGTATGCTTTTTACGCATAAATATGTACGTATTTCACAAATATAACCAAAACTATGGACTCATATGCAATTTTTTCATGTAACTTGTTTTGAAATATCTTAGATATAGTGTACTGTAACATATTTAAAATAATAAAATAGTATATATAATATCGCATGGTAGTATATGAGATATGTGGGGTAACTACCACCGGGTGGTAGGATGGATTTTCCCTATAGATATATATATAGGGATATGCCAAAATGGCACCATCTCTTAGATATATATCTCGCCTCCGCTTTTTCACGTGTTTGCTTTTTAATTAGCGAGAATTGACCGTAGAAATGCCAAAATGGAATGTGATATATTAAAAGGTAAATTCGAGTTAATTTTTAAGTTGAACATCCCATACTTAAGTCATAGAGAAATAATCATGGAAATCAATATTCGTTACTGACTCACCTAAATAATAATTGGCCTAGCTAAATTATATAAGTGGTTAAAGTAACAAGATGGTGCCATGTTTTAGTAGTCCTTTGCAACTCTCCATTCAAAAAAACTTATCACAAGAGGAATGAGCTCCGTATTTTATTGAAAATAAAATATTTTCCTAGTTAATTAGCAGAAATTAAGCTCGATAAATAGACAAAATATGCTACCAAAATATCGATATCGACATATTTGGAAAGGCACCTAAGCCATGCTCTATAGAAGACTTATCCTAGCATACCAATATAGTGCTAACAATACATTTCACATCTGAGGTAGGGGAGAGAGAGAGAGAGGGTTAAATATTGTTTTACCCCTTCCACAAGGCGGAGAGAAAATGTCGTCAACCCAAACGCCCGAGAAACACTATCGGCAAAGCACATGAACTATTGTACGCACACTAAAAAAGGTCCAGTTGAATAGGAATGACATCGCTCCATGTGGATCAAGCTAAATATAGTATGAGAAACTCACAAGGCCATCCTAAAATTATACTAGCTTGTTTGGCCATTATAAACATCGGGTAGGAGAACCCCGTAAAACTTGTTTGGCCAAAAGACACATCATCACTTATTTATTATATAGTGCTCTACTGTTTTTTTGGTTAGTCACTAATTTGAGCTTTAATTTTTATCACTAGTATGCAATGTGGCACACAGATCCAGGAAAATTCTATGGCCTCCGAGCTGAAATGAGTATATGGGCTTCACCAAATCAAGAAAACTCTCAAGAATCTGGAGCATCCTTACAGATTTATTGTCAAGATGGAGAAAAGTACAACTTAATTCAAACTGGATTTTATGTACAAACATATCACCCATTCTGGTAAACTCAAATGCTTTTCCACGAAACTGCCATTCCAAAATGTGGTTTTGCTTGCAGGTCTCCCCGTCTTTGTACAACAACAGAGATATTCAATTCTTTACATATTGGACTGTAAGTGTAATCGATGCCATTTTATTAAGTTCTATAGTACCTCGCTCATACTATAGTTTTCCGGTATTTTGCACTAGTTAGAGGTTGTATCATACTAAATATAAGTCTACGCACATCCACAATAATACATGTTTCCATTCATTATTGCCCGGAAAGACTTTAAATCAAGGGGGTGCTACAACTCACAATGCAAGGGTTTTGTACCTGCAAGTGGAGCTGAATTGGTGCCTGGGCAAGCCATTGCCCCTCCATCAATTTATGGCGAACAAGACAACTACATTAGGCTTAGCCTCAACAAGGTGCACCCTTTCTCCCAGTGAGAATAATATGTCTATACAAGCTTATAAATGTGATAATTACAATTGAAAAGCATGGATTTTGTGAATGTGAAAATAAATTATACAAGGAGTTGCCGTAAATGGTTATTAAATAATTTGTTGTGGTATTTTATTATGTACTCCCTACGTTCCGAATTACTTGTCTTGGATTTGTCTAGATACAGATTTATCTAGACTCATTTTAGTGCTAGATACATCCGTATCTAGACAAATCCAAAACAAGTAATTCGGAACGGAGGGAGTAGAAAGAAATATTACAGTATGAGAAATCATAAATTCTTGCTAATTAAAATTAGTTTATGCTATTCTCATGCATGAAATCTACTGTTCATGGATGTCATAATCTCTGGTTGACTACAGGATCCAAATTCGGGAGATTGGGTGGTATATTGTCATGATTTAGAAAAACCATCGTTTTTTGGACATTTTCCGGAGGAGCTTTGCCCCGGAACCCACTGAATGCAAGCATTGACTGGATTTGTGAATTACTTCAAGAATGCACATGGTCCTCCTATGGGTAGCGGCCACTTTCCCAATGATGATGATAAGAAATCCGCCTATGTCAGGCGGGTTAAGAACTATGACTCCAAGGGCCAAGCTTTCGACCCCTTTAACACTCAAATGGTCCGTTTAGTTGATAGGCCAGATTGTTATAATGTAGATGATTTCCTTCTTGAATTTAAGGAGGGTTATTCATTCCACTATGGTGGACCAAGTGGTTGTATTGGTTGACAACATAAGTCATACTACTTCTTGGGGTTCAATGAATAAAAGTATGTTCCTTAATGGGAAACAATGCCCATTATTTCATTTGTTTTTCAAACTCAAGTTTGGTAATTATGTTGACAATCAAAAAAATATCGAGTTTATTAAATCTTGGTTTTGCCTGCACACTTGAGCCATGGCCAACGTGGGACTCGGGTTGACTACTCCCACGCCCTACTCTGGTCTGCGCTCCTAAGAGCATCTCCAGCCGCCGCGCCCCTAGAACGGCCTTTCCAGGCGATTTTTTTCCGCCGGCGCCGAAAAAACGGCTCAGTCGCGCCCTCAGGAGCCCGTATTTCGCCGGCTTGGGCCGACATCAGCGCCGGCGGACCCAGGCCGAACCCGACGCGCCGGGGGGCGCTCGGGGGCGCCGGGGCGAGCGTTTTGGCGCGAAGCAGCCGCGGCCTGCCGAGTCAGCGAGACGGCCGCTTCATCGACCTCATCGCCTCGGTTTCCTGCGGGAATCAATGCGAAGGCTGCCGCGCTGCCGCGCCAGCCAACCTCCATTGATGCCTCACGGGCGGCGCAGTGAAGACGCCACCGACGCGCATCCGCTCGCATGCGCCACGCGTCCGCCCGCATGCCGCCCACCGCCACCCCCGCTTAGGCTATAAAAGGCGCCCCACGCCGCCGGTGAGCGCCAACCCTCCCCCTCTCCCTCCTGCGAAAGCCTTCTTCCCGCCGACGAGCTCTCCCACCACTGCCTTCCCCGCCGACGAGCGAAATTGCCGAGAGATACCTAGGCGATGGCGCAGCGTCGAACGGCTTCGGCCGCCAACACCTCCAGGAGCCGGAGGCGCGCCTTCTGTACGAGGCCGAGTACCCGGCGCCCCCCGACATGCGCGTGCCGGGGGCTTGGAGGCTGAGCGCCGACGGCGTCACGGTGCCGTCGGTCCCCGAAGGAGCCGCACGGCGGGAGGAGATCGCCCGCATCCGCTTCTCGCTGACGGAGGAGCAGCGGAACGAGCCGAGGTACGCGCCTGACAGCGAAACGCTGTGGACGTTGTACTTCGAGCGCCACCGCGAGGAGCAGATCGCCTCCGTCAACGGCATCAGCCCCCGCGTCCGCCTCAACTCCGAAGGACAGCACGAGTGGTGGGGCGTCCCCGGCCGCACACCCGATGCGTCCTCGACCACATCGAGACCAGCAATGTGCCGCGGCTGGAGTACCCGACGCGCCCCTCCTTCTCTCGCCGCCACGGTAGTTCCTGGATACCGCATCGAATGGAGTCGGGTCGTCCTCCTCTTCGGGCTCCGGCTCGTCGGCCCTCCGCCCCGTCAAGCCCGAGCCGGAGGAGACACCGCTCGGGCGTCGCGCGCGGAGCGGCGCCCTCGTCATCAACGAGCCGTCGCCTGCGATGCCACCGACGAGGCGTTCCCTTCGCCTGGTCCGGCCAAAGCCCGAGCCGGACATGCCCGCCGTGAAGCCGGAGCACGCCGGCATGATGGCCTCCGATGCCGAGTCCGCCCTCAAATGGGCGAGGGAGGACTACGTCCGCGAGCAGGTGCGACGCCAGCGTCGGGCGTACCTGGAGACACAGGCCCGTAGCGGCGCCGAGGAGCGTCGCGGCGCCGAGGAGGGCGGCGTTATCGTCATCGACAGCGACGACGAGGTCGAGGACAGGCCATCAAGCGCTGTCGGCGACCCGGGCGAGGGGTGCAGCAGGACGCCCAGCGGCGAGGCGCGATGACGACGGCGGCGGCGGCGGTCGCGGCGGCGAATACACCCGCTTCTACAGACTTCTCGGCATGTAGACGGCGGCGGCGACGACGGTGACGGCAATGGCTAGGCTTTTTAGTTCGTTTTTAAGTTAGTTCATGCATGTTTTAAGTTTTTGTACAATTTTCGACGAAAAATGGCCGAGATGCAAAAGTCGCCGAGTTTGTAAAAAAAAAAGACGAACTTCGCCGAACCCGCGGCGACCGTAGGCGTGTGACTGGGAGCGAACCGAACCCCAGGGGCCGAATTAGCGCCGGCTCGCCCCCAGGCCGCTCCTTTTCGGCGCCCTGGGGGGCCGAACAGCTGGAAATGCTCTAAGGTACGCGACAAACATGGAAGCCTCCCATGCTCGTTCTTGTTTTCCCCACCATCACCACCACCAAAAAAGTCCCCATATGCAAGCATGCAATATGAAATGGTTCGCATTATCATAGCATACTGTCCCACCGACCACAGTACTACCTCTCTATCGCATTTCTATGTGGAGAGTGGTCGTCCCTGTGTCTTCGGATTGCGCCCTTGTACCTCTGGTCGTCGTACCTCTTCACATGTCACCACCGCCCTTGTCCCTCTCACCAATCAACAATGGACCCCTTATTCTCTCTTCACATACATCTGCTCCCAGCTTTGTCCCTTGCAACCATCCTTTGCCTACCACCATCCACCCGCCCGCCAACTACATGTCGCTTTATCCCTCCCCAGTTGGGTGGGCACAACTGCTTTTCATCATACTCCTTATATTCCAAAATATAAGGTGTATTAATTTTTTTTAAAGTTAAACTCTTCATGTTTGACCAAGTTTATAGAAAAAAATATTAGGGTAGCATTTGCAATACCAAACTAGTACTATTTTATCCATCATGAAATATATTTTCTTTCACATTTTGTTTAACTGAGATTGCAGATGTTGATACTTTTTTTCTATTGAATTTTTTTTGAGATGCTTTTCTATAGAAACTTGATCAAACATAGAAGTGTATGACTTTTGGAAACAAAATACACCACTATGATCGCATCCACAACTGCATCCACTTGAACTAGGTGGACACGGGTGGGCACAAATGTTTTAATCCACGACCTAATATGAAATGGCGAGTGCTAGGCGCCGGTCTGCCTGCCCAGTTTTCGGCCGGTCACAGAGCTACCATTGGATTGGAACGTTTTTGGCCATCGGACCAGGTGCTGGTATCGTTTTCTTTTTTAAAGAAAACACATCTAACAAAAACGCACGGAAAACAGGGAGCAGCGGTCGCCTCGACATCGCCATGGATGAGCGAGGCGACCAACCTCGACGCACGGCCGCCCTCACCGTCGATCGCCGTACACGCCGCCGGTCGCCTCCCTCGCCCTCGATCGCCACCCTTGCCCTCCTTGGAGTTTGCAGCATCTGACCTTGACACCGTCCTAACACCACCGTGCTAGTCGTGGTAGCAGCAAGACACCGCAATACGGATGACCGTCGTCTCCGGCGCCGTTGGCCGCCGTCTCCGGCGCCGACGATTGCTTGTTGCAGCATCCAGTGCAAAATCACCGGTCGGATGTAGCTTCGAAGGACGCCGCTTCCAGCATCTGCAATCACCGGTGGTAGCAAAAACGCCGTCGCCATGCCGTCGTCGCTGCCGGATGTAGCATCGAGGGAGGCCTATTCCAGCACCTGCATACACCGGTGGTAGCAAAAACGCCGTCGTTGCTGCCGGATGTAGCATCGAAGGAGGCCTATTCCAGCACCATGCATACACCGGTAGTAGCCAAAAAAACGCACGGTAGTAGCAAGACATCTTCATCCGCCATAGTAGCAAAAATGCAGGCAGTAGCAAAAATCACATGTAGCATTGATGAACGCCGGTTCCAGCACCTACAAACACCAGTAGTAGCAAAAAGAATCATAGCCGATAAGCAAAAAAACACCGCCGTTTTGAGGACGCCAGCAAAATTACTAAATTAGTGAACGGTTCCAGCAAATACTCTCTCCACTAGTTGCAAATTTGGTCGCAGGTTGCAGCTCCTCCATCCTCGTGACTCGCTCAACGATCCCAGCATTTCCATTCGCCGGTTCCAGCAAATCCGCATGCCGGTTGCAGCAATCAAACGCCCGCCAGTCGCCTCCAGCATCCGTCGTCATCCATCACCGGCAAAGAAAGCCATTGCGGCACGGCTGCATCGAGGGGCAAGCAATCTCGGGCATCTATGAAGAACACACGGGCACCAGCGAGGAGTCCCTGCCGTGCTCGGCTGAGCAACTCCCATTCCCCTTCTCTGATGAGAAAGCACCGAGCCATGGGTCATTGGCAATGGTGAGACATAAGTACGGCAGCTGGGGAGGTGGAGATGGATGGAGCAGCAACAGGAGTGGAGAACTGAAGATAGAAAAAAGTGGGGATGGAAGGAGCAGATGCGTAGTAGGAGTAGAAAAGAGGGGAATGAGGGGAATGAGTGGTCAGCGATGGCGAACGGGAAGGGATAAGGTCGCGAGCGAGCGGTGCGTATGGAAACTGCGCTAGGCTATGTTTGCCCCCGCGCGGCGTGGTTCGCAGTTTTGGAAAGCCCTTGTTAAAGTTCGGCCGATTTTTTTGGAGCACGTCAAGTTTTGTGTGGGTAATGGGTCTGTTGTTCGTTTTTGGTTAGACTGGTGGTCTGGGGATGCTCCCCTGGCTGTTAGCTTTTCGGTTCTGTTCTCTTACTGCCCCAATCCGCAAATCTCCATCGCGGAGGTGGCTGCTAATAATTGGGACTTGGCTTTTCGTCGGGCCCTGTCTCCTGAAGAGTTGGAAGAATGGCAAAGTCTTTCTGCCCTCTTCCCTGTGCTCTCGGAGGAGGCCGACTCCGTGGTTTGGCCACATGCGGCCTCTGGTAAATTTTTGGTCAAATCGTTGTACTCTAGACTTATTGGTGGCACTACTTCGGCTAGATTCTCCTGTGTTTGGAAATCCAAGGTCCCTCCTAAGATTAAGATTTTCCTCTGGCAAGCCTTCCGTGGTCGCCTCCCTACTGCTGATCAGATCAAAAAACGCAATGGGCCGGGCTCGGAATTCTGTAACTTGTGTGGGGCTTTGGAAAACTCTAATCACATCTTTTTCAACTGTGTTCTTGCCAAATTAGTTTGGTCTTGCGTCCGATCCTGGCTTCGGTTTCCTGGAATCCCTCCTCTTTCTCAGATATTAGATCCCTAGCCAAATCTTTGGTAGGGGTCACCAAGAGGGTATTTTGGGTGGGCTTGGGAGCCTTATGTTGGGCTTTATGGACCATTAGAAACAAATTTACTATTGAGCTTACCTTCCCATCTAAGCCTGCTGATGTTCTTTTCAAATCATGTATATTCTTGCAGCAGTGGAGATTATTGACTAAGGAGCCAGATCAGGATGCCCTGGACCTGCTCATCGCCAAAATTCGGGCTTCGGCTTCTCAGATCTCCGGGACAAATCATGTCGTATAATTCTGGTGCTGTAGTTTGCGGGATTAAGGTTTCCCTCTCTCCCCGGCCTGCGTGCCGTGTTTGGCAGCTGCCTGTATCGTGAGTACTTTGGGTCTTTTTAACTTCTCTTTGTGGCTATGTGATTCTGTGAACCTTGGGTCTTCGTGACGCTGCCGTGTGGCTTTATCTATAAAGTCGGGCCTTGACCTTTTCTCTAAAGAAAAAAAACGTTCGGCCGGTCCGCCGTTTCTAACCGTTTCCCATATGAAATCTAGACATGTCTCGTTGACATGAAGGGAACGAAAAAAAGATGCATCAAGTGAAAAAAAAATATCCCCTCCCGTACCCTGGCACCCTCTCCTCGCGACACACGGGAAACCCTAGCCGCCGCTTTCGAGGGGGCTCTTCCTCCTCCACGCATCACCGCTGATGAAGGGCTCGTAGGAGTGTTGTCTCCACGAATAGCGGCAACACTGCGGCTCAGTGTCAGGTGTGGTGCGGCGCGCGATCTCACAATGGTGCGGCTTTGGGGGCTGGGTGCGGCGCGCCTGCTCTAGTATGGTGGTGCAGCGGCGCAACTCAATTTGCATGCGGGTTTAAGGTAGTGCCCCCCTACACATGTTTCCCTTGAGTTCCTACCTCGTTTGTGGTAGCTTACTCTATCCCTGACATCTCAGCTGTCACCATCGTCCAGTGTGTTGCCTCTGCGACCTCGGGCGCTCTAGCTAATGCAGGGTCTGGGATCCAGGGGTTGGCCCTTTTTCGGCCTTGTTTCGGCGGTTGGGGTTACAAAAAGTATCCCTCAACTTTCGGTGAAGTTTAGTTTTGGTTCCCCAGCTTTAAAACCGGACAACTTGCATCCTCAATTTCTGAAACCGGACAAGTTTCGTCCCTCAATCACACCAAAGCTGTTTTTGTGCTGACTCGGTGCGGTTTAGACTGGTTCTAGTTCATGTGGCAATCTATTTCTCTCCCATTTGATTTATCTCTAATGTGGGCATTCTATCAACCACTTGGGGTGCAAGATCTGGAGCTGCTGACGATGGTGAGCTCTTGGAGGAACAGGACCACGAGCGACTGGATGCTGCCGTCCATGGCCACGTTCACCAGTGACCCCATCACCGTTGTACGATTCTTCGCCGGAGGACTTCATGGGGAAGACCACGGAGCGGGCACATTAATTCGAGGACCGAGGTTGTCCGTCTTACAGGTATCGAGCAGCGGCGGCGGTCAAGCTCGTCCTCGCGGCGCTCGTACAGGACGAGGCGACGCAGCGTTGCAGGTCGCCGGTGTCGAAGCGCGTTGAAACCCGCACCATGCTCGCCGCAAACGGTGCGCGTCTAGGGCTCTAGACTGAGCGTGACGGCGCGCTTGCTCAGTCAAAGCACCCATGGAGCAGGGGTCAATGCCTCAGTGGTGTAGGCTCGGGGCGACGTAGCGGCATCAACTGGGCCGTCGTTGGCAACGACAGAAGCAAACGGTGAGCATGAGTACAGCGAGAAGGACCTATGCTCGAAGGCCGGGCAGGAGGGTGCGCGGCGATAGCCAGGTAGCGGTGGCCTGTGTGTCCGGTGGCCTAGCGCACGACCCGGACCTGTACACACACGCATGCGCACGGCATGCACATGCACAAGGAAAATAAACATGCAGATAAACTAGCTAAGGCACTAACACTTGCTCCTGCTCCACATCATCCGATGTCTTCTAGTGCAGGCACATCTGGAGCTGGACACGAGCGCTGCAAGCTTCGGCATCCCCGACGCGCAGAGCCACCGCGGGATGACATGGCTAAACGCTGCACTGTCGCCAGGTTGCCACAGCGAGCACTCTATCAATGAGGTCGGCGGCAGCTGAGACGACGTCGAGCTGCGCCCCCGGTGACCCGTCCACTTCGCAGGACTTGAATGCAAAGGGCAAGTCGTGCACCGAGCCGAGTGAGGGCGGCGAATGAGGAACCGGACTATATACTTATGCCGGACTGTTGGACTATGAAGATACAAGATTGAAGACTTCGTCCCGTGTCCGGGAGGGACTCTCCTTTGCGTGGAAGGTCAGATTGGCAATTCGGATATGTAGATTTCCTTCTCTGTAACCGACTCTGTGTAACCCTAACTCCCCTCCGGTGTCTATATAAACCAGAGGGTTTAGTCCGTAGGACAACAACAATCATAATCATAGGTTAGCTTCTAGGGTTTAGCCTCTACGATCTCGTGGTATATCAACTCTTATAATACTCATATCATCAAGATCAATCAAGCAGGAAGTAGGGTATTACCTCCATAGAGGGCCGAACACAGGTAAACATTGTGTCCCCCGCCTCCTGTTACCACTAGCCTTAGACGCACAGTTCAGGACCCCCTACCCGAGATCCGCCGGTTTTGACACCGACATTGGTGCTTTCATTGAGAGTTCCACTGTGTCATCGCCATAAGGCTTGATGGCGCCTTCGATCATCTATAATGATGTGGTCCAGGGTGAGGTTTTCCTTCCCGGACAGATCTTCGTATTCGACGGCTTCGCACTGCGGGCCAACTCGCTTGGTCATCTGAAGCAGATCGATAGCTATGCCCCTGGCCATCAGGTCAGTTTTGGAAGCCTGAACTACACTGCCGACATCCACGGAGACTCGATCTCGGACGGATTCGAGCCCATGACAGGTGCGCCCTACGGTCGCGATGAGCATGACTTAGATCTGCCATCGGACGATATTCGGGAGATCACACCTGCAGCTCCCCGGCTTTAAATCCAGAGCAGACCACGCCATCCGAGGACGGGTGGATGGACCCCGCAACGGAGGCCGCACACTCAGCGGCGATGGAGCCGAACACGGATCTCACTTCCAAGGAGGTATGTATTGTTGGACCCTTGGACTCGTCTCCGGGCATAGGATCCGAACCGCGTACATCTGTGCCCATTGTACCTAACTGGGCACCAATCACGGAGTTTAGCTCTGCGGATATTTTTCAGCACTCACCCTTGGGCGATGTGTTTAACTCGTTAAAATCTCTCTCCCTGTCGGGAAACTCTTGACCGAACTATGTCCGGCTTGAGTGGGAAGCGGACGACGAAGGAATTCGTTACCCACCCACCACCCACTTAATAGCCACTGTCGACGACTCAACCGACATGCTCGATTTCGACTCCGAAGACATCGACGGTATGAACGACGATGATGCCGGAGAAAAAGGGAATCACCGCCCCCAGGGCGCTGGACAGCCACCTCATCATACGCTCAACCGCAGATGGAGCAAAGTGCTAGACACTGACGAAATATACGGCGATGATCGCCACACAAAGAGCTACCCAAAGCGCAAGCTGCTGCCTGAATTCGACGACGAGGCTATAGAACCCATTCCGCCGAAAAACAATATGGTCGATCTGCCGGACCGACCACCCCGTGGCCGGGACAGAGCGGCTAACGACGCCGCACACAAGTCAGCACACGATCTACGTGAGCACCTGGACAAAAGAGCTGGTATGGCCAGATCCATCTATGGATCAAGGAAACGCGTCCCTACGCAGGATCACGACTATACTGATCAACTACCAGCTCAGAATCAACACCGAACACTACAGCCGTCGGACCCATGCCACGACACATCCAAGTACAGGGGCGCCGCACACCCCGTGTGCTTCACCAATGAGGTGCTGGATCATGAATTTCTAGAGGGGTTTAAACCCGTAAACATCAAGGCATACGACGGAACAACGAACCCTGCAATCTGGATTGAGGACTTTATTCTTCATATCCATATGGCTCGCGGAGACGATCTCCACGCCATCAAATACATGCCCCTCAAGTTGAAAGGACCAGCTCGGCACTGGTTGAAAAGCCTCCCCGAAAACTCAATTGGAAGTTGGGAGGAACTCGAGGACGCTTTCAGGGCTAATTTTCAAGGGACATAAGTCCGACCTTTGGATGCAGACGATTTAAGTCACATAATCCAACAGCCCGGAGAGTCAGCTCGTAATCTTTGGAACAGATTTCTCACCAAGAAGAACCAAATCGTCGACTGTCCGGATGCCGAAGCCTTAGCAGCTTTCAAACACAGTGTCCGGGACGAATGGCTCGCCAGACACCTCGGCCAGGAAAAGCCAAGGACAATGGCAGCCCTAACAACTCTCATGACCCGCTTTTGCACGGGCGAGGACAGTTGGTTGGCCCGCAGCGGCACCAGCGACCCAGGCACATCCGAAATCAGGGATGGCAATGGGAAACCGTGACGCAATAAAAACAAGCGTCGAAATAATGAAGACAACCCAGACAACACAGCGGTAAACGCCGGATTCAGGGGCTCTCGACCCGGTCAACGGAAAAAGCCATTTAAAGGCAGCAGAGATGGACCATCCAGCTTAAATAAAATTCTAGATAGATCCTGTCATATTCATGGCACCCCCGAGAAACCTGCAAATCACACCAACAGAGAATGCTGGGTCTTCAAGCAGGCCGGCAAGCTAAATGCCAAACACAAGGGGAGGGAGCCGCCAAGTGAAGACGAGGATGAACCTCTCCAGCCGAACACTGGGGGACAGAAAAAGTTTCCACCAGAGGTCAAAATAGTGAACATGATTTACGCAACCCACATACCAAAGAGGAAGCGCAAACGCGCACTCCGAGATGTATACGCTGTAGAGCCCGTCGCCCCCAAATTCAACCCATGGTCAGCCTGCCCGATCACTTTCGATCGCAGGGATCATCCGACTAGTATCCGACATGGAGGTTCGGCTGCCTTGGTGCTCGACCCAATAATTGACGGATACCATCTCACCCGAGTCCTCATGGACGGCGACAGTAGTCTTAATCTGATATATTAGGTGTTGGGGAACGTAGTAATTTCAAAAAAAAATCCTACGCACACGCAAGATCATGGTGATGCATAGCAACGAGAGGGGAGAGTGTTGTCCACGTACCCTCGTAGACCGAAAGCGGAAGCGTTAGCACAACGCAGTTGATGTGGTCGTACGTCTTCACGATCCGACCGATCAAGTACCGAATGTACGGCACCTCCGAGTTCAGCACACGTTCAGCTCGATGACGTCCCACAAACTCTGATCCAGCAAAGCTTTGCGAGAGAGTTCCGTCAGCACGACGGCGTGATGACGGTGTTGATGATGCTACCGACGCAGGGCTTTGCCTAAGCACCGCTACGATATTACCGAGGTCGAATATGGTGGAGGGGGGCACCGCACACGGCTAAGAGATCAATGATCAATTGTTGTGTCTAGAGGTGTCCCACTGCCCCTATATATAAAGGAGGGAGAGGAAGAGGGGGCGGCCAAGGAGGAGGAGGCGCACCCAGGGGGGCAATCCTACTCCAAGTAAGATTCCCCCCTCTTTCCTAGTCCAAGTAGGAGAGCGGAAGGAAGGGAAGGAGAAGAAGAAGGAAAGGGGGGCCGGCCCCCTAGTCCAATTCGGTTTGGGCTAGGGGTGCCGCGCGCCCCTAGCTGGCCGCCTCTCCTCTTCCTCCACATGGGCCCATGAGGCCCAATAACCCCCCGGGAGGTTTCGGTAACCTCCCGGTTATCCGATATTTATCCGATAACCCCTGGAACTCATCTGATGTCCGAATATAACATTCCAATATATCAATCTTAACGTCTCGACTATTTTGAGACTCCTCATCATGTCCGTGATCACATCCGGGACTCCGAACTACCTTTGGTGCATCAAAACACAAAAACTCATAATACTGATCGTCACCGAACTTTAAGCATGCGGACCCTACGGGTTCGAGAACTATGTAGACATGAGCGAGACACGTCTCCGGTCAATAACCAATAGCGGAACCTGGATGCTCATATTTGCTCCCACATATTCTACGAAGATCTTTATTGGTCAAACCGCATAACAACATACGTTGTTCCCTTTGTCATCGGTAAGTTACTTGCCTGAGATACGATAGTCGGTATCTCAATACCTAGTTCAATCTCGTTACTGGCAAGTCTCTTTACTCGTTACGTAATGCATCATCCCGCAACTAACTCATTAGCTACATTGCTTGCAAGGCTTATAGTGATGTGCATTATTGAGAGGGCCCAGAGACACCTCTCCGACAATCGGAGTGACAAATCCTAATCTCGAAATACGCCAACTCAACAAGTACCTTCGGAGACACCTGTAGAGCACCTTTATAATCACCCATTTACCTTGTGACATTTGGTAGCACACAAAGTGTTCCTCCGGTAAACGAGAGTTGCATAATCTCATAGTCATTGGAACATGTATAAGTCATGAAGAAAGCAATCGCAACATACTAAACGATCAAGTGCTAAGCTAACGGAATGGGTCAAGTCAATCACATCATTCTCCTAATGATATTATCCCGTTAATCAAATGACAACTCATGTCTATGGTTAGGAAACTTAACCATCTTTGATTAACGAGCTAGTCAAGTAGAGGCATACTAGTGACACTATATTTGTCTATGTATTCACACATGTATTATGTTTCTGGTTAATACAATTCTAGCATGAATAATAAACATTTATCATGAAATAAGGAAATAAATAATAACTTTTATTATTGCCTCTAGGGCATATTTCCTTCAGTCTCCCACTTGCACTAGAGTCAAGAATCTAGTTCACATCACCATGTGATTTAACACTAATATTCACATCTGCATGTGATTAACACCCATAGTTCACATCGTCATGTGACCAGCGCCCAAAGGGTTTACTAGAGTCAATAATCTAGTTCGATATGTGATTAACACCCAAAGAGTACTAAGGTGTGATCATGTTTTGCTCGTGAGAGAAGTTTAGTCAACGGGTCTGCCATATTCAGAGCCGTACGTATTTTGCAAATATTCTATGTCTACAATGCTCTACACGGAGCTACTCTAGCTATTTGCTCCCACTTTCAATATGTATCCAGATTGAGACTTAGAGTCATCTGGATTGGTGTAAAAGCTTGCACCGATGTAACTCTTTACGATGAACTCTTTTATCACCTCCATAATTGAGAAACATTTTCTTAGTTCTTTCTAAGGATATTCTTGACCGCTGTCCAGTGATCTACTCCTAGATCAAAATTGTACTTCTTGCCAAATTCAGAGCAAGGTATACAATAGGTCTGGTACATAGCATAGCATACTTTATAGAACCTATGACTATGGCATAGGGAATGACTTTCATTCTCTTTCTATTTTCTGCTGTGGTCGGCGTTTGAGTCTTACTCAACTTCACACCTTGCAACACAGGAAAGAACTCCTTATTTCACTGTTCCATTTTGAACTACTTCAAAATCTTATCAAGGTATGTGTGATACGTCTCCAACGTATCTATAATTTTTGATTGTTCCATGCTATTATATTACCCCTTTTAGATGTTTATGGGATTTATTTTACACATTTATATCATTTTTGGGACTAACCTACTAACCGGAGGCCCAGCCCATATTGCTTTGTCTTTTTTGCCTATTTCATATTTGAATAAAAGGAATATCAAGCGAGTCCAAGCGGAATGAAACCTTCGGGGCGTGATTTTTGGAACAAATATGATCCGGAGAGCTTGGAGTGCAAGTCAAGAAGCTCGAGGGCCCCACGAGATAGGGGCGCCCCCCAGAGGCGCGCCCCTATCTCGTGGGCCCTTCGGGCGGCCACCGACGTACTTCTTCTTCCTATATATATCTACGTACCCCGAAAACATCTAGGAGCACCACGAAACACAATTTCCACCGCCGTTACCTTCTGTATCCGCGAGATCTCATCTTGGAGCCTTCGCCGGCACTCTGCCGGAGGGGGAATCAACCACGGAGGGCTTCCACATCAACATCCTTGCCCATCCGATGAGTTGTGAGTAGTTTACCACAGACCTACGGGTCCATAGTTATTAGCTAGATGGCTTCTTCTCTCTTTTTGGATCTCAATACAATGTTCTCCCCCTCTCTTGTGGAGATCTATTTGATGTAAACTCTTTTTGCGGTGTGCTTGTCGAGATCCGATGAATTGTAGGTTTATGATCAAGTTTATCTATGAATAATATTTGAATCTTCTCTGAATTCTTTTATGTATAATTGAGTTATCTTTGCAAGTCTCTTCGAATTATTAGTTTGGTTTGGCCTACTAGATTGGTCTTTCTTGCCATGGGAGAAGTGCTTAGCTTTGTGTTCAATCTTGCGGTGTTCTTACCCAATGATAGAAAGGGTTGCAAGACACGTATTGTATTGTTGCCATCGAGGATAACAAGATGGGGTTTATATCATATTGCATGTGTTTATCCCTCTACATCATGTCATGTTTCTTAATGCGTTACTCTGTTCTTATGAACTTAATACTCTAGATGCAGGCAGGAGTCGGTCGATGTGTGGAGTAATAGTAGTAGATGAAGGCAGGAGTCGGTCTATTTGTTATGGACGTGATGCCTATATACATGATCATGCCTAGATAATCTCATAACTATGCGCTTTTCTATCAATTGCTCGACAGTAATTTGTTCACCCACCGTAATATTCATGCTATTTTGAGAGAAGCCTCTAGTGAAACCTATGGCCCCCGGGTCTATCTCTTATCATATTTGCTTTCAATCTATCTTTATTTGCATCTTTACTTTTTGCATCTATTTTATAAAATACCAAAAATATATTTATCTTATCATACTATCTTTATTAGATCTCACTTTCGCAAGTGGCCGTGAAGGGATTGACAACCCCTTTAGTACGTTGGTTGCGAGTTCTCAGTTTGTTTTTGTAGGTGCGTGGGACTTTTGAGGAGCCTCCTACTGGATTGATAACTTGGTTCTCAAAACTGAGGGAAATACTTACGCTACACTTTGCTGCATCACCCTCTCCTCTTCGAGGAAAACCAACGCAAGCTCAAGACGTAGCAAGAAGGATTTCTGGCGCCGTTGCCGGGGAGGTCTTCGCTCAAGTCAAGACATACCAAGTACCCATCACAAACCCATCTCCCTCCCATTTACATTATTTGCCATTTGCCTCGTGTTTTCCTCTCCCCCACTTCACCCTTGTCGTTTTATTCGCCCTCTCTTTCCCAATCTCCTCCTCTCTCTTTTTGCTTGACCTTTCGCTTGCTCGTTTGGTTGGAATAGATGCTTATTTATTACTAAACAGAGAACCTAATATCCATGGATCCTCATCCGCTCGCTAATCTTTTTAAGAGATCCAATTATGATGAACCAATTGCTAGTGAGTTTTGTGCACTAGATTATCTTTATTAAGTTTTGCTTGAAATTTGTGAATCTGAAAATTGTGATGAAGAACTTTATGAAGTGATTCACGATAACTCCTTGAATAAAAATCATGATTGCAATTATTTTCTTATAAATTCTCTTGATGTCAATTGTGCTAATAATATGCAAAACCCTAAGCTTGGGGATGCTAGTTTTGCTATGTCTACTACTTGTTTTAATGATCATGATTGGGGTGATTCTTCTTATAACCTTGAAAATTTATTTAAGCCCCATGATGAATATGAAATTGATAATAGTGTTTGCAATAATATTGAAAGTGGGTTTGGAAGAGTGTCAACTTTAGATCCCACATATTTGGAGTATGTTCAATCTTATGATATTTTTGATAAAAGTGGGTTCGGAAAGGTCATGACTTTAGTTAATGTTAATCCCACTATCTTGGAAGAGTGTCAACTTTGCATGCATGTGGATCATGGTGAGAATATGTTTTGTGATAGCTATTTTGTTGAATTTGCCTATGATCCTACATGTAATTATTATGAGAGAGGAAAATATGGTTGTAGAAATTTTTATCTTATTAAATTACATCTCGTCATGTTGAGATTGCTATCGTCTCTTTCTTCTTCCTTGCATATGCTAGTTTTTGCTTGCCTTGCAAATTTATTTTCTTATAATATGCCTATGCATAGGAAGTATTTTAGACTTATATGTGTTTGTCACGTGTTTCATGATGCTCTCATTGTGCTTCAATTCTTGTCTTTCATGCGAGCATCATTAAAATTATCAATGCCTAGCTAAAAGGCTTTAAATGAAAGCGCTTGTTGGGAGTCAACCCAATATTTTTCCTTGATTTTATGTAATAAATCTTGCATCTACCTTCTGTTTGATGTGTTTCTATCTTTTAATTAGTGTTTGTGCCAAGTAGAACCTATAGGATAACCTACGATGATAGTTGATTTGATTCTGCTGAAAAACAGAAACTTTGCTCGCACGAATATAATTTTTTTAAATCACAGGAACGTGATTTTGTGTTGATTCTTTTTGCTTCTGTTCAATAGACAAATTGTACAGGACTTCCTATTTGTGTAGGATTTTTAGAGTTCCATAAGTTTGCGTTAGTTACAGATTGCTACAGATTGTTCTGTTTTTGACAGATTCTGTTTTTCGTGTGTTGTTTGCTTATTTCAATGAATCTATGGCTAGTAATTCAGTCTATGAACCATAAAGAAGTTGGAATACAGTAGGTTTAACACCAAAATAAATAAAGAATGAGTTAATTGCAGTACCTTATGTGCTGGTTTTGTTTTCTTTCACTAACGGAGCTTATAAGATTTCCTGTTGAGTTTTGTGTTGTGAAGTTTTCAAGTTTTGGGTAAAGCTTTTATGGACTATGGAATAAAGGGTGGCAAGAGCCTAAGCTTGGGGATGCCCATGGAACCCCAAGATATTCAATAATAGCCAAAAGCCTAACCTTGGGGATGCCCTGGGAAGGCAGCCCCTCTTTCGTCTTCGTTCATTGATAACTTTACTTGGAGCTATATTTTTATTCGCCACATGATATGTGTTTTGCTTGGAGCGTCGTGTATTATATTAGTCTTTGCTTTTTAGTTTACCACAATCATCCTTGCTGTATACACCTTTTGGGAGAAGCCTATTTGATTAGAATTTGCTAGAATACTCTATGTGCTTCACTTATATCTTTTGAGCTTGATAGTTTTTGCTCTAGTGCTTCACTTATATCTTTTAGAGCAGGGTGGTGTCTTAATTTTGAAGAAATTACTAGTCTCTCATGCTTCACTTATATTATTTTGAGAGTCTTTTATAACAGCATGGTATTTTCTATTATCATTAAGTTGGTCCTAGAATGATGAGCATCCAAGTTGGGTATTATAAAAACTATCATAGGAAGTGAATTGGATGCTATGATCAACTTGATACTTGATAATTGTTTTGAGATATGGAGGTAGTGATATTAAAGTCATGCTATTTGGGTGATTATTAATTCAAAGAATGCTTGTGTTGAAGTTAGCAAATCCCGTAGCATGCACGTATGGTTAAAGTTGTGTAACAAATTTGAAGCATGAAGTGTACTTGGCTTGTGCATCCTTATGAGTGGCGGTCGGGGACGAGCGATGATCTTTTCCTACCAATGTATCCCCCTATGAGCATGCGCTTAGTAATTGATTTTTGATGACTTCTAAATTTTTGCAATAAGTATATGAGTTCTTTTGACTAATGTTGAGTCCATGGATTATACGCACTTTTACCTTTCCGCCTTTGCTAGCCTCTTCGGTACCGTGCATTGCCCTTTCTCACCTAGAGAGTTGGTGCAAACTTAGCGGTGCATCAAACCCGTGATACGATACGCTCTATCACACATAAACCTCCTTATATCTTCCTCAAAACAGCCACCATACCTACCTATTATGGCATTTCCGTAGCCATTCTGAGATATATTGCCATGCAACTTTCCACCGTTCCGTTCTTCATCATCATGACATACTTTACTTTTGTCATATTGCCATTGCATGATCATGTAGTTGACATCGTATTTGTGGCAAAGCCACCATGCATTATTTTTCATACATGTCACTCTTGATTCATTGCACCATCCCGGTACACCGCCGGAGGCATTCATATAGAGTCATATCTTGTTCTAGTTTCAAGTTGTAATTCTTATGTTGTAATCAATAGAAGTGTGATGATCATCATTATTAGAACATTGCCCAAAGAAAAAAAGGAAAGGCCAAAAAAAGGCCCCAAAAAAAAGAAAAAATAAGAAAAAAAAAGAAAAAAAGGGAAAACAAATAAAAAGGGCAATGTTACTATCTCTTTTTCCACACTTGTGCTTCAAAGTAGCACCTTGCTCTTCATGTAGTGAGTCTCATATTTTGTGCTTCAAAGTAGCACCTTGTTCTTCATGTAGTGAGTCTCATAAGTTGTCTTTTTCATACTAGTGGGATTTTTTCATTATAGAACTTGGTTTGTATATTCCTACGATGGGCTTCCTCAAATGCCCCAGGTCTTCATGAGCAAGCAAGTTGGATGCACACCCACTAGTTTTCTTTTGTTGAGCATTCATTTGTAGCCCTAGTGCATCTGTGCATGGCAATCCCTACTCCTCATGTTGACATCAATTGATGGGCATCTCCATAGCCCATTGATTATCCTAGTCAATGTGAGACTTTTTTTTGTCTTCTCCACACAATCTCCATAATCATATTCTATTCCGCCCATACTGCTATATCCATGGCTCACGCTCATGTATTGCGTGAAGGTTGAAAAAGTTTGAGATTATTTAAGTATGAAACAATTTCTTGGCTTGTCATCGGGGGTATAGAAGTTGGGAACATCTTTGTGTGACGAAAATGGAGCATAGCCTAACTATATGTTTTTGTAGGGATGAACTTTCTTTTGCCATGTTATTTTGAGAAGACATGATTACTTTGATTAGTATGCTTGAAGTGTTAGTATTTCTTATGTCAATATGAACTTTTATTTTGTATTCATTTGGATCTGAACATTCATGCCACAATAAATAAAGTTACATTATGAATTATGATAGGTAGCACTCCACATCAAAAATTCTCCTTTTATCATTTACCTACTCGAGGACGAGCAGGAATTAAGCTTGGGGATGCTTGATATGTCTCCAACGTATTTATAATTTTTGATTATTCCATGCTATTATATTACCCTTTTTAGATGTTTATGGGCTTTATTTTACACATTTATATCATTTTTGGGACTAACCTACTAACCGGAGGCCCAGCCCATATTGCTATTTTTTTTGCCTATTTCAGTATTTTGAAGAAAAGGAATATCAAACAGAGTCCAAACGAAATGAAACCTTCGGGAGCGTGATTTTTGGAACAAATCTGATCCGGAGAGCTTGGATTGCAAGTCAAGAAGCTCCAGAGGGCCCCACGAGATAGGGGCCGCCCCCCTGTGGGGCGCGCCCCCTGTCTCGTGGGCTCCTCGGGCGGCCACCAACATACTTCTTCTTCCTATATATACCTACGTACCCCGAAAACATCCAGGAACACCTCGAAACACAATTTCTACCACCGTAACCTTCTGTATCCGCGAGATCTCATCTTGGAGCCTTCCCCGACACTCTGCGGGAGGAGGAATCAACCATGGAGGGCTTCTACATCAACATCCTTGCCCCTCCGATGAGTTGTGAGTAGTTTACCACAGACCTACGGGTCCATAGTTATTAGCTAGATGGCTTCTTCTCTCTTTTTGGATCTCAATACAATGTTCTCCCCCTCTCTTGTGGAGATCTATTCGATGTAAATTCTTTTTGCGGTGTGTTTGTCGAGATCTGATGAATTGTGGGTTTATGATCAAGTTTATCTATGAATAATATTTGAATCTTCTTTGAATTCTTTTATGTATGATTGAGTTATCTTTGCAAGTCTCTTCGAATTATCAGTTTGGTTTGGCCTACTAGATTGGTCTTTCTTGCCATGGGAAAAGTGCTTAGCTTTGGGTTCAATCTTGCGGTGTTCTTACCCAGTGACAGAAAGGGTTGCAAGACACGTATTATATTGTTGCCATCGAGGATAACAAGATGGGGTTTATATCATATTGCATGTGTTTATCCCTCTACATCATGTCATGTTGCTTAATGCATTACTCTGTTCTTATGAACTTAATACTCTAGATGCAGGCAGGAGTCGGTCGATGTGTGGAGTAATAGTAGTAGATGCAGGCAGGAGTCGGTCTACTTGTTATGGACGTGATGCCTATATACATGATCATGCCTAGATAATCTCATAACTATGCGCTTTTCTATCAATTGCTCGACAGTAATTTGTTCCCCACCGTAATATTCATGCTATCTTGAGAGAAGCCTCTAGTGAAACCTATGGTCCCTGGGTCTATCTCTTATCATATTTGCTTTCAATATATCTTTATTTGTATCTTTACTTTTTGCATCTATTTTATAAAATACCAAAAATATATTTATCTTATCATACTATCTTTATTAGATCTCACTTTCGCAAGTGGCCGTGAAGGGATTGACAACCCCTTTATTGCGTTGGTTGCGAGTTCTTGTTTGTGTAGGTGCGTGGGACTTTTGAGGAGCCTCCTACTGGATTGATACCTTGGTTCTCAAAACTGAGGGAAATACTTATGCTACAGTTTGCTGCATCACCCTCTCCTCTTCGAGGAAAACCAACGCAAGCTCAAGACGTAGCAATGTATTCATTGAAAATCTTATCAAGCGTCTTGATCTATCTCAATAGATCTTGATGCTGAATATGTAAGTAGATTTACCGAGGTCTTTCTTTGAAAAACTCCTTTCAAACACTCCTTTATGCTTTCCAGAAAATTCTACATTATTACTGATCAAAAATATGGCATTCACATATACTTATCAGAAAGGCTGTAGTGCTCCCACTCACTTTCTGTAAATACATGCTTCACCGCAAGTCTGTATAAAACTATATGCTTTGATCAACTCATCAAACGTATATTCCAACTCCGAGATGCTTGCACCAGTCCATGGATGGATCACTGGAGGTTGCCCACTTTGTTAGCACCTTTAGGATTGACAAAACCTTCTGGTTGCATCATATACAACTCTTCTTTAATAAATCCATTAAGGAATGCAGTTTTGATATCCATTTGCCAAATTTCACCAAATGTGGCAATTACTAACATGATTCGGACAGACTTAAGCATCAATACGAGTGAGAAAATATCATCGTATTCAACACCTTTAACTTGTCGAAAAACTTTTTGCGGCAAGTCAAGCTTTGTAGATAGTAACACTACTATCATCGTCTGTCTTCCTCTTGAAGATCCATTTATACAATATGGCTTGCCGATCATCGGGCAACTCCACCAAAGTCCACACTTTGTTCTCATACATGGATCCCATCTCAGATTTCATGGCCTCAAGCCATTTCGCGGAATCTGGGCTCATCATCGCTTCCTCATAGTTCGTAGGTTCATCATGGTCTAGTAACATGACTTCCACAACAGGATTACCGTACCACTGGTGCGGACTGTACTTTGGAAGACCTACGAGGTTCTGTAGTAACTTAATCTGAAGTTTCATGATCATCATCATTAGCTTCCTCACTAATCGGTGTAGGAATCACTGGAACTGTTTTCTGTGATGAACTACTTTCCAATTAGGGAGAAGGTACAATTACCTTATCAAGCTCTACTTTCCTCCCACTCACTTCTTTCGAGAGAAACTTCTTCTCTAGAAAGGATCCATCTTAGCAATGAATATCTTACCATCGGATCTGTGCTAGAAGGTGTACACAACAGTTTCCTTTGGGTATTCTACGAAGACGCACTTCTCCAATTTGGGTTCGAGCTTATCAGGTTGAAACTTTTTCACATAAGTATCGCAGCCCCAAACTTTAAGAAACGACAACTTTGGTTTGTTGCCAAACCACAGTTCATAAGGCGTCGTCTCATCGGATTTTGATGGCGCCCTATTTAAAGTGAATGCAGTTGTCTCTAATGCATAACCCCAAAACTATAGTGGTAAATCGGTAAGATACATCATAGATCATACCATATCCAATAAAGTGCGGTTACAACATTCGGACACGCCATTACGCTGTGGTGTTCCATGTGGCGTGAGCTGTGAAACTATTCCACATTGTTTTTAAATGAAGGCCAAACTCGTAACTCAAATATTCTCTTCTACGATCAGATTGTAGAAACTTTATTTTCTTGTTACGATGATTCTCCACTTCACTCTAAAATTCTTTGAACTTTTCAAATGTTTCAGACTTATGCTTCATTAAGTAGACATAATCATATCTTCACAAATCATCTATGAAGGTCAGAAAAATAACGATACCCGCCACGAGCATCAACACTCATTGGACCGCATACATCGGTATGTATTATTTCCAAAAAGTCAGTAGCTCGTTCCATTGTTCCAGAGAACGGAGTTTTAGTCATCTTGCCCAAAATGCACGGATCGCAAGCATCAAAAGATTCATAATCAAGTGATTCCAAAAGTCCATCTTTATGGAGTTTCTTCATGCGCTTTACACCGATATGACCCAAACGACAGTGCCACAAATATGTTGCACTATCATTATCAACTTTGCATCTTTTGGCATCAATATTATGAATATGTGTATCACCATGATCAAGATTCAATAAACCATCAACATTGGGTGTATGACCATAGAAGGTTTTATTCATGTAAACAGAATAACGACTTATTCTCTATCTTAGATGAATAATCGTATCACAATAAACATGATCTAATCATATTTATGCTCAACGCAAACACCAAATAACATTTATTTAGGTTCAACACTAATCTCGAAAATATAGGGAGTGTGCGATCATGATCATATCAATCTTGGAACCACTTCCAACACACATCATCACTTCACCCTCAACTAGTCTCTGTTTATTCTGTAACTCCTGTTTCAAGTTACTAATCTTAGCAACCGAACAAGTATCAAATACCCAGGGGTTACTATAAACACTAGTAAGGTACACATCTATAACCTGTGTATCAAATATACCCTTGTTCAATTTGCCATCCTTCTTATCTACCAAATATTCAGTGCATTTCCACTTCCAGTGACCATTTCCTTTGCAATAGAAGCACTCAGTTTCAGGCTTTGGTCCAGCTTTGGGCTTCTTCGCGGGAGTGACAACTTGCTTGCCATTATACTTGAAGTTCCCTTTCTTTCCCTTTGCCCATTTCTTGAAACTAGTGGTCTTGTCAATCATCAACACTTGATGCTCTTTCTTGATTTCTACCTTCATTGACTTCAACATCAAGAAGAGCTCGGGAATCGTTTTCGTCATTGCATACTACAGTTCATCACGAAGTTCCAGTAACTTGGTGATGGTGACTAGAGAACTCTGTCAATCACTATCTTATTTGGAAGGGTGATGGTGACTAGAGAACTCTGTCAATCACTATCTTATTTGGAAGATTAACTCCCACTTGATTCAAGCGATTGTAATACCCAGACAATGTGAGCACATGCTCACTGCTTGAGCTATTCTCCTCCATCTTTTAGCTATAGAACTTGTTAGAGACTTCATATCTCCCAACTCGGGTATTTGTTTGAAATATTAACTTCAACTCCTGGAACATCTCATATGGTCCATGACATTCAAAACATCTTTGAAGTCCCGATTCTAAGCCGTTAAGCATGGTGCACTAAACTGTCAAGTAGTCATCATATTGAGCTAGCCAAACGTTCATAACGTCTGCGTCTGCTCTTGCAACAGGTCTATCACCTAGTGGTGCATCAAGGACATAATTCTTCTGTGCAGCAATGAGGATAGACCTCAGATCACGGACCCAGTCCGTATCATTGCTACTATCATCTTTCAACTTAGTTTTCTCTAGGAACACATATAAAACATAGGGAAGCAACAATGCTTGCTATTGATCTACAACATTATTTGCAAAATACTATCAGGACTAAGTTCATGATAAATTAGAGTTCAGTTAATCATATTACTTAAGAACTCCCACTTAGATAGACATCCCTCTAATCATCTAAGTGATCACGTGATCCAAATCAACTAAACCATGGCTGATCATCACGTGAGATGGAGTAGTTTTCAATGGTGAACATCACTATCTTGATCATATCTACTATATGATTCACACTCGACCTTTCGGTCTCGGTGTTCTGAGGCCATATCTATATATGCTAGGATCGTCAAGTTTAACCCGAGTATTCTACATGTGCAAAACTGGCTTGCACCCGTTGTAGATGAACGTAGAGCTTATCACACCCGATCATCACGTGGTGTCTCGGCACGACAAACTTTGTCAATGGTGCATACTCAGGGAGAACACTTTTACCTTGAAATTTAGTGAGAGATCATCTTATAATGCTACCGTCAATCGAAGCAAAATAAGATGCATAAAGGATAAACATCACATGCAATCAATATAAGTGATATGATATGGCCATCATCATCTTGTGCTTGTGATCTCCATCTCCGAAGCACCGTCATGATCACCATTGTCATCGGCGTGACACCTTGATCTCCATCGTAGCATTGTTGTCATCTCGCCAACTATTGCTTCTACGACTATCGCTACTGCTTACTGATAAAGTAAAGCAATTACAGGGCTATTGGATTGCATACAATAAAGCGACAACCATATGGCTCCTGCCAGTTGTCGATAACTCTGTTACAAAACATGATCATCTCATACAATAAAATTTAGCATCATGTCTTGACCATATCACATCACTACATGCCCTGCAAAAACAAGTATGACATCCTCTACTTTGTTGTTGCAAGTTTTACGGGACTGCTACGGGCTGAGCAAGAACCGTTCTTACCTACACATCAAAGCCACAACGATAGTTCGTCAAGTTAGTGATCTTTAACCTTCTCAAGGACCGGGCGTAGCCACACTTGGTTCAACTAAATTTGGAGAAACTGACACCCGCCAGCCACCTATGTGCAAAGCACGTCGGTAGAACTAGTCTCGTGTAAGCGTACGCGTAATGTCGGTCTGGGCCGCTTCATCCAACAATACCGCCGAACCAAAGTATGTCATGCTGGTAAGCAGTATGACTTGTATCGCCCACAACTTACTTGTGTTCTACTCGTGCATATAACATCTACGCATAAAACCAGGCTCGGATGCCACTGTTGGGGAACGTAGTAATTTCAAAAAAATTCCTACGCACACGCAAGATCATGGTGATGCATAGCAACGAGGGGGGAGAGTGTTGTCCACGTACCCTCGTAGACCGAAAGCGGAAGCGTTAGCACAACACGATTGATGTACACTACAAAAAAAGACACATCCATGACATTTTGGGCCGAAAGAAAAAAATTTCTATCATACATATGACACTTCTATGATGATAATTATGACAGAACCCGATATCATCGTAGATGTGATGGGCTCCTACTTCTATGAAATCTTGACAAAAAATGGGCTTTTCGTCGTGGGTGGGCCGGAGACGCAGCTGCATGACATTCTTTGGGCCGTCCATGACGGAAAAAACCGTGGTAGAAGCAAGGTGTAGGAAAATTTCGGGGAGTTGCCGGTTATGGTGGGAGGTCGGGGCCCGAGTGATGCGAGTTTCTCTAGTACACTTACGCGCGTGTGTGCGAGGCATTGGCTCTAACTAAACCCGAGTGAGGCGTTGGGCTCTAACTGAACCCGAGCGATTGCCTTTGCGAGCTCTGGCGTTCTTGAACCCGGCGATCGATCGATGGCTGTTAATCAACCCGATGGAGCAATTCGCCCATCTGCTGCTAATCGAAGCCGATCGATTGGATGAATAGTGGCGTTGCGGGGATGAGCGGTGAGTGGTGGCGTTGCCTCTGGATGAATAGGACCCCATGGTGTGGAGGGCTGGATGAATAGTAGACGATGGAGGGGTGGCCGTGGAGGGGTGGTTGAACAGGACCCCGTGGTGTGGAGGGCTGGATGAACAGTAGACGGTGGAGGGCTGGATGAACAGTAGACGGTGGAGGGTTGGTTGAATAGTAGTCGGTGGAGTAGCGCGCGGTGGAGGCTGGATGAACAGGAGCCCGTGGAGGCTGGAGGAGGTCAACGGTAGCCCGTGGAGGTTGGAGGAGGTCGACGGCGGAGATGAACAGTATCTCGTGGAGTCCTGTTTTGCGGTACGCCACACCCCTCCCGATGAACAGGACCCCCGTTTCGACCGTAGGAGGTCCGTTTCGTTCGTTTTGCAGTACGCCACACCCTCCCGATTAACAGGACCCCGTTTGTTGTAGGAGGTCCGTTTAAATCCGTTTCTTGATGCGCCACACCCTCCCGATCAACAGGACCCTGTTTCGACCGTGGGAGGAGGTCCGTTTAAATCCGTTTTGCGGTAGGCCACACCCCTCCCGATCAACAGGACCCCCGTTTCAACCGTAGGAGGTCCATTTCCTCCGTTTTGCGGTACGCCACACCCTTCCCGATCAACAGGACCCCCGTTTCAACCGTAGGAGGTCCATTTCCTCCATTTTGCGGTACGCCACACCCCTCCCGGTCAACAGGACCCCGTTCCGAACGTGGCTGGTCGAACACAAGGCCGTTTCCTCCGTTTTGCGGTACGCCAGGCCTCATTTCCATCGCCTGTTCTATCCAAGCCGGTTGGCTCCCACGCGTTCCATTGCCTCCCGATGAACACGATGCATTCCGTTGCCTCCCCATGAACACGATGCATTCCGTTGCCTCCCCATGAACACGACGCATTCCGTTGCCTCCCCATGAACACGACGCATTCCGTTGCCTCCCCATGAACACGATCCCTCGCCGTACGTATGTGCGACTAGGCGTTCAAGACCCCGCCCGTATGTACACATACGTGGCCGTATTTTCTTTCTTGCACCCTGACCGTTGTACGTACGTGTACATGCTACGTGCGCGCCTCTACTACAACACGTGTGCGCCTCTACTACGACACGTGCGTGCCTCTACATCGACCAGTATGTATGTACACGTTCGCGACCAGGATGACAACACTACATACGCTTCGACCAGGTGGGTCCCGACTGTCAGGCACTTCCTTGCCTGCGAAGATGTAGCTGGTGGGTCCCAGCAGTCAGGGGGCGAATCGTTTTGGTTTTTTTGTCCGGACACACTTCCTTGCGTCCGACGGTGTAGCTGCTGGGTCCCAGCAGTGAGGAGGAATCGTTTTTGGCGGACGCACTTCCTTGCGTGCGAAGGTGTAGCTGCTGGGTCCCAGCAGTCAGGGGGCGAATCATTTTTTTTGCCCGGATGCACTTCCTTGCGTGCAAAGGTGTAGCTGCTGGGTCCCAGCAGTCGGGGGGCAAATCTTTTTTTTGGACGCACTTCCTTGCGTGCGAAGATGTAGCTGGTGGGTCTCGGCAGTCAGGGGGCGAATTGTTTTTTTTTCGGACGCACTTCCTTGTGTGCGAAGATGTAGCTCGTGGGTCCTAGCAGTCAGGGGGCGAATCATTTTTTTCACGAAATACAATGGCCAGTCCGGTGGGTCCCCGCTGTCAGGTGGAGGAATAATTATTTTGCGCGTAATAAGGAGGCACTTCCTTGCGGCTGCCGTGGATCGAGCTGTCAGCCTCTCCACGTACAGTCCACGTCCGATGGAAGTCGTTCCTTGACCATGTTGACCACGCCGCACCGAGAGCACCACGGCGGTGGACAACGGCGAGGCCTAGGAAGGGGCCGACGCGGAGCCGGGGAAGACGCGACAGTGGATGCACACACGGAGAGGAGTATGAGGGTTCACTGATTCGGTTGCGCTGCCGTCGCCATAGAATAACAGGGGGTGTGGGTGAGTGGAGGGATGACCTGGCCAGCGGTGGGAGTAGTAGGGGCGGTGAGGCCTCATGGCAAGGCACTGACCCGGCCACGGGAGGCGGAGCGGCGGCACGACCGGCGCTGCTTTGGTGGCTGGAGCAAGAAGACCAGAGGTTGAAGAAGCCTGACGGCCGTTGGATGGACATCGTACGGTCACTGTAGCTAGAATCGTTTATATTGACTAAGTTGACAAAGCCCTTGGTACGTCAACTTAGTAGGCCCACAGGTCAGCTTCCGAAATGGTGCAACCCAGATGTCAGGGGGAGGAATCATTTTTTGGGCAGGTGAAGCTAGAATATCCGAGATTGAAGAAGAAGCACGCCATCCGTTGGATGGACATCCAACGGCCAGTGCTGCTAGAACCGTGTGTTGACTATAAGTTGACAAAGTCTTGCATACGCATCAACTCTGTTTTTTAGGGGACATGTCAACTTAGTAAGGCCAGAAGTGTGTGGCAGAGAACTTATAGCTGATTTGAGATTTGTAAGAATGTGTAGCCCATTTTTGAATTCTAATGGAATTTACTATAGCCCATTTACAGTTTGTTAAAAGTACAGCCCATTTCAACCAACGTTCAAAACAGAATTCAATAAAATTTCCCACATTTTGATGGGATCCAAATATTTTTATCCCGAAATTTCTAGTTAGATTAAATACAATTTCAATATAAATTGGGCCATTTGCATTTCTGTCCCTAAATCGAACCACCTACTCAGATTTACCCCTAATTTCGAAGTGTGCTCAAATTTGCCCCTCTGCCGTTAGTTGCACTTATAAAAATGTCCTTCTGTTCCGTTTCCGTCCAGTCAAACTGTTTGACCGGTATCTGGCCGTTTATTTGACATTTCTACCCCTTTCTCCTTGTGTCACTTATTGGTGGGATCCACTCTAAAAAAAACCAAAAAGCCCTTTCTCTCACCCCCTCTCTCACACACTTACATGTGGGTCCAAAGTAGAAAAAGGAAAAAAAGAAAATGACTATTCAAAGTATATGTTGGGCCCACATGTCATTTGCTTACCAATATTTTTTGCAATATATTGTTTTAATTAAGCCGTGGTCAAAGTGGCTAGTGGGGCTATTGTGCTTACTGTTATCCAAAATAGCGGTTAATTATGTCAGTGGGGCCATGTGGCAGTAGCTTAGGATGGCTGTTAGTGGGGTAATTAACGCTTAATTAAATACCTCATCGGAGATTAGTTACCGGCGACCAAAATCCACGATGGAGGTTCACCGGGAGGACTAGGGGACGGCCGCTGAGGTGCAGGGTAGCTAGTGTTGCCTCTCCCTCCTCTAGGGTTGCTAGCTGGAGTCTGTGAGGTGGCTGGAGTCGCCCGGCCTGAGCGAGGCCCGGCCGGCCTGCCGCCACCCAGCGGGGATAGGGTCGTGTCTTGCCGGCGAGCTCACGGACCAGGCTGGCTGGCTTCTGGATGCTCGGGAGAACGGAAGGAGCTTCACTAGGGCGAGTCGAGGACAACATCATCGGGAAAGAGCACACCGGCGGCGGCGATGGGTACTACTGATGATAGACTTGCTATGGCGCAAAAATGAAACGTAAAGGAGAGGGAGAGAAGGCGGGTATGCAGCAGGGCTGTAGGTGTGCTCATCGGGAGAGGGAGAGGGAGAGTCACGAATCGGCCCGCGGTCTTGATCGGCGGCAAGCCGAGTCGATTTGCTTGGCTGGGCTGTCCTAGGTCGAGTTCTTGATGGATTGGTAGGCGCGTCGTGGCGGACGTCGGAACACGGAGGGGCGGTAAGTTTTGGTCGTTGGCCGTGCTAATGGCGATGGTGGAGAACACATGCTCTCTAGTGTGGGGTGCCGTGCAGGTTGAAGATAACCTCGGTTGGGTTGGCTGGGCTGGAATAAGCACCTTGCTACTGACATCATGGCCCAATTGCTACAGTGTTCTTTCCTATTTCTTCTGTTTCTTAGACTAAAAAACACGCAGGGGCAAAAATGTCAAATAAACGACCAGTTGCCAGTTAAACAACTTTGACTGGATGGAAACGGCACAGAAGGGCATTTTTATAAGTGCAACTAACGGGAGAAGGGCAAATTTGAGCAGGCTTTGAAATTAAGGGCAAATCTGAGTAGTGGGTTCAAGTTAGGGACACAGATGAAAAAGACCCATATAAATTTATGTTACGTAAAAATCCAACGAAACATTGCGCTCGCAACAATAAATGAAATTAAAATTTTCAATATCCAAAAATAATATTTTGCAAAGTAATCCCTGTTTGGTTCATTTTTTTATAGTTACTACCTAGTTTTTATAATTACATCCCATTTATTATTTCTTAAAGCCCATTTTCTTGTTAAGCCTAATGCATCCCTCCTAGGAAAGATTGCAGCCCAGCGGGGCGGAGAATAACAACTTGACCTTGCCTGGGTATTCCTAAAAAAAGTATTGCTGGGCTAGCCATTTTCAGCTTGAAAAAAATTAATATCTGGGCTGGATATCGGCACAGGCTAGGCAGACCCGGCCCACCAGTTAATACTGCAGCGATGTTTTCGTTGTTGTTCGAGGAGAAAAATTATTATCTGGGGTAAACATCGAAAAACTCTGCAGTGCTCACACCTCAAAAACATAAATACTGCTCGAGCTGCTTGGTCCCAGCTGTCGGCCGCTTCTTGTGCAATTCTCTAGTTTATTGATTACTCCCTCCTTTCCGGTTTATAATGCTCAATTCAAAAATCTCACCAATCAAGGTAGATGGCAAGTGGTGGAATACTTTTTGTAGTTTTGCAAAAGCACCTAATTAATGCTCTTGTTATCCTCAAAAAATTATGTTTATCAATGCATTAATTGCAATGCATGCATGCATAAAGTACATGCATTGGTAAATTTTCTCTTAATACTTGCATGGAATGATTTAATGCACCTTAGAATCTAAACATGTGACGGAAAACAACCAAACTGAGCCTTATAAAATGGAAAAACTAAAAGTTTGAGATAAGCCCTATAAACCGAAAAGGAGGGAGTACATAGGTTGACAATGGTGTGGGACCGCGATGTCAGGAAACCAGGAGGAAGCAAAATAAATTATAGTTATATATATATATATTTATATAGGGATTGACTATTCGTCACCCTGGGTGAGGAATAGTTATTCTTCACCCCCCTCTATTTTACTATCAATGGACCGTAATTTTACGTTCCGTAAATTTTGCCTTATTTCTGAAGTAAAAAGAGACCGTAAGAAAATATATAATCGTCGGAAAAAATATTTTATGTTATGTAAAATTACAAATTTAAAAACATAGTGTAAAATACACATAAACTGTAAATTTTCTTGTCTTATGACCTATATTTTTATTTTCTTATGTCAAATTTTACGTCGTGAATCGATAGGAATGTAACTATTTGAATTCCAAACGTAATTTAATTATGAAATGATCGTAAGATTACCTCGGGTGAAGAATAACTTATTCTGCACCCTGGGTGATGAATAGTAACACTATATTTATATATTTATATATATTTATATATATATATATATTTTTATATATATATATAAAATAAGGAGGCACTTGCGTACGTGAGGCTATGGACCCGGTGGGTCCCCATTGTCATCCTATCCAAGTAAAGTCATCTCCTCGCCCAGCCTTTACTTCTTTGAAGCTTGATCGGCGCCGCCGCCCTTTCAGTGCGGCGATTGCTCCGCCTTCAAACGACACAAGTGTCGTCCGTCCGTCCATCTGCCGCACACATTAATGATACGTGGTTGCCGAGGCGGCTACTCCGGCGCTACACGTCCGTCCTGTTGTGGAACGTAGTAATTTCAAAAAATTTCCTACGCACACACAAGATCATGCTGATGCATAGCAACGAGAGGGGAGAGTGTTGTCTCGTACCCTCGTGACCAAAGCGGAAGCGTTGGCGCAACGTAGAGGAAGTAGTCGTCGTCCTCCGGTTCAACCGATCCAAGCACCGTTACTCCGGCACCTCCGAGTTCTTGACACACGTCAGCTCGATGGCGCACCTGAACTCGATCCAGCGAGGCGCGGGGAGGAGTTCTGTCGACCTGACGGCGTGGTGGCGATCTTGATGTTCTACTGTCGCAGGGCTTCGCCTAAGCACCACTACAATATGACCGAGGTGTAATATCGTGGAGGGGGGGCACCGCACACGGCTAAGGAACAATCTCAATGATCAACTTGTGTGTCTATGGGGTGCCCCCCGCCCCCGTATATAAAGGAGGTAGGGAGGAGGAGGCCGGCCTAAGGGGGAGGCGCGCCTAGGGGGCAAACCTACTCCAAGTAGGTTTGGCCCCCTTCCTATTAGGAGTAGGAGAGGGAAGGAAGAGGGTGGAGGAGAGAAGGAAGGGGCCCAGCCCCCTCCCAGTCGGATTGGGCTTGGGGGCGCCCTCCTGCTCCTTCTCCTCCCTTCCACTAAGGCCCAATAAGGCCCATATACTTACCGGGGGTTCGGTAACCTCCGGAACTCGGTATAATCCCAATCTCATCCTGAACCTTTCCGGTGTCCAAATATATCCGTCCAATATATCAATCTTTATGTCTCGACCATTTCGAGACTCCTCGTCATGTCCGTGATCACATCCGGGACTCCGAACAACCTTCGATACATCAAAATACATAAACTCACAATATAACTGTCATTGAAACCTTAAGCGTGCGGATCCTACGGTTTGAGAACAATGTAGACATGACCGAGACACGTTTCCGGTCAATAACCAATAGCGGGACCTGGACGCCCATATTGGTTCCTACATATTCTACGAAGATCTTTATCGGTCAAACCGCACAACAACATACATTGTTCCCTTTGTCATCGGTATGTTACTTGCCCGAGATTCGATCGTCGGTATCCAATACCTAGTTCAATCTCGTTACCGGCAAGTCTCTTTACTCGTTCCGTAATACATCATCTCACAACTAACTCATTAGTTGAAATGCTTGCAAGGCTTAAGTGATGTGCATTACCGAGAGGTCGAGATACCTCTCCGACATTGGAGTGACAAATCCTAATCTCGAAATCGCCAACTCAACAAGTACCTTCGGAGACACAGTAGAGCACCTTTATAATCACCCAGTTACGTTGTGACGTTTGGTAGCACACAAAGTGTTCCTCCGGTAAACGGGAGTTGCATAATCTCATAGTCATAGGAACATGTATAAGTCATGAAGGAAGCAATAGCAACATACTAAACGATCGGGTGCTAAGCTAACGGAATGGGTCATGTCAATCAGATCATTCAACTAATGATGTGACCTTGTTAATCAAATAACAACTCTTTGTTCATGGTTAGGAAACATAACCATCTTTGATTAACAAGCTAGTCAAGTAGAGGCATACTAGTGACACTCTGTTTGTCTATATATTCACACATGTATTATGTTTCCGGTTAATACAATTCTAACATGAATAATAAACATTTATCATGATATAAGGAAATAAATAATAACTTTATTATTGCCTCTAGGGCATATTTCCTTGATCTCCCACTTGCACTAGAGTCAATAATCTAGATTACATAGTAATGATTCTAACACCCATGGAGTCTTGGTGTTGATCATGTTTTGCTCGTGGAAGAGGCTTAGTCAGCGGTCGCAACATTCGGATCCGTATGTATCTTGCAAATCTCTATGTCTCCCACTGGACTAGATCCGGATGGAATTGAGGCGTCTATTGATGTGTTTGGTTCTCTTGTGAAATCTGGATTCCTTCGCTAAGGCAATTGCTCGATATTGTCACAAAAGATTTTCATTGGACCCGATGCACTAGGTATGACACCTAGATCGGATATGAACTCCTTCATCCAGACTCCTTCATTGGCTGCTTCCGAAGCAGCTATGTATTCCGCTTCACACGTAGATCCCGCCACGACGCTTTGCTTTGAACTGCACCAACTGACAGCTCCACCGTTTAATGTAAACACGTATCCGGTTTGCGATTTAGAATCGTCCGGATCATTGTCAAAGCTTGCATCAACGTAACCATTTACGATGAGCTCTTTGTCACCTCCATATACGAGAAACATATCCTTAGTCCTTTTCAGGTATTTCAGGATGTTCTTGACCGCTGTCCAGTGATCCACTCCTGGATTACTTTGGTACCTCCCTGCTAGACTTATAGCAAGGCACACATCAGGTCTGGTACACAGCATTGCATACATGATAGAGCCTATGGCTGAAGCATAGGGAACACGTTTCATTTTCTCTCTATCTTACGCAATGGTTGGGCTTTGAGTCTTACTCAACTTCACACCTTGCAATCTGAGCAAGAACCCTTTCTTTGCTTGATCCATTTTGAACTTCTTCAAAACTTTGTCAAGGTATGTGCTTTGTGAAAGTCCAATTAAGTTTGATCTATCTCTATAGATCTTAATGCCCAATATGTAAGCAGCTTCACGAGGTCTTGCATTGAATTTTTTATTCAAGTATCCTTTATGCTATCCAGAAATTCTATATCATTTCCAATCAATAATATGTCATCCACATATAATATTAGAAATGCTCTGAGCTCCCACTCACTTTCTTGTAAATCTGAGGCTTCTCCAAAAGTCTCATATAAAACCAAATCTTTGATCACACTATCAAAGCGTTTATTCCAACTCCGAGAGGCTTGCACCAGTCCATAAATGGATCGCTGGAGCTTGCACACTTTGTTAGCCCCTTTGTATCGATAAAACCTTCGGTTGCATCATATACAACTCTTCCTCAAAATCCATTCAGGAATGCAATTTTACATCCATTTGCCAAATTTCATAATCATAAAATCGGCAATTGCTAACATGATTCGGACAGACTTAAGCATCGCTTCTGGTGAGAAGGTCTCATCGTAGTCAACCCCTTGAACTTGTCAAAAACCTTTTGCAACAAGTCGAGCTTTGTAGATAGTAACATTACCGTCAGCATCAGTCTTCTTCTTGAAGATCCATTTATTCTCAATTGCTTGCCGACCATCGGCAAGTCAACCAAAGTCCATACTTTGTTCTCATACATGGATCCCATCTCAGATTTCATGGCTTCAAGCCATTTTGCGAATCTGGGCTCACCATCGCTTCTTCATAGTTAAGTAGGTTCATCATGATCTAGTAGCATGACTTCGAAATAGGATTACCGTACCACTCAGTGCGGATCTTACTCTGTTCGACCTATGAGGTTACGTATTAACTTGATCTCAAGTTCTATGATCATCATCATCAACTTCCTCACTAGTTGGTTTTGGCGTCCACGAAACCGGTTCTGTGATGTATTTTTTTCCAACAAGGGGTAGATGCAGATTACCCCATCAAGTTCTACTTTCCTCCCACTCACTTCTTTCGAGAGAAACTCCTTCTCTAGAAAGGATCCATTCTTAACAACGAATGTCTTGCCTTCGGATCTGTGATAGAAGGTGTACCCAACTGTCTCCTTTGGGTATCCTATGAAGACACATTTCTCGATTTAGGTTCGAGCTTACGGGTTGAAGCTTTTTCACATAAGCATCGCAGCCCCAAACTTTAAGACCGACAACTTTGGTTTCTTGCCAAACCATAGTTCATAAGGTGTCGTCTCAGCGGATTTCGCGGTGCCCTATTTAACGTGAATGTGGCGGTCTCTAAAGCATAACCCCAAAGCGATAGCGGTAAATCTGTAAGAGACATCATAGACGCACCATATCAAGTAAAATACGATTCGACGTTCGGACACACCATTACTGTTGTGGTGTTCCGGTGGCGTGAGTTGCGAAACTATTCCACATTGTTTTAAGTGTAAACCAAACTCGTAACTCAAATATTCTCCTCCACGATCAGATCGTAGAAACTTTATTTTCTTGTTACGATGATTTTCAACTTCACTCTGAAATTCTTTGAAGTTTTCAAATGTTTCAGACTTATGCTTCATTAAGTAGATATACCCATATCTGCTTAAATCATCGGTGAAGGTGAGAAAATAACGATATCCGCCACGAGCCTCAACATTCATCGGACCACATACATCTGTATGTATGATTTCCAACAAATCTGTTGCTCTCTCCATAGTACCGGAGAACGGCGTTTTGGTCATCTTGCCCATGAGGCACGGTTTGCAAGTACCAAGTGATTCATAATCAAGTGGTTCCAAAAGACCATCAGTATTGAGTTTCTTCATGCGCTTTACACCGATATGACCTAAACGGCAGTGCCACAAATAAGTTGCACTATCATTATCAACTCTGCATCTTTTGGCTTCAACACTATGAATATGTGTATGACTACTATCGAGATTCATCAAAAATAGACCACTCTTCAAGGGTGCATGACCATAAAAGATATTACTCATATAAATAGAACAACCATTATTCTCTGATTTAAATGAATAACCGTCTCGCATCAAACAAGATCCAGATATAATGTTCATGCTCAACGCCGCACCAAATAACAATTATTTAGGTCTAATACTAATCCGAAGGTGGATGTAGAGGTAGCGTGCCGACCGCGATCACTATCGACTTTGAAACCATTTCCCACGCGCGATCGTCACCTCGTCCTTTTCGGTGTTAAGCAATCCGTAGTCCTGTTTTGAGTTGCAAATATTAGCAATGAACCGATATCAAATACCAGTGCTCTGCGAGCTCTAGTAAGGTACACATCAATAACATGTATATCACATATACCTTTGTTCACCTTGCCATCCTTCTTATCCGCCAAATACTTGGGGCAGTTCCGCTTCGGTGACGATGCGCTTGCGGTAGAAGCACTCGATTTCAGGCTTAGGTCCAGACTTGGGTTTCTTCTCTTGAGCAGCAACTTGTTTGCTGTTCTTCTTGAAGTTCCTTCTTCTTCCCTTTGCCCTTTTCTTGAAACTAGTGGTCTTGTTGACCATCAACACTTGATGCTCCTTCTTGATTTCTACCTCCACAGCCTTTAGCATTGCGAAGAGCTCGGGAATCGTCTTATCCATCCCTTGCATATTATAGTTCATCACGAAGCTCTGTAGCTTGGTGGAAGTGATTGGAGAATTACATCAATGGCGCTATCATCCGGAAGAGTAACTCCCGGTTGAACCAAGTGATTACAATACCCGGACATCTTGAGTATGTGCTCACCGATGAACTATTCTCCTCCATCTTGCAGCTATAGAACTTATTGGAGACTTCATATCTCTCAATCCGGGCATTCTTACGGAATATTAACTTCAACTCTGGAACATCTCATATGCTCCATGGCGTTCAAAACGTCGTTGAAGTCTCGGTTCTAAGCCGTAAAGCATGGCACATTGAACTATTGAGTAGTCATCAGCTTTGCTCGCGGGACGTTCTTAACGTCGTCCGTTGCATGCTTGGCAGGCACTGGCACCCGATGGTGCTTCGGGGCGTAATTTTTACGTGTAGCAATGAGGATAATCCTCAAGTTACGGACCCAGTCCGCGTAGTTGCTACCATCATCTTTCAACTTAGCTTTCTCAAGGAACGCATTAAAATTCAACGGAACAACAGCACGGGCCATCTATCTACAATCAACATTGATAAGCAAGACACTATCAGGTACTAAGTTCATGATAAATTTAAGTTCAATTAATCATATTACTTAAGAACTCCCACTTAGACAGACATCTCTCTAGTCATCTAAGTGATCACGTGACCCAAATCAACTAAACCATAACCGATCATCACGTGAGATGGAGTAGTTTTCAATGGTGAACATCTTATGTTGATCATATCTACTATATGATTCACGCTCGACCTTCGGTCTCCGTGTTCGAGTCCATATCTGCATATGCTAGGCTCGTCAAGTTTAACTGAGTATTCTGCGTGTGCAAAACTGGCTTTCACCCGTTGTAGATGGACGTGAGCTTATCACACCGATCATCACGTGGTGTGCAGGCACGACGAACTTTGGCAGCGGTGCATACTCGGGAGAACACTCCTTGATAATTTTAGTGAGAGATCATCTTAAAATGCTACCGTCAATCAAAGCAAGATAAGATGCATAAAGGATAAACATCACATGCAATCAATATAAGTGATATGATATGGCCATCATCATCTTGTGCTTGTGATCTCCATCTCCGAGCACCATCATGATCACCATCGTCACCGGTAGCGACACCTTGATCTCCATCGTAGCATCGTTGTCGTTTCGCCATCTATTGCTTCTCGACTATCGCTACCGCTTAGTGATAAAGTAAAGCAATTACAGGCATTTGCGTTTCATACAATAAGCGAGAACCATATGGCTCCTGCCGATTGCCAATAACCGGTTACAAAACATGATCATCTCATACAATAAAATATAGCATCATGTCTTGGCCATATCACATCACAACATGACCTGCAAAAACAAGTTAGGCGTCCTCTACTTTGTTGTTGCAAGTTTTACGTGGCTGCTACGGGCTTAAGCAAGAACCAATCTCACCTCGCATCAAAACCACAACGATAGTTTGTCAAGTTGATGTTGTTTTAACCTTCGCAAGGACCGGGCATAGCCACACTCGGTTCAACTAAAGTTGGAGAAACTGACACCCGCTAGTCACCTGTGTGCAAAGCACGGCGGTAAAACCAGTCTCGCGTGGCGTCTGGCGTAATGTTGGTCGGGCGCTTCATCCAACAATACCGCCAACCAAACTATGACATCTGGTAAGCGGTATGACTTATATCGCCCACAACTCACTTGTGTTCTACTCGTGCATATAACATCAAACCATAAAACCTAGGCTCGGATGCCACTGTTGGGGAACGTAGTAATTTCAAAAAGTTTCCTACGCACACACAAGATCATGGTGATGCATAGCAACGAGAGGGGAGAGTGTTGTCTACGTACCCTCGTAGACCAAAGCGGAAGCGTTGGCGCAACGTAGAGGAAGTAGTCGTACGTCCTCCCGGTTCAACCGATCCAAGCACCGTTACGCCGGCACCTCCGAGTTCTTGACACACGTATAGCTCGATGACGCACCCTGAACTCTGATCCAGCTGAGGCACGGGGAGGAGTTCCGTCAGCACGACGGCGTGGTGATGATCTTGATGTTCAACTGTCGCAAGGCTTCGCCTAAGCACCGCTACAATATGGCCGAGGTGTAATATCGTGGAGGGGGGCACCGCACACGGCTAAGGAACGATCTCAATGATCAACTTGTGTGTCTATGGGGTGCCCCCCGCCCCCGTATATAAAGGAGGGAGGGAGGAGGAGGCCGGCCTAAGGGGGAGCCGCGCCCTAGGGGGGCAAACCTACTCCAAGTAGGTTTGGCCCCCCTTTCCTATTAGGAGTAGGAGAGGGAAGGAAGAGGGGGGAGGAGAGAAGGAAAGGGGAGGCCAGCCCCCCTCCCAATTCAGATTGGGCTTGGGGGGGGGCACGCCCCCTCCCTTGCTCCTTCTCCCTCCCTTCCACTAAGGCCCAATAAGGCCCATATACTTACCGGGGGGTTCCGGTAACCTCCCGGAACTCCGGTATAACCCCAATCTCATCCGGAACCTTTCCGGTGTCCAAATATATCCGTCCAATATATCAATCTTTATGTCTCGACCATTTGAGACTCCTCGTCATGTCGTGATCACATCCGGACTCGAACAACCTTCGTACATCAAAATACATAAACTCATAATATAACTATCATTGAAACCTTAAGCGTGCGGACCCTACGGTTCGAGAACAATGTAGACAGGACCGAGACACGTTTCCGGTCAATAACCAATAGCGGGACCTGGATGCCCATATTGGTTCCTACATATTGTCTGAAGATCTTTATCGGTTAAACCGCACAACAACATCGTTGTTCCTTTGTCATCGGTATGTTACTTGCCGAGATTCGATCGTCGGTATCCAATACCTAGTTCAATCTCGTTACGCAAGTCTCTTTACTCGTTCCGTAATACATCATCTCGCAACTAACTCATTAGTTGAAATGCTTGCAAGGCTTAAGTGATGTGCATTACCGAGAGGGCCTAGAGATACCTCTCCGACATTCGGAGTGACAAATCCTAATCTTGAAATATGCCAACTCAACAAGTACCTTTGGAGACACACAGAGAGCACCTTTATAATCACCCGATTCGTTGTGACGTTTGGTAGCACACAAAGTGTTCCTCCGTAAGCAGGAGTTGCATAATCTCATAGTCATAGGAACATGTATAAGTCATGAAGGAAGCAATAACAACATACTAAGCGATCGGGTGCTAAGCTAACGGAATGGGTCATGTCAATCAGATCATTCAACTAATGATGTGACCTTGTTAATCAAATAACAACTCTTTGTTCATGGTTAGGAAACATAACCATCTTTGATTAACAAGCTAGTCAAGTAGAGGCATACTAGTGACACTCTGTTTGTCTATATATTCACACATGTATTATGTTTCCGGTTAATACAATTCTAGCATGAATAATAAACATTTATCATGATATAAGGAAATAAATAATAACTTTATTATTGCCTCTAGGGCATATTTCCTTCACGTCCCTCCGCCCGCCCACCAATGCTTATAAAGTGCTGCGCCGACCATAGCCGTAGTCATCCGCATCCATTCCCTTTCTCCTGTCCACAGCACTACTGCCCATCATGGCATCCTCACGCTCCAGCACTCTTCGGGACGGGCGGACGACAGACCACAAGGAGATGGCAGCCATTGCTGTCGACCGGCTGGCCGGCGGGCAGTGGAGAACATGGTAGTCGATGATCCGGCGCCAACCCCCTCCTCCGCGCCATCCTCGCCGGTGCATTGCACCATGACCACCGGCGAGGCCCGTGCCCAATATATGAACAGTGTGAGGCAGATGCGTGAGGAGCAGTTCCGGGAGGCGCAGGCTGATGCTGCCTACAACCACCATCTCCTCCAGGAGCACCTGCAGGCGGTGGAGCAGATCGCGGTGGAGCAGGCGGAGCAGGAGGCGGTGCTCGACTCGTACCGCTCCGCCCACAAGGGCCGCCTTGAGCGTTGGCAGTACCGCATGTGGGTGGCGGAGGCTGCGGCCGCCTACAAAGAAGCTAGCAAAGAGGGCGATAAAGCGGGCGAGGCGCTGTTTGGTGGGATCGAGGACGAGGCAGAGGACAATGCCGGCTACGACGAGTCCCCACTCCGCTGGTGTTGACGATGCCCTACTCCGCCGAGGCCCCGCGGCACCAACAATGAGGCAGAGGACACCGCCGGCTCCGCCGAGGCCCCGCCCGGCCAACAACGAGGCAGAGGACATCGCCGGCTCAGCTGAGGCCCCACCCTGCCGGCAATGTGGGGAAGGATTTCCACCGCTCCGTTGAGGCACCGCCCGCCGGCAACGAGACAGAGGACATCGCCGGCTCCGCCAAGGCCCCGCCCCACTGCCAACGAGGCCGCACCACACAGAAAATGAGGAAGAGTAGAACACGGTAGGTCGCCGCCACTTGGGTCCAAGTAAGGCCACCGCTGCTACCCTCCGGTTGAAGCCAAGCTAGGCGGGTTGACCATTGACGGCCGGTTAGCCTCTTGGCGGCGACGTGGAGCCGGAGAGTTGCGCTGGAGAAGAACGCTGCTTCTACTTAACTGCTGGTGCAATTGGCTGACTGACACGTGGGCCCAATAGGCCACATGTCGATTCACGCAATCGCACTGCAGCTAAGTCAATAAAGCTTCTGTTAAACTCGCTCGAGACACAGTGGGTAACCGGTTAATTAATTATACCTCCAATGCACCCTTTTTAGTTTTTTAGAAAAGGAGGATGACCCCCGGCCTCTGCATCTGGGAGATGCATGCGGCCACAAACACCCCTTTTTAGTTGAAGAATGTATGAAATGTAGTGAAATCCGGCATGTTTATATGAAATCCGACCGTGTATGAATGAATTTATTTTGATTAGTTCGAATTCCTGTATCACTGGCATTGGATGAACATGCAAAACAATACGTACTAGCATTATTCCCAGGGTGATCACCACATTTGCAGCAGTTTCACGTGTACTCCCTCCGGTCCTTTCTAGTCTGTATACAAGTTTTGTCTGCAGTCAAAGTATCTCTACTTTGACCAATCTTATACAAAAAAGTATGCAGTTTCACAATGTGCGAAGTAAAAAGAAACAGGAGGACTACAAAGAGTTTGAGCAGCTTTTTAGCGTTTCTGTACATTGCAATCAAACACACAAGCCTGGCAATTCTTAGAGAACATTCAAAACAATCGATGATTATGCATCTCAGTGACTCACGTGTTAGAGGCAATATTTACTTCACAACTAAGGAATAAACAAAAAATTGATCGACGCTGCTGACAGCAAAGGGTGTCCCATTCGAAAATATCAAATGCAGATCTTGCTAAAATCAATGAGCAAAATTTGACAAGGTTGTCCCATTCCAAAATATCAAATGCCTACGATTGTGGAATGGGCAGGGTTTGCCATCAGTTTGGACATTGACATGGCACCTTGTGCTAAATAAACCAGCTGTTCTTTTTGTGCAGTTCCACCAAAATCAACCAAATTCGCGCGTAGCTTGTATGATTTTGCCCTTATATGTTGCAACGCCTTGAACTTATGGGCACCTCCTTTCTTGTGGTGGAAATGAGTGATTCGATGTATTCATGAACATTTTGTGTAGTTCCCGTTGAAATCAAGCTGAGCACCCCTGTTTGCACAAATACAAAAAGTGATAGTATAAAGCAAACTATACTATGAATTGACAGTTTCAACAGGCACATACATGGTCCATGTAGAGCACACTTTTAGAAAAATGGAACTCACCAGAAAGAATCCTAGAACAACATTGTACTCACGCATCACAGCAAAAAAATGGAGATTTGTCAGTCCTTCTGAGCTGAAGTTAGTTTGGTCTTGTGGGGAGTAATGTAACCATCCTTCAACTGCTCCTTCTGATGAGAAGATAGATAGGGCTTCTTCATCCTGGCATAATCGGAACTAGTCACTTCACGTACTCCATATTCTTCTTCAGAGGAAGATGATCCTATTGTGCAAAGACAAGAGGACTACTAAATGCTAGCATCCCTGTTTGCTTGAAAAAAAGGAAAGGAAATATTTAAAACAGCATAGATGAAGCACTTCTCAAGGACAATACCACTTTTTCATGACAGTATCTAAATAGTAGCACAACACCAATAGGGATGACAAAGCTCAATCATATGGACGAAATCAGTGGGAGAGTACCAACATTTGTGAGGAGGCTGATTGTGTAGAGCATACAGATGAAGCACTTCTCCGGAACCATCTGTTGCTATCTACAGGGGTGGCCATCCTTACTATATACTCCTCGATTAGTTTAATGTCTCCAACATCTTCTTGTGCAGTTCCACTAAAATATATGGTATCTTCAAAGAAGATCCCTGTTTGCACAAATAGAGATAATTGCGTATGGCATCAAATCAGTGGCAAAACAATTGCTCGTTCCAGCCATAGCAATAAATTAAGATGCAAAACTATATCATTACTTGTGTCATCACAGTTCTAGTGCTTCCTTACAGCACCGGGAGTTGATTTTTGTTTTTCTTCCGCTTGTTCTTCCCCTTCATCACTTGGTTCAATAACAGACAAGCTTCGCCTTCAATGTAAGATTTGGCATGTCAATTAGGGAGCACAAGTATAGTACTAAACTTAATTTTCTAATGAAAGTGGCAAAATACAGGCCAGCAATTGTGAAATATCCTTATCTTGCATCAATGGGATATTACGGTGCACATACAGATTGCAAGTCTGGTCTCCATTTGTGCAGTTCACTAAAATCAAGCAACATTATCGTACAAGTAGCACAACATATGAAAGCACACTGCAGAATCATGTGCAAGAAGGCTAGTACTGACCTCTCATGATGCGGAATTCAAACAACTCACAAGAAGAAGATCTGAACCAAATTCGCCTTAACGAATAGGAAGTAAGATCTCCTCTTGTGCAGTTCCACTAAGATCAAGCAATCAAGCAACGTTGTCGGTGTGACATTTTGGTTCAACTGCACAAAACACTCTTAAAACAAAAGTGTTTTGTGCGGTCAACAAAAGGTCACAATGGCAACAAGGTGAAATAGATAACCTGTTTACACAGAGGTGCAAAGGAAACAATTAGTGGTCAATAACGGTGGATGACATAGAAGCCAACAAAAAGAAGCATCTACCTTATCTAAATGGGAAAGAAAGCAAGACAGTAGCATTTCTCAAATGGTGGCATTGATTAATATTAACATAGAGATTATATTAACAATAAAAATTTGTTAAACATGTAATTTGCTTTTAATTGTGGCATTGCATCAATTTTCCAGCGGCATTATTAGAGGGTGTTTGTTTACAGGAACATTTTGATGTAGGGACTAAAAAACTCGATGTCACCACATCTAAACCAAGCAGGAGGGACTTTTAGGGACTAAAAGTGGGCATTTGGGACTAAAGAAAGAAGACCCCGAGGAGTCTTTTTGGGACTTTCCAACAGTTGCCCTTGCCACGCATCGCACTTTGTTTCTATTAGTTCATTACTAGGGGTAACATGGTCTTTTAGCATGTCATTTAATAACCTCTAGTCCATGTTTAGTCCACGGAACCAAGCGGTAGGGACTAGGGAGTTTTAACCAAACAGGGCCTTAGATTAACAACAACTAATGAGTTGCACGGGCGTGGGCCTTTTGCACCATGTGCATCTACCAATGTCTTGTGGTCATGCACGATCTGTTGCAACAAAGAACAAACAACCAAGGAGCATATTTGTGTTGGTCCCAGTTTTGTTATCTTTAGACACCTTTCCCTATGTGGCGCACAAATCTAGTCTGCTCAAACTCTGACCTTGTCCCTTCCTTTCCTTTTTGAACTAGTACTTTCGCCCCTTCCTTTCCTCTTTGAACCACGTCCTAGATTTATGTGATACAACTTTCCCCACAACTTTCCCCCATTCCTTTCCTCGTTGAACCACGTCCTAGATTCATGCTATACAACTTTCCCCCTTCATTTCCTCTTTGAACCACGTCCTAGATTCATGCTATATACAACTTTTCCCACTACTTTCCCCCACTCCTTTCCTCTTTGAACCACGTCCTAGATTCATGGTATACATGCAGCTAGAGCAATGCATGTGGAGTAAGTAAAATATACCTTAAGGTTCTTGGGGCGACGGGACAGTGGCGAAGAAGAAGGGGTCGGAGGCCCTCCTGCGCCGCCACTGGGTGGAAAGTGAACAGCTGCACCGGTAGTGGATTCCCTCCGTCGTCGACAGCGACAACGTTAAGCCTCCTTCCCTTCCCGGCGGACGGATCCTGCCGGCTCTTTGAGCAGCAGTGAGGGGAGAGAGAGGCCAACGAAGTCTTGTTTAGATCTGGAGAGGGCAAGAGAGTGTGAAGAGAGCAACTTCTAGCGCGAGGCTCCAGCGAGAGAGGCGAGAGTGTGAAGAGAGCAACTTCAAGCGCCGAGGCTCCAACATGTATATATATACTGGAGAGAGAGTGTGAAGCGTGCAAACCCTAGAAAACATTTTAACCAGTCAAAGAATCCTCCTGGCAAAAATTATGCTCAAGTGTAGTTATCGAACCCGAGACCTCAAGTTTGATGAGCGAACAGGCTAACCAGCTACACAACCCTCCCGTTATGTTCAACGAGAGGAAAATAACCTTTTATACATTCTTGCATTCGTGTGATAGGCATGCCGTGTGTTTTTTTTGTGTGTGTGGGAGTCATTAGGATTTCAATCATAATCATGTCATGTGGCTTTGGTGGTAAGACTATCCATAGTGGTGCAGAAATAATGCAGCCTTAGTCACCTTACCTCTCTCCACGTAGTACGTTGGGTCCCACCAGTCAGAGGGTGAAACAAACAAATTAATAAGAAAAATTAAAAGTGCCAGTGGTGTATCTTACTACCTCACACATCTCCCTACTGCTCGGGAACACTGTCCAATTGATCCCTCTATTCGCTCACGTACTATTTTAAGTGAATCCTTATTATAACATGCACACAAATTTTGGGCACTTGTATTCGACTTAAGTCAGTGTGCCACCGTATCTCGTATACTTACTACTCCCTTCGTCTAGGTGTAATAAGTCACGTTAGAAGGTGCAACGGGACCAAGGTGCATGCGTGTGCGTGTGTGTGTTTAACAGCATGTGTGTGTTGGAGACTGCGACAGATCGACTTACTCCTACAGAGAGATGGTGTGTAGTGTACGATTTTAGCCGCGAGAGTCGGTGCATCCTCTCATTTCCGGGCATGTCCGATAGGGACATGCGGACAGCTGCCACGCCCGCTCCTGACCAGCTTGGCCCACCCAAAGCCCCTCCATCACTCGTGCGCGCTTCCCTCCCGAAACAGTTAGCACTGCTCCAAAGAATTGGTGCCGCATTCATGCCCGGGCAAAGCGGACGCGACCTCTCACTGGCGCAAGAGTGATGGTTGCTTCGTCAGTCCAACTTACTGCTGGGTCTATGTGATTTGACGGCTCATTGGTCTTTATTACTGAGGTGGTAGGACTGCTGGATGTCCCACGCTTTCGACGAAAGGAGGTAGTAGATTACAATTTTCTCCATTCTTACAGCGGAGGAGTGCAAGAGCAGTGAAAACACGCAGGCTCAGTGATTACATGGCCCTCCTCACACTATCACCGTGCGACACCTAACTCTTTACATAGTACTCCCTCCGTTCCTAAATATTACTAGATGAGTCCCCGCGCGTTGCCGCGGAACAGCGGTATATCTCTCTGTGCAAAATTATCGATTTCATAGAACTAAAAAAAAATCCATAACCGCATGACAAATGTGGTAGCAAACTAAATAAACTCCCATCATCATTTAGATCATCCCACGTAAGGAAAAAAGATCAGCCAACTCCTACTTCATAATGGGATTATATTTTTCTTTTTGACATGTTAATGGGACTTAAAAGCTCACTTACATGCATGCTACCGGTGCTTGCATGCAGACATGTTGATGTGATTTAAAACCCACTCACATGCATGTGCCACGGTATTTCTACATGCTTGCATGTGGCGGAGCCTCTCAATGTCTAGATCAGACGGCTATTATGACTGATTTACTTCATCTAACGGCTACATCAATTTTGATGATGTGGCTCAAGGAGAGGATAGAGAATTCCTAGTAGTGGGGGCTAGCTATTACTAGTAGATAAGTCTTTGTAGATATTCCACTAGGTGAACTACATACTGAACAAAATGAATGAATCTACACTTAAAATGCATCTATATACATCCGCATGTGGTTCATGGTGAAATCTCTACAAAAAGACTTATATTTAGGAACGAAGGAAGTGCTAGTATAGTACTAGTACGTACTATAATTTATCAGCGAGATAAATTTGTACAATGCTATGAAGCTTCCAGCTCCTGTTACATGTATCTTGCGTCCAAGGTTGCCCGTTGCAACATTTCATCAAATACAAAGGAGACTAACATGCATGCTATTGCATCTCAATGATTGACAGATCATAGCAAATATGTACTCCCTCCGTTCCAAAATAAGTGTCTCAACTTTGTGCAAACTTTACTACAAAGTTGTACTACTACTAAAGTTGACACTTATTTTGGAACAGAGGCAGCTAAAGAAAAAAATGATACATGCAGTCCCTAGCCCTTGAACCGTGAACCCGACCGGGCTTCAATTTCTTTGGCAACGTTCGAGCTTCCTATTAAATGAAGTTTGCAACCTTTTGACCATCGGATCATTTTGTGCAGTTTCACCAAAATCGAGATGAGCATCCTGTGGCAAAGAAATTGAAGAAGCGTGATTAGAATAAGATTCTGGGACTAGTTGATGAGACATAAACTCATCACAAATATAATACGTAGAAGCCAGTAGAGGTATCAGGTATGTGCGGGGCAAAGAAGTAGAGTAATATCCACAAGGAGTGATGTGGGCAGCTAGAGCAGTGGTGCAAGCCGGCTGTAAAGGGAGTTGTACCTGAGGGACGTAGCTCAACCTTGAGGAGGGCGACGGGAGGCGACAACTGCCCACATCGCCGCAGTGAGCAAGGGACGAAGGCAACCTCACCGGCTTTGTGAGAGAGAATGGTGGGGACCCCTGATCGGGACGTGCCGACAGTGGGTTTTCACCGTCGGCGACGGCCACCACATCTACACTAAGCATCCACCCCTTCCCCAAGCAGACGTGATCCGCCGGTATGTTAGAGATGTGGCCACAGTCGTTTTGTGCGAGAGAGTGTGAAGAGAGCAACCCCAGCAAGCAACTGTGTAGGCTGGCCTGTCCTGACTATGTATATAGTGGAGCGGTTTCCATTTCTCTCCATATGAACCTATCATATTGCGTACGTGCCACTGAAAAAAAAACTTTATTTATAAATGACGCGGCACCTGCTACTCTTTCTCCTATAACCTTGCACTTGGCATCTCCAAAATATTAACCTTGCGATTGGCTCTTCGCCTCTTCAGTAAGTCAAGCAATAATGGTAGTGCAGTATATATCGTTCTGGCTATATGAGACCGAATGAATTGCCGCACGTCCACCACGTGGGCGAGGGTCGAGGGGCGAGGGAGAGTGCTACTACATACGGAGCAAAATGAGTGAATGTACACTCGAAAATACGTCTATATACATCAGTGTTTGGAGTATGTACTAGTAGTTCATATTGAAATCTACTAAAGGACATATATATTACAAACAATATGATATAATCTCTATAACCAAGGTAGTAGGGACGAGGAGTAAACGGAGGGAGTAGTAAATTTTTCTCCTCGTCCTGCAAGCCACCACGCGCATGGGCGAGGGAGCGGGCGTAAGGCGGAGCAAGCTTCACCTCATCCTGCGAGCCACCGTGCTCGTGGGTGGGGGAGATGGTGTACTAAGCAAGCTTCTCCTTGTTCTGCGAGTTGACGGGACACATCAAAAGTACTCCAGTGTATAGAGCCTTGCCTCTAAGGTAGGCCCCACATGGTTTTCCTCTTTTTTTAATTTAACATAACGCGTCAAGTCACAATTTGTTTGTTCACCCGTGGTAGACGATCCTCCCTCCACCAAGTGGACAACTAGTACATGTGCCAAATTACCACATGGGCTGCCTTTTTCGTAAAGAAATGAGCTCCACCGTGTACCCGCGCGGGCGTGGTTGGGAAAGAGACGGGACTACATGCACCGTGCATGCACCTCTTCTCTTTGTGCACGTCCCCCACCTACGTGGGTGTGTGTGAGAGATACGAACCACGTTCATGAGTGTTTTTTGTTTTGTGGTGGGGGTGGGGGATGGGGTGGGGGGTTGATTTCGTGAATTATTTGTGGGAATATGTGTCGATGACATCTCAAACAAAATTTTGCTTGCAATGTGTGTGAAATGGTGGCCTATCCATATCATACATAGAGGGTCGGGCAATCCACGAGAAGAGAGGGAGGGGTCATAGCTATCGATAGAGTCGAAGGGAGGATCAAGTGGGTGGGTGCGAGATCGATGAAGAGAGCCATCGAAATTGTGTGTGTGTGCAAGTCAAAGATATAGGGCGACTGGCCTACCGGAACGTTAGAGGGCACATGTCAAGTTTGTGTGTGTCAGGGAGACATGACTAGAGCGCTTGATGTATCGGTGTGTGTGGGGGGGACGGGGTGGGGGGAGGGGTAGGCAGATGCTTAACTATAGAGGTAGAACGACTCGTATATGTGTTGAGAAGGAGATACCCAGCTATGTCTTGAGGGAGATCGGTCGACATCCATAGATAACTGAAGGACGGGAAATATGATGGGACAGAGAGAGAGAGGAGAGAGAGAGAGGGCGGGAGAGGGAGGGAGAGGGGTAGAGTGCTGGATGGGTGATGGAGTTGCTTCTCGGAGATGTTGGGAGAGGCCTACTAGACAAACTGAGGGTGGAACTGCAATGTTATCAATAATAGTGGGGATGTGTTTCTGTGTATGCCTGTGCGTGATAGATCTGTCGGGACGTATCCATGGATGATGAAGGGGAACCATGTGTTTGGTAAGCAAACCTAACTATATCGGTAGATCAATTGTTGTTTGTTGGAGGAAGGGAGAGACACAACTAATGATGTAGATCGATCGACATGTGGGTAAAAACGAGTTATAAGGACCTAGCTGGCTATATGTATAGCGAGAGATTGGTCGGTGTACGTCCATTTGTTAGAGGCAAATAAGGCCCAGCGAGACGGATAGACAGAGAGAATGGGGCTAGGAGGTGGTGCGAGAGGCCCAACTACTAGCTAGATAGGGGAGGAGTGTGCGGTTGTGAGATCGATGAAAAGAGGGGCGAGAGTTTACACGTGTGTTTGGCCGTATGAGAGACACGAGGCAAGGACACATAAAGGAGGAGATGGAAGTTGTGTGTGTATGCTGTAGGCAGGCATCGCTAGAGAGGTGTATCGATCAGTGTGTGTCGGAAATGAGTTGTGCAGACTCTGGGAGAACAACCTAAAGAAAAAAATGAATGTGCCCGGTGGATAGAATGCCGAGGGAAGGGGAGGGCGAGGAGGGCGTGTGCATGCACGAGAGAAAGTTAGTGGTAGCTACAAAGGTTAGAGTATTGTGTGGGTGTAAAAGACTAACAAAGATCATAATTTTATATGAAAGCTGATTCATATATTTTAATAGGAGATCATAGTGTTTTAAACATTGCATGCATGAATATAGCGGTGATACACGTGTTGTGCACATGTTATACCATAATGTGATAGTGCATGGCGAAATGCCGAACAATCTAAACCATGCTATACATCAAACAATCTCACATTTTATTTGAATTTGCGATAATGTGCGGCGTTTGCAGCTTACAACTAAATATTGAGCAATCTAAACAATACTATATATCGAACATTCTCACATTTTATTTGAATTGTGGTAATGTGTGGTGTTTGCAACTCACATCTAAATACTTGTAGGCATAGGGGGCGTGGCACCATACATTATGTGATAAACACATTATACATATGAGACATGGTTTAGATTATGAAGATCTAGCTAGAGCTAGAAATGTAATGTGATTTGAAATCAAAATAAAGTGGATTCAAAAAATCTAGTTCGAGTTCATATCGTGCACATAGTTCATATGTAACTCGAGACTAATCATGTGGTGTGCTGTGAAGATAATACACAAACGATGGTTTAACTTGACAATAATGATGAATGTAGATCTTATTAAAACAGAGAAACGAATTCAAATGCTTTGACTTCACAACAATCATTACTGTAGATCTTATTCAAATTTAGTTCATATTGAAGAGGTAGTATATATGTTTGGAGTGCACTAAAACGTTCATTTGAGTAGTAGGTTGCATGCATTATACACGTAGTGAAATATTTTAATTGAACATAACATGAATTCAAAGTTTTGAATGACATTTGTAGTGCGCATTGATTTGGTACAGTACACGTTAGGCTTGTCCGGAAATTTCAACCCGCGCCTTGTTAGCACGAAATATTTAAGATATATCTTTGTCTTGTTGTGCTCCGACAACTCCCTCCATCTCAACCCACGCCTTGCTATTCCGAAATTAGAACGCGCGCGAAAACTCCCACCTCCTGTGAAATCCCGACACGTGAAATGCCCGTGGTACCCCTAAACCGAAAGAACCGCCTCAAATAGGTGGGGGGTACTTTCGTAACTTACCCCACATTTTGGACAAGCGCGTCTCTAAGCCATGGTTCCCCACTGCCATCCCATCTGCCCACCCATTCGTACACCAAGGCCGCGAAAACCCACGACGAAACCCCACACCCTGCTCCATCCACCACCCAGCCAGAGCCTCTTCCACGACAACGTCGTCCACAGCAACACCTCAACGTCCCTCATCCACCGTACAGGATGAGGATCCGTCGTCGATCTCATCGTCCCGCCGGTTCAGCCACCCCGTCCTCCACCTCCAAGGAGCTGCCCCGACGTTCCCCTCGTCTTTCGCGCCACCTCCATTCACACACCGCCGTCTTCATCTGCACCACCGGAAGAGCATCATCATCACCGTTTCCTCGGATGAAGCTGCGGCCTAATCGGCGCCACCAAAGAGGTTGTACACTAATCACCGCATTTTCTTCTTGATTCGATCTTACGGTGCTACCGGCGCTCGGTCCCGAGCCGACACGGCGCGGCTCCATCCACGGTGGCGTCGCTGGACACTTCCTCCATGGCGTCGCTCCCTCGGCGGCGACGTCCACATCAGTAGGAGCTGCTGTTCCTTCTTTAGCTCTCGCTCGCGCTGCTGTTCTGCTCTTGCTCTCGGTCCCCTGCCTGGTCTGCTCTTGCTATTGCTCTTGCTCGCGCTGCTGCTCTCGCTCTTGCTCTTGCTTGCGATGCTACTCCGATTTGGCTACACTTCAGTCGACTGAATCGACTTTTGGGTCAGTCGATTTTCAAGTGGTGGACTCGCCTGGGTGAAGGAAGAACCAACCGCATCGGGGAGGGGGGCTTACCGGAGAGGTACCCCACTATCTGTCTTAGGTTTCAGGATGGGGGCAGTGGTCGCCGGCGTTGGCGGGGCGGTGGCGTGGGGATCGCCGGAGAAAAGCTCGCACGGGGGCTAGAGGATGGCGGGGCAGCGGCGGACCGGGTGGGGAGTGTTTTGGGCGGGCGGGGAGGCACACCGCCGGCCGCGGGCAGCGAGGGGCTGCTGTTTGGCCGGTGGTGGCTAGCAGCCCAGGGGGTTGAGGTTGAAGATGAACCACAGGCCCTTGATTTCGTATCCAACGGCTGCAAAATCGACTGACCAGAGATGAAAAAAGTCGATCGACCGACGTAGCCTCACCTTGCTAGTGCGTTCGGTTTAACACAAAATTCAGTTTCGACGCTTAAGTTCGGTTTCGACAGTTAAGTTCAGTTTCGATAGTTAAGTTCAGAGATGAGCGGCTGATGTATTTTACATCTAGCACTTTGTGGTTATGTATTTTACGTCATGTATTGGAGATGCTATTAGAATTCCACTCAGGTTAACGTTGTTCATTGTCTCTCTTGTCCTGCTTCAGCCTCGGCGTCGTACAACTCACCAGAGCTGCTCCAATGACGAAACCCTCCATCACAGCGGAGCAGTACCTCGGGATCCATCTCCAGATGCCTAAGATCTTCTTCCCCTCCTCCGACAGCAAAGTCAGCCGGACCATCCTCACCGGCCAACCCAATCACGCTGAGATCGACATGGCTTCGCCAAAGAGGTTGTACACTTGTTGCATCTCGTTTTTACTCTACATGTTATATATATATTGTCCACTGAGCACACGGATTTGTTCCTTTAGTGTCTCCTTGAAAGAAAAAATGTAGGAATTTTAATTTTCACTTGTCCTCCTTCTCAAATTCCTATTCATGAAGCACGAGACTAAGAGATAGTAGCATAATAGCATTATAACTATACATTTTCTTTTGGTTTGACTTAATCTCACCATGCTTCTTTGCATCCTGTGATCTTCCAATTGTTGTGAATCAAACACCCAGATTGGCAGAAATCGTGTGTTTTTAAATTCTCTATTTTGCACATGCATTCCTATCCTATTCCTGTCTATTTCCTATCCCTGCATTGTTGGAATCCTCCAATTCAAACGAGCCCTTACAGAATTACTTCTCTTACAGATAGTTGTCAAAGAAAACCTTGCATGGTTTGTCCCGCTCCTGCTGCACCGTCGTCCACCCCAGCTCAGTTGCTCCAATGATGAAGGTTCCAAACTGCAGGATCCGCCTCCAGTATCTTTTCGCCGCCTCAGATCTTATTCCCCGCTGCTGGCAGCCATGAAAACTGCATTACCATCATTAACCGAGCAGATGACCTCGAGGACTACACAGGTCCGCAAGAGAGGTCGCACTCTTTCGTGTCTGCTTACGTTATGCATCGCTTAATATTACATGTTACTTTATCGTCCTGCTCACCGATTAGACTCTGAGTCAGCTCCAAATTAATGGTCAAACTTGAGTTTTTAAATGGTTGTGGGGTACATATCGGGACCGCTATCAATAGTATCTTTCTACTATCTAGTTAATCTCCGGTGTCTACTATGAGTTTCATGTTGGGTGGGAAACAAACAGTAAAGAAGTCATTATCTGTATTTTTTAACTGAAGCCATTATTTGCCTGCTATTGTTGGTTTTGGGTCTATCCACAGGTTGCTACCATCACTCTGGATTTCTGCATGCACTACTTACATAAACTCACTATGTTTTATTCCTATGCATGACAGTTATTGTAAACAATGGAACTGAACATGTAGAGCAAAAGAGACAAGCCTTGCGTGGCAATAAAATTTCATGCAGACGTCGCTCCATGGTTGGCGCAAAGGCAGCCCCCCCTCCATGCATTTCGGATTGTAATCGAGAGGAAGATATCTATTCTGAGGGGGATTCAGAAGGAGAAGATAACTCCTATTTACCCCCTGAGGTCTTTGCTCTAACTTGGCATGCTAATGTTGGTTATATCATGCATATGGTGTCTTGCATTGCTTACTTTATACATCAAATATGTCATTTGCTTAGTTTAGACATCCTTTGTGCGAATGCCATCTGTTTAGTTTATTCATCGTTTATGTGAATTATGCAACGCCATCTTGTTTAGCCAGGCATCATATATGTGAATTTTGCAATGCCATCCTGCTTAGCCAGTCATCTTATATGTAAATTATATCAGGCCATCCTTTTTTTTGTTACATATTACATTTATCAATAATGTTAGTACATTCAACTGCTCATCGTGTGCATCAGCCATTTGACACGGTGATGGCAAATTCTGGAGTGAAAACAAGGTCTTCAGAGCAGACTATGCTATCTGACAAAGCGCATATCTTGCTGGTTACGGATAGATTCTCAGAGGAGGATTCGAGACAGATGACCAGTCCTATTCCCCGAGGTGTATGCTCTAACTTGGCGAGGTTATGTTGCTCATATCGTGCGTATGGTGTCTCGCATTGCTATGTCATTTGATTAGTTTAGACATGCTTTGTGTGAATGCCACACATTCATGTCTAATTACCATATATGTGAATTATGCATTGTCATCTTGTTGCAAGACATTATATATGTGAATTATACAATGCTATCTTGTTGCAAAGGCATTATATATGTGAATTATGCAATGCCATGCTGTTTAGCCAATCATCATGTATGTGAATTATATCATGCTATCATTTTTTGTATTACGTGTTCCATTTGTCGACAACGTTTGTATATTCAACTACTTTTTCGTGCATCAGCCATTTGAAGCGATGATGGAAGTATCTGGAGTGAAAACAAGGTATTGAGCAGATAATGCTACTCGCTGAAGCGAACATCTTCTTGGTTCTGAGAGCTCCTCGAGAGGAGGATTGAGACCGATGACCAGTCCTATTTCCCCAGAGGTCTATGCTCAAACTTGGCAGGGTTATATTACCCATGTCATGCATGTTGTCTTGCATTGCTTAGTTTTTACATCATATATGGATTGCCATCTGCTTACTTGCTTACTATATAAATCATACATTTGAATTATATCATGCCATCATGTTTACATAGTACATACACATCATCTATCTGAATTATGGTATGGCAACCCATTTAATAAAGACATCATATAGTTATATCATCTCATCCTGTTTAGTGTTTACAGTCATCATATTTAGAATTATGGCATTCTATCCATGAATGTATGTGAATTATGGCATGCCAACCTATTTAATAAACACATTATACAGCTATGTCATGTCATCCTGTTTACATAGTCTCATATTTTGAACTATGCCTTTCCATCTTTTTTAGTTAGCCATCATAATGTGAAATTGTGTCATGCTATCCTGTTTAGTTAGCCATCATATATGTGAAATTGTGTCATGCTATCCTGTTTGGTTAGACAACATAAATATGAATTATTTCATGCCCTCTTTTATTCCCCAGTATCCATTGCACCTGTCTATCATACAATGTCTATACTTTCAATTACTTTTCTTGTTTATCAGCCATTTGAATTGGAGAGCGTGATGGCAGTATCTAAGGGAGTAACAACACGGTCTTCAGAAAAGATAGTGCTACCAGTTGATGCAGATAGAACCACGGTTTTACTTGCCCAAGGACCAGATCCACCACACATAACCCAGACTCTCACAGATTGTAACCCTACCCAGTTGGATAGAGAACCAGCTACACCCCTTCTAACCCCAACCCCGGCAGATAGTAACCCAGTTCCAGTTGACACGGCACCGTCTCCACCACAGAGCACCCAAACACGAGCAGTTAGTTAGGGAACTGCAGTGCCCAAAGCACGAGGACCACCACTTTGAATCCCAATTCAACGCTTAAAGGAGAAGAAGATTTGTTCTCAGGTCAGGTTCTGTAGCTATGGTTCATACTCCTTTGCTCTTGCATTACTGTATTTACTCATACCAACTATTTTCAAATTTGAAGGATGGAATTGAAAATCCAATGGCGCAACAGGTATGTTTTAAACCTGTTTCTTTAACTGGTTTCCTGTTGTAACCTGCTCTATACTGATTTCAGTTTCAATTGAATAAACAGCTATGTTCTCATGTCATGCACATTACAAGTGTTGTTATTGCTCTATAGTTACCCACACTTATATTCTGTCTATTCTGCTTTGTCTTGAACAAATATTATTTGAACTGTGTCTCTATCTTGATTTGGCAACAAAAACTAGAATGATATAGACCATAAAGTGACCATGGTACATAGATATATGTTTGTTTCATGTTGTTATCCTGTCCACTTTACTACTGAACTCATTTACCAAAATGAGTTTCATATACAACATGGTAAACATGTGATGTGTCTGCTTGTTTCTCTTTTAGAATGCGGACAAAATATTGGAGAACGGTACCGCGTTATCTATTGGTAAAGGAAGTAATGTAGATAAGGTTCAAGATAGTGAGACATCCCTGTTGGTCTCCAAGAAAGCTGATAAAAACTATCTTGACGACAGTGAGGGAACCCAAAAGTCATGTCTTGATGTAGTGTTCGAGTTACTGGCCACTACTGCTGGCACAAGCTCTTCGAATTCGCTGCTTGAATCAGTTCGTCTTCTTGAGTCTCAACTTCAAGTTGAAAGACATCAATCGAGATGTCTTTGCGACAGAAGTCAAGGACCGAGGAAGTCCTGCGAGAATTCAGATGCATATTTTCGGTGCAACGACAAGCGCCGGAGGATTTAAGCGCCAAACAAGAGAAAGTTAATAAGCTTGCTAAGCATCTTGCCAGCATTATGGGTACCTAGGATATTGTTTCTTGATATCTTCTAAAGTGGTTTCAGTTCTGGATTTGTTTCGCTGCGGCGTTTATTTGCGCTGGTCACCAACTTTGACAACCAAAGTATATGATATGTCGCTTTGTTCCCTATATTTGCACCGGTGGCAAACTTTGATGCCCAAATGGATGTAATATGTGTAATAGCCATGATAGCCTAGCATAAGTTGCTTGCTTATTTATTTCCTTGTTGTCTTGTTTATTTGTTTGCTTGTAGTCGGTCACGGTTCTTTTTCCGTGGTTTGCTAGTGGCTGCAATAACCTATTTTTAAAACTAGGCCACAATAACCATGGGCTAATATTTACTTGTAGTGACACGGGCCTCCTACGGGCCATAGAAACGATGGGCCTTCTATGGGCCGAGAAACGATGGGCCTTCTACGGGTCAGAAACAATGAGCCTCTTACGGGCCGTAGAAACAATGGGCCTTCTACAGGCCGTAGAAACGATGGGCCTTCTACGGGCCGTATCATCAATGGGCCTTATACGGGCCGTATGACGATAACGGGCCATCGTTCATAGGCCGTATTTGATGATGCTATGAAAACGGCCCAACGTATTAACGGACCACAAACGGGCCGATGTAACCACGGGCTGAATTTGGCCCACAAGCAGAAAATGACAGTAATGGGCCGTAAGTAAACGAATGCTAGAAATGAGCCCAAGAATAAATGGGCTCTGAGAAGGCCGAAAGATAGCATTTGCTGGAAACGGCCCAACTAAATAATGGGCCCTTAATGGGTATAAAGTGACATACTGTTCATTACGGGCCAGTTTCACCACGGGCCGTTAATGGGTGTAAGGTGATACACTGTTCATTGCGGGCCAGTTTCACCACAGGCCGTTAATAGGCCAAGAGTTACATAGGGCCTCATATGGGCCGATAGACGTCATGGGCCTTACATGGGCCAGAAGTGAAAACGGGCTGGAATCATATTGGATGGCCCAGATGACGCTACTGGGCCTAATTCGGATAGGGCGTAACTGGCCTTGGGTTAGCGGGCTCTAAATGGGCTACATGCAAACAGGCCGTTAACAGGCTTTCCATGGGCCGGCCCGCCACCTTTTGACCAAGTCAAATGGGTCGGCCTTTTCACAGGAATGGGCCTCTGTTGGGTCGTGCCACGTGTCGACGTATCATAGGCGCCTTCTGTCCAATGAGTGGATGACATCTGTCCCAACGATGAGCCGACACGTGTTTCCTCTAGCCAATGATTATTTTACACATGGAAAATCCCCATTGGTCGGGGCTGTTAACGGGTTATCAGATCCAAAACCCGACCCGATAGCTTAACGGTGTTCCGTTACGGTGGATGCCACGTGTCGGTCACCCTTGACGAAATTACTTCTGTGACGCACGATTTATCGTCATGGAAGTGGACACTTCCGTGATGATAATTTTGGTAATGTCATGGAACACTTCTACGACAGCACATGTATGACTATCTTGATTCTATCATAAATTTGTCATGGATGTACATGCATGACAATAAACGCGACCTACTGTGACAAACACGTATCGTCACGGAAGTGTATTTTTTTGTAGTGGTAGTCGTACGTCTTCACGATCCGACCGATCAAGTACCAATCGTACGGCACCTCCGAGTTTAGAACACGTTCAGCTTGATGACGTCCCATGAACTTTGATCCAGCAGAGCTTTGCGGGAGAGTTTCGTCAGCACGACGGCGTGATGATGGTGTTGATGATGCTACCGACGTAGGCCTTCTCCTAAGCACCGCTATGATATTACCGAGGTGGAATATGGTGGAGGGGGGCACCGCACACGGCTAAGAGATCAATGATCTATTGTTGTGTCTAGACGTGCCCCCTGCCCCCACATATAAAGGAGGGAGAGGAGGAGGGGGCGGCCAAGGAGGAGGAGGCGCGCCCAAGGGGGGTAATCCTACTCCAAGTAGGATTCCCCCATCTTTCCTAGTCCAAGTAGGAGAGGGGAAGGAAGGGGAGGAGAAGAAGAAGGACAGGGGGCGGCCCCCTAGTCCAATTTGGTTTGGGCTAAGGGGGCCGCGCACCCCTAGCTGTCCGCCTCTCCTCTTCTTCCACATGGGCCCATCAGGCCCAATAACCCCCCAGGAGGTTCCGGTAACCTCCCGATTCTCCGGTATTTATCTGATAACCCCCGGAACTCATCCAGTGTCTGAATATAACCTTCCAATATATCAATCTTAACGTGTCGACTATTTCGAGACTCCTCGTCATGTCCGTGATCACATCCGGGACTCCAAACTACCTTCGGTTCATCAAAACACAAAAACTCATAATACCGATCGTCACCGAACTTTAAGCGTGCGGACCCTACGGGTTCGAGAACGATGTAGACATGACGGAGACACGTCTCCGTTCAATAACCAATAGCGGAACCTGGATGCTCATATTTTCTCCCACATATTCTACAAAGATCTTTATCGGTCAAACTGCATAACAACATACGTTGTTCCCTTTGTCATCGGTATGTTACTTGCCCGAGATTCGATCGTCGGTATCTCAATACCTAGTTCAATCTCATTACCGGCAAGTCTCTTTACTCGTTACGTAATACATCATCCCGCAACTAACTCATTAGCTACATTGCTTGCTAGGCTTATAGTGATGTGCATTACCGAGAGGGCCCAGAGATACCTCTCTAACAATCGGAGTGACAAATCCTAATCATGAAAGACGCCAACTCAACAAGTACCTTAGGAGACACCTGTGGAGCACCTTTATAATCACCCATTTATGTTGTGACATTGGTAGCACACAAAGTGTTCCTCCGATAAACGGGAGTTGCATAATCTCATAGTCATAGGAACATGTATAAGTCATGAAGAGAAGCAATAGAAACATACTAAACGATCAAGTGCTAAGCTAACGGAATGGGTCCAGTCAATCAAATCATTCTCCTAATGATGTGATCCCGTTAATCAAATGACAACTCATGTCTATGGTTAGGAAACTTAACCATCTTTGATTAACAAGCTAGTCAAGTAGAGGCATACTAGTGACACTATATTTGTCTATGTATTCACACATGTATTATGTTTCTGTTTAATACAATTCTAGCATGAATAATAAACATTTATCACGAAATAAGGAAATAAATAATAACTTTTATTATTGCCTCTAGGGCATATTTCCTTCATCAGGACACTGTCCGCAAGATGGGGATAGACCCGTCAAGAATCAGACAAAGCAATACTACCTTTAAAGGAGTAATACCAGGCGTAGAGGCTCGCTGCACAGGCTCTCTAACATTAGAGGTTGTATTAGGTTCTCCCGACAACTTCCAAAGCGAAGAACTAATCTTCGACATCGCTCCATTCCGAAGTGGCTATCATGCACTGCTCGGAAGAATGGCCTTCGCTCGTTTCAATGCAGTACCGCATTATGCTTATCTTAAACTTAAGATGCCCGGTCCACGTGGCGTCATCACAATTAGCGGAAATACAGAGTGTTCACTGCGTGCGGAAGAATATGTGGTGGCTGTAGCAGCTGAACCACTGAACAACCTCTCCAACCTAAGTAACTAATCGGTCGTCGAGACCACGGACACGGCTAGACGTGTTCGGCGCACTACTATTTGTAGCAGCCCAGATAAACCTGAGCTTGATTAATGGCTATGCCCCCATATGTGGTGCTGGGGGCTGCCCGCAGGAAAAAGATCCATAGTTCGGCTGGATCCTATTTACACTCAAGAAATTGAATTTTCACGGTTCATTAAGTTTAACTGATGTTACGCACGGTCACACAAGATTCTTTCACCTGGGTTTTTCTCTCTTTTTACAGATGACCATCGTGCTATACCCTTCCAGGATACGGCACAACAGAGACAAAGGTGCAGACGTGCAGCAGGGCCCCGTTCCAAGGTTTCTTTTTAGATTAAGACCCTGTGTAAACCTTTTTTATTGTCTCTTGTTGGCTCACACCCTCCTGGTACTTAAAACGACCAAGAGGGATACCGGCGTTATTGGCAAGCTTATTATTCGCTGATCTAAAATAGACGTTACAAGGGCAGTAACCAATGTGTTTTTGGGATCTATGCTCTCACCACAGCCGCTCTTTCGTCATGCTAGATTAATGCACGTACCTGGAAATTCAGGGCTCATTATCGAGGGCCATACTCAGCCCAGTATATGTTGTAAAGTTCGAACACCTTCGGGAGTGTTCGGCGTCACGAGTTTGGCCTTATATGCATCAGCTCCGAATCCTGTCTTTTGTCAATAGTTGGGTTTGCCTGGCACCCGTGTTTTGCTACCTTATGTTCCGCTCTATCGGCTAAGGTGGCACCGGGAGAACTACTGTGATTGTGCCCTGGTTCATCCGGATGAGCACCTTAGTAGAGAAAGCCGAAAACTGACTGTCATGATAAAGCGAGAGACTGGTCAACCACTCGATGACACAGCGGAATCTTCGTGATTCCTCCGCATCAACGAAGGACCAGTTTCCCGGTCACGTATGTACACGCACCGTATTCGGATGAACGCGAACATACCAGGGGCTATATAGTAGCCCCACTATTGGTGTCAAAACCGGCGGATCTCGGGTAGGGGGTCCCGAACTGTGCGTCTAGGCGGATGGTAACAGGAGACAAGGGACAAAATGTTTTTACCCAGGTTTGGGCCCTCTCGATGGAGGTAAAACCCTACTCCTGCTTGATTAATATTGATGATATGGGTAGTACAAGAGTAGATCTACCAAGAGATCAGAGAGGCTAAACCCTAGAAGCTAGCCTATGATATGATTTTTGTTCGTCCTACGGACTAAAACCCTCCGGTTTATATAGGCACCAAAGAGGGTTAGGGTTACACAGAGTCGGTTACAATGGTAGGAGGTCTACATATCCGTATCACCAAGCTTGCCTTTCACGCCAACGAAAGTCCCATCCGGACACGGGACGAAGTCTTCAATCTTGTATCTTCATAATCCAGGAGTCCGGCCAATGGTGATAGTTCGGCTATCCGGACACCCCCTAATCCAGGACTCCCTCAGTAGCCCCTGAACCAGGCTTCAATGACGACGAGTCCGGCGTGCATATTTTCTTCAGCATTGCAAGGCGGGTTCCTCCTCCGAATACTTCATAGAAGATTTTGAACACCAGGATAGTGTCCGGCTCTGCAAAATAAGTTCCACATACCACCGTAGAGAGAATAATATTTACACAAATTCAATCTACTGACGCATTCCGTGGCGTGACATCACACCACGGCCAAGCCTTTATTCGAATCGTTTTTACTGTCCCACCTCAGCGCGTTTAGCGACGCGGTTTCCTTGGCACGTCTTGTCAAAGCAGAGATCGTGTCCCCTTATTCCGGGATTCTCATCAATACGGGCATGGGTAACCCAACCGCACCATTGATTACGGCGCTTGGGAGATAAGCAAGTTTTACCAGGCTGGTGGGGACGCATAGCTTCGTCCGTCCATATAAGGGGATAAGGATCCACTTTTTCACACATGCCTTCTTCCTCCTTTGCTCATCCATCTCCGCGTACTCAAGCTCCAGCGCTCAAGTTTGCATATCCCACCTCAACCTTCTCCAACCATGTCAGGAGCGGGAGGCAAGTGGATGGCCTCCTCCGTCACGGAGGGGCACATCAAAAAGTTGAGGAAAGCCGGATACCTGCACAACGACATTGCACACCGGCTTCCAAACGAGGGGCAGCTCGTCCCCACCCCCAGGCCCCATGAGAGGGTGGTGTTCCTCCCCCGTTTCCTCCACGGACTGGGCTTCCCACTCCACCCATTTGTCCGGGGGCTCATGTTCTACTATGTCCTGGATTTCCACGATCTTGCCCCGAACTTCATCCTCAACATCTCAGCGTTTATCGTCGTGTGCAAGGCCTTCCTCCACATCAAGCCCCACTTCGGCTTATGGCTGACGACCTTCAATGTCAAGCCGAAGGTAGTGGGTGGCTAGCGGTAGTCTTGGGCGCCATGGTGGGCAAGATGCCCAACGTTATATGGCTCGAGGGCTCCTTCGTGGAAACCATCAAAGGGTGGCAATCGGGGTGGTTCTACATCACCGAGCCGCGTGACCCTGAATGGGTAGCTGCCCCCGAATTCTGATCTAGCATCCCCACATGGCTCACCTCCTGGAAAGAGAAGGGCCTGACATGGGGTAATTCGGAAGAGCTGACCGGACTCCAAACCTGCGTCCAAAACCTTGTGAACAAGAAGCTCAAGCTCGTCAACATAGTCCAGGTCATGCTCATCCGCCGGATCATCCCATGCCAACAACGGGCCTTCAACTTGTGGGAGTTTGATCCGGCACAACACCAAACCTTGAGCAGGCTCTTCGACACTACGTACGAAGATGCCTGGAAGGTGCTGTTCAAGGGCACTGAGGCTCCCACATCCGCTACCGAAGATCACGGATTCAGCTCGCAGCGTCAAGCCAACGAGGTAAGCTATTTTACCCTTTACAGGACACTTGTTTTTCATAGTTTGACTCTATGCGGGATCTAAACTCCCTTACCTTTGACAGGCCTGGCAGAAGAAGTCCGAGCAGGTTAACTGTCCGGCTCCCTTGCCAGAAGACCCAACGGATGCCCGATTGACAGGGCTGCTGGTTCCGGCACCTCACGTGGTGCCGGAGAAGAAGGCCAAGAAAAAGGCCACGGGAACCCGAAAGAGTTCCCGGCGCCAGGTGTTGTCGGACTCATCGTCTGATGATTCCGAGGCGGACTCCTCCCGCGAAGACGAGGAGAAGGAAAAAGAGGCCTCTCCCCCAGCGGGGGGAGAGAAGAAAAGGAAGGCCGCCCCAACGGGGGAGGCAGAAGGGTCCAAGAAGGGAAGGACCCTTCCTCCAGACTACTCCAGCAACGCCGACGACGGCGAGGAGGTGCGGCCACCGAGGGCCAAGCCCCTGGCGACATCGTAAGTGTCCGGATACCAGAATGGCGTTTGTTTGTCGCATAGAATCTCCTAACGCCGAATACAACCCTGCAGCCGGCCCAAGGACGGGCTCGACACTTCAACGAGTAGCTCCCTGGCTCCGTCGGACGTGAATAGCACTTCACTTACGACCGCCTCCTCTCCTCGCACTGTGGATGACACCGAGGTGGGGTCTCAAAAGGGGCCCAGCCAGGAGGAGGAGGTCCCGGAGGCGCCGCAAGGCAACCTCCCGGATTCCAGGCATAAGGGGGATCAAACCCCAAAGGGCTCTAAGTCCGGCCCTGGGCCGGACTCCACACCGGAACCTTCAGTGGTTTCGGAGTCTTGCAGGCGGCCCCTTTGTAAGAAGGGCGATACTGCGACACCGGTGACCTCCGTCCAACCGGAGGCACCGGATAATTTGCTGGAGGCGCTTAACGGTGCCTCCATCGACGAGGAGCACCGCACTGTTATGAGTGTGGTGATCCGAAGTTCATCCGCCAAGAGCGGGCTGATGAAGCTCGTGCCACCTTCTAACAGGCTTTGAGGTATGTATTTAAGATATGTAAAAATATTACCGCATAGATAATAGCCCCTGATGCTGAGTTGGTGTTCAGAAAGAAAAGCCGAACTGAGGATCTAAAAAGATGTACGCAGGAGTCTAACATAAGTATGTCAATATGGGGAATGCTGGCTGCGATGCTGACCTCTGCCGCACTGACTGCGGAGGTCAATGCATTGAAGCAGAGCCTCGAGCGGTCCGAGAACAAGCTCGGCCTTGCCAAAAAGCAGCTCGAGGACAAGCAAGGTAAGTAGTACCTTATGGAAGTATATAAAAGATGCGGTTGCAAAAAATGACAGGGATAACGTGAGAATTGCAGGGGCCACGAACGAGGTGGCGACCCTGAAGGGGGCAGTGTCCAAGGCCGAAAGCAATGCGACCGCGGAGCGCACCGAGCGAGAGAAGCAGGAGCCGCGGGTGGCGGAGGTGCGGCAAGACCTCCAGGCTCTCGTGGAAAAACACGAGAGTTTGGAGCGTGAATCTCGAGGGTCCGAGCTCGCCTCAGCTCTTGAGAGCGCCAAAACCGCTATGGCCGAAGCCCAAAAAGCCCTCCAGGAAATTGAGGCGATGAAGAAGATAGCGGCGGGTAAGGCATTCTTCATGCAAAGCAAGCACGTGAAAGTGAATTACTTGTTACTTACTCGAATCCGGAGCTCTCCAGGAGCATTCACAGATCTGCCCTGCAGTGTGTCCGACGCTGCCGCATTCTACCGGGCCGAGGAGGGGAGGTCGACGAAGAAGGTGTTCTGGTCTCAGTATGTTGAGGCCGGACACCCGGTGCCCTTAAGCGACCAGCTGAAGCAGGTGGTTGAGCTCCATAAGGTAGCCGAACAGGCCATGAAGGGCCTCATAGTTTGGCTGTGGCCTAAGGAAGCCATGCCTGGGAGCTACTTCGGGCTGGTGAGGCGGCTGGTGGACGCCTGTCCATGGATTGAAGTCGTTAGGCTCTCCGTCTGTATCGAAGGTGCCCGTAGGGCCCTTGCCCGTGCTAAAGTGCATTGGGGCAAGATGGACGCTGAGAAGCTTGTGACGGACGCTCCACCGCCTGGCAGGGAGTGTCGCACGCCCGAGATGTATTATGCGGGCGTCCTGAAGGGTGCCCACCTTATAGCGGGTGAATGCTCCAAAGATGTAATTTTTGAGTAAACTCGCATTTTTTATCATGTACGCTTGAAAACTTGTTCATATGCGTTAAGCAACGCTTGTGAATTTAAAATATTGCCTTCTGTGCGGCTGTTTATTAAATTTGAGAGATGGCGAGTCGTCGGCTTCTGCCCCCATGCCGCGAGTGCTGGGGTGTTCGGGATAAACTTGAGCGCTCTTTTTCCCATTCTTGGGTCCTTTGAGGGAGGCGCTCAACGCAATGAACGAGACAACCGGACTATAGTGCATGAACATTGTCACTTAGCCATAGAATTCTATAATTTTAAATTTCGGCGAAGCCCCTAGTATTCGCAAGACCGAGTTCAGGGCGCTATCCATGCCTGGACCGGACAAAGCCGACTCCTCGCTCTAAGCGGCATAATTCTTTAGGGACTCGAAAAACCTCTCGATCAGCGACCGGCTCTCGCCCTATCATGACGGTCAGTTTTAGCTTTCTCCACTGAGGTGCTTAACCCAGCTCAACCGGAGCACAATCCCAGTTGTTCTCCCAGCGCTACCTTAGCCGATATAACGGAACGTAAGGTACCAAAACAATCCCAGTGGTTCTCCCGGCGTCAGGTGTTATCGGATTCATCGTCCGATGACTCCGAGACGGACTCCTCCCACGAGGACGAGGAGGATAAGAAGGAGGCCTCTCCCCCAGAGGGGGGAGAGAAGAAAAGGAAGGCCTCCCCAACGAGGGAGGCCGAAGGGTTCAAGAAGGGAAGGACCCTTCCCCCGGACTGTTCTGCCAATGTTGGCGGCGACGACGAGGATTGGCCCTCAAGGGCCAAGCCCCTGGCGAGATCGCAAGTATCCGGGCTCCCATAATAACTCATAACTTTTCTTTTTGTTGCATGGTGTCTTTCTAATGCCGCATACAACCCTGTAGTCCGCCCAAGGACGATCTTCCCGCTTCGTCGAGCGGGTCCTTGGGTACGTCGGATGTGGATAGCACTTCACTTCCGACCGCCTCCTCCCCCCGTGACAACGACGAGGTGGGATCCCGGAAAGGGACCCACCAGGAGGAGGAGGCCCCGGAGGTGCCGCAAGGCAACCTCCCGGACTTTGGACCGACTCGCACCGAACTGCGCAGTGGTTCCCGAGTCCGCAGCGCCCCTTCATAAGCAGGGCAAGACTGTGACGCCGGCGGCCTCCGTCCAACCAGAGGCGCCGGATAACTTGCTGGAGGCGCTCAACGGTGCTTCCATCAAAGAGGAACACCGCCTTTGCCATGAGTGCGGTGATTCAAGGTTCACCGCCAAGAGCGGGCTGACCGAAGCCTGCAGCAGCCTTCTAACAGGCTTTGAGGTAAGAATTTTAAGATATGTTAAATAGTACCGCATAGACAGTAGCCCCTGATGCTCGGTTTGGTGTTTGGAAAGAAAAGCCAGACTGAGGATCTAAAAAGATATACGCAGGAGTCTTAGCAAAAATATGTCAATATGGGAGTGCAGGCTGCGCTGCTGACCTCTGCCGCACTGACTGCGGAGGTCAATGCCTTGAAGCGGAACCTCGAGCTGTCCGAGAGCGAGCTCGGCCGTGCCAAGAAGCAGCTCGAGGACAAGGAAGGTGAGTAACACCTTATTAAAGTTGTACCTTACAGAAAAGGATTTGGTTGCACGAGGAATGACAAGGATAACATGGGTACTCCGGGGGCTACGAACGAGGTGGCAACCCTAAAGGAGGCGGTATCCGTGGCTGAACGCAATGCAGCCGCAGAACGCGCTGAGCGAGAGAAGCAGGAGGCGCGGGTGGCGGAGGTACGACAAGAGCTCCATGCTCTCGCGGAAAAACACGAGAGTTTGGAGCGTGACTCGAAGACTCGAGAGTCCGAGCTTGCGTCGGCTCTTGAGAGTGCAAAAGCCGCTAAGGCCAAAGCCCACAAGGCCCTCCAGGAAATCGAGGCATTGAAAAAAATAGCGGCGGGTAAGGCATTCTTCATGCAAAGCAAGCATGTAAAAGTGAATTACCTGTTACTTACCCGAATTCGGAGCTCTCCAGGAGAGTTCGTAGATCTACCCCATAGCGTGTCCGATGCTGTCGCTTTCTACAGAGCCAAGGAGGGGAGCTCGACGGAGAAGGTGTTCTGGTCTCAGTATGCTGAGGCCGGACATCCGGTGCCCCTTAGCGACCAGCTGAAGCAGGTGGTCGAGCTCCACAAGGTGGCCGAACAGGCCATGAGGGGCCTCATAGTTCGGCTGTGGCCCAAAGAGGCCATGCCTAGGAGCTACTTCGGCTTGGTGCGGCGGTTGGTGGATGCTTGTCCATGGGTTGAAGTCATCAAGAACTCCGCCTGCATTGAGGGTGCCCGTCGGCCCCTTGCCCGTGCTAAAGTGCACTGGGGCAAGATGGACGCTGAGAAGCTTGTGACAGACGCGCCGCCGCCGGGCAAGGAGTATCGCACGCCCGAGATGTATTATAAGGGTGTCCTGAAGGGTGCCCGATTATTATGGTGAGTGCTCCAAAGATGTAATATTTGAGTAGACTCGCATTTTGTTATCCTATGCGCTGAAAACTTTGTTCATATGCGCTAAGCAACGCTTGTTAATTTAAAATATTACCTTCTGTGTGGCCGTTTTTCAAATCTGAGAGATGGCAAGTCGTCGGCTTCAGCCCCCATGCCACGAGTGTTGGGGTGTTCGGGATAAACTTGAGCGCTCTTGTTCCCATTTTTGGGTCCATCTAGGGAGGCGCTCAATGCAACGAACGAGGCAACCAGACTTATAATGCTTGAACACTCTCACTTAGCCATAGAATTCTGTAATTTTAAATTTTGGCGAAGCCCCTAGTGTTCGGAAGGCCGAATTCGGGGCGCTATCCACGCTTGGGCCGGACAAAGCCGGTTCCTCGCTCTAAGCGGCATAAGTCTTTAGGGACTCGAAAAAACCTCTCGAATAGCGACCGGCTCTCGCCCCATCATGACAGTCAGTTTTAGCTTTCTCCACTGAGGTGCTCGCCCAGCTCAACTGGGGCACAATTGCAGTGGTTCTCCCAGCGGTACCTTAGCCGATATAACGGAACGTAAGGTACCAAAACATGGGAGCCGGGCAAACCCAACTATTGACCCAAGACATGATTCGGAGCCGATGCATATAATGCTATAAGTTCGGGGTGCTGCATTTGTGAAAGTGTTCGGACTTATCACACCATATTTTGGGGTACTTAAGCCCGTGGTGTATTTGGCCGTACCAAAGCGTACGGATGCAACATGTCATAAGTGAACATATATAGATAAAAAGAAGGAATGCAATAATAGGCAAAAGCTATGCATTGTTTAAAAAAAGCTGCAGTAAAAGCAAAACGATACAAATAGTGCGATAAGCAAGGGACGGGACTATTTGGCATGTCCCCCTCCAGAAGCGAGCTGCAGGATGATATGTAAAACAGGTATACTGCTCGTTATAGAGACCACATGGACACTTGACGTAGCTTTCTGCTTCCCTGGCTGTTGCATCGTGTGTTCGGCGATTTTACTGCCGGACAAGGCTTCTTGAGAAAGGAGGCCTGAAAGTAAGAGAAAAAAGAAGAATGACACAATTGGGAGCCCCTGGTGCGGTTGAGCCGCATTCTGGGCCTGTCGTGGTCGTGCCCCTCCCCCTATGCCCATGGTATTTCCAGAGCGTAATTATGTGCGCGTAGTACTGGTTTCGCAATTTCGTGAGGGCTGGGGTTGGGGCCGCATTGCTACGCGTGCTCGGGATGTGCCAGGCGGTCTTGTTGTAGGTTACTCCGGGCGCGCTTGACGGTGTCCGAACGTTTAATACCCGGATTCGAGAGTTGCCTTGAGAGGCTGCTTTGTACTTCCGCCGCGAGAGCCACCGTATGCTCCTCTGTTCGGAGAGAGCGTTCGGTGTTTCCGTTGACCGTAATGACTCGTCGAGGGCCTGGCATCTTGAGCTTGAGGTATGCGTAGTGCGGCACCTCATTGAACTTTGCAAATGTGGTTCGTCCGAGCAGTGCGTGATAGCCGCTGCGGAACAGGACTATGTCGAAGATTAACTCCTCGCTTCTAAAGTTATCCGGGGATCCGAAGACCACTTCAAGTGTAACTGAGCCTATACAGTTGGCCTCTACACCTGGTATGACGCCTTTAAAGGTTGTCTTTGTGGGTTTAATCCTTGATGGGTCTATGCCCATTTTGCGCACTGTATCCTGATAAAGCATGTTCAGGCTGCTACCGCTGTCCATCAGGACTCTAGTGAGGTGAAATCCATCAATGATTGGGTCTAGAACCAATGTGGCAAATCCGCCATGACGGATGCTGGTCGGGTGGTCCCTTCGATCAAAAGTGATTGGGCAGGAAGACCATGGATTGAACTTTGGGGCGACTGGCTCCATCGCATATACGTCCCTTAGTGCATGCTTCCGCTCCCTTTTGGGTATGTGGGTTGCGTATATCATGTTCACCATCCGCACTTGTGGGGGGAAGCCCTTCTGTCCTCTATTGTTTGGCGGCCGGGGCTCCTCCTCGTCGTTGCTATGCAACCCCTTGTCATTGTTTTCGGCATTTAACTTGCATGCCTGCTTGAACACCCAACAATCCCTGTTAGTGTGATTGGCTGGCTTTTCGGGGGTGCCGTGTATCTGGCACGAGCGATCGAGTATTTGGTCCAAATTGGACAGGCCCGGAGTATTTCTTTTGAATGGCTTTTTCCGCTAACCGGGTTTAGAGCCTCTGAATCCGGCATTGACTGCCGTATCTTCAGCATTATCACCATTAATGCGGCGCTTCTGCTTGTTGCGATGCGACCTGCCGTTACTGTCCTTGGTATCCGAATTACCAGGGCACTTGGTCATGTTGTTACTACGAGCTAGCCAACTGTCCTCTCCCGCGCAAAAGCGGGTCATGAGTGTTGTGAGGGCTGCCATGGATTTCGGCTTTTCCTCTCCTAGGTGCCGGGCAAGCCACTCATCGCGGATGTTATGTTTGAAGGCTGCAACGGCCTCTGCATCCGGACAGTCGATGATTTGATTTTTCTTGGTTAGGAACCGTGTCTAGAATTGTCCGCCGATTCTCCGCTGCTGAATTATGTGGCTTAGGTCATCGGCGTCTGGTGGTCGCACGTAAGTGCCCTGGAAGTTGTCGAGGAATGCGGCTTCCAGGTCTTCCCAACAACCAATTGACTCTGCTGGCAAGCTGTTAAGCCAATGCCGAGCTGGTCCTTTAAGCTTGAGTGGGAGGTATTTGATGGCGTGTATATCATCACCGCGGGCCATGTGGATATGAAGGAGGTAGTCCTCGATCTATACTGCAGGATCTGTTGTGCCATTGTATGGTTCAATGTTTACGGGTTTGAAACCCTTAGGGATTTGATGATCCATCACTTCGTCTGTGAAGCATAGTTGGTGTGCGGCGCCTCTGTATTGGGCTATATCAGGGCGTTGCTCAAATGGGCTTTGTGTGCTGTGTTCGGCCCGGCAGGAATTGCTGTATCCGGAATGATGGTTGTTGTCACGTGTAGTGAGGTGCCCACGCGATCCGTAGATCGATCTTGTTTGCCTTGCCTTGTCCTCCAATATGTCTCGCAGGTCTGGCGCACTTCCCCGTGCATTGGTATTTTTTGAGCAGCGCCGGGGTGCGGCTTGAGTGGAGGGCCGATAGGCCTCTCTGTCGCGGCCACGAGGTGGCCGGTCGGCCGCATCCTACGCTGGTGATGTAGGTCTGAGTGCTTCCTCCTCTAATCAGGGTAGCAACCTGCGTTTTGGGTAGCTCTTGGAGGGGCGTTCGATTTCGTACTCTTCGGCCGCAAGGACTTCAGTCCATTTGTCAGCTAGCAAATCTTGATCAGCTCTAAGCTGTTGCTGCTTTTCTCTAGGCTGCTTGCCGTGGCCATAAGCCTGCGTTTGAAACGCTCTTGTTCGGCGGGATCCTCAGGCACGACAAATTCGTCGTCGTCGAGGCTTGCCTTGTCTTCGGAGGGAGGCATTTAATTATCGTCCTCGACCCCTCTGTCTGCCACTCTCTCATGAGTGCTTGCTTCTCCATCCTCCTGCGCTGAATCCTGCTGGAGGGGGTTGTCTTCAGCACTTTCCGGGGTGTTATTGTCTCCCATGCAGGAATCACCGTTTTTGCTGTGGCGAGATTTAGAGCGGCGCCGCTGACGCCGGCGCTTAGGCTGTTTCTTGGAGGGGTCATCCCCTATTGTTCCATCGCCATTCCCATCTTTTGGGATGTCCACCATGTAAATGTCGTATGACGAGGTGGCCTTCCAGTGCCCTGTAGGCGCTGGTTCTTGGTCGTCTCCTACATCATCGTCCATACCGTTGATGTCTTCGGAGTCGAAGTCAAGCATGTCGGTTAAATCATCGACAGTGGCTACGAAGTGGGTGGTGGGTGGGCTTTGAATTTCTTCGTCGTCCGCATCCCAACCTTCCTAACCATAGTCCGGCCAGGGCTCTCCTGATAAAGAGAGAGACTTTAGTGAGTTCAGGACGTCACCAAAGGGCGAGTGCTAAAAGATGTCCGCGGCGGTGAACTCCATGACCGGCGCCCAATCGGATTCGATTGGCAGGGGCGCGGGAGGTTCGGAGTCCGGAGAGGAGTCCAACACCTTGGAGTCACGGGCTTCACAAAGGACAGGGTTGGTGTTCGGCTCAATCGCCATAGAGATAGCAGCCCCCGAGGCGTTGTCCAGCCACTCGTCCTCGATCGGCGCAGTCGGCTCCGAGCTAAGGGTCGGAGCGACATCGTGCGACCTCGAGCACCGTCCGTGGCGAGCTAGATCATGCCCTTCGTGATAGTGCGGCGCCTTGGCCGTGGCTCGAACCCGTCGAAGATCAAGTCTCCGCGGACGTCAGCTGTGTAGTTCAAAATTCCAAATCTGGCCTGATGGCCAGGGGCGTAGCTTTCAATCTGCTCCAGATGGCCAAGCAAACTGGCCCGCAGTGCAAAGCCACCAAATACGAAGATCTGTCCGGGGAGAAAAGTCTCACCCTGGACCGCATCATTGTTGATGATCGGAGGAGCCATCGGGCCTAAAGATGACGACACAGAGGAACTCTAAATGAAAGCACTAATGTCAGTGTCAAAACCGGCGGATCTCGGGTAGGGGATCCCGAACTGTGCGTCTAGGCGGGTGGTAACAGGAGACAAGGGACACGATGTTTTTACCCAGGTTCGGGCCCTCTCGATGGAGGTAAAACCCTACTCCTGCTTGATTAATATTGATGATATGGGTAGTACAAGAGTAGATCTACCGCGAGATCGGAGAGGCTAAACCCTAGAAGCTAGCCTATGGTATGATTGTTGTTCGTCCTACGGACTAAAACCCTCCGATTTATATAGGCACTGAAGAGGGTTAGGGTTACACAGAGTCGGTTACAATGGTAGGATATTTACATATCCGTATCACCAAGCTTGCCTTCCACGCCAAGGAAAGTCCCATCCGGACACGGGACGAAGTCTAATCTTGTATCTTCATAGTCCAGGAGTCCGGCCAATGGTGACAGTTCAGCTATCCGGACACCCCCTAATCCAGGACTCCCTCACCCACCGTCAATCTCCTATGGCTAAGTGAAAGTGTTAAAGCTATATAGTCTGATTGCCTCGTTCGCCGCGCTACCACCTCCTTAAACGGACCAAGAGGTTGGATCAAGTGTGATTACGCGCTTTGTCGAACACCCCCGCATTATATGCAAGGGGGCTGAAGCCGACGACTGCAAACTTTCAAGTTATATACATATATACATAAGCGGCCGCACAGGAGGCACTACAATACTTTACGGGCAAAAGTATAAATATAGCCTTTATTATCGAAAGCATTGTTTTTACAATCAAGACACATGTCACTGGAACATGGTATTCTTTGAGCACCGAGCCTCTATTAAACGGGCACCTTCTAAGACTTCTTCAAAATAATGCTCGGGCGAGTCCTGGCCTCCGGGCGGACCCCTGGTTGCGATATCAGTGGCCTCCATCTTCGCCCAATACGTCTTAGCACGGGCAAGAGCCATCCGCGCACCCTCTATGCACGCCGACCTCTTGACAGCGTTGATATGTGGCACATCACGAATAAATCGTTGCACCAAACCAAAATAACTATCCGGACTTGGTTCCTTCGGCCACAGATGATCCACGACAGTCTTCATGGCAAGCCCGGACAACCTATGGAGCTCGGCCCACTCGTCCATTTGCTCATTCAACAGCAGCGGCTGCCTTGGATTACTAAACTGCGACTAGAATAATCTTTCCACCTCATGATCTTTTCGATCTTTGAAATACTCCATCGCATCAGCAGCACTCTTTGCTAAATCCAAGTATGCGTCTGAAGAACTCTACAGTTGATCAAGAGGGGCATACTTCAGATCGCCGAACTTCGTTCGCAATAAAAAGGGCTTCCTAGCCGCTATATCACCAGCTTGCCGAAGCTCCTCCTGTGCCGCTCTGATTTTGAAGCGAGTCTCCTTTGCTGCTTGCAAGGCTTTCTTTAGGTTAGCCGTTTTGTTTGGTTTTCCCTTTCGAGAAGCTCATATCGGCTGGCAACATTTTTCAGCTCAAGAGCCATGTTGGCTATTTTATCCTCACTCTAGCGATGAGCAGCCTGTGCGGCTTTTAATTCTTCGGTTGCCTTCAGGGCTGCCGCATCACTTCTCCTGGCTTGCTCCTTGGCCCGGGCAAGTTCTACCCGAAGGGTCTCCACGGCGGCAGCTCCATCTGCAGTCAAAGCATATTATAAATACTAGCATCATGCTCTTATTAATATTTGCTGACCACCCAAATATACATACCCTGTGCCTCATCAAGCCGCTTGTTCACAAGCGTGATGTCCGCATCCGCCACGTCAAGTTGCTGCCTCAGTTCAGCAAATTCAGGAGTCCGGTCAACCGCCGGATCTGCAGCCGCCTGCGCATAAAAGCAGCGCTATCATTACCTGAGACTATGATCCTCTGCTCGCCTCGTCCGGACGGCAACCAGAGTCTCACGGGCTACTATCTATACAAAGCACACCTTGCGTGTACGGTACAATCAAATATATATATATATATCACTTTGCGTACCTCAAAACCTCTTAGCAGGCTCGTAAAAGCTTCATTCAACCCGCTTTTCGCGGATGAAATCCTCTCCACCACCGTACCCATTAAGGTACGATGTGCCTATGATATATCCGCTTGCTGCAGAAGACCTCAATGTGTCCAGTTGTACATCGGACAATCCCGGGCTTTTTCTGTTGGTCTCCTTAGGAGCCGAGAACTCCGGACTTCGGGCAGCCGAAGATTTACCTTCTGGCATTTGCGGATCAGGAGAGATCCTCCAGGACGACACCTCAGGGTCGTCCGCCTCATGAGGCGGGAAAGCAGGAGGAGGCGTTTTGCTCTCCATCATCTCCGGAAGAAGATCCCCCAAGGACGAACATTGTTGAGAAGGGATATGAGCTAGAATGAAAAACATATGTCTCGGTTGTTATTCTCAGGAAAAGAGTGGGGCATGCTTACTAAAGTGCCTTTGTTCACTTACGGCTCGATCGACGGCTGGCCCCCTTGTGGGCGATGTGCGGTAAGGATGCTCTCCTGGGCAGGGCCCCCTGGTGAAGGTTTCTTCCCTCGTTTGGAAACCTCCATTTCCAAGTCTTCAGGGGCGGTCCTTTTCTTGCCGTGGCGAGAGGGGATTCTAGATTCTCCTCCCCGATCATCCTCCAACACGGGAGCACTAATTCCCCCGGTTAGGATGTGTAACGTACCTCCAGCATGAAACCCGCTTCTGGCTTCCCTATTCCTCCCCTCGTCCTCCCCTGATGGCACTTGATAAGGTGCGCGAGCTAGCATCCTGGTTAGTACAGGATCCGGCGAGCCTTCAGGAAGAGGGGCCGAACACCTGATCCTCTCCGCCTTTCTTATCTAGTCCTGGCCAAGAGTGGTTTTTCAGAATAATGTTGTGACAAATATAATGACATCATGTTTGGTCGTGGAGTTACTTACTTGGGTATCTGGACGGTTTCAGTTGAGACCTGCATCCTCTGTTGTGTCCCGACACTTTATTCGTGGTCCGAAGAATAATCGATACATCTCTTCGAGCATCACGCTGAAGAAGTGTTAAATGGTTCGCAGTCCTTCCGGGTTGAACTCCCACATACAGAGAGATCTACGTTGGCATGGCAGGACCCGACAAACTAACATTACTTGAATTACTTTGACGAGACTAATATCCCTCTTGAGGAGATCTTGGATGCGGCTTTGCAATGTCAGCACATCATTAACCGGTCCCCAGTCCAGCCCCTTGTTGACCCATGATGCAAGTTGTGGCGGAGCAGCAGAGCGAAAGGCCGGTGCGGCTGCCCACTTTGTACCTCAGGGTGTTGTGATATAAAACCACTCCCGTTGCCATAGGTCAGACACCTCTAGGAAGGAACCCTTTGGCCATAAGGCGTTGGAACCTTTGCTTATTATAGCGCCTCCGCACTCCGCGTGCCACCCTTCGATCATCTTCGGCTTCACATTGAAGGTCTTGAGCCATAAGACGAAGTGTGGGGTAATGCGGAGGAAGGCCTCACACACGACGATAAACGACGAGATGTGAAGGAAGGAATCCGGAGCTAGATCATGAAAATCTAGCCCGTAATAGAACATGAGCCCTCTAACAAAGGGATGAAGACCGAAGCCTAGCCCTCGGATGAAGTGGGAGATGAATACAACGCTCTCGTTGGGTTTGGGAGTAGGAACAACCTACCCTTGGGCAGGAAGCCTGTGAAGGATTTCGGCGGTCAGATACCTAGCCTCCCTAAGCTTCTTGATGTCCTCCTTTATGACAGAAGAGGCCATCCACCGGCTTTGATGGTTAGATCCGGACATGATTGACGGTCCGGAGCGCGTGGACTGAACCTTGGGTGTTGGAACTCGAGGTAGGAGAAGGGAAGGATCAGGCATGGAAAGAAAAGGCCAGGTCTTGGCCTCTTTATAAAAAGGATGAATGTCAAGCGTCCTCCGCGCGGCCGTTTGGAACTTGCCTAAACCGAGGAGTCATACAAACGGCATGGTTGGGTTACCCACGCCCATATTGATGAGAATCCCGTGATAAGGGGAACACGATCTCTGCTTTGACAAGACGTGCCAATAAAACCGCCTCGCAGGACGTGCAATGCCAGGTTGGGAAAAACGGTTCTGATAATAACCGGGACGTAGCGTAATGTCACGCTAGGTAAAAGTTGTCAGCAGATTAGATTCGTGGAATATTGTGCTCTCTACGGTGGTACGTGGGATTTGTTTTGCAGAGTCAGACACGATTCATATATTCAATATCTACCTTGGAGTATTCGAAGAAGGAACCCGCCTTGCAATGCCGAAGACAATCTGCGTGCCGGACTCATCATCATTGAAGCCTAGTTTAGGGGCTACTGAGGGAATCCTGGATTAGGGGGTCCTCGGACAGCCGGACTATATACTTATGCCGGACTGTTGGACTATGAAGATACAAGATTGAAGACTTCGTCCCGTGTTCGGGTGGGACTCTCCTTTGCGTGGAAGGCAAGCTTGGCAATTCGGATATGTAGATTTCCTTCTTTGTACCCGACTCTATGTAACCCTAGCCCCCCTCCGGTGTCTATATAAACCAGAGGGTTTAGTCCGTCGGACAACAACAATCATAATCATTGGCTAGCTTCTAGGGTTTAGCCTCTACGATCTTGTGGTAGATCAACTCTTGTAATACTCATATCATCAAGATCAATCAAGCAGGAAGTAAGGTATTACCTCCATAGAGGGCCCAACACAGGTAAACATTGTGTCCCCCGCCTCCTGTTACCATTAGCCTTGGACGCACAGTTCAGGACCCCCTACCCGAGATCCGCCGGTTTTGACACCGACAGTGAATCCGAAGCGGGCACCTGCATGCCCGTCGCACGCCGCACGAGTTTCTGCTGGTGGTGGACTGGTGGTGATGAACGTCGTGTGGCGGGCGGGTCGTTGGTAGCTGCAGACATTGCACGCCAAATGTTTGTCAAAATGTCCATACCAGAGTAGACGGAAGGAACGATAAAACCTTGCCACGTGGGCGCGACGACCGGTCAAAACTGGAGTGAGGGACGAAACTTGTCCGGTTTCAAGAACTGAGGGTGTAAATTGTCCGATTTTAAAGTTGAAGGACCAAATCTAAACTTCGCTAAGAGTTAAGGGACGAAAAATATACTTTTCTCTTGGGGTTATCCCTTGAGCTCAAGGTATGCCACAAATTTTAGTATTAAAGTGACTTTTTTGGCCAAGTTTAAACATGTGTAATTGACTCATTAGGTATTGGGCAATGACAGGAGCCGGTGCACTGGCCCAAATTTGGGCCGGTCGCACCCTGAGCGTCCGATGCGATCCCCTTTAACCATCCAGATCGAGCATGTTTGTTGTCATCCTCTTGTCGTCTATCTTCTTCCCCCAAATACGCGAGAAAAGAGCAAGGGCGAGCGCTGCCGGCCACCTTCCTCTCAGCCGTGGGCGCGTGCCTCTCGCCGTTGACCATGCACTTACAGCCTTCCCCATCGCCATTCAGATCGCTCACCATGACTACCTCGTCTTGCAGCTCCTGGTCATGGACGTGTTGCTGCTCTGGCAGCGCTGGGACCGAACGACAAGGGTTGCAGCCCCTAGCCCCCATGGTTGCAGCACCGGTTGCTCCGTCCCCGCTGCCCCTCGCTGTCAACACTCGGTGCACCGGTGTCCGTTCGCTGTCCCTTGCTATCATCTCTTGGGTCATCGTTTCTGCACATAACCTTCACAGAAAAACAAAACACAGGATGTAGCTTTTGATGGTGCTGGTTGCAGCCCGCCGCGGTGGCGCCCGTCGTTGTCTCAGCACCACTTCGTCGGTTGAAGCAAAACAAAACACCGGTTCCAGCTTCCGTTGATAATAGTTCCAGCATCTACATCACATGGCTGTAGCTCCGCTACAAGTCGGTTCCAGCAAAAATCAGAGGATTGCGAGTCTTCGTCTCCGTCCACCCTTGCTGCAAAAAAACAATGGTTCCAGCATCCCTGCTGCCCGGTTGTAGCAAATTATCGACGATTGTGTCACCACTGCAGCTCTGGTGAGCACGGTTGTAGCAAAAAATGTCGACAACGGCTTCGCCAGTTGCAGCTCTGGTGAGCGCGGTTGCCGCTTCTGGGTAATGCCATGGCCGGGTGTAGCACATAAGGACGCCGATTCCAGCAAAAACTAGCCATGCCTTGGCCCATGCGCACCACCACCACCACTCATTGTGCAGCTGTTGATGGTGGTTGTAGCAAGGCCGTGTGCAGCACCGCCACTCACCGTTGTTGCATCCTGATGGACGGTCCCCGTAGCTATGTCGGCGGGACCCAAAGCCGGAGTTGGGTGGAGGACTCCACTAGGATCCGTGAGGGTTGTAGGCGGCCATGGCCTCGGGGATGGGAGAGGGTATCGCCGCAACGAGTAGCGACGAGGTTGGGCGCCGAGCAAGCCGTATAGGTGTCGTGGAGGTCCACCGGTTCCAGCTTATCGGGGAGTCGCTCATCGGGGAAGATTACTGTGTTGGGCTGACCTTGGCTGGGAGCTTGGAGGTAGGGGATTGGGAGCAGAGAGATCGAGGACAACGAGTGGCTGCAGTGTGTTGCAGGAGGATAAGACGAAGGAGAAAGCAGTGTGTGTGGGGCCCAGAGTGACGTGGTCGCGTGCACGAGGCCACAATGTTTGCGAGCAAGGCGTCCGGCGCAACGTTCGGCCGGTGCGCCAGATACAAGCGTTTACCTTAGATATTCAATTACTCATAACCTAATGTTATTTACAGTCAAATTCAAATAAGTGAACACTAGCAAAAGAGCCCGTGCGTTGCAACGAGAGTGTAAATAATACACGTTCTTAACCCAATACCCATGACTCAAGACCCTAATGTGTTCACGTCCTTTATTTTCACATGGCATCACATTTGTGTTGTTGATGGTGGTCTCAGTGCACACACAACGGAAGCGTGTTTGAATGCGGCCAGTTCTAAGGCGTCTCTCTCTCTCTCTCTCTCTCGCACACTTTCTCGAAATAAAATGAGAAATATGTTCTTTTTCCCCGCGAGGTTTTTCACAGGTGTGCATGCGTGGTTATCGATGTTTTATTTCCTCTCTATCAGTAAGAAAGAAAAACAGATACGTACATTATAGATTAAGTTCACACCAAAATAATATTTTAGAAATATTTAACAGCTAAAAATAGCATCATATTTAGATTCTTCTAATCAAGTTTCATATATAACGTGTTCAAATCGGAGTTACGGTTTAAAAGATATTGATAATTTTGTTTTAGATAAACTGCGGAATGAATAACCGAAAAGTCAGGGGGGTTTATATTAAAATGAAAAAATGATTCGGTTGACTTAAATATGGACGGCGGGTTGATTACCTAAAACATCAAGGGGTTTCTGAGAAAATGCAAAAAAACGGTTCGGGGGTGACTTAAATGTGTACCACAGGTTTATTTACGGAAAGTAGAGGGACTTTTTTGCAAAATGTACGATGGACGACCAGAAACCCAATTTGCTTTATTATTAGGTAAAGATAAGAAAGATTTGGCCCCCACGTCCCCGCGCTGCTCCTTCCAACGACGATACAGGCGGACACTAAAACCGCCGCCACCGGCTGGCCCTCTTTCCGTCCACACCTTCCCCCGTCGTTGCTCCTGGAGGATGCGTTTGGATAAATCCCGTGCATAGACGGCAGTGGTGGGGCCTCCTCTTCTTGCCGTTGCGCCGGCAGTCGGCCCTGGTGCCGTAGTGGGCACTCGTTGGGCAGCGGCTGGGCTCGCGTAGATGGCCGTACTCAACACGATGGTCGTGCTTCACGACGGTGGGAGGGTGATACGTCTCCAACGTATCTATAATTTTTGATTGTTCCATGCTATTATATTACCCCTTTTGGATGTTTATGGGCTTTATTTTACACATTTATATCATTTTTGGGACTAACCTACTAACCGGAGGCCCAGCCCGTATTGCTGTTTTTTTGCCTATTACAGTATTTCGAAGAAAAGGAATATCAAACGGAGTCCAAACGGAATGAAACCTTCGGGAGTGTGATTTTTGGAACGAACGTGATCCAGAGGACTTGGAGTGCAAGCCAAGAAGCAGCCGAGGCGGCCACGAGATAGGAGGGTGTGCCCACCCCTCTGGGCGCGCCCCCTATCTTGTGGGCCCCTCGGGCGGCCACCGACGTACTTCTTCCTCCTATTATGCCTACGTAACCCAAAAACATCCAGGGAGCCAACGAAAAAAAATTCCACTACCGTAATCTTCTGTATCCACGAGATCCCATATTGGAGCCTTCGCCGGCGCTCCGCCAGAGGGGGAATCGACCACGGAGGGCTTCTACATCGACACCATAGCCCCTCCGATGAGTTGTGAGTAGTTTACCACAGACCTTCGGGTCCATAGTTATTAGCTAGATGGCTTCTTCTCTCTTTTTGGATCTCAATACAATGTTCTCCCCCTCTCTTGTGGAGATCTATTCGATGTAAACTCTTTTGCGGTGTGTTTGTTGAGATATCATCAATTGTGGGTTTATGATCAAGTTTATCTATGAGAAATATTTGAATCTCCTCTGAAATCTTTTATGTATGATTGAGTTATCTTTGCAAGTCTCTTCGAATTATCAGTTTGGTTTGGCCTACTAGATTGATCTTTCTTGCCATGGGAGAAGTGCTTAGCTTTGGGTTCAATCTTGCGGTGTCCTTTCCCGAGGATGCAGGGCAGCAAAGCACGTATTGTATTGTTGCCATCGAGGATAAAAAGATGGGGTTTATATCATATTGCTTGAGTTTATCCTCTACATCATGTCATCTTTCTTAATGCGTTACTCTGTTCTTTATGAACTTAATACTCTAGATGCAGGCGAGAGTCGGTCGATGTGTGGAGTAATAGTAGTAGATCAGAGTCGGTATACTTGTTATGACGTGATGCCTATATACATGATCATGCCTAGATAATCTCATAATTATTAAGCTTTTCTATCAATTGCTCGACAGTAATTTGTTCACCCACCATAATACTTATGCTATCTTGAGAGAATCCTCTAGTGAAACCTATGGCCCCCGGGTCTATCTTTTATCATATAAACTTTCAATCTACTTTTATTTGCATCTTTACTTTTTGCATCTATATTATAAAATACCAAAAATATATTTATCTTATCATACTATCTCTGTCAGATCTCACTTTCGCAAGTGGCCGTGAAGTGATTGACAACCCCTTTATTACGTTGGTTGCGAGTTCATTGTTTGTTTGTGTAGGTGCGTGGGACTTTTGAGGAGCCTCCTACTGGATTGATACCTTGGTTCTCAAAAACTGAGGGAAATACGTACGCTACTATTGCTGCATCACCCTTTCCTCATCAAGTAAAACCAATGCAAGCTCAAGACGTAGTAAGAAGAATTTATGGCGTCGTTGCCGGGGAGGTCTTCGCTCAAGTCGACATACCAAGTACCCATCACAAACTCATCTCCCTCGCATTTACATTATTTTCCATTTGCCTCTCGTTTTCCTCTCCCCCACTTCACCCTTGCCGTTTTATTTGCCCTCCCTTTCCCAATCCTCTCCTCTCTTTTTCGCTCGCCTTTTTTCGGTTTGCTTATGTGTTGGATTACTTGTTGCCATGGCGCAAGATAATACTAAATTGTGTGATCACTCCAATACCAATAATAATGATTTCCTTAGTACTCTGATTGCTCCTCTTAATGATGTTGAGTCTTGTGAAATCAATACTGCTTTGCCGAATCTTGTTATGAAAGATCAATTCACCGGCCTTCTAGTGAAGATGTCGCTACTCATCTAAACAACTTTGTTGATTTGTGTAATATGCAAAATAAGAAAGATACGGATAATGATATTGTTAAATTGAAGTTATTTCTGTTTTCACTTAGAGATCGTGCTAAAGTTTGGTTTTCGTCTTTGCCTAAAAATAGTATTGATTCTTGGAACAAGTGCAAAGATGCTTTTATCTCTAAGTATTTTCCACCTGCTAAGATTATCACTCTTAGGAACGATATTATGAATTTTAAACAACTTGATGATGAGCATGTTGCCCAATCTTGGGAAACAATGAAATTGATGATTTGCAATTGCCCTACTCATGGTTTGAATTTATGGATGATCATACAATTTTTTTATGCCGGTTTGAACTTTGCTTCTGGAAATCTTTTAGATTCGGCCGCGGGACGCACGTTTATGGAAATCACGTTAGGAGATGCTACAAAACTTCTTGATAATATTATGGCTAATTATTCTCAGTGGCACACCGAAAGTTCTTCTAGTAAAAAAGTGCATGCTATAGAAGAAATTAATGTTTTGAGTGGAAAGATGGATGAACTTATGAAGTTGTTTGCTACTAGAAATACTCCTCTTGATCCCAATGATATGCCTTTGTCTACATTGATTGAGAATAATAATGAATCTATGGATGTGAATTTTGTTGATAGGAATAGTTTTGGAAACAATGCTTATAGAGGAAACTTTAATTCTAGACTGTTCCCTAGCAATTCCTCTAATAATTATGGAAATTGCTACAATAATTCTTATGGTAATTTTAATAAGATGCCCTCTGATTTTGAGAATAGTGGGAATAGTTTTGGAAACAATGCTTATAGAGGAAACTTTAATTCTAGACCGTTCCCTAGCAATTCCTCTAATAATTATGGAAATTCCTACAATAATTCTTATGGTAATTTTAATAAGATGCCCTCTGATTTTGAGAATAGTGTGAAATAATTTATGATTTCTCAAAAGAATTTTAATGCTTTGCTTGAAGAAAAATTGCTCCAAGTTAATGATTTGGCTAGGAACGTTGATAGACTTTCGCTTGATGTTGATTCTCTTAAACTTAGATCTTCTCCTCCTAAGCATGATATCAATGAGTCTCTCAAAGCCATGAGAATTTCCATTGGTGAGTGCAAGGAAAGAACCGCTAGATTGCGTGCTAAGAAAGATTGCTTTGTAAAGACGTGTTCTTCTAGTTTCAATGAAAATAATGTTGAAGATCTTAAAGTTATTGATGTGGCCCCTATTAGACCTATGTTTTGCAATATGAATCTTGATAATAATGCGACTCGAGATGAGTCAACTTTAGTTAGAAGGCGTCCCAAGAATTCGGAGTTTTTAGATCTTGATGCTAAATTTGGTAAAAGTGGGATTGGAGAGGTCATGACTTTAAATAGCATTGAACCCACTATCTCGGATTTCAAGGAATTTTATTATGATAATTTTTCTTTAGAAGGTTGTATTTCCTTGTTGCAATACGTTGTTAATTCTCCTCATGCTTATAGTCAAAATAAAGCTTTTACCAAACATATCGTTGATGCCTTGATGCAATCTTATGATGAAAAACTTAATTTGGAAGTCTCTATACCTAGAAAACTTAATGATGAGTGGGAACCTACTATAAAGATTAGAATTAAAGATCATGAGTGTTTTGCTTTGTGTGATTTGGGTGCTAGTGTTTCCACGATTCCGAAAACTTTATGTGATATTCTAGGTTTCCATGATCTTGATGATTTCTCTTTAAATTTGCACCTTGCGGATTCCACCATTAAAAAGCCAATGGGAAGGATCAATGATGTTCTCATTGTTGCAAATAGAAATTTGCTGCCCGTAGATTTTATCGTTATTGATATTGATTGCAATCTTTCTTGCCCTATTATTCTTGGTAGACCTTTCCTTAGAACGATTGGTGCGATTATTGATATGAAGGAAGGGAATATTAGATTCCAATTTCCATTAAAGAAAGGCATGGAGCACTTTCCAAGAAAGAAAGTCAAATTACCTTATGAATCTATCATGCGAGCTACTTATGAATTTAGTGCCAAAGATGGCACTACTTAGATCTATCTTCGCTTTTATGCCTAGCTAGGAGCGTTAAACGATAGCGCTAGTTGGGAGGCAACCCAATTTTGTTTCTGTTTTTTTATTTCTGTTAGTAATAAATTTTGCATCTACCTTATGTTTAGATGTGTTTTATCTTTTAATTAGTGTTTGTGCCAAGTAGAACCTATATGGTAACCTATGATGATAGTTGATTTTGCGTTGATTCTTTTTGTTGCTGATCAATAGACAAATTTTCCAGGACTTTCTATTTTGGTAGGATTTTTAGAGTTCCAGAAGTTTGCGTTAGTTACAGATTGCTACAGACTGTTCTGTTTTTGACAGATTCTGTTTTTCGTGTGTTGTTTGCTTATTTTGATGCATATATGTCTAGTAAAATAGTTTATAGACCATAGAGAAGTTGGAATACAGTAGGTTTAACACCATAATAAATAAATAATGAGTTAATTACAGTACCTTATGTGGTGGTTTTGTTTTCTTTCACTAACGGAGCTTATAAGATTTCCTCTTGAGTTTTGTGTTGTGAAGTTTTCAAGTTTTGGGTAAAGCTTTTATGGACTATGGAATAAGGAGTGGCAAGAGACTAAGCTTGGGGATGCCCATGGCACCCCAATATATTCAAGGATAGCCAAAATCCTAAGCTTGGGGATGCCCCGGGAAGGCATCCCCTCTTTCATCTTTGTTCATTGGTAACTTTACTTGGAGCTATATTTTTATTCGCCACATGATATGTCTTTTGCTTGGAGCGTCGTGTATTATATTAGTCTTTGCTTTTTAGTTTACCACAATCATCCTTGCTGTACACACATTTTGGGAGAAGCCTATTTGATTGAATTTGCTAGAATACTCTAAGTGCTTCACTTATATCTTTTGAGTTTGATAGTTTTTGCTCTAGTGCTTCACTTATATCTTTTAGAGCACGGCGGTGGCTTAATTTTATAGAAATTGCTAGTCTCTCATGCTTCACTTATATTATTTTGAGAGTCTTTTATAATAGCATGGTATTTTCTATGGTTATAAATTGGTCCTAGAGTGGTAGGCATCCAAGTTGGGTATAATAAAAACTATCATAGGAAGTGAATTGGATGCTATGATCAATTTGATACTTGATAATTGTTTTGAGATATGGAGGTAGTGATATTCAAGTCATGCTAGTTGGGTGATTATGAATTTAAAGAATGCTTGTGTTGAAGTTATCAAGTCCCGTAGCATGCACGTATGGTTAAAGTTGTGTAACAAATTTGAAACATGAAGTGTACCTGGCTTGTGCATCCTTATGAGTGGCGGTCGGGGACGAGCGATGGTCTTTTCCTACCAATCTATCCCTCTAGGAGCATGCGCCGTAGTGCTTGATTTTGATGACTTCTAAATTTTTGCAATAAGTATATGAGTTCTTTTGACTAATGTTGAGTCCATGGATTATCGCACTTTTACCTTTCCATCATTGCTAGCCTCTTGATGCCGTGCATTGCCCTTTCTCACCTTGAGAGTTGGTGCAAACTTCACGGTGCATCCAAACCCCATGATACGATACGCTCTATCACACATAAACATCCTTATATCTTCCTCAAAACAGCCACCATACCTACCTATTATGGCATTTCCATAGCCATTCCGAGATATATTGCCATGCAACTTTCCACCGTTCCGTTCATCATCATCATGACATACTTTACTTTTGTCATATTGCCATTGCATGATCATGTAGTTGACATCGTATTTGTGGCAAAGCCACCATGCATAATTTTTCATACATGTCACTCTTGATTCATTGCACCATCCCGGTACAACGCCGGAGGCATTCATATAGAGTCATATCTTGTTCTAGTTTCGAGTTGTAATTCATATGTTGTAAATCAATAAAAGTGTGATGATCATCATTATTAGAGCATTGTCCCCAAAAAGAAAAAAAAAGAAAAAAAGAAAAAAAGGGAAGGCCAAAGAAAAAAAGAAAAAAACTAAATATAAGATGCAATGTTACTATCTCTTTTTCCGCACTTGTGCTTCAAAGTAGCACCATGTTCTTCATGTAGTGAGTCTCATATCTTGTGCTTCAAAGTAACACCATGTTTTTCATATAGTGAGTCTCATATGTTGTCACTTTCATATACTAGTGGGAATTTTTCATTATAGAACTTGGCTTGTATATTCCTACGATGGGCTTCCTCAAATGCCGTAGGTCTTTGAGGGAGTCCTGAACTAGGGGGTGTCCGGATAGCCGAACTATCATCATTGGCCGGACTCCAAGACTATGAAGATACAAGATTGAAGACTTCGTCCCGTGTCCGGATGGGACTTTCCTTGGCGTGGAAGGCAAGCTTGGCAATACGGATATGTAGATCTCTTACCATTGTAACCGACTCTGTGTAACCCTAGCCCCCTCCGGTGTCTATATAAACCGGAGGGTTTTAGTCCATAGGACGAACAACAATCATACCATAGGCTAGCTCCTAGGGTTTAGCCTCCTTGATCTCGTGGTAGATCCACTCTTGTACTACCCATATCATCAATATCAATCAAGCAGGAGTAGGGCTTTACCTCCATCGAGAGGGCCCAACACAGGTAAAACATCGTGTCCCTTGTCTTCGTTACCATCCGCCTAGACGCACGATTCGGGACCCCCTACCGAGATCCGCGGTTTGACACCGGCGTTGGTGCTTTCATTGAGAGTTCCTCCGTGTCATCGCCCATAGGCCCGATGGCTCCTTCGATCATCAACAACAATGCGGTCCAGGGTGAGACTTTTCTCCCTGGACAGATCTTTGTATTCGGCGGCTTTGCACTGCGGGCAATTAAGCAGCCATCCGGAGAAGATCGAAGCTTCGCCCCAGCCATCAGTCAGATTTGGAAGTTTGAACTTCACGGCCGACATCGCGGAGACTTGATCTTTGACGGATTCGAGCCCTGACCGCGCGCCGCCTTTATCACGATGGGCATGACCTAGCTCTGCTGCGGGACGGTGCCACGAGGTCGCACAAGAGTCGCTCCGACCCTTAACTTCCGGGCCCGACTTCATGTCGAGGATGGGTACCTAGACACCGCCTCGGGGGCTGCTACCTCTACGGCGATAGAGCTGAATACCGACCCTGTCCCTTGTGAGGCTTGTGACTCCGAGGTGTCGGACCCCTCGCCGGACTCCGAACCTCCCGCGCCCCTACCAATCGAATCCGATTGGGCGCCGATCATGGAGTTCACCGCTGCGGACATCTTTCAGCACTCGCCTTTTGGCGACATCCTTAACTCACTAAAGTATCTCTCGTTATCAGGAGAGCCCTGGCTGGACTATGGTCAGGACGGTTGGGATGCGGACAACGAAGAAATTCAAAGCCCACCCACCACCCACTTTGTAGACACTGTCGACGACCTAACCGAAATGCTAGACTTCGACTCCGAAGACATCGACGGTATGGACGACGATGCCGGAGACGACCAAGAACCAGCGCCTACGGGGCACTGGAAAGCCACCTCGTCATACGACATATACATGGTGGACACCCCAAAGGATGGGAACGGCGATGGAACAACGGAGGAAGACCCCTCCAAGAAATAGCCTAAGCGCCAGCGTCAGCGGCGCCGCTCTAAATCCCGACACAGTAAGAATGGAGATTCCGGCACCAGAGACAACAACACCCTGGATAGTGCCGAAGACAACCCCCTCTAGCATGATTCAGCACAGGAGGATGGAGAAGCCAGCCCTCATGAGAGAGCGGCAGACAAGGAGGTCGAGGACGATAATTACATGCCTTCCTCCGGAGACGAGGCAAGCCTCGATGACGACGAATTCGTCGTGCCTGAGGATCCCTTCGAACAGGAGCGTTTTAAACACAGGCTTATGGCCACGGCAAGTAGCCTCAAGAAAAAGTAGCAACAGCTTAGAGCTGACCAAGATCTGCTAGCCGACAGATGGACCGAAGTCCTTGCGGCTGAAGAGTACGAACTCGAACGCCCCTCCAAAAGCTACCCCAAACGCAAGCTGCTGCCCCGATTAGAGGAGGAAGCATATAAACCCACATCACCGGCGCACAATACGGCAGACCGGCCACCACGTGGCCGCGACAGAGAGGCCTCTAGGCCTTCCACTAAAGCTGTACCCCGGCATTGCTCGAAAAGCACAAAGCCGTGGGGGAATGTGCCAGACTTACAAGACATATTGGAGGATAAGGCAAGACAATCAAGATCGATCTACGGATCGCGTGGGCGCCCCACGATGCGCGACGATGACCGTCGCACCGGATACAGTAACTCCGGCTGGGCCAAACACAGTAGACAAAGCTCGCTCGAGCTACGTCGTGATATAGCCCAATATAGAGGCGCCGCACACCACTATGCTTCACAGATGAAGTAATGGATCATCAAATCCCCGAAGGGTTCAAACCCGTGAACATTGAATCCTACGATGGCACAAAAGACCCCGCGGTTTGGATCGAAGACTATCTCCTTCATATCCACATGGCCCACGGCGATGATCTTCACGCCATCAAATACCTCCCACTCAAGCTTAAAGGACCAGCTCGGCATTGGCTCAACAGCTTGCCAGCAGAATCAATTGGGTGTTGGGAGGACCTGGAAGCCGCATTCCTTGATAACTTCCAGGGCACATATGTGCGACCACTAGACGCTAGTGACCTAAGCCACATAATTCAGCAGTCAGACAAATCGGCCAGACAATTATGCACACGGTTCTTAACCAAGAAAAATCAAATCGTCGACTGTCTGGACGCAGAGGCCCTCGCAGCCTTCAAGCATAACATCCGCGACAAGTGGCTTGCCCGGCACCTAGGACAGGAAAAGCCAAAATCCATGGCAGCCCTCACATCACTCACAACCCGCTTCTGCGCCGGAGAGGACAGCTGGCTAGCCCGCAGTAACAACCTCAACAAAAATTCTGGCAGTCCGGATACCAAGGACCGTAATGGCAGGTCGCGTCGCAACAAGCACAAACGCCGCGTGCGGTGATATCACGAGGATCTGGCGGTCAGCGCGGATTCAGAGGCTCAAACCCGATCGCGAAAAAGCCATTCAAAAGAACTACTCTGGGTCCGTCCAATTTGGACCGAATACTCGACCGCTTCGTGCGGATACGGCACCCCGAACGCCAGACTAATCACACCAATAGGGATTGTTGGGTATTCAAGTAGGCAGGCAAGTCAATTGCCGAAAACAATGACAAGGGGCTGCATAGCGATGACGAGGAAGAGACCCGGCCGCCGAACAATAGAGGACAGAAGGGCTTCCCCCCACAAGTGCGGACGGTGAACATGATATACGCAACCCACATACCCAAAAGGGAGCGGAAGCGTGCACTCAGGGACGTATATGCGATGGAGCCGGTCGCTCCAAAGTTCAATCCATGGTCCTCCTGCCCGATCACTTTTGATTGAAGGGACCACGCCACCAGCATCCGCCATGGCGGGTTCGCCGCATTGGTTCTAGACCCAATCGTCGACGGGTTTCACCTCACTAGAGTCCTGATGGAGGGCGGCAGCATCCTGAACCTGCTTTACCAGGATACAATGCGCAAGATGGGCATAGACACCTCAAGGATTAAACCCACAAAGACGACCTTCAAAGGCGTCATACCAGGCGTAGAGGCCAATTGTACAGGCTCAGTGACACTAGAAGTGGTCTTCGGATCCCCGGATAACTTCCGGAGCGAGGAGTTAATCTTCGACATAGTACCGTTCCACAGCGGCTATCATGCACTGCTCGGACGAACCGCGTTTGCAAAATTCAACGCGATACCGCACTACGCATACCTCAAGCTCAAGATGCCAGGCCCTCGAGGAGTCATCACGGTCAACAGAAACACTGAACGCTCTCTCCGAACAGAGGAGCATACAGTGGCTCTCGCGACAGAAGTGCAGAGTAGCCTCTTAAGGGAATTCTCGAGTCCGTCCGTTAAGCGACCGGACACCGCCAAGCATGCTCGGATTAACATACAACAAGACCACCTGGCACGTTCCGAGCACGCGTAGCAATGCGGCCCCAACCCCAGCCCTTGCAAAATTGCAAAACCAGTACTCCGCGTACATCACTACGCTCTGAATATACCATGTGCATAGGGGGAGGGGCACGACCACGGCAGGCCCAGAGTGCGGCTCAACCACACCAAGGGCTCCCAAGTGTGTCATCCCTTTTCTTTCCTTTTTTCTATTTTTTTTCTAATCCTCAGGACTCCGTTTACCAGAGGCCCTGTCCGGCAGTAGACCTGCCGAACTCACAATGCAACAGCCAGGGAAGAAGAAAGGCCATGCTGAGTATCCAGGTGGTCTCCATTACGAGCATTATACCTGTTTTATACACCATTCCGCAGCCTACCCCTGGAGGGGGACATGTTAAATAGTTTCATCCTTGCTTATCGCACTATTTGTATCATTCTGCATTCATGGCAGTACCTTTTAAATAAACAATGCATCGCTTTTTGCCTACCACTGCATTCCTTTCTTATACATGTGTTCATCTATGACATGCTGCATCCGTACACTTTGGTACGGCTAAATACACCAGGGGCTTAAGTTCCCCACATTATGGTGTGATAAGTCCGAACACTAAGTGCGGCACCCCAAACTTATAGCATTATATGCATCGGCTCCGAATCATGTCTTGGGTCAATAGTTGGGTTTGCCCGGCTCCCATGTTTTGGTACCTTACGTTCCGTTATATCGGCTAAGGTAGCGCTGGGAGAACCACTGCAATTGTGCCCGAGTTGAGCTGGGCGAGCACCTCAGTGGAGAAAGCTAAAACTGACCGTCATGATGGGGCGAGAGCCGGTCGCTGTTCGAGAGGTTTTTTCGAGTCCCTAAAGACTTATGCCGCTTAGAGCGAGGAACCGGCTTTGTCCGGCCCAGGCGTGGATAGCGCCCCGAATTTGGCCTTCCGAACACTAGGGGCTTCGCCAAAATTTAAAATTATAGAATTCTATGGCTAAGTGAGAGTGTTCAAGCATTATAAGTCCGGTTGCCTCATTCGTTGCGTTGAGCGCCTCCCTAGATGGACCCAAAAATGGGAACAAGAGCGCTCAAGTTTATCCCTAACACCCCAAAGACTTTCGTGGCATGGGGGGTTGAAGCCGACGACTTGCCATCTCTCAGATTTGAAAAACGGCCACACAGAAGGTAATATTTTAAATTAACAAGCGCTGCTTAGCGCATATGAACAAAGTTTTCAGCGCACAGGATACCAAAATGCGAGTCTACTCAAATATTACATCTTTGGAGCACTCACCCGCAATAATGCGGGCACCCTTCAGGACACCCTTATAATACATCTCGGGCGTGCGATACTCCTTGCCCGGCGGCGGCGCATCCGTCACAAGCTTCTCAGTGTCCATCTTGCCCCAGTGCACTTTAGCACGGGCAAGGGCCCGAAGGGCACCCTCAATGCAGGCGGAGTTCTTGATGACTCCAACCCATGGACAAGCATCCACCAGCCGCCACACCAAGCCGAAGTAGCTCCTAGGCATGGCCTCTTTGGGCCACAGCCGAACTATGAGGCCACTCATGGCCTGTTCGGCCACCTTGTGGAGCTCGACCAGCTGCTTCAGTTGGTCGCTAAGGGGCACCGGATGTCCGGCCTCAGCATACTGAGACCAGAACACCTTCTCCGTCGAGCTCCCCTCCTCGGCTCTGTAGAAAGCGGCAACATCGGACACGCTACGGGGCAGATCTGCGAACGCTCCTGGAGAGCTCCGAATTCGGGTAAGTAACAGGTAATTCACTTTTACATGCTTGCTTTGCATGAAGAATGCCTTACCCGCCGCTATTTTCTTCAATGCCTCGATTTTCTGGAGGACCATGTGGGCTTCGGCCTTAGCGGCTTTTGCACTCTCAAGAGCCGACGCAAGCTCGGACTCTCGAGTCTTCGAGTCATGCTCCAAACTCTCGTGTTTTTCCGCGAGAGCCTGGAGCTCTTGTCGTACCTCCGCCACCCGCGCCTCCTGCTTCTCTCGCTCGGCGCGTTCCGCGGCCGCATTGTGTTCAGCCGCGGATACCGCCTCCTTCAGGGTTGCCACCTCGTTCGTAGCCCCTGGAGTACCCATGTTATCCATGTCATTCCTCGTGCAACCAAATCCTTTTCTGTAAGGTACAACTTTAATAAGGTGTTACTCACGTTCATTGTCCTTGAGCTGCTTCTTGGCACGACCGAGCTCGCTCTCGGACAGCTCGAGGTTCCGCTTCAAGGCATTGACCTCCGCAGTCAGTGCGGCAGAGGTCAGCAGCGCAGCCTGCATTCCCATATTGACATAATTTTGTTAAGACTCCTGCGTATATCTTTTTAGATCCTCAGTCCGGCTTTTCTTTCCGAACACCGAACCGAGCATCAGGGGCTATTGTCTATGCGGTACTATTTTACATATCTTAAAATTCTTACCTCAAAGCATGTTAGAAGGCTGCTGCAGGCTTCGGTCAGCCCGCTCTTGGCGAGCTGAACCTTCTGAATCACTGCACTCATGACAGTATGGTGTTCCTCTTCGATGGAAGCGCCGTTGAGCACCTCCAGCAAGTTATCCGGCGCCTCTGGTTGGACGGAGGCCGCCGGCGTCACAGTCTTGCCCTTCTTACGAAGGGGCCGCCCGCCGGACTCAGGAACCACTGCAGGTTCCGGTGCGGTGTCCGGTCCAAAGTCCGGGAGGTTGCCTTGCGGCACCTCCGGGCCTCCTCCTCCTGGTGGGTCCCTTTCCGGGATCCCACCTCGTCGTCGTCACGGGGGGAGGAGGAGGCCGGAAGTGAAGTGCTATCCACATCCGACGTACCCAAGGACCCGCTTGACGAAGCGGGAAGATCGTCCTTGGGCGGACTACAGGGTTGTATGCGGCGTTAGAAATACACCATGCAACAAAAAGAAAAGTTATGAGTTATTCGGGAGCCCGGATACTTACGATCTCGCCAAGGGCTTGGCCCTTGAGGGCCAATCCTCGTCGTCGCCGCCGGCGTTAGCAGAACAGTCCGGGGGAAGGGCCCTTCCCTTCTTGAACCCTTCGGCCTCCCTCGTTGGGGAGGCCTTCCTTTTCTTCTCTCCCCCCGCTGGGGGAGAGGCCTCTTTCTTCTCCTCCTCGTCCTCGTGGGAGGAGTCCGTCTCAGAGTCATCGGACGATGAATCCGATAACACCTGACGCCGGGAACTCCTCCGGGTTCCGTGGCCTTCTTCTTGGCCTTCTTCTCCGGCACTCGTAAGGTGCGGGACCAGCAGCTCTGTCGGGGGGCGTCCGATGGGTCTTCGGAAGGGGAGCGGACGCTTAACCTGTCCGGACGTCTCTACCGAGCTGTTAAAGGTATTGGGAGTTCAGATCCCACATATAGTCAAACTATGAAAAACAAGTGTCCCATAAAGGATAACATGGCTTACCTCGCCAGCCGGATGCTGCGAGCTGAATCCACGATCTTCGGTAGCGGATGCGGGAGCCTCGGCGCCCTTGAACAGTACCTTCCAGGCCTCTTCGTACGTAGTGTCAAAGAGCCCTCTCAAGGTCCGGTGCAGTGCCGGATCAAACTCCCATAAGTTGAAGTCCCACTGTTGGCAGGGGAGGATCTGGCGGATGAGCATGACCTAGATTACGTTGACAAGCTTGAGCTTCTTGTTCACCAGGGTTTGGAGACAGGATTGGAGTCCGGTCAGCTCTTCCGAACTACCCCACAGCAGGCCCTTCTCTTTCCAGGAAGTGAGCCGCATGGGGATGCCAGATCTGAATTCGGGGACCGCTGCCCATAAAGGGTCGCGCGGCTCGGTGATGTAGAACCACCCCGATTGCCACCCTTTGATGGTTTCCACGAAGGCGCCCTCGAACCAAGTGACGTTGGGCATCTTGCCCACCATGGCACCTCCGCACTCCGCTTGGCTGCCCTTCACAACCTTCGGCTTGACATTAAAGGTCTTGAGCCACAAGCCGAAGTGGGGCTGGATGCAGAGGAAGGCCTCGCACACGATGATAAACGCCGAGATGTTGAGGATGAAATTCGGGGCCAGATCATAGAAATCCAGGACATAATAGAGCATGAGCCCCCGGACAAAGGGGTGAAGTGGGAAGCCCAGTGCGCGGAGGAAATGGGGAAGGAATACCACCCTCTCATGGGGCCCGGGGGTGGGGATGAGCTGCCCCTCGTCGGGGAGCCGGTGCGCGATATCACTGCACAAATATCCAGCGATGCGCAGCTTCTTGATGTGCCCCTCCGTAACGGAGGAGGCCATCCACTTGCCTCCCGCTCCGGACATGGTTGGAGAAGGTTGAGGTGAGATGTGAGGACTTGGGCGCTGGAGCTCGAGTGCGCGGAGATGGATACGCAAAGGAGGAAGAAGGCGTAGGTAAAAAGGTGGATCCTTATCCCCTTATATATGGGCGGACGAAACCATGCGTCCCCACCGGCCTGGTAAAACTCGCTTATCTCCCAAGCGCCACAATCAACGGCGCGGTTGTGTTACCCACATCCGTATTGATGGGAATCCCAGAATAAGGGGAACACGATCTCTGCTTCGACAAGACGTGCCAAGGAAACCGCTTCGCTAAACGCGCTGAGGTGGAAAAAAAACAATTCGAGTAAAGGCTTGGTCGTGGCGTGATGTCATGCTATGAAATACGTCAGCAGATTGAAGTTCTGTAAATATTATCTCTCTACGGTGGAGTGTGGAATTTATTTTGCAGAGCCGGACACTATCCTGGTGTTCACAATCTTCTATAAATTATTCGAAGGAGGAACCCGCCTTGCAACGTCGAAGACAATATGCGCGTCGGACTCGTCGTCATTCAAGCCTGGTTCAGGGGCTACTAAGGGAGTCCTGGACTAGGGGGTGTCCGGATAGCCGAACTATCATCATTGGCCAGACTCCAAGACTATGAAGATACAAGATTGAAGACTTCGTCCCGTGTCCGGATGGGACTTTCCTTGGCGTGGAAGGCAAGCTTGGCAATACGGATATGTAGATCTCCTACCATTGTAACCGATTCTGTAACCCTAGCCCCTCCGTGTCTATATAAACCGGGCGTTTTAGTCCATAGGACGAACAACAATCATACCATAGGCTAGCTCCTAGGGTTTAGCCTCCTTGATCTCGTGGTAGATCCACTCTTGTACTACCCATATCATCAATATCAATCAAGCAGGACTAGGGTTTTACCTCCATCGAGAGGGCCCGAACCTGGGTAAAAACATCGTGTCCCTTGTCTCCTGTTACCATCCGCCTAGACGCACAGTTCGGGACCCCCTACCCGAGATCCATCGGTTTTGACACCGACAGTCTTCGTGAGCAAGCAAGTTGGATGCACACCCACTAGTTTTCTTTTGTTGAGCATTCATTTATAGTTGTAGTGCATCATTTGCACGGCAATCCCTACTCCTCATGTTGACATCAATTGATGGGCATCTCCATAGCCCGTTGATTATCCTCGTCAATGTGAGACTTTCTCCTTTTTTGTCTTCTCCACACAATCCCCATCATCATATTCTATTCCACCCATAGTGCTATATCCATGGCTCACGCTCATGTATTGCGTGAAGGTTGAAAAAGTTTGATTTTATTTAAGTACGAAACAATTGCTTGGCTTGTCATCGGGGGTATAGAAGTTGGGAACATCTTTGTGTGACGAAAATGAAGCATAGCCTAACTATATGATTTTGTAGGGATGAACTTTCTTTAGCCATGTTATTTTGAGAAGACATGATTGCTTTGATTAGTATGCTTGAAATGTTACTATTTCTTTTATCAATATGAACTTTTATTTTGAATCATTTGGATCTGAACATTCATGCCACAATAAAGAAAATTACATTGAGAATTATGCTAGGTAGCATTCCACATAAAAAATTCCGTTTTTATCATTTACCTACTCGAGGACGAGCAGGAATTAAGCTTGGGGATGCTTGATACGTCTCCAACGTATCTATAATTTTTTATTGTTCCATGCTATTATATTACCCCTTTTGGATGTTTATAGGCTTTATTTTACACATTTATATCATTTTTGGGACAAACCTACTAACCGGAGGCCCAGCCCGTATTGCTGTTTTTTGCCTATTTCAGTATTTCGAAGAAAAGGAATATCAAACGGAGTCCAAACGGAATGAAACCTTCAGGAGAGTGATTTTTGGAACGAACGTGATCCAAAGGACTTGGAGTGCAAGCGAAGAAGCAGGCGAGGCGGCCACGAGATAGGAGGGCATGCCCACCCCCTCTAAGCACGCCCCCTGTCTTGTGGGCCCCTCGGGCGGCCACCGACATACTTCTTCCTCCTATATATGCCTACGTACCCCGAAAACATCCAGGGTGCCAACGAAAAAAAATCCACTGCCATAACCTTCTGTATCCGCGAGATCCCATATTGGAGCCTTCGCTAGCGCTCCGCCGGAGGGGGAATCGACCATGGAGGGCTTCTACATCAACACCATAGCCCTTCCGATGAGTTGTGAGTAGTTTACCATAGACCTTCGGGTCCATAGTTATTAGTTAGATGGCTTCTTCTCTCTTTTTGGATCTCAATACAATATTCTCCTCCTCTCTTGTGGAGATCTATTCGATGTAAACTCTTTTTGCGGTGTGTTTGTCGAGATCCGATGAATTGTGGGTTTATGATCAAGTTTATCTATGAGAAATATTTGAATCTCCTCTGAATTATTTTATGTATGATTGAGTTATCATTGCAAGTCTCTTCGAATTATTAGTTTGGTTTGGCCTACTAGATTGATCTTTCTTGCCATGGGAGAAGTGCTTAGCTTTGGGTTCAATCTTGCGGTGTCCTTTCCCAGTGACAGCAGGGGCAGCAAGGCACGTATTGTATTGCCATCGAGGATAAAAAGATGGGGTTTATATCATATTGCTTGAGTTTAGCCCTCTACATCATGTCATCTTTATTAATGCGTTACTCTCTTATTTATGAACTTAATACTCTAGATGCAGGCAGGAGTCGGTCGATGTGTGGAGTAATAGTAGTAGATGCAGGCAGGAGTCGGTGTACTTCTTGCGGACATGATTCCTATATACATGATCATGCCTAGATAATCTCATAATTATTCGCTTTTCTATCAATTGCTCGACAGTAATTTGTTCACCCACCGTAATACTTATGCTATCTTGAGAGAAGCCTCTAGTGAAACCTATGGCCCCCGAGTCTATCTTTTATCATATAAACTTTCAATCTACTTTTATTTGCATCTTTGCTTTTTGCATCTATATTATAAAATACCAAAAATTATATTTATCTTATCATACTATCTCTGTCAGATCTCACTTTCGCATGTGGCTGTGAAGGGATTGACAACCCCTTTATTGTGTTGGTTGCGAGTTCTTTGTTTGTTTGTGTACGTGCGTGGGACTTTTGAGGAGCCTCCTACTGGACTGATACCTTGGTTCTCAAAAACTGAGGGAAATACATACGCTACTCTTGCTGCATCACCCTTTCTTCTTCAAGGAAAACCAACGCAAGCTCAAGACGTAGCAGAGGGCGAGGTTCTGCATCAGGCAGCAGTGGCCCCAGCCTTGCAGGCCTGATCTAGGCTTACACGGGCCTTCGTCTCAGGCGGCTGGCTACATTGCATGGAGGTTGGCCGGTGTGTTGACGGCCGGATCCTGCGCTGGTCACTTCGTCTGGATTCTGCGGGCGGGGGTGGCTTTGTCTCAGATGGATCTGGTGCGTGGGGCTCGGGGGAGTTCACTAGAGTTGAGGATGAGGGGCAATGGCCCCTGGTTGCTTTGTGTGGTCGACCGTGCTCTAGTTCTACATGCATTGGCAGCGCGGCTTTTCTGGTTCCTTTCGGCGTGTGGAGCTCGGCGGCCCCTGGTTGCTCTCGGCACTGGCGGTCCTCCATGTTCGTGTGGACAACACGTTGGCTGGATTCGGTTTTGTGGTGGTCCCATGACTCGACACGTCGCTTGTGTTGCTGGTTTGTTGTGCTCCTGCCGGCGTGGTGCTGATTGAAGTAGTCAGAGCATCTCCGGCCGAGCCCCTCAACACGGCCTCCCAAGGCGATTTCTTCGCGCTGGCACCCAATAATCGACCCCGTCGCGTCCCCAGGAGCCCGTTTTTCGCAGGTTTGGGCTGAAATTGGCGCCGGCGAACCCAGGCTAAACCCGACGCGCTGGGGAGCGCCTGGGGAGCCGGGACACGCGATTTTGGCGCGAACGAGGATGGGCCCGCCTAGTCAGCGAGAGGGCCCGCCGAATCAGCGATACGCCGCTTTGTCGCCCTCACCGCCTCACTTCCCGCGGGAATCAATACCAAGGCTGCCACGCTGCCGCGCCGGTCAGCTTCCATATGTCTCACGGGCGCCACAGTGAAGGCGTCGCCGACGCGCATCCCGCCCGCTCCCGCCACGCGGCACCCGGCATGTAGCCTCTCGCCGCCCCACTATGGCTATAAAAGGTGACCTCCCCGCCGGTGAATGCCACAACACACATTCCTCCCCTCGCTTCCGCCGCACAAAGCAGCACTCTCCCCCCCCCCCGCCCCTTCCTGCCGGCGAGCAAATGGCTAAGAGATTCCGAGGCGACGGCGCGGTGGTGAACGGCTTTGGCCGCTGCCATCTCCAAGAGCAGGAGGTGCGCCTTCTCTACAAGGCTGAGTATCTGCCCCCCCCCCCAGACATGCGTGTGTCGGGGGCGTGGAGGCTGAGCACCGGCGGCGTCCCGATGCCAACCATGCCCGAAGGGGCGGCACGGTGGGCCGAGATAGCCGGCATCCGCTCGTCCCTGACGGAGGAGCAGCGGAACGAGCCAAGGTACGCCGCCGACAGTTAAACACTGTGGACGATGTACTTCGAGCGCCACCACCAGGAGCAGATCGCCTCCGTCAACAGCATCATCCCCCGCGTTCGCCTCAACACCGAAGAGCGGCACAAGTGGTGGGGCGTGCCAGGCCGCACCCTCGGGGCCATCCTCGGCAACATCGAGACCGGCAACGTGTCGCGTCTCAAGTACCCGGGGCGGTGAAAGTGCAACTATCCCTAGGTAGTTTTGGTAATTCATAAAAACATATAGCTCATTGAGATAATGCTATTCCAAGACTATTATTTCAGGAAAGCTCAATGAATGGCATGGCATGGATGATGAAAGTGGATCCCTCAAAATACTAATCACAAAGGATTTGCTCAAGCTCAAAAGCTCAAGACTCTTCATTTTACATTTTAGTGATCCAAGATCACATTGAGTCTATAGGAAAAACCAATACTATCAAGAAGGGATGAGGTGTTGCTTAATCAGCCTCTTGCTTCATGTGCTTGGTGATATGCTCCAGAAACCCTCAACTACTTTCTCACATCCACAAATGACCTAAACCTAAAGCCAAAATTGGTCACACCGATTCTTCCTATCTGGCGCCACCGAGTTCTTATGTCATAGCCACTGCCACAAACCCTAGGCAAATCGGTCCTACCGATAGGGATCTCGGTCTCGCCGAGATGGGATTCTAATCTCTCTGTTTCCCTTCGTAACGTTTCGGTCTAACGAAGTGAGCGATCGGTCCCACCGAGATTGCAATGTAAACTCTCTGTTTCCCTTTTGTAACATTTCGGTCTCACCGAAAAGAGCAAATCGGTCCCATCGAGTTTACCTGACCAACTCTCTGGAAAGCTTATTACCAAAATCGGTCCAACCGAGTTTGTGTAATCGGTCTCACCGAGATTACGTTATGCCCTAACCCTAATCAAATCGGTCTTACCGAGTTGCATGTCGGTCCCACCGAAAATCCTAACGGTCACTAGGTTTACTAAATTGGTCCGACCGAGTCTATTGAATCGGTCCCACCGAGTTTGGTAAATTGTGTGTAACGGTTAGATTTTGTGTGGAGGCTATATATACCCCTCCACCTCCTCTTCATTCGGAGAGAGAGCCATCAGAACAAACCTACACTTACAACTTACCATTTCTGAGAGAGAACCACCTACTCATGTGTTGAGGCCAAGATATTCCATTCCTACCATATGAATCTTGATCTCTAGCCTTCCCCAAGTTGCTTTCCACTCAAATCTTCTTTCCACCAGATCCAAATCCTATGAGAGAGAGTTGAGTGTTGGGGAGACTATCATTTGAAGCACAATAGCAAGGAGTTCATCATCAACGCACCATTTGTTACTTCTTGGAGAGTGGTGTCTCCTAGATTGGCTAGGTGTCACTTGGGAGCCTCCGACAAGATTGTGGAGTTGAACCAAGGAGTTTGTAATGGCAAGGAGATCGCCTACTTCGTGAAGATCTACCGCTAGTGAGGCAAGTCCTTCGTGGGCGACGGCCATGGTGGGATAGACAAGGTTGCTTCTTGGTGGACCCTTCGTGGGTGGAGCCCTCCGTGGACTCGCGCAACCGTTACCCTTCGTGGGTTGAAGTCTCCATCAACGTGGATGTACGATAGCACCACCTATCGGAACCACGCCCAAAACATCCGTGTCTCCAATTGCGTTTGAATCCTCCAAACCATTCCCTTTACTTTCTTGCAAGTTGCATGCTTTAATTTCCGTTGCCTATATACTTTTTGCCTGCTTGCTTGAATTGTGTGATGATTGCTTGACTTGTCCCAAGATAGCTAAAATCTGCCAAACTCTAAAATTGGGAAAAGGTTAAATTTTTAATTGGTCAAGTAGTCTAATCACCCCCCTCCCCTAGACATACTTCAAGGTCCTACAAGTGGTATCAGAGCTTTGGTCTCCATTTGCTTTGATTTCCATATCTTTTGGTGGTCATAGCCTTGGTTTCACAACCTAGGAGAGTATGACGTCTAGTGAGGGAAATTATCACCGTAGAGGTCCTTACTTTGATGGTACTAATTTTGCTAGTTGGAAGCATAAGATGAAAATGCATATTCTCGGGCATAACCCCGCCGTTTGGGCAATTATTTGTATTGGCTTGCAAGGTGAATTCTTTGATGGGAGAGAGCCGAACCATGAAGCTAATGTGGAAGAATTGAAGATGCTGCAATACAACGCTCAAGCTTGTGATATCATCTTCAATGGATTGTGCCCCGAAGAATTCAACAAAATCAACCGTCTTGAGAATGCAAAGGAAATTTGGATACTTTGATTGATATGCATGAAGGTACCGACTCCGTCAAGGAATCCAAGTTGGATGTGCTTCAAAGTCAGCTTGACAAGTTCAAAATGAAGGATGGTGAAGGTGTCGCTGAAATGTACTCTAGGCTTGCACTTATCACAAATGAGATTGCCGGCTTAGGGAGTTAAGAGATGACCGACAGGTTCATCATCAAGAAGATCCTAAGAGCATTGGATGGAAAGTATGATACCATGTGCACATTGATCCAAATGATGCCAAACTACAAAGATCTCAAGCCAACCGAAGTCATTGGAAGAATTGTTGCTCATGAGATGTCACTTAAGGATAAGGAGCAACTTCACAACAAGTCAAGTGGTGCTTACAAAGCCTCATGTGAAGCCCCCACATCACCAAGTGAGAAACAAACCTTCAATGAAGAATTGAGCTTAATGGTGAAGAACTTCAACAAATTCTACAAGAATAGAAGCAAGGAAAGAAGCTCCAAGTCAAGGTATTACAATGACAAAAGATCCTCTAGTCGAGAGCGAAGTTGCTACAATTGTGGGAGACCCGGATACTATTCCAATGAGTGTACGGCACCCTACAAAAGAAGAGAAGATTCTCCAAGAAGAAGAAGCAAAAGAGAAGAATCACCACCAAGAGAGAGAAGGAGTAGAGATGATCGTTATGAACAAAGACCCTCACGGAGAAGCAAGGATTCGGAAAGGAAGGACAAGTCATCAAGGAGCTACACAAAACGAAGACATCAAGCTCATGTTGGTGAATGGGTATCCGGCTCCGACTCCGACAATCACTCCGAGAGAAGCTATCACTCCGACTCCGAATATACTCAAGATGAAGGTGTTGTCGGTCTAGCACTTGTGTCAACCAACTCCTACGACATATTTGATTCACCAAATGAAGGAATTGGAAGATGCTTCATGGCCAAAGGTCCAAAGGTAACACATCATGAGTATGTTGATTTCAATAGTGATGAAGATGACTTGCTTGTGGATGATGATTTACTTGTTGACAACTCTAGTGATGAATACTATGATGAAACGTCAATTAATCATGCTAATCAAGATAAAATGAATGACAATGATAAGGAGAAGATTGAGCTTCTAACTAAAGAACTAAACACTCTTAAGTTAGCTCATGAAACTATCTTTGAAGATCATCGAGAACTTTTAAGGGCTCATGAGAAGTTACGCTTTGAAAAGCTCAATCTTGAGCAAGAGCATGAGTTCTTAAAAGCAACCAATGATGATCTCCGTAAGAAAAGTTCTTCTTACATTGCCAAGCGTTTACTCTTATCTACTTACATGCCTCAAGTCAAGTCTAGTAACAAGTACAAGAAAGATTCTTCCTCTAGTAGTAACAATAATAATGTCAAATCCAATATTGTTGCTTCTAGTAGTTCTCTTGATTCCACTAATGATTCTCTTAGCCAAGTTACACTTGAGCAAGAAAATAGCTTATTGAAGGGAATTATAGAGAAAGGTGTTTACAAGAGCCTTGCCGGGAGTAAGCAATTCGAGGAAATTGTACGCAAGCAAGGAAGGCACCGGAAGAATCAAGGTGTTGGTTTTGAACGAAAGTTCAATGCCAATGGAGTTGAGTGGGAAGAAGATCAATACCCCAAGATGAAGTTTGTTCCTCAACAAGAGAAGTATGATCCTACTTCCTTCAAAGGAACACAAGCACAAGATGATCTTCCACCACAAGACCACAAGAACAAAGGCAAGGACAAGCTTCAAGAAGAGATTGATGCATTTGAAGAATCACCTAAGGCCTCGGTCAAGTGGGTTCCCAAGACTACGTCAAGTTCTACTTCATCAAGTACAACTACAACTCCAAGGATTCCCATCAAGATGATGTGGATCCCAAAGAAGAAGAACTAGAGAGTTCTTGAGGGTGACTCCGCCAACATTCTTCACTCATATCATTATGGTAAGAACAAGTGCAATCAACTTTCACATCGTGCACTAGTTCAAGGAGTCACAAACTCTCATGTTGGTAAGGTAAGGGACAAGGTAACCTAATGATTTCATGGACATCATCTTGTGTATGCTTCACTCTATGTCTATGGATATTCTTGTTTGTTCCTTGTGGGACTAACCCATGTAGGTAAGTTGAAAGTGCAACTCACTCCAAAGGATTGCTCCAAATGATCTACATCAACATTGAGCATCCACATCTTCAACACCTACATGAAGTCATCATCGACAAAACCCAAGGTTAGTTCATCCCACTAAAAGGGGATCTCACATCTAGGGGGAGCTTAACTCTAAGAATTGAGTCAAAGCAACTCTAATGGTGTGAACACATCAATGCATTATGTAAAAGTGGTAACCCCACTTGAGCTTAAACGATGAGTATGACCTATGATCAAATGTTTTCATTTGACTCCTAAGTCAATATACTCATATATAGATGACCTAGTCATCGCCAATTGTTTGATAGATGCTAGAATTGGTTGTGCATGTTTTGCCACATACTTCATTTGCCATCTTATTGTGTGAGCATGTTGGTGCAAATTTTACTCATTCAAGAACATCCACTTGTTGTTTTGAGTGATTGGCTTCCTTTTCATTTTGCCAAGTGGATGGACAAGAATGCCTAAGAACCTTCTCTAGCTATCTATGCTTTTCTCGTCTCAAACTCTATTCATGCTACATCACAAAATTTGATCAAGTCATATTCGAACCACTCTGTGTGAGGAGCACTCGGAGTCCCTGATTCGTCATAGACTTAAACTTCCAAAACTTCTTTGTGATTCTCGGTCTGACCGATTTCTCCATTTCGGTCCTACCGAGATCACTAAGTCGATCCAGGTTTTCAATCTCGGTGCAACCGATTTGAACTTTTCGGTCACACCGAGTTGTCAGAATCGCGTGCACGCTTATGCATCTTGGTGCCACCGAGTTGTTCCACTCGGTCACACCGACAGGGTTGGGCTATATATACTCACGGGCAAAATTTTGGAAATTTCTCCGAACCTCTTCGCCCGCGCAATAGCTCGCTTTGCCATCAGGGTCTCCGGATCGTCTCTGATATGTCTCCAACGTATCTATAATTTTTGATTGCTCCATGCTATTTTATCTACTGTTTTGGACTATATTGGGCTTTATTTTTCACTTTTATATTATTTTTGGGACTAACCTATTAACCGGAGGCCCAGCCCAGAATTGTTGTTTTTTGCCTTTTTCAGTATTTCAAAGAAACAGAATATCAAACGGAGTCCAAACGGAATGAAACCTTAGGGAACGTGATTTTCTCATCAGATAAGATCCAGGAAACTTGGACCCTCCGTCAAGAAAGCCATGAGGTGGTCATGAGGGTGGAGGGAGCGCCCCTCCCCCCTGGGCGCGCCCCCTACCTCATGGGCCGCTCGAAGCTCCACCGACGTACTCCTTCCTCCTATATATACCTACGTACCCCCAAACGATCAGAACAGGAGCCAAAAACCTAATTCCACCACCGCAACCTTCTGTATCCACGAGATCCCATCTTGGGGCCTATTCCGAAGCTCCGCCGGAGGGGGCATCCACCACGGAGGGCTTCTACATCATCACCATAGCCCCTCCGATGAAGTGTGAGTAGTTTACTTCGGACCTTCGGGTCCATAGCTAGTAGCTAGATGGCTTCTTCTCTCTTTTTGGATCTCAATACAATGTCCCCCCCCCCTCTCTCGTGGAGATCTATTCGATGTAATCTTCTTTTTGCGGTGTGTTTGTTCAGACCGATGAATTGTGGATTTATGATCCAGTATTATCTATGGAAAATATTTGATTCTTCTCTGAATTCTTTTATGTATAATTGAGTTATCTTTGCAAGTCTCTTCGAATTATCCGTTTGGTTTGGCCAACTAGATTGGTAGTTCTTGCAATGGGAGAAGTGCATGGCTTTGGGTTCAATCTTGTGGTGTCCTTACTCAGTGACAGAAAGAGTTGCAAGGCACGTATTGTATTGTTGCCATCGAGGATAACAAGATGGGGTATTTATCATATTGCATGAATTTATTCCTCTACATCATGTCATCTTGCTTAAGGCGTTACTCTGTTTTTAACTTAATACTCTAGATGCATGCTGGATAGCGGTCGATGAGTGGAGGTAATAGTAGTAGATGTAGAATCATTTCGATCTACTTGTCACGGACGTGATGCCTATATACATGATCATTGCCTAGATATACTCATAACTATGCTCAATTCTGTCAATTGCTCAACATAATTTGTTCACCCAATCGTAGAATACTTATGCTCTTGAGAGAAGCCACTAGTGAAACCTATGGCCCCCGGGTCTATTCTCATCATATCAATCTATATCACTTTATTTACTTGCTTTGTTTTTACTTTGCCTTTACTTTTTACTTTGCATCTATCTATCAAAAATACAAAAAATATTATCTCTATCAGATCTCACTCTCGTAAGTGACCGTGAAGGGATTGACAACCCCTAAGCATTGGTTGCGAGTTGCTATCGTGTTGTGCAGGTACGAGGGACTTGCGTGTGACCTCCTACTAGATTGATACCTTGGTTCTCAAAAGCTGAGGGAAATACTTACGCTACTGTGCTGTATCATCCTCTCCTCTTCGGGGAAAACCAACGCAAGCTTGAGATGTAGCAAGGAGAATTTCTAGCACCGTTGCCAGGGAGGCTTACGCAAAAGTCAACATACCAAGTACCCATCACAATCCCTATCTCTCGCATTACATTATTTGCCATTTGCCTCTCGTTTTCCTCTCCCCCACTTCACCCTTGCCGTTTTATTTGCCCTCTCTTTCCTAATCTCCTCCTCTCTTTCCCATTTGCCTTCTTCACGTATGTATCTTTGTTTGTGTTTCCTTGTGCCTTCTATATGCCTGCATCTTCGCTTGCTGAAAATCTATTGATATGGATCCACTTAAAGTGTTCTACTTGGATCATCTTTGATCCTTATGTGCTCGTGCTGAAACCCCAACTAGCCTAGTTGATGGGAAATCTTTAGATGAGCATTTTTATTTCGTGCATCATCGTTTGTCTGAAAAGGGGAGACTCTTACGGTATCATATGAATAGGTTGCTATGCTATGCTTTGAATCATTGTGAAATGTATGATATTACTTGTTGATCTAAGAACCCTAAAAACACCTTCCCTACCTATGTGAGTTCAATAATAATGAAATCTTATCTTCTTATGCAAAGGGTGTTTATAGTTACTATGATATCGAACAAATTGAAGAATTTGTCGTTTTTAAGGGTGCTCATGAAGTTGCTTTTTTGATTGAAAAGTATGGTTTTACTCTCAACAAATCTGAAAATTCCGTCGTACTTAAATATTGCAATGAAAACCTTGCTCATAATGTCTATGTCCAAGAGTTTATTGAAAGAATGACCATTGCTTTGGAAGAAAATAATGATATGCATGAATATATAGATAATGATGATTCCGATGATTTGGTTGAAATATCCCTTGATGAACATGATGCTTGCTATTCTTGTGGCCATGATGCCAATATTTATGAAGATGAATTTGCTATAGTTCCTTATGTTAAACATGAGATCGTTGCTATTGCGCCCATACTTGATAGTTCCTTCAATGAAAAGCATGATTGCAATGATTTTACTACAAATCCTCTTGATGTCAATTATGCTAATAATATGCAAAACCCTAAGCTTGGGGATGCTAGTTTTGCTATGTCTACTACTTGTTGCAATGATCATGATTGGGGTGATTCTTCTTATGATCTTGAAAAGTTATTTAATCCCCATGATGAATATGAGATTGATAATATTGTTTGCAATAATATTGAAAGTGGGTTTGGAGAGGTCATGACTTTAGTTAATGTTAATCCCACTATTTTGGAAGAGTGTCAACTTTACATGCAAGTGGATCGTGTTGAGAATATGTTATGTGATAGCTATTTTGTTGAATTTGCTTATGATCCTACATGTAGTTATTATGAGAGAGGAAAATATGGTTGTAGAAGTTTTCATGTTACTAAATTACCTCTCTTCATGTTGAGATTGCTATCGTCGCCTTCTTCTTCCTTGCATATGCTAGTTTTTGCTTGCCTTGCAAATTTGTTTGCCTATAATATGCCTATGCATAGGAAGTATGTTAGACTTAAGTGTGTTTGTCACGTGTTTTATGATGCTCTCTTTGTGCTTCAATTCTTGTCTTTCATGTGAGCATCATTAAAATTCTCAATGCCTAGCTAGGGGCGTTAAACGATAGCGCTTGTTGGGAGGCAACCCAATTTTATTTTGTGTTTTTTGTTTTTGATTCTGTTTAGGAATAAATAATCCATCTACCTTCTGTTTGGATGTGGTTTTATGTTTTAATTAGTGTTTGTGCCAAGTAGGACCTATAGGATAACCTACGATGATAGTTGATTTGATTCTGCTGAAAAACAGAAACTTTAGCGCTCACGAGATTAGCTGCCATTTTTTACTGGAGAGTGATTTTTCGTTGATTCTTTTTTATGCTGATCAATAAACAAATTGTCCAGGACTTCCTACTTTGGTATAATTTTTAGAGTTCCAGAAGTTTGCGTTAGTTACAGATTACTACAGACTGTTCTGTTTTTGACAGATTCTGTTTTTCGTGTGTTGTTTGTTTATTTTGATGAATCTATGGCTAGTAAATTAGTTTATAAACCATAGAGAAGTTGGAATACAGTAGGTTTAACACCAATATAAATAAAGAATGAGTTCATTACAGTACCTTGAAGTAGTCTTTTGTTTTCTTTCGCTAACGGAGCTCACGAGATTTCTGTTGAGTTTTGTGTTGTGAAGTTTTCAAGTTTTGGGTGAATTCTTTTGATGGATTATGGAACAAGGAGTGGCAAGAGCCTAAGCTTGGGTATGCCCATGGCACCCCCAAGATAATCCAAGGACACCAAAAATTCAAAGCTTGGGGATGCCCCGGAAGGCATCCCCTCTTTCGTCCACTTCCATCGGTAATTTACTTGGAGCTATATTTTTATTCACCAACAATGATATGTGTTTTGCTTGGAGCGTCTTGTATTATTTGTGTCTTTGCTTGTTAGTCTACCACAATCATCTTTGCTGTACACACCTTTTGAGAGAGCCATACAGGAATTGGAATTTGTTAGAATACTCTATGTTCTTCACTTATATCTTTTGAGCTTGATAGTTTTTGCTCATAGTGCTTCACTTATATCCTTTTGAGCGTGATAATTTTTGCTCTAGTGCTTCACTTAGATCTTTTAGAGAATGGTGGTGGATTTGTTTTAAAGAAACTTGATCTCTCATGCTTCACTTAGATTATTTTGAGAGTCGTTAATAGCATGGTAATTTGCTTAATGTTAATATACTTGGTATTCAAGATATGTGAAACTTTCTTTTGAGTGCATTGAATACTAAGATAAGTTTGATGCTTGATAATTGTTTTGAGATATGGAGGTGATAATATCAAAGTCATGCTAGTTGGGTGATTATGAATTTGAGAAATGCTTGTGTTGAAGTTAGCAAATTCCGTAGTATGCACGTATGGTTAAAGTTGTGTAACAAATTTGAAACATGAAGTGTACCTAGCTTGTGCATCCTTATGAGTGGCGGTCGGGGACGAGCGATGGTCTTTTCCTACCAATCTATCCCCCTAGGAGCATGCGCTTAGTACTTGATTTTTGATGACTTCTAAATTTTTGCAATAAGTATATGAGTTCTTTTGACTAATGTTGAGTCCATGGATTATACGCACTCTCACCTTTCCGCCATTGCTAGCCTCTTCGGTACCGTGCATTGCCCTTTCTCACCATGAGAGTTGGTGCAAACTTCACGGTGCATCCAAACCCGTGATACGATCGCTCTATCACACATAAACCTCTTTATATCTTCCTCAAAACAGCCACCATACCTACCTATCATGGCATTTCCATAGCCATTCCGAGATATATTGCCATGCAACTTCCACCATCATCATCGTGACATGCATTACTTTTGTCATATTGCCATTGCATGATCTTGTAGTTGACATCGTATTTGTGGCAAAGCCACCATGCATTATTTTCCATACATGTCACTCTTGATTCATCGCACCATCCTGGTACACCGCCGGAGGCATTCATATAGAGTCATATCTTGTTCTAGTTTCAAGTTGTAATGAAAGTGTGATGATCATCATTATTGGAGCATTGCCCAAATAAAAAAAGGGGGAAAGGCCCAAAAAAAAGGGGCAATGCTACTATCTCTTTTTCCACACTTATGCTTCAAAGTAGCACCTTGTTCTTCATGTAGTGAGTCTCATATATTGTGCTTCTAAGTAGCACCTTGTTCTTCATGTAGTGAGTCTCATAAGTTGTCTTTTTATACTAGTGGGAATTTTTCATTATAGAACTTGGCTTGTATATTCCTACGATGGGCTTCCTCAAATGCCCTAGGTCTTCGTGAGCGAGCAAGTTGGATGCACACCCACTAGTTTTCTTTTGTTGAGCATTCATGGCTCTAGTGCATCCGTTGCATGGCAATCCCTACTCGCTCACATCGACATCTATTGATGGGCATCTCCATAGCCCATTGATACGCCTAGTTGATGTGAGACCTTCTCCTTTTTTTTCTCCACACAATCCCCATCATCATATTCTATTCCACCCATAGTGCTATATCCATGGCTCACACTCATGTATTGCGTGAAGTTTGAAAAAGTTTGAGATTATTTAAGTATGAAACAATTGCTTGGCTTGTCATCGGGGGTATAGAAGTTGGGAACATCTTTGTGTGACGAAAATGAAGCATAGCCTAACTATATGATTTTGTAGGGATGAACTTTCTTTTGCCATGTTATTTTGAGAAGACATTATTACTTTGATTAGTATGCTTGAAGTATTATTATTTCTTTGTCAATATGAACTTTTGTCTTGAATCTTTCGGATCTGAATATTCATATCACAATTAAGAAGTTTTACATTGAAATTATGCCAAAGTATCACTCCGCATCAAAAATTCTTTTTTTATCATTTACCAACTCGAGGACGAGCAGGAATTAAGCTTGGGGATGCTTGATACGTCTCCAACGTATCTATAATTTTTGATTGCTCCATGCTACTTTATCTATTGTTTTGGACTATATTGGGCTTTATTTTTCACTTTTATATTATTTTTGGGACTAACCTATTAACCGGAGGCCCAGCCCAGAATTGTTGTTTTTTTTGCCTTTTTCAGTATTTCGAAGAAACAGAATATCAAACGGAGTCCAAACGGAATGAAACCTTCGGGAACGTGATTTTATCATCAGATAAGATCCAGGAGACTTGGACCCTCCGTCAAGAAAGCCACGAGGCGGTCACAAGGGTGGAGGGCGCGCCCCTCCCCCTGGGCACGCCCCCTACCTCGTGGGCCCCTCGAAGCTCCACCGACGTACTCCTTCCTCCTATATATACCTACGTACCCCCAAACGATCAGAACAGGAGCCAAAAACCCAATTCCACCGCCACAACCTTCTGTATCCACGAGATCCCATCTTGGGGCCTGTTCCAGAGCTCCGCCGGAGGGGGAATCCACCATGGAGGGCTTCTACATCACCACCATAGCCCCTCCGATGAAGTGTGAGTACTTTACTTCAGACCTTCGGGTCCATAGCTAGTAGCTAGATGGCTTCTTCTCTCTTTTTGGATCTCAATACAATGTTCCCCCCTCTCTTGTGGAGATCTATTCGATGTAATCTTGTTTTTGCGGTGTGTTTGTTAAGACCGATGAATTGTGGGTTTATGATCCAGTATTATCTATGGAAAATATTTGATTCTTCTCTGAATTCTTTTATGTATGATTGAGTTATCTTTGCAAGTCTCTTCGAATTATCTGTTTGGTTTGGCCAACTAGATTGGTAGTTCTTGCAATGGGAGAAGTGCATGGCTTTGGGTTCAATCTTGCGTGTCCTTACTCGATGTGTAAAGAGTTGCAAGGCACGTATTGTATTGTTGCCATCAAGGATAACAAGATGGGGTATTTATCATATTGCATGAATTTATTCCTCTACATCATGTCATCTTGCTTAAGGCGTTACTCTGTTTCTAACTTAATACTCTAGATGCATGCTGGATAGCGGTCGATGAGTGGAGTAATAATAGTAGATGCAGAATCGTTTCGATCTACTTGTCACGGACGTGATGCCTATATACATGATCATTGGCTAGATATACTCATAAATATGCTCAATTCTGTCAATTGCTCAACAGTAATTTGTTCACCCACCGTAGAATACTTATGCTCTTGAGAGAAGCCACTAGTGAAACCTATGGCCCCCAGGTCTATTCTCATCATATCAATCTATATCACTTTATTTAGTTGCTTTGTTTTTACTTTGCCTTTACTTTTTACTTTGCATCTATCTATCAAAAATACCAAAAATATTATCTCTATCGATCTCACTCGTAAGTGACCGTGAAGGATTGACAACCCCTAAGCGTTGGTTGCGAGTTGCTATCGTGTTGTGCAGTACGAGGGACTTGCGCGTGACCTCCTACTGGATTGATACCTTGGTTCTCAAAAACTGAGGGAAATACTTACGCTACTGTGCTGCATCATCCTCTCCTCTTCGGGGAAAACCAACGCAAGCTCGAGACGTAGCAGTCTCCTCATCGCCAGCCGCCTCCTGTCGCTGGTCTCCGCCACCGTCAACGGATTTCACCCCCGCTGTTGCCGCCGTAGCGAGTTCATCGCCAAGCTAGGGTATGGACTCGATCACAGTGCTATCCTCGTCCGATTCCTAGCACATTGTGTTCTTAATGATTCTTGCCACGATTGAAACACTCCTATCCAGTTCAATGCAATCCTTAGATTAGATGGGATTCAAAAATTTAGGGTTAGGTTTCCGCCGAAACCATCTCGGACCCGCCGAGTTGAAAAACTCGGTCCCACCGATTTGGCTAACGCCATTGCACTAGTAACTCTCGGTCTGACCGAGAATTGCTAATCGGTGAGACCGATTTTAGGACTTTGTGAAACCCTAGCAGTCTCGGTGCCACCAAACTGTGACTCGGTCCAACCGAGTTCATCAGTTTAGGTTCCAAAACTACTTCGGTATCACCGAGTTTGAAAATCGGTTGATCCGAAATGCTTTCTGTGGAAAGCTAAAACTGAATTTTTGAATCATTCTTTTGCAAAAATCTCTACATTTTGTGATGCTCATCCACTCTATCTCATCTATAACTCTTCACAAGGTCAGCAGTCAATGATTTGCAGCATGTCAGACCAAAGTGATAGTCAGAACAGGTCAGAAGAGCACAATCACATGAGTGAGGGCACTAGTCCCTCTAGCACTTCAGATGAAGGCAGCAGGAGCACCCCAAGCAATTTGCCTAAAGCTGCCACGAGGACAAGGAAGAAGAGAACCTCAGATTCTGAGGATGAGGATTATAGAGCAGAAGAGGATGAGGCTACCTCCAAGAAGGTAGTGCTCAAAAAGGAGTATGCCTCAGCAAAGAACACTAAACCTGGACTCAATATGAAGGTTCCTGCCAAGAGGACACCTATGTCAAGGTCGAGGATCTACTCAAGTGCCCGAAAAGCCCGAACCCAAAGAGGCACTGCAAAGAGAGTCACAACTTCCAAACCCAAGAAAGTTCCCACCGGAGAAACTATGAAGTTTACCATTGAATCGGAGGATGAAGCTGCTGCTCAGATAAGAAGAAGAAGAGAGCCGAACCACTCTGCCCAAGTTCTTGGAAATCCTCAATGAGGAGAGACTCAAGAGGAAGAAGAGGTTGTTTGCACCACACCCAAGGCACAAAAGCTTATGGGTGATGCTATTAAGTCGGGGTTGCAACATCTAAGCCCAAAGAAGCACCCAAAGCTGCCCCAAGCCCAAGCTTGACCAAAGAGGAATACCAAGAGTATTCCAAATGCTGAGAAGAACGAGGCCCCAAAGTGCTCAAGTTGCTGATGAGGAAGATGAAGAAGGACAAGTCCTGAGGAAGCTCAAGCCCAAGATACCAGACCATAATGATGCCCATCCTATGGCTGAGGACATGAACATCAGAAGAGATTCAGGGTTGAGGCTATGGAGGATGATAGATCCATATGCCACAAGGAGAAGGACTGCTGTTGATTACAGGTTCCATACAAAGGAACAGCAGGACTTCTATGAGACAATCTTGTTGGACAAGAAGCCCATAGTGTGTGATATGAGGTGGATCGACTGGACCTACATGAAAGAAAATGAAGAACACTATCCTAGAGTGCAAGACAGTTTTGTTGCTTGTGGAGTTGCAGATTTTGTTGGGCAAAAGCTCGCCAACTGGAATGATGAACTCATTATGCAATTCTACTCCACAACACACTTCTACCCAGATGGGAGGATAGTTTGGATGTCTGAAGGTACAAGGTACCAGTCAACCGTTGAGGAATGGGCAAAACTGATCAATGCCCCAAAGGAGAGTGAAGATGACTTGGATGTCTATGCCAAGAAGAATATGGACCACAATTCCATGGCACACATGTACAAGGAGATCCCAAACAAAGCTATAGAGACACATAAGTTTGGATCAGTCCACTTTCTTCTGTCAGGGCTGCCAACAATCAATTGGATCCTAAGGCACACTCTGTTGCCTAAGTCTGGTGACCACAACATGATTAGAGGGCATGCAATCAACATGTTGCATTTGTTTGATGTGCCACAGAAATTCAAGGTCATGAGCCTTATGGTTGAGACCATTAAGAGGACTGCAGCAGACCAAAAGAGAAGTTGTGGATATGCCCCTCAGATTCAGGAGTTGATTAACTCAAAGATGGGCACAGGGAAATATCTATTGGATAAGGAACATTTTCCTCTCTATCCAGACTTTGAGGACAATTAGGTTGTCATGAATGAGAATGAACCATCATTAGTACAAGCTCAAGAGAAGAAGGAGAAGGCAAGGAAAGAGAAGGCTGCCAAGATGACAACTCAAGAGGAGGCATCTGAATACTTTTTGAAGAACAAGCAGGAGCAGCTTGGTTACTTGATAGCATCAACACTGAGGATTGAGAAGGGATTGGCCACCCTCACTCAAAATCAGAAGAGCTTGGAAAGAATCATGGAACAAGAATTCTATGATCTAGATGTCAAAGTAACTGAGATTCAGTCAGTTGTGGAGGAGCTACAGGATGACATGCAGGAGAGGAAGGGCAAGACTACCACTAATGTATTTGCCAGAGTGCCTAGAGCTCAGAGGTTAGCTGCAGTGCCTGTGACAGACACCAGAGCCACATCATCTGCACCACCTACAGCTCTAGTGCAACAAGCTCCAGCACCAACTCCTCCAGCTCCATCTACTTCAACTGAAGCCTTCGTTCTTGGAGTTCTCCGGACACCACCACCTGAAGATCAAGCCTGAGAGTCGATCTAGCACTATGCATTTTCTATGAACTTTTAGGTAACTTGTTGCCAAAGGGGGGGGGAATGTATAGATCATAGGCTTCGAGAGAGAGAGAGTGTTGCTTTTGTTCTCTCTTGCTTTGGTGGTTAAACTTTGTTTGCTTTTGATTGCTTAAGATATTGTGCTGTTTTTGTGAGACACTAATGATCATGTGTTTGATCATAAGCTACACTTATGCATGTTTGATGATATTATCTTACCTATCCATATGTGATCATTCACTTTGCTTGGTGATGAGTGCATGTATTCAATCTTTATCATTTTGAGTGCTCCACCAAGATGTATGTGACATGGAAGAGTAACCCATAAGCCTAATTCCTTGTGCATTTGCAATCCAAAGCAAATCTTAAACTATGCACAAATTTAGGGGGAGCTCTTGCTTATCACATACTTCTCAAAGCGACGATGTTTTTCAATCTTATTATCATTTGTCGAAGCTTTGATCTATATGTTGTCATCAATTACCAAAAAGGGGGAGATTGAAAGTGCAACTATCCCTAGGTGGTTTTGGTAATTCATAACAACATATATCTCATTGAGCTAATGCTATTCCAAGACTATTATTTCAGGAAAGCTCAATGAATGGCATGGCATGGATGATGAAAGTGGATCCCTCAAAATACTAATGACAAAGGATTGGCTCAAGCTCAAAATCTCAAGACTCTTCATTTTACATTTTAGTGATCCAAGATCACATTGAGTCTATAGGAAAAGCCAATACTATCAAGAAGGGATGAGGTGTTGCTTAATGAGCCTCTTGCTTCATGTGCTTGGTGATATGCTCCAAAAACCATCAACTACTTTCTCACATCCATAAATGACCTAAACCTAAAGCCGAAATGGGTCACACCGATTCTTTCTATCCGGCGCCACCGAGTTCTTATGTCATAGCCACTGCCACAAACCCTAGGCAAATCGGTCCTATCGATAGGGATCTCGGTCTCACCGAGATGGGATTGTAATCTCTCTGTTTCCCTTCGTAATGTTTCAGTCTAACCGAAGTGAGCGATCGGTCCCACCGAGATTGCAATGTAAACTCTCTGTTTCCCTTTTGTAACATTTCGGTCTCGCCGAAAAGAGCAAATCGGTCCCACCGAGTTTACCTGACCAACTCTCTGGAAAGCTTATTACCAAAATCGGTCCAACCGAGTTTGTGTAATCGGTCTCACCGAGATTACGTTATGCCCTAACCCTAATCAAATCGGTCTTATTGAGTTGCATGTCGGTCCCATCGAAAATCCTAACGGTCACTAGGTTTACTAAATCGGTCCGACCGAGTCTGTTGAATCGGTCCCACCGAGTTTGGTAAATTGTGTGTAACGGTTAGATTTTGTGTGGAGGCTATATATACCCCTCCACCTCCTCTTCATTCGGAGAGAGAGCCATCAGAACAAACCTACACTTCCAACTTACCATTTTTGAGAGAGAACCACCTACTCATGTGTTGAGGCCAAGATACTCCATTCCTACCATATGAATCTTGATCTCTAGCCTTCCCCAAGTTGCCTTCCACTCAAATCTTCTTTCCACCAGATCCAAATCCTATGAGAGAGAGTTGAGTGTTGGGAGACTATCATTTGAAGCACAAGAGCAAGGAGTTCATCGTCAACGCACCATTTGTTACTTCTTGGAGAGTGGTGTCTCCTAGATTGGCTAGGTGTCACTTGGGAGCCTCCGACAAGATTGTGGAGTTGAACCAAGGAGTTTGTAAGGGCAAGGAGATCGCCTACTTCGTGAAGATTTACCGCTAGTGAGGCAAGTCCTTCGTGGGCGACGGCCATGGTGGGATAGACAAGGTTGCTTCTTCGTGGACCCGTCGTGGGTGGAGCCCTCTGTGGACTCGCGCAACCATTACCCTTCGTGGGTTGAAGTCTCCATCAACGTGGATGTACGATAGCACCACCTATCGGAACCACGCCAAAAACATCAGTGTCTCCAATTGCGTTTGAATCCTCCAAACCCTTCCCTTTACTTTCTTGCAAGTTGCATGCTTTAATTTCCGCTGCCTATATACTCTTTGCATGCTTGCTTGAATTCTGTGATGATTGCTTGACTTGTCGCAAGATAGCTAAAATCTGCCAAACTCTAAAATTGGGAAAAGGTTAAGTTTTTAATTGGTCAAGTAGTCTAATCACCCCCCCCCCCCTCTACATACTTCAAGGTCCTACAGGCGGCCGTCCTTCTCTCACCGCTGAGGCAGCTCCTAGACGCCATGGCGAATGGATCCGATGTCCTCGTCGTCGGGCTCCGGCTCGTTCTCCTCCGGCTCGCCGGCTCTCTGCCACGTCAAGCCAGAGCCGGAGGAACCACCGCTTAGGCGCCGCACCCGCAGCGGCACCCTCATCATCAACGAGGGTGCCCGCTCCTCCCCGCGCTCCATTCGCCTGGTCCGGCCGAAGCCAAAGCTGATCCTACTCCCCGTGAAGCCGGAGCACGTCGACATTGTGGCCCTTGACGATGAGGCCGCCCTAAAATGGGCGAAGGAGGACTACGTCCGCGAGCAGGTGCGCCGCCAGCGCCTGGCGTACGCGGAGCTCCAGGCCCGACGCCGCGGGCGCGAGGAGGGCGGCATCATCATCCTCGACAGCAACGAGGAGGACGAGGCTGGACCGTCCAGCACCCCATCGTGTGTCGGCGACCCTGGGCAGGGGTGCAGCAGGGACGGCGGCGGCTCCGGCGGGGCGCGTGACGACGATGATGACGGCGGTGACTACACCCGTTTCTACAGGCTTCTCGGCATGTAGATGGTGGGCGATGGACGTGGCGCAGTGGCTAGGCGTAGTTTGGCATAGTAGTAGGCATAGTTTGCATGTTTTATCTTTTTTGTTTTTCTTTTTGTACAAATTTCAATGAAATTTCGCCGAGTTCGTGCCGAATCGTCGAGTTTGCGCAGATTTGTATGAAGTTTTGCCGAGCTGGGCGATATTGGCGGCGACCTGTTGGGCGACGACTGGGAACGGAGTCGCCCCATGCGCCAAACTTGTGTCGGTTTGCCCCCAGGGGGCTTTTTTCGCCGCCCTGAGGGGCCGAACGGCTGGAGATGCTCTCAGGTGACTAGGGTTGCGTGCCTCCATGTTGTGCGGGTATTCATGCCTCGGGTCGTGCCTAGCGAGGTTGCTTCCTCTCCAAATCTGGTTTGTTGTTGGTGGTGTTGGTGGTGGTGGTGTGTTGTGCATCGTCATGAGCTCATCGCCAGGGTGTTGTTGCGTCTCGATCGGTAGGCTCTCGGATCTGGTGGTCATGATTTGCTACTGCCGGTGCATCGTGGATTCAGCTTGCTCTCTGTTGTCAGTGGCTGGATCCTCTTCCCAGAGGTACGGATACGTCAAAGGGCTTCGGGCTCTGGGAGAAAGCCTTGGTTCGACTGCGATCGAAAGTATACTTGTGATGCTTCTTGGAGTTGTCGTCGAAGAGTTCCTCCTTTCCAGCCATGGCTTGTTGGTTCGATGGTTTCCACGGGAGTTGTTGGTGTGGCCAGCCTTTTCCCGAGGTCTGGCGGACTTTGTGTGGTGGCTCTGGGTAAGAGTCTTGGTTCGATAGGGGTTCAAAGGATACCGGTGATGATACTACTTGAAGGCATCTATGAAGAATTCGACCACGCATCTTCGGGTTGTGGGCATTTTGGTGATGGAGTTTGAGTTAGCTGACGTCCCATAATCAATCGTGTGTGTATGGTTTTCGGCCTAATTTTCTGTATAAACCGGGCCACCCTATTTTTGAATTTTTCTATCTTAATGAAATAAGCAGTGCACCTACCTAGAAAATAAAAAAATTAACATATTCTTCGTAGATCAGATTTAGTTGTTTGAATCTTGATCCATATGAACACCCGCTCAGCCCGTGTCCCCCCCCCCCCCACAGGCGACCTGGGCGCTCCAACCCTAAACGCCGACCCTCGATCCCCCCTTTCCCTCGCTGCCACTGTCGGGCAAAGCCCGTGCGGTGCTGGCGACGGGATCTCCATCGCCCGCTCCTGGTGCAGGGACCGTGGGGGGCTTCTCCTTCTCCTTGACCTGACGGCGAGCTCGGTGGTTGGAGCCCTGATGTCTAATACGCAACTTTTATTCTAGTAGACTCTGTTGGGCCTCCAAGCGCAGAGTTCTATTGGACAACAACGAAATTTCTCAAGTCGATGACCTGAGGTTTATCAATCTGTGGGAGGAGTAGGATGAAGATGGTCTCTGAGGGAGTCCTAGACTAGGGGGTGTCCGGACAGCCGGACTCCAAGACTACGAAGATACAAGATTGAAGACTCCGTCCCGTGTCCGGATGGGACTTTCCTTGGCGTGGAAGGCAAGCTTGGCGATACGGATATGTAGATCTCCTACCATTGTAACCGACTGTAATAACCCTAGCCTCCTCCGGTGTCTATATAAACCGGAGGGCTTTAGTCCATAGGACACAACATACATTACAACAATCATACCATAGGCTAGCTTTAGGGCTTAGCCTCCTTGATCTCGTGGTAGATCCACTCTTGTACTACCCATATCATCAATATTAATCAAGCAGGACATAGGGTTTTACCTCCATCGAGAGGGCCCGAACCTAGGTAAAACATCGTGTCCCTCGTCTCTGTTACCATCCGCTGGACGCACGATTCGGGACCCCTACCGAGATCCGCCGGTTTTGACACCGACATTGGTGCTTTCATTGAGAGTTCCTCTGCGTCACCGATAGGCTTGATGGCATCTCCAACCAACAACGCTGTCGGTGGTGAGACTTTTCTCCCGGACAGATCTTCAGATTCGGCGGCCGCGCTTCGCGGGCTAATTAAGCAGCTATCCGGAGCAGATCGAAGCTACGCCCGGCCGTCAGTCGATTCGAAGTCTCAACTTCACGGCCGACGCGGAGACTTGATCTTCGACGGGCTCGAGCCACAATAAGCGCACCGCCTTCATTACAATGGGCATGATCTAGCTCTGCCGCCGAACATTGCCTTGGTGGCCGCACACGAATCCGCTTCGGCCATTAGTCCGGAGCCGATCGCCCTGATCGAGGATCGGTGGATGGACACCGCCTTGGGGGCTTCAACTTCCACGACGATGGAGCCGAACACTAATCTTGTCCCTCGCGAAACTCGTGATTCCGAGGTGCCGGACTCCTTGCCGGACTCTAGACTTCCCACGCCCCTACCAATCGAATCGGATTGGGCGCCGGTTATGGAATTCACCGCTGCGGACATCTTCCAACACTCGCCCTTTGGCGACATCCTAAATTCGCTAAAGCATCTCTCATTATCGGGAGAGCCCTGGCCGGACTATGGCCAGGATGGTTGGGATACGGACGACGAAGAAATTCAGAGCCCATCCACCACCCACTTTGTAGCCACTGTCGACAATCTAACCGACATGCTAGACTACGACTCCGAAGACATTGACGGAATAGACGACGATGCCGGAGACGAACAAGAACCAGCACCTACAGGGCACGGGAGGAACACCTCGTCATATGACATATATATGGTGGATACCCCAAAAGAGAGCGATAACGAGGACCAACGGGCCGCGGCAGAAGATAACCCCGCCGACAAACAACCAAAACGGCGGCGCTGAAGCCGCCCTAAGTCCCGCCTCGACAACAACAACGCTCCCAAAGACCCCGCAATACAGCAGGGCACACAAGTGGACGACGAACATGCAAATAAGAAACCGTCCGAACAGAACGAGTCAGATAATCAGTCCAGGCCCGGCGAAAATGACAGTCCAGACAATCCCACGCCGGACACGCCGCTGGAAGGTAAAAACCTTCGGAAAAGACTCGTCAACACTGCAAGAAGCTTGAAGAAGGAAAAGCAGAAGCTCAAAACAGCGGAGGACACACTCAGAATGAGGTGGAGCAAAGTACTCAAAACCGCGGATAAATACGGCAATGGCCACCAATCAAAGAGCTACCCGAAGTGCAAGCTGCTACCAGAATTCGACGAGGAGGCCATAGAGCCCCCACAGTCAAAAAATAAAGAGGCTGCCTGGTTGGATAGACGGCCAGATGATAGGCCAAATTCTGAAAGCGGCGCCGCACATAAACCTACTAATGAACCTGGAAAGATAGATGGCCCAGCCAGGTCCATCTACGGGCCAAGGAAGAAGGCCCCAGGAAGCAAGGCAACACGTCAAGTGTCCGAGGATAGTGGCACACCCAAATCAGGGCGCCAGACACCCACTATGTTTCACTAATGAGGTGCTGGACCATGAATTCCCAGCAGGATTTAAACCCATAAACATAGAGGCCTACGATGGAACAACAGACCACTCGAGTCGGATAGAAGATTATATACTACATATACACATGGCCGAGGAGATGATCTCCACGCCATAAAATACCTACCCCTCAAGCTCAAAGGGCCAGCCCGTCATTGGCTTAAAAGCCTCCCAGAAAACACTGTGGGAAGTTGGGAAGAGCTCGAGGACGCGTTTAGAGCAAATTTTCAAGGGACTTATGTCCGCCCTCCGGATGCAGATGACCTAAGTCATATAACTCAACAGCCCGGAGAATCAGCGCGCAAGTTCTGGAACAGGTTCCTCACCAAAAAGAACCAAATAGTCGACTGTCTGTACGCCGAAGCCATAGCAGCTTTTAAACACAATGTCCGAGATGAATGGCTTGCCAGACAGCTCGGCCAAGAGAAACCGAGGACAATGTCCGCACTAACAAGCCTCGTGACCCGCTTCTGTGCGGGAGAGGATAGCTGGCTAGCAAGATGCAGCACCAGCGACCCAAGTACATCCGAGATAAGAGATGGAAACGGAAAATCACGGCCGACGAAAAGAGCAGCGCCGAATAAAGAGAAAAGCCCAAAGAGCACGGCAATCAACGCCGGATTCAAAAGCTCATGCCAAACAACAAAACACCACCTCTTAAGGATGACAAGGATGAGTTGTCCAACTTAAACAAGATTTTGGGTCGGATATGTCAAATCCACAAGACCCGGAAGGCCCGCAAACCATACCCATCGAGATTGTTGGGTTTTCAAACAGTCCGGCCGACTAAACGCCGAACACAAGGGGCTCGACGCGTCAAGCGAAGATGATAAACCCCACCAGCAGAGCACCGGAAAGCAAAAGACTTTCCCACAAGAGGTCAAAGTAGTAAACTCACTTCATGTGATAATACGGAAAAATAGTGCGGCACCTTCTAAAAGGAGCCTCGCACGGTCCAATCCAGCAGACCATAGAGATTGGATATCACAACCAATCACTTTCGACCACCTGGATTATTCCAGAAGCGTTCGAAACGCAGGACGGACTGCCCTGATATTGGATCCCATAATCGACGGACTACAATTTACTAAAGTCCTGATGGACGGAGGCAGCGACTAAACCTGCTGTATTCAAACACAATCCGCAAGTTGGGGATAGACCCTACTAAAATTCGACACAGCCGCACTTCCTTCAAAGGAGTGACGCCAGGCCCTTACGCCAAGTGCACAGGCTCCCTACTACTAGAAGTTGTGTTCGGATCACTGGACAACTTTCGGCGCGAGAAAATAATCTTTCATATCGCCCCATTTAAAAGTGAATATCAAGCACTCTTGGGACGAAAGGCTTTTGTCCGGTTCAACACCATACCGCATTACGCGTCTCTTACACTCAAGATACCCGGTCCGCGAGGCATCATTTCAGTGCGAGGGTCACTTAAAGACCCCGGACACGGATGGACGAGTCTGGCATCGATAGGCTAGGGGCTCCCTAGACGCACACCCCTTCACAAGGGGCTGCGCGCACAAACAACCTCGAGTTCATACGAACCCCGCTTCACTTATTTATATTTCTTCTTTTATCTTTTTTGCACGAGTTGTTTTTAAACTAAAGTTCCTCTCTTTTTACAGATGAACAACGTGCACACCCGTCCAGGATAACGGCACAACGGAGACACAGGCGCAGACGTGCAGTAGGGACCCATTGCAAGGATTCTTTTCAGATTAAGACCCTGCGTAAACCTTTTTTACTGTCTCTTGTTGTTACTCTTCCTTGGTTCCTTCCTATAACCAAAGCAGAGCCTGACGTTTTGGCATCGGCCGCGTCAAAGGACCATGCCCGCACTGGACACTAGGGGCTTAGGGCATTGTTCGCCCATTATTATAAAGACCGAACACCTCGTGGAGTGTTCGCGTCTCGAGTTAGGCATTATATGCATCAGCTCGAATCATGTCTTTGGTCAAATGTTGGGTTTGCCCGCTCTCGTGTTTTGCTGCCTTACGCCCATATCATCGCTAACGCGCACCAGGAGAACTATGCGATTGTGCCCCAGTTAATTGGGCGAGCACCTCGAGAGAAAGCCGAAACCGATCATCATGATATAGCGAGAGACTGGTCAACCACTCGATCGACTACCGGAATGTTTAGAATTCCCCGCTTTGACGAAGGACCGTTTCCCGGTCAGGTACACACGCGCCCCGAACTCGGAGAAGTGCGGTGCCCCAAGGGGCTATATCGTAGCCCCACCCTCGAACTCCACTGGCTAAGTGAAAGTGATAAAGCATTATAGTCCGGATTGCCTCGCTACGCTACCACCTCCTTAACAGGACCGAGACGTCGGATTAAGTGTGAAAACGCGCTATTTTTGCGAACACCCCCGCACCTTGTGCGTGGGGGCTGAAGCCGAAGACTGCAATCTTTCAGGTTATACAAATGTATACGAAAACGGCCGCATAGGAGAAATTTTACTACTTGGGACGCACAAGTATAAAAAGCAGTCGTAGCATAATCATCATTTTACAAGCTAAACCGTTCATTTGAACGTGACATTTTTTGAGCACTGCGACTATTACACGAGCGCCACGCATAACTTCCCCAAAATAGTGCTCGGTAGGTAACCGGCTTTCATCCGAACCCTGGGCGGCAATAGCGGTGGCATCCATCTCTGTCCAATGTGTCTTCACACGGGCAAGAGCCATATGCACGCCTTCGATGCAGGCCGACCGCTTCATCTCCTTGATATGCGGCACCGCTCCAAGAAATTGCTGCAGTAAGCTGAAATAGCTCGTCGCCTTGGGCCTCTCTGGCCAGACATGAGCCACGATGTCAGTCATGGCAAGTCCGTACAATCTATTTAGCTCGGCCCATTCGGCCAACCGATCGATCAACGGAAGTGAACGATCCGGACTATGGAATTGAGACCAAAATAGCTCTTCCATCTTGTGATCCTTCTGGCTCCGGAAGTGCTCAACGGCATCAGCCGCACTTGCCGCTAAGTCCATATACGGATCCTCCAGACTCCACAGCTGGCCAAGTTGAGCATACTTTTGATCTCAGAACCGGCGACGAGCGTAAAAGGCTTGCCAGCCACGATATCTCCGCCTAGCGCAGCTCCTCCTTCATGGCTCGCATTGCGAACGGGCATCCTTGGCCTCGGCGGTGGCCTTCCCAGTCTTCCCGCCCGATAAGCGCCCTTTTCAAGAGCCTCATTGCGGTCGGCAGCATCTTTTAGTTTCATGGCCAGTTCGGCCATCTCTTCCCTGCTTAGGCAGTGTGCAGCCTTTTCGGCTTTCAACTCCTCGGCCGCCCTCGAGGCAGCCGCGTCACTCCTTCGGGCTTGCTCCTTAGCTTGAGCAAGTTCGGCCCGAAGGCTCTCCACAGCAGCAGCACCGTCTGTATCACAACATATAATTTATCAGAGGAGGGCTTTGAACCCCTTAATAAAGCGACTGCGGAGAACTAATTTACCTTGCGACTCATCAAGTCGCCGGTTGACAAGCGCGATGTCCGCATCCGCCACGTCAAGTTGCCGCATTAACTCGGCAACTCCACCAGTCCGGCTAGCCCTCGGACTATCCGCCACCTGCATAGGAAGGGCGGCATTCATTACTTGCGATTTTGATCCTCGGCACGCTGTCGCTTTCGATAACCTACCGAGTCTCAGGGGCTACTATCTATACAGGGCGCACTTTTATGTGCCAAACTATCGAAAAAAGGATGCGCCATTCTCGCGTACCTCAAATCCCGCCAAAGAAACTCATAGCGGCATTACGCAATCCGCTCTCGGTGATCGAAATCCTTCCAATCACCATACGCATCAAAGCACGGTGATCTTCGAGATGGACGCCTCTCAGCAGATTCTTCATTCTCCCGCCGGATACTAGTGGGCGCCGAACTCTCCGCCCCTCCGGACTCGGGATACCCTCCGTGATTTACTTGAGCTTGTTCGCCCTATTTGACGGCGCAGCAGACGGAGGCGTTTCGCTCTCCATCATCTCCGGAAGAAGGTCCCCCGAAGACGAACTCATCTGAGAAGGCTGCAAATCCGAACTGCAAGATAAAAATTTCGGTTACCCACAGAAGCATAAATGGAGGTATTTTCTTACTAATGAATTCCCCTTTTTCTACTCACGGCTCACTGGAGGGCTGATCCTTTAGCGACGATTGTGCGTCCGGATTCTCCCCGGACCGCTAGACCCCCCGGTGAAGATCTCTTCCCCCATTTAGGGGCTTTGGCCTCCGGATCTTCGGAGGCGGTCCTCTTCTCCCCCTGGAAGGAGGGGTTTTTGATTCCCCCCTCTCCAGACGCCCCTTTGGGCAGAATAATAGCTCCTCTATTTTCCCCATCGCTCCCTTCTGCGGGCGCGACCTCCAACATTCGGACCAACACGGGCTCCAGTGCGGTCTCTGGGAGGGGGGCCGGACACCTTATCAGCTTCGATCGCGCTACCCACTCCTATGAAGAGTAATGGGTCAGGAGGCGAACTTTAGAAAAGCAGATAAACAGAACGTACGGACTCTGAGCTATTTACCTGAGTATCCGGGCGATTGCTACTTAGGCCTGCGTCCTCGATCAATTCCGGACACGCTACCTGCGGTCCGAAGAACAACTTGTACATCTCCACGGGTGTCGCACCCATGAAGTGTTGGAGAATTCGAGGTCCCTCCGGATTGAACTCCCATAGACGGAGAGGACGGCGTTTGCTGGGCAGAAGACGCCGGATTAGCATAACCTGCATCACCACGACCAGATTGATCTCCCTCGCCTGGAGGTCTCGAATCCGGCCCTGCAATAAGGGCACGTCTTCGGACGGCCCCCAATTGAGACCTTGGTTGACCCACGACATCGATCGACGTGGAGGTCCCGGCGGAACGGCGGCGGCTTTTGCTTGCGCCTTCGAGCGGTGATATAGAACCACTCCTGCTGCCACAGTCCGAGTTCCTCTTGGAAGGAACCCTCGGGCCACGGGGCATCGGCCCTTCCGCTTATGGCCGCCCCGCCGCACTCCGCTTGACGCCCCCCGATCATCTTCGGCTCCACATTAAAGGTTTTCAGCCACAGGCCGAAGTGGGGAGTGACGCGGAGGAGGGCTTCGCAGACGATAATGAATGCGGAGATATGGAGGATGGACTCCGGAGCCAAGTCGTGAAAATCCAGCCCGTAGAAGAACACGAGCCCTCTCACGAAGGGGTCCGTCGGGAAGCCTAAACCCCGACGGAGGTGGGATACGAAGACGACGTACTCACCAGGCTCGGGAGCGGGCACGGCCTGCCCTTGGGCGGGCAACCTGTGCGAAATCTCGTAGGACAGGTACTTGGCCTCACGCAGCTTTAACACATCCTCCTCCGTGACGGAGGAGGGCATCCATCGACCCTTGAGGTCAGAGCCGGACATTGCTAAGAATCCGAAGCGCTCGAATCTGAGGCTCTGGGTGTTGGAACTGGGAGCAAGAAGGAGATTCGATGCAAGATTGAAGAAAAAGAACGAGCCTTGGTCCTCTTATAAAGGGAAAAAATACCAAGAGTCGTCTCCGTGACCGTTCGGGATTCACCTTCGATAGAGGAGGCGTGGCGACGGGCACGGTTGGGTTACCCACGCACGTATTGATGAGAATCCCGGGATAAGGGGAACACGATCTCTACTTCGATAAGACATGCCAAGGAAACCGCTTCGCTAAACGTGCTGAGGTGGTATAATAAAAAACGATTCGAGTGAAAAACCTGGTAGCGGTGTGATGCCACGCCGCATAATACGTCAGCAGATTGGACTGGTGTACATTTTATTCTCTCTACGGTGGAATGTGGAATTTATTTTGCAGAGCCGAACACTATCCTGGTGTTCATGATCTTCTCTGGATTATTCGAGGGAGGAACCCGCCTTGCAATGTCAACATTATGCGCGCGGGACTTATCGTCATTGAAGCCTGGTTCAGGGCTACCGAGGAGTATCGACTAGGGGTGTCCGGACAGCCAGACTATCATCGTCCGCGGACTCCAAGGCTACGAAGATACAAGATTGAAGACTCCGTCCGTGTCCGGATGGGACTTTCCTTGGCGTGGAAGGCAAGCTTGGCGATACGGATATGTAGATCTCCTACCATTGTAACCGACTGTAATCCCTAGCCTCCTCCGTGTCTATATAAACCGGAGGGCTTTAGTCCATAGGACACAACATACATTACAACAATCATACCATAGGCTAGCTTTAGGGTTTAGCCTCGTTGATCTCGTGGTAGATCCACTCTTGTACTACCCATATCATCAATATTAATCAAGCAGGACGTAGGGTTTTACCTCCATCAAGAGGGCCCGAACCTGGGTAAAACATCGTGTCCCTCGTCTCCTGTTACCATCCGCCTAGACGCACAGTTCGGGACCCCCTACCCAAGATCCGCCAGTTTTGACACCGACAGTCTCTCTCAACAACCCTGCAATCAAACACAAGTAATCTCTTGTGTCCCCAACACACCCAATACAATTGTCAATTATATAGGTCACTAGTTCGGCAAAGAGATGGTGATACAAGTGTAATACGGATGGTAGAAACATATTTTTATAATCTAAATAAATAAAATAGCAAGGTAAAAAGTAGCAAGCAGCAAGCAAAACGGCATATCAATGCTTAGAAACAAGGCCTAGGGTTCATACTTTCACTAGTACAGTCTCACAACAGTGCTAACATAATTGAATCATATAACAATCCATCAACTGCGACAAATAATCACTCCAAGGTTTCTATCAACGAAAGTAGGACAAAAACGTGTATCAACCTCTATGCCTAGATTACCCCAATGTCACCACGGGAATCCGCAAGTTTATTACCAAAACATATATCAAGTGACTCAAACAATACCTCATTGTCACCATGGTATCCATATGCAAGACATACATCAAGTGATCTAAAATCCAAAATATTGACTTCGATAACAATGAAACCTTGAAGAGGAAGACTCAATTCATCACAACAAAGATAGAGAGGTAACAACACAATATGATTCCACTATATTAACAAATCTCATGGTACATCAAGATCATGCCCTATCAAGATCACGAGAGAGAGAGAGAGTGAGTGAGAGATAGAGATAAAACACATAGCTACTGGTACATACCCTCAGCCCCAGGGGTGACCCTTCTCGTGATGGAGGCGGCGGGGATGATGAAGATGGCCTTCGGTGATGACTTTCCCCCTCCGGCAGGGTGCCGGAACGGAGCTCCGGATGAGATCGCTTTGAAACAGAGGCTCGCGGCGGCGAAAAAACTCATCAAGGTTAACTTTTAGGAGTTTCTGTATTTATAGGAATTTTCAGCGATGGAATCACGCCAAAAGGAGTCCTGAGGGGCCCACAAGCTCATCCCACATGCCCTAGGGAGAGGGCGCGCCATGTGAGCTTGCAGTGTCCTCATGGGTCTTCTGGTCTTCCTCGAAGCTTCAGGGGTCTCTTATGTTCTATAAAAAATCACCATAAATTTTTATCGTATTTGAACTTCGTTTAGTATGGTTTTTCTACGAAATAAAGAAATAGGCAAGGAACTGGCACTAGGCACTAAGTTAGTAGGTTAGTCCATCAAAATCATATAAAAGTGCACCAAAACCATACAAAATCAATGTAAACATGGCATGAATACTTCATAAATTATACATATGTTGGAGACGTGTCAGCATCCCCAAGCTTAATTCCTCCTCTTCCTCGAGTAGGTAAATTATGAAAGAAATAATTTATGAAGTGTGAATGCTAGCATAGTGCATAATTTTGATCAATGATAATTCTAATCACTCTTTCCTAGCATCATTATATATCATAAACAGTAGCTCATTTCTCATAAAACTTCTCGTGATCAAGTAGCAAGTTATAAATTGATCAAGTAGAAAGTATCAATCAAGCCTATTAAGATATAAATTGATGAAAAATCTACCTATATCCAAACAATAAGGTATGATCGAGCAAACATTCATTATATGTTAATCGAGTCCACACTTAAAGTAACATTGACAGAACAACAACTTTTCCATATAGAAAATATAGATAGTCAGGCATCCATTCTTAATTTGGATGTAAATCAAGTCATATTAATGAATATTGATGTATAAATGGATCTATATCCATATAGAAAGATAGGTATGGATCAATCATTAATTGGATGTAAACCAAGTCCATATTTAATGAATATTAATTGAAAATTTGATTTTTATCCATATTCAAGAAAGAATAGTGCACTAGATGACTACCCATTGAATGTTGAGTGAATCGTTAGTATGATGCAATTAAAGCATTCCAAATATAGAATGGGGCTTAACTCTATATAAGGTGTGTTCTCTAAACAACATACAAGTACATAAGGAATCACATAGTTACGTGTATTTCATTGGAAGGAACACAATTCACCATACTAATGGGAGCTGATTATATCGTCACATTGGTCTTACTATGCTTTTTGTTCAATCCTTGCTACCTCACCTTAGTTGAATCAGTAGACGTGGATGGCCATCTACAGATGAATCAGAAGGTAAAAATATTTTACTTTTAGCTTTGGACACATGCAACTCTTTGCCAGTTGGTTTATGTATTCATCCCATTCTTGCATCTACTTGACCACTTAATCTTCATTATTACTAATTTTTGTACTTATTTAGAACTATAGCTTATGTTCCCAACTAAAATTGAGGACACCATAGGTGAAAATTTTACTTATATCTTTCAGAGGCTTTGTAAAACAATTATATATGCTAACTAGCCATGAACTTACATTTCCATTTGCAGAACACCACCCTTTTAAGACCTAAACCGTTTCGGTTTCCTTGGAGAGCTAATTTCACGGATGAAGGCAGCAACATTATTTCTCATGTACTCTCTCTCTCTCTCTCTCTCTCTCTCTCTCTCTCTCTCTCTCTCTCTCTCTCTCTCTCTTAGTTATTTATCTTTACTTTTCATGTGTTAGATTTGGAATATGTGTTCATTTCTGGGTGAACATTCACCATAAGAATATATCACAATGTATGCTACAATGACATGTGACATGTGTAGAAGGAAAATTCAAGGTATTTTTTGGCCTAAGCATGACTTATTCAAATCACTGGAAAAATAGTAGAAATCCACATTCATTAATTATCCGCCTCAATCATAGATTTGCAAGCTAAATCATGCATGGCCACAAAAGGTCTAATTGCGTAGGAATGACATCAAACATTGCGAAGCAAACTAGAAATGAGGCTAAAAAAAGTTATATATTTGCTCCAAATGAGCATGAAAAAAATCCAAACTGTAAATGTCTGGTAGGAAAACCGTGTACCACGGCCAATAAGGCACACCATCACTTGTTTATTATCTCTGCTCTATAGTTGTTCTGGTTCTTCACTAATTTGAACTATACTTTTCTATCACTAGTATGCAATGTGGCACACTGAGCCAGGACAATTCTATGGCCTTCGAGCTGAAATGAGTATATGGGCTTCATCAAATATAGAAACCTCTCAAGAATCTGGAGCATCCTTACAGATTTATTGTCAAGATGGAGGACACTACAACTTAATTCAAGTTGGATTCCACGTACAAACATATCACTGATCCTGGTAAACTCAAATGCTTCTGAGTAAACTACTATTTCATAATTTGGTTTTGCTTGCAGATTTCCCCCTCTTTGTACCATAACAGAGATATTCGCTTCTTTACATATTGGACTGTAAGTGTAACAAATGTCATTTTAATAAGTTGTATATTATTGTTATGCACATTTTTTTCTGGTATTTTGTAATAGTTGGAGGCATTATCGGACTAAGTCTCTTTACATAAACAGTAATATATGTTTCCTTTTTTATTTCTTAGAAAGACTTGAAATCCAAGGGGTGCTACAACTCACAATGCGCGGGATATGTACCTGCAAGTGGAGCGAAGCTGGTGCCTGGACAAGCCATTGCTCCTCCATCAGTTTATGGCATACAAGATCACTACATGAGGATTAGCATCAACAAGGTACAACATTCATCCTAGTGTAGAGATTACTATGTCTATATAAGCCTATAAATTTTCTACTATATCTACGATAAGTAGACGATACCCACGTCTTTTTGAATGAAACTTTGTTGAATGCAATGCATAAATAGATATTGTACGAATAGCTACAAAAAGAGAGAGAGAAAATGGCTTTTAGTTAATAGAGTGACTTTTTTCTAACAGAAATGTGAAAAATGAACTACATAGGTATTCTCCAAGTCTCCAACACATATAAATTCATGATAAACCGAAAACTAATGCAAAAATTGTAAGTATGAGGACATGCATGACTTGTTGATGTCGCAAAGATCCATGGATAGAAAAATTAAAAAAATTAGTATTGTGAAAAATATAACTTATAACTAACATGCATGACTTGCTGATGTGGCATGGTTGCATGGATAGAAATTAAGGTAGTACAAACGATTGAACTTATAACTAACATGCATGACTTACTAATGTGGCTTGGCTACATGAATAGGAATATTAGTTAGTGGACTGCAATTATTTAAAATGGAGGGTTAAATATAACAAAGATAGATTTTATGAATATGAAATTAGTTATGCCTAAATTCACATGGTTACTATTTAATATGCTATGGTATTTCATTATGTAAATATGGAAAATTGAACCATAGGAATTGTACACCACCCAAGATTTTTCGAAATTACAAAGTGTTATATAATCTTCTTGTGCATGAAATTTATTGTTCACAAATGTTATCAATCCCTCATTGACTACAGGATCCAAATTCTGGAGATTGGGTGGTGTACCGTCATGATTTAGAAAAACCATCATTCTTGGGACATTTTCCAAAGGAGCTTTGCCTTGGAACAAAACGTATACAAGCAATGACCGGATTTGTGAATTACTTGAAGAATGCACATGGTCCTCCAATGGGTAGTGGCCACTTCCCTGATTATAATGAGAAGAAATCTGCCTACTTCAACCACATTAAGAACTACAACTCCAAGGGTCAAGCTTTTGACCCCTTTTGGACTAAGGCGGCCAAGTTAGTTGATAGGCCAGATTGTTATGATGCAAATGATTTATTTCTTGAATTTAAGAAGGGTTATACATTCAATTATGGTGGACCAAGTGGTTGTATTGGTTGACAACAAAAGTTGTATTTCCATTTGTATTGAATAAATAAAAATGTGTTACTTCATGGTCAAATATTAACCTTTATTCTATTTATTGTTGTCAAACTCTAGCTTCATATTGATAGTTATTATTATAATCATGTCTAGTTTATATTTTTGGTTTTCACCTCCCACTCAAGCCATTCCCAACATGACACTTGTGGCAGGTTCCTGGCGACCATAGTAAGTCAAATGATAAAAGGCTCAGCGCAGCAAAGACCATATGAATGGACCTCTCTAGGCCCGAATACACGCTAGGGAAGCATCAACATTTCTGGTCGCTTGATTGAACCCTCCTTGGAAGTTACAAAGGAGGTGCAGATTGATGGGCATCCCTGGTCGCTTGAACCCTCCTTGGAAGTTACCCAGGAATTTCTTGCACAGATCATCCCATGATGAAATGGAATTCTCCAGAAGATTCATGAGCCATGCATGAGCGAACGTTGGGCTTGAGCGCCATGGGAAACCAGTTGACAAGTGCTCCTTCCTGCCGCCAGCAGCCACAATAGCGATGGTGTAGATGCTAAGGCACTCGGCAGGGTTGGTCTACCCATCGTACTGAACAGAAAGATCTGAACGGAACTTCCTCGACCACTTGATGCAGTGTAACTCCATGGTGAACGCGGCACAACTTGCACCAAAAGGCAAGTCATCCATGTCCTCGTCGGAGCATTCTACGTCTTCAAGGTTCGCAAGCGCATCAGACTGCCGATGAGTTTCTCAGCGTCTGTCGATGCGGGTGAGCGCACCTTGGCCTTGGTGATCCCTCATAGTCTGGCGCTGATCTTGATGGCACCTCGGGATATGTTGGTAGATTGTGAGCTACAAGTCCTTCCCAAGAACGGGAAGTGTTGTGTGCTCCTACTGGTGTTCTACCAAGTGTCCAACCTTTTGCTCTGGAAAAGGTCAGCTCTCTTTTTATCTCTCCAAAAGATGTCTCTCTCTACAACCTGGTCCTCCTTTTATATCTCAAGGGATACCACAATGGCTTTGATGCTAAGGAACTAGCCTGGGTCCAACCAGGTAGGTGAGCATATTAAATGCTTGGGTGAAGTGTCGATGCCTTCTGTCTTCCGGAAACGAATGCATGTCTTGTCACTGCCGACCATGCTGACCCCTGCGTGGGGCGTGGCACGTCTTGGTACAGGTGTGCGCCATGCGGTGGCATGGGTGAGTGATTCACCCCTTGTGTCTTGTCCAACCCCTGGCATGCCTGCTGACCTGCCGCATGGCTCACAGACCCTGCGAGCACAAGTCAATCGCACCATGCATGGGTGAGGCGATAGGAGCACTCCAACCTCACTGTCGAGGGAGCACGCCTCAAGCCACCGCCTGCAACACAAACGAAGAACCGCAGCATCCGTCGAGCGGTGCAAGGACCAGAACCACCACGATAGCCTTCGCCCGCACCAGGGGACTACCAACAGATCCAGTCTAACCCGCACCTCGAACCACTCTCCGGCACCAACTCCGTCTAGGCATCACCGCGCGCCTCACACGGATGCAGCCGAGCGCCCGCTACCGCCAGGACCCTTCCTAGCAGGGCCTCGCAGCGCCGCCGCCTCCATGGCTGCGCTCACGCCGCCGCCACGGACGGAGCCGGTGCACCACCAACTCCCACCAACCTGCTACGCCGTACGCCAGGCTCCAGTCGACCGCCACCAGCACACTCCCCGCTGCGAACCCCGCGCACCAAAACACCAAGAGAAGCCGGCAACCTCCCAACCCGCGCCAGATCCAAGTCGTGGGATCCCGGGATCACACACAGAACGCCGAAGCCGACCGCTGCCCGAGCACTGGCGCCACCGTGGAGCCATCAGATCGGGGAGGAAGAAGAAGTCGCGCGTCGCCGACCCGCACGGACCGACACGCCACCGCGGCGCCATCAGATCGGGAGGAGGAGGAGCCCGCGCCTCGCCGCTACCAAAGATCTGCAGGTGCCGCCTAGCGAAAGCCACGCCCCAGATTGGTCGGCGTTCGACGACGCCGCCGCTGAGCCGAAGGCGCCGCCGGGCGGCCGCCGCGCCGCCGCCAAGAGCCTCGCGAGAGGAGAACCCGCCGCCGACGCGCATGCGCGGGCTTTGCCCGGCGGCGTCCCCTAGCGGCGGCGAGGGAGAAGGAAGGCGAGAAAGGGGTGGTGGCGGCGGTGAACTAGGGTTCCGCCCGGGCTGCTTGCGGAGCGGCACGGGGAGCGGCACGGGGGCACAGGGCTAGGGCTGGACTAACGAGCAGCTCGGCTCGTTAAGCTCGTACTCGTTAAGCTCGTGCTCGTTAGGGCTCGGCTCGTTAAGCTCGTTAAGATTAACGAGCAGAAAACCCTGCTCGGCTCGGCTCGTTTGAAGCTCGTTAAGCTCGTGAGCGCTCGCGAGCGCTCGTTAACAGATTATAATGTGTAGGTATGGTTTTCAAGATAAAATATTATTACTAAAAAAAGAAATGAAGTAGTACGTTGCCTCATACGTCGATTAGATTAAATAGATGGGTTGAGGTGCTACAAAAAGTTTGTCACGTAATATGAAAATATATGTTGTGTTGTTACTAACGAGCTTAACGAGCTACTCGTGAAATTCGTTAGCCGCTTCGTTAAAACGCGTTAAAACGAGCCTAAAATCAATGACGGCTACTGTTCATTAAGAAGCGGTTTACGATCTTAACGGTATTAACTATCGAGTGCTCATTAAGCTCGCGAGCTACAAGCTTTTGGTCCAGTCCTACACAGGGCACTCTCTTCTTGGACTTTTTGCAGCGAGTGCTAGTTTCCTTGCAATTGACATTCCGACTTCTATATAAAGTTATGAAGAAAATCTCGATCCATACATCCCGTCGACACGAAGCGGGACCTGCGAACCGGAGCGGGCGAGAACCCACCCCACTGCCCCCCGATCGCGCACGCGCGCCACAATCCAAAACCCTCGACGGCGCCCACTCGTCATTAAACGATCGCCCGTCCGCATCACCCACCAATCATCAGCAAGTCACGTCCATTTCGATCCAGCGAGCAAAGCGAGCAAGTCCAAACTACGCCCAGGACCAGCAGGTCCCAATTCGGAAAGGACCCACGCTCCACAGTCCACGGGAACAGTGCCGCGGCATGTTCCGCCCGCGCTCCACACGAGCAAAGAACCAAGATTCATGTCGCAGGGTATGTACAAGGCCAGAGATGATTACACCTAAGTACAGCATCCATTGATTGATTAATTACTTGCCACGCCTTGATCTACACACATCCTCCACTAATCAACGAATTATTGAGTAACTAATTACTAGTAGCATCTGCTGATGCTGTTCGCTAAATTTGCCGATCGAGCTCGCTAGTTACTGAACGCTACTGCTCGATCGGTACCAAAACTGAAGATCGGTCTCAGGCGGAGTAGTCCGAGACGGCGAACGAATCGCCCATGGAGCGCGCGCCGCCCCGGGCCGGCGACAGCATCGGCGCGGCCGCGGCGGAGGGCAGCGTGGTCGCCGGCGGCGGCGGCTTGGCGTCGTCGGCCGCGGCGGGGCGCCGGATCTCCTCGAGCAGCGCCACCACGTCCTTCATGGCGGGCCGGTCGTCCGCGCGGCGGGACACGCAGAGCGCGGCCACGGCCAGCACCTGCCGCATCTCGTGCGCGTCCGCCTCGCCGGCGCTCTCCCTCAGCCGCGCGTCCAGGATCTCGTCGTCGCTCCCGCGCTTCGCCTGCACCCACTGCACCAGGTGCGCGCCGCCCGGCAGCGTCGGGTCCAGCGGGTGCCGCCCCGTCAGCACCTCCAGCAGCACCACCCCGAAGCTGTACACGTCGCTCTTCTCGCTGATCCGCTGCATCGACGCGTACTCTGCGCACCCCAAGAACCAACCCAAAAATGTCAGGAAAAACGACGTTCAAAATGTACTTGTAAATTGTACGATCTTGCAAGTGCAACGAGATTCTGGACCTGGCGCCATGTAGCCGTAGGAGCCGGCGATGCGCTGCGGCTTGGACGAGGAGTCGTCGAGCTTGCCATGCCCGGAGGAGAGGATGCGGGCGAGGCCGAAGTCGGCGAGGTACGGCTCGTAGGCCGGGCCGAGCAGCACGTTCATCGACTTGATGTCCCCGTGCAGGATGGCCGGCACGCAGTCGTGGTGGAGGTACGCCACGGCGTGGGCGACCCCGAGCGCCACGTCGTACCGCGCGCCCCACTCGGCCGTGGGCGCGCCCTTGGCGCCCCCGACGACGCCGCCGTGGAGGAGCCCGCTCAGGTTGCCGTTGGGCAGGTAGCTGTAGAACAGGAGCCGCGTGCTGGTGCCGCCGTTGGCCGCCCAGCCGAGCAGCCGGACGATGTTGCGGTGCCGGATGGACCCCAGCGCGGCGATCTCGCTCCGGAAGGCCAAGCCGGCGCTCGCCTCGTCCGGCGACCACATCTTCTTTACCGCGATGGTGTAGCCGTTCGGGGTGTCCACCCTGTACACCACGCCGGAGCTGCCGGTGCCGATCACGTTCGCGGACGTCAGCCCGCGGAGCACGTCGTCCATGGATATGTCCAGCTTCTGGTACAGCGTCACCTCCCACGTGCCGTGCCCGTCGACCGGGGCGCTGCCGCGGCCGCCGCGGCGCGCGCGGGCGAGCATGTAGGTGGCGGCCACCAGGAACGCCGCGCTGACAACGGCCAGGACGGACATGGCTATCTTGAGCGTCGTGAGGGCGCCGCGCCGTGAGGACTCGTCGGAGCCATCGCCGACCACGAGGTGGCGGTTGCCGGCGAGGTCGCTGAGCGGCAACTTCTGGAAGAAGGGGGTGTTCGGGAGCTCGCCGGAGAAGGCGTTGTACGAGATGTTGAGCGTGACGAGGTTCTGCAACGCCGCGAGCGGGTCGAGGCTCCCGGACAGCCCGTTGTGCGACAGGTCGAGGCTGCCGAGCTTGTCAAGGCCGGCGAACTGCGGCGGTATCTCACCGGAGAGACGGTTGCAACTGAGGTTAAGCGAAATCTCCAACGACTGGAGCGCCCCGAGCTCCGCGGGGATGCCACCAGAGAACGCGTTGTCCCCGAGGTCCAGCAGCTGGAGCTTCTCGCACGAACCGAGCTCCGGCGGGATGCCGCCGGTCAGCCGATTCTTCGCCAAGTAAAGCTTCGTCAGCTCCGGCATCGAGGCAACGCTGGACCTCAGCTGCCCGGAGAGCTGGTTGTCGGATACGTCAACGAGCTGGAGGCTGCGCGGCAGCGCTGCAGGCAATGCGCCGGACAGAGCATTGGAGTGCAGGTCGAGGAACTCGAGGCTGCCGCACCCGGAAATGGCCGCCGGGACCGGGCCGACGAGGTGGTTCTCGCTCATGTCGAGGAAATTGAGGTTCTTCAGGTTGCCGATCTCGGCGGGTATCGTGCCGGACAGCCGGTTGCCGTTCAGCCGTAGCCGGTAGAGGTTGGTGCAGTTGCCGATGTCGGGCGGCACGACGCCGGAGAGCTCGTTGCTGAGCAGCAGCAGCTTCGTCAAGTTCTGCAGCCCGAATAGCTCCTTCGGGATCGGCCCGGTGAGGTTGTTGTAGGAGAGGTCCACCGACTGGAGGCTCGCGCACTCGGCGAGGCTCGCCGGCACGCCGCCGGTGAGGCCGTTTTTCCACGCATAGAACAGCGTGAGGTTCCCGAGCTTCGGGAAGTCGAGGCGGATCTCCCCGGAGAGCGCGTTGTTGTCGAGCTCGATATCCGTCAGCGAGGTGCAGTTGGAGAGCTCCGGCGGGATGGCGCCGGTGAGCCGGTTCGTGCTCAGCTGCAGCTGCTGGAGGTTCGGCAGCCGTCCCAGGGTCGCCGGAATGCTGCCGGAGAGAGAATTCAGCGAGAGGTCGATGAGGGTGAGCTCCTCGCACTGGCCGAGCTCCGGCGGGATCGCGCCGACGAGCTGGTTCTGCCAGAGCAGCAGCGACTGCAGCTTCCGGAGCCGGCCAAGCTGCGGCGGTATCGCCCCAGAAAGAGAATTCTGGTAGAGGTAGAGGCTGGTGAGCTCGGTGCAGTTGCCGATGGACTCCGGGATGCCGCCGGAGAGCATTGTGGTGTAGATGGCAATGGTCTGGATCTTCTTGAGCTGCCCGATCGTCTCCGGGAGGCTCCCGGACATGCCGGTCTCGGCGAGGCCGATCATGGTGAGGTCGGCGCAGCCGCCGATCTCCTTCGGCAGCGGGCCCTTGAGCGCCTGGTTCCCGCCGGCGCGGATGACCTGCAGCTTCTGGAGCCTCCCAATGCTCGCCGGGATGGTGCCGCTGAGCTCGTTGTCGTAGAGCGTGACGTGCGTGAGGCTGGCGAGGTCGCCGAGGTCGTCGGGGATGGCGCCGCGCAGGGAATTGGAGTTGAGCGCGAGCGTCTCGAGCTTGGCGAGCCGGCACAGCTCGGGCGGGATCGCGCCCGTGAGCTGGTTCTTGCTGAGGTCGAGCGTGACGAGCGCGCCGTACCCGCCGATCTCCGGCGGGATCGGGCCGGTGAGGTTCGTGCCGGAGAGCACCAGCGTGGCGAGCGACGGCGCAAGCGGCAGCAGGTTCGCGGGGAGCGGGCCACGGAGGTCGACTCCGGTGACGCTCAGCGACACGACGGAACCGCGCGCGTCGCACGACACGCCGAACCACCGGCACGGGGAAGCGTCCGACGCCCTCCACGAGTCGAGCGCGCCGCCCGCCGGCCGCAGCGACCGGCGCCAGTCCAGCAGCGCGCGGCCCTGCTCATTGACGCACCGGCACGGGGCGACCAGCAGCGCGGCGCAGGCGAGCGATACAAGCAGCGCGAGGGCGCAGGAGCGCGGCGGCATTGGCGCCCGGTGACCGATGAGGCGAGACGGACGGACGGACGGATGGTTTGGGGATGGCGATGGGGATGTGGAGTGGCGCCTCCTATTGCTGTCGTTGGGATTGTAGAGGAGGAGACCACCCCATGGTCATGATTAGTTTATACTCCTAGACAAGGGGATTAGAGATCTGGATCCAAATGAGCACAGATTAAGTAGCTAATCCCGTTTGTTTTTATCACCAAATGAAAAGATTTTGGCCTCTGCAGTGCAGTGGTGTGCGCAGTGAGTGGTGGGAACATGGGAGGAAGGTGGCGGTGGCGCGGCCATCATCTGCACTGCACTGCACACATATGTTTAAGCCAACTTGGTGTACTGTACTTATTATTACTGCTGCGATGCCATGACAGCAAGTGCCCCTAACCACATTTGTTAATGGCTCCCGAGGTGAAAAACATCTGCTCCTTCTCGTGCTCTGTGAAAACACCAGGCTCCTAATTCCCTCGGTAATCCAACTCTTCTTCTATCCGTTTGTGATTTGTGGGGCATTTGTGCAGTGTCAGGCTCACTCAGGTAAACCTGGTTCCTTTGTACTACTGCCCCTGCAGTTATGCAGGGGTTGACAGTGGCTGTTACTGCTCTTTTTAGCATGTGCAGGATGCATGACCCTTTCTTTTGTGGGAGGGGGTGTTAGGTTAACCTTCCAAATGTTTCTGATGGTCTGAACCCTGAGCCGCTTGCTTTGCGGCTGCCTCTTTGCATGATGTGCAAGTGTTCTTCTGCAGATCAGCTACTTTGCACTTTACAGTGACGGTAAAATACTAACTGCAGCAGTAACTTTTTTTAAACTTGAACTGCATTTCGTGTCCGATTACTGTACATCGTGTTTTCTCAGCAGTACAGGATGTACTGTTTGCAGGTGAAACATTATTCCTTTTGCTGGTCAATTCAAAGATTTTAGTTCTGAACCTCAGAAGCACCTGTTCATCCCCATCATCAGGTGGTATGTGTTTATGTTTACCTGCACCAGTTCTGTCATCTTTATCTGCGGCTTTGACTGCTGGCAGACCTGTTCAATTTGCTGTCTACAGTAGTTGGCAGTTATAACTGTAAATATGTTCATGTCTTCTTTCTTTCTTTCTTCTGAAGCAGCCCATTGTCTAATTCTTTTATGTATCAGTATAGTTTTTGTTTTTTTGTAAGTTGTCAAACCTTTCGTGATGCAGTTCTACTCATAACCCAAATGAAAACTGTTCCCTTTCTTCTTTTGAAATGGATGAAGGAAACTATTCCCTTCTCACATGCACAAGAACTTATTTTTGTGCAGGATTAGTCACGAGACTTAAACCCCAAGTACGAAAAGTAGTCTGTAATCCATTTTCAGATAATGTGTGTGATCATTGCGCGAGTTCGAAAACTTCACATTGCTCCTTCTCCAGACGTACTCTGGAAATGAGAAAGCATGTTCATCTCACATGCCCAAGCCATGAAACATAACCGTAATTAGAGGATACAAGAACTGGCAAATCTTAAGTACTTCTTGTGAGGCCATGATGGGCATTAGTGATAGGCTTGTGGGGTTAAAGAAGGAGTAAGACATAGGAGGGAATCTTAGGGTGCACATGGCAGTAAAGGGGTGAAGGTTAGCACTACGCGCCTAGAAAAACTAAGCAACTTACCCATGTGAATAGATGGCTAACCGCTGGAAAGTAACCGAAAAGATCAGATGCAATCTGGTTAAGAACTAATTTCCTTGGGCAAGAACATGTACATGTCTTTGAGTGCAAGGGACAATGAGGAACAAGATATTACTAAGATAAAAACTTGTTGAATTTTAAACCACCCTGTTGTTATTACTAGTTTAATCGGCCTATCGATCTGTACTTAGCATCCTCGCCACGGCTGGTAGATCCCTGCGGCGTTTGAGTGGTTAACATTTCGAACATCGAATTTCTAACTTTTTTATAAAGTTTTGCTTTCCACCTTGTGTGCGTGGTGGATTCACTTATTTCACAATGGCTCCTACTTTTACTTTGTGGCTTGAATTATTTCAACCAAAATGCAAAAAGTTCAGTTGTAATTGTGTTGATTCACACCAAGTGCTCAGAGATCTGATCAGAAACAAATAGCTTTTGAGATGCAAAACTTGAATTGCAATAAGCAACTACCCCTACCTAACCGTTGTACTAACAAGCTTGATGTGAGGTCAAGTCAACTAAGCTAGATTAACTTTGTACCAGTAGCAACGTAAGGAATATAAACAGCGAGGTAATCCGCACTAATCGACCGTCGATTGCGCCCGACCCGAGGTTAGAATGCGGTCACATGGGTGATGGATGTCTTACCATAGAGAAATCAAAGCAGGAGGGGACATGTTAGGTGCCACACATGGTTGATCATGTCATGGCCAATATGGTGGATGGTAACATCAGAGGAATATGAGCAGCATTTGGATTCAGATCCCATCGAGGACGATGCCATGACAAGATGAAGGCACGGAGCACATGGTTAAGTTTCAAGCAGGCCTGTGGATCGGTCGATCGATCGATCGATCGCAGGGTTAATTAAGATTAAAACCTGTACTGCTGCCTGGCTAGAGATGTGATGCAGTTCTTTCACAGCTAATTCTTCCGTTAGTTCTCTGACACTAGGACTTTTCCCAGGCCTGCTGCTGGCAGCCAAGATCTGATCCAGCGCCCTCTGTTTCCACCAATAAAAGATGGCCGTCCTCTCATTTTTTTTAGAAAATCACATGAACTTTACGCCGATAGATCCGGCTTGAAAAATGCCTCTCGGCGCACCGTCAAAAGGTAATTAAAGTTAATGGCCGGCTTAGAACATTCCGTCACACAAAGGTCGAGGCAGTTAAACAATGCTGCTGCTGCTGCTGCTGTTCTTTTGCTTCTCACATTTCAGTCACTTCCTGCTTGCAACTTGCACGGAGTAGGCAGTGCTTAAGCGATGCTAGTAGAACCTGCCATTAATTTTAGGCATCTATCTATCTATATAGCTAGTGAGTCGTTCAAAGCACATAGCTGTTGGGGTCACATTCTCCAAAATCACAACAGTAGAAACATTTGCTGCACAGGGATGAGCTCTCCCGGTGTCTCGCATTTGTCACTCCTTTTAGGCGCCTACCCTGATTTCTAGGGCTGCCATGCTAGAGATGGCAACTCAAATTGCTACTCTAGCTGCAAATCGGCAGTGCGTGCTGAAAAACAACTGTAAACCTGAAGTGTGAAATTTAGTACTGCCAAGAAGGGTGAATTCTGTCAGGTAAAAACATTTTAACATGCTGCGTTAACTGAATATGGCAGCAGAATGGAGTTAACTTGCATGAGGTTCTCTCATTGAGTTACTACTACTTCCTGCAATCTGTGGCGCCTATGGTGTGCTAGCCTGAGCAAAGCAGCTGGAAGCAAACTGATGAATTTGGGGCATCTGCCTGCCTCGCTGAGCCTATCTGTTCCGATCGTAGCCTGTCATGATTTCCTAGCTTCTCCCAAATATATCTAGCCAACAACATGGCAAGAACATAGACTCCACAGCCAAAATATGTACGTAGTAGATCTGGTCAAGTTTGCATATGCTTCATGAACTTGCTTTTGGATAGTCCTAGAACTGGATTAGGATACCATCGTAGCATATACTAGCACTTTCATAAATCAGATTCATACGGTCCTAGTAGAAACATTCCATACAGTGCAGCTACGCACCCGGAACATCCCCTTTGTCTACATGCTGATTCATCGGAAAGGGCGGCTGCTTTCCCACACATTTCTCTTGTCCATATATCACAAATTCACAATGCACACCGATGCATTTCGTGATATCAGCAAAAAAACGAGATATGCACCGCCGCTTTGCCCACACCCCCACCTGGGTACGTAGGGTGGTTCAGGCGGCACCACCCCATGTTTGGTGTGGTTTGCCCGGGGGAAACGTCGCAGACGGGTCGATTTGTCGTGCACTTTGGGAGCCCTTCCGTCCGTATCCATCACCTCTCTCCCCTGGCCCCTCTCCATGTTTTGCATCGGAAGCGAGGAGCCACTTTATTCTTGTGTGTGTGCGCGCGCGCGCGCGTGTGTGTGATCTGCTCCTACTTGCTACTTACTTAGTCTGTTCTGCTCCTCTGTTTCTGGGGTCATTTTCAGTGTCCCCTGAGCGCAAAGCCTAGTGGTTGGGGATGGCGTCGCTCCCCTTAATTTCAGGATTTTGCTCTCCTGATACGTACACGGCCTTTATCTTTTTGTCTCTAGGCCTGCAATTTTCTAATGTGCTGAAAAGGTCGCAGCTGGAGCACAAAGGTTTTGTTAGTGCTTGTACTTGGTGTTTAATTAGGTCACGCGTTATCATAATAATGGTTTCTGATGATTTGCTTAGGTAAGATGCATGGATTCCGAGGGATAAACAAAGCGCGCATGAGCGCATGAATTCGGCAAAGCGTGTGGGAAAGAAAATGGGTGGACTTTGAGATTAAGCGTGCGTGTGTGTATGGGTGAGTGGCTGTCTGGCGGCAATAATGTTGGCTCATCTGGTGAGCAACTCTATGATTAAATCGCCAACCTTGGATGTGTGCCGTATAATTTATTCTACTAATCCAAATTTGCATTTTTAGACAGGGTGGGCTGATTCTTTTTTTAGTCAATGTATTCTATTTTGTTGATTCTACTGTTTTAGGCTACATATATGCTTGTTTTTTCAAATAAGTTTACTTAGGCTACATACCTTTCAAAGAAGAGTTAAATGCATACATGAGATGTTCCTAATGTTTTTGGGGGTGTCAAGTTAGTCCTAAATATACAAAAGCACATATATGGGCCCTACATGACGGTCCATAATGAATTCATCGGGTACTATCCAATCCAGCTCACCTCTAATCGGAGTGCGTGGCACTTTGACCACCGCCACGTCGACACGGGCTCTGGGGATTTACCGTCGTTGGTAATTGTGGAATTTTGCAATGAGGCCCTATTTAAATGGTTTTCTTTGCCTCCCCTTTCAATGTCGCTCTCCTCTTCCGCCACCACCCTATTCCCTGACATGTATGTGAGCTCGTTCACTTGCTTGTAGTTGGCACTACAACCTTAAGCAACATGGCCGTCGGCTTCTATCATCGTTACTATTGTTGTGTGTGGAGTGCATGTGCTTCTGATGCAAAAATGTCATGCATATCGTCTTGTGTTGAACATTGGCTAACTATTCTAGGAATGAATGCCCTAATCATTGGGCAAGGCTCAAAATTGCCGAAAGAGACCGGCATCCTACATTGCATATGGTATATATGTCTATTTCATTGAATAGATCATTGTGGTCCGTATATAGTGTACGATAATTGAACTTTCGTACCACCACGGTCATGCTAAGATTATCAGCATCATAGTCCACGGTGAACTAGAAATGGTTAAGTGTACATGTAGACATGAACTCTCTGGCATATGCCATGTTCATGTCAAAACCAGAATAAAACCCTAGGATGAATCTTCAGTGAGAACGGCTCCTCAAATGGTCCTATTAGTGAAAATAGTCATTTGATCACTAAACAAGGGCAACACCAAGAAATAACCATAATACCGGAACCCTAAATCCTAAGTTGGCTTACACAGGAGAAATGTGTGCTTAAGGGCCAGTTCTTTTGGGCGATTCTCTCGAATCGCCCCCCTCTAGCTTCTTCCAGAATCACCACCCCATATTTTTTTTACAGTCCTATCTAGTTAAAGTCTAATTAGCCAGGATTGTAAAAAATATGTGAGGGGAGATTCTGGGAGAAGTTGTGGAGGGGGGCGATTCTGGGAGAATCGCCTAAAAGAACTGGCCCTAAATCAAAGAAATCTCACAATGTAGCCAACATCTCCATGTTGAAAGCAAGCTACAAATCTACGGGCATAAGAAGAATACGGCAATACAAGCTATAGTGCACGGTAAAAGGATGAGAGTGGGTCACATTGATTATTGTATTGTGGAGGAAGATCGTCCGGCCATTGCCTAGATTGCTAGAGCTATCTTAACGGGGAGCCCCACCGAGCAACTGGTCGCCTACTTGCTACTATACCCAACCTGCTCCTCACTGGAGTCGCATCCCTACCGCCGCATGCCTAGATGACTGCACGGTGGGGAAAAGAGGAGTTGGGCCATGAATGAGGCCGGGGAGGAGGAAGCGGGGTGGGGGTTGCAAATTTATCCTGCATTTGATCATTCCTTATGGTAACTGTCATGATGTGGAGGTGATCAAAACGGCACATGAACCTGTCGGTGAATTAGATAGGGCCTCACTTATTGCCATTTAGGACCAAGATGATGCATTTTTTAAAGTTTGGAGTTCGGTGGTCTCAGAATCTCAATGTAATTTTTTATTATGTTTAAGGTGTTTTGTACTTTCGATGAACTTTGATAATAAATAGTGATCATTTTCCTAAAAGAAAGACGACAACGGAGGTCACCGAAAGACTCCATGAGGATTTATTTCTTGATCCGGTGGATGACTTTAGTGCTTGAGTTAACGACGACTTGTCGCGGATGTAGAGTTGTTGTGGAGTGGCGGCGATCCAATTGTAGCTGTTGGGATTGTGGAAAAGCGGTGGCGACAACAGATGTGACTTTGATGATGGTGATGTGAGCACCTGGTCTCGAGCTCCGAGTGGTTATACTTGGCAATGGCGATGTTTTTTTTACGTCATTACCTTGTTGGAAGCATTGCTCGGATATGTTCAGACTGATTCTTCTGGGTGAAAACTTTGATTCTGGCCTTTGTGGTCAGATCCGGTGACGAGGGCGCTTGAGTGTCGCTTACTTGAAGGCGTTGCTGATGAAAATCCTCGTAATCCATGTGGCGTCAATAGTTGGTGCGGATATAGTCTCAATTATAGTTTGTCGGTCGCCCATCTAATCGCTTTGGGGCTTTTTTTTTCTTTTTCCTTTTTGTTTTTTCCACGCCTACGCATAGCTTTTAGTCTTAGGACTTTGCTAGTTGCTGGTGTATTTTTGCGTTTGTATGTTGGTTGGCTGTGTGCATCCTAGTTATGCATATGTCGGATGTGTGCTTATTATATTGTATCCTCTTTATGCTCTTTTGAGTCAATAAAATCACCCTTTGTCAAAAAAAATGCATTTCAGTCCTCGCTAAATCCTTTCAAAATACCTACAAACAGGCCCGTAGTCGTCCCTTCTCTCGAACTAACGCAACAACCTCTTCGTCCCCTTGACACATAAAACAGGCAGCACCCTCCTCTCTGCTCCTGATTGTGCCCTGCGTTTGTATCCCCACAAGGCAAAGGCTGCATGCATGCATGCTTGCATGCCTGTACCACGCCACACCGCACAATTCCTGACCATGCATGCCTGCACTCAATGACACCTGCATGCATGGCATCCGCATGCACGTCCGCCTCGTCTCGCCGCAGCGCTTTCTTGAAATGAAGAAACGCCGCAGAGCAGCGGCGTGGCGCCATGCCGATGCCGTGCCGCGCGCCGCTACTCGCCCTGCTTGCTGCAAAGGAAGGAAATCAGAAGGCCCGTCGCAGCGGCAACCTGGGACCTCTGCCATCGATGCACGAACTGATATGGATAGACTGGTCATGTCATGTCATCAGGCCAATTCATCATATACTTCCTCCGTTTCTAAATATAATTTGTAGAGATTCCACTATAAACTACGTACGGATGTATATAGATGCATTTGAAGTGTGGATTTAATCATTTTGCTCCGTATGTAACCCATTCAATGGAATCTCTACAAAGACTTACATTTAGCAACGGAGGGAGTAGATGATAGACTTGCGTCATGCATTGCGGGTCAGCATGTGGTGGGCGTCATGGTACGCATCTGCCGGTTTCTGAGCAGCGCCGAGTGCATTTTGCACATGGTGTCGGTAAATGGTTGTGTTTGCCGAGTAGCATCTATTGTCGAGAGCCTTGCGAAAAAGGGGACACCGGGATAGATAGGGGATCCGATGACGTGCGACTCACGTTTGCGGGGCGACACGCGCCTCAGGTGTGACTTCGTGCCGAATCTCGGCACGATGCTGCTGGTTTTCAGGCCAGGAGCCGTGTGCCGGCGAGGGCAGCGGCTGGTGCTCCTCAACGTCGACGAGGTGGTGGTCGATGCACGGGGGTGGCGCGATGACGCGGGGTTCACGGTGGGCCAGATGGTGCAGTTCCCGTGCCACTTGGCGTGAATTGCGGCGGCTGACCGGTGGGGCGAGTCCGGTGCGGTTCCCGAGGTGAGTAATGGCGAGAGGGGAGGGGAGAGAGAGGGTATTAGGAGGCCCACGCAGACGCCTCGGCTCTCCACCGCTTTCCTCCCCACTTCTCCTAACCACGCAAACCACCGCGCTCCGCCGCACCGAGAGCTAGGATTAGATGACGATGCGCGAGCAGCAGATGTGGGAGCTGGCCGCCGACGACGAGGTGCTGATGGGGAAGTTGAAGGAGATCGACCACTGGTTCCCGATGGCGAAGGCGCTCAACAACGCGTCGCGGATGGTGAGGGACAAGCTCGGGAGGGAGGAAATCTTCAGATGCTTCCCCAACTACGACCGCCAGCCGACGATGGGGGTGCTGCTCTGGGCGATGCTCGAGGCGGAGTGCTACGTCTTGAGCTTGCATTTGTTTTCCTTGAAGAGGAAAGGGTGATGCAGCAATAGTAGCGTAAGTATTTCCCTCAGTTTTTGATAACCAAGGTATCAATCCAGTAGGAGGCTCCTCAAAAGTCCCACGCACCTACACAAACAAACAAAGAACTCGCAACCAACGCAATAAAGGGGTTGCCAATCCCTTCACGGCCACTTGCGAAAGTGAGATCTAATAGAGATAGTATGATAAGATAAATATATGTTGGTATTTTATAAGATAGATGCAAAAAGTAAAAATGCAAATAAAAGTAGATTGAAAGCAAATATGATAAAGGATAGACCCGGGGGCCATAGGTTTCACTAGAGGCTTCTCTCAAGATAGCATAAGTATCACGGTGAGTGAACAAATTACTGTCGAGCAATTGATAGAAAAGCGAATAATTATGAGATTATCTAGGCATGATCATGTATATAGGCATTACGCCCGCAACAAGTAGACCGATTCATGTCTGCATCTACTACTATTACTCCACACATTGACCGACTCCTGACTGCATCTAGAGTATTAAGTTCATAAGAACAGAGTAACGCCTTAAGCAAGATGACATGATGTAGAGGGATAAACTCATGTAATATGATATAAACCCCATCTTTTTATCCTTGATGGCAACAATACAATACGTGCCTTGCAACCCTTTCTGTCACTGGGTAAGGACACCGCAAGATTGAATCCAAAGCTAAGCACTTCTCTCATGGCAAGAAAGATCAATCTAGTAGGCCAAACCAAACTGATAATTCGAAGAGACTTGCAAAGATAACTCAATCATACATAAAAGAATTCAGAGGAGATTCAAATATTTCTCATAGATAAACTTGATAAAAAACCCACAATTCATCGGATCTCGACACACACACCGCAAAAAGAGATTACATCGAATAAATCTCCACAAGAGAGGGGGAGAACATTGTATTGAGATCCAAAAAGAGAGAAGAAGCCATCTAGCTAATAACTATGGATCCGAAGGTCTGTGGTAAACTACTCACAACTCATTGGAAGGGCTATGGTGTTGATGTAGAAGCCCTCCGTGGTCGATCCCCCCTCCGACGGAGCGCCGGCGAAGGCTCCAAGATGGGATCTCGCGGATACAGAAGGTTACGGCGGTGGAAATTGTGTTTCGGTGGCTCCTTGGATGTTTTTGAAGGAAATATGCCCTAGAGGCAATAATAAAGTTATTATTTATTTCCTTATATCATGATAAATGTTTATTATTCATGCTAGAATTGTATTAACCGGAAACATAATACATGTGTGAATACATAGACAAACAGAGTGTCACTAGTATGCCTCTACTAGACTAGCTTGTTAATCAAAGATGGTTATGTTTCCTAACCATGAACAAGGAGTTGTTATTTGATTAACAAGGTCACATCATTAGTTGAATGATCTGATTGACATGACCCATTCCATTAGCTTAGCACACGATCGCTTAGTATGTTGCTACTGCTTTTATCCATGACTTATACATGTTCCTATAACTATGAGATTATGCAACTCCGTTTACGGAGGAACACTTTGGTACTACCAAACGTCACAACGTAATCGGGTGATTATAAAGGAGTACTACAGGTGTCTCCAAAGGCGATGTTGGGTTGGCGATTTCGAGATTAGGATTTGTCACTCCGAATGTCGGAGAGGTATCTCTGGCCCTCTCGGTAATGCATATCACTTAAGCCTTGCAAGCATTGTAACTAATGAGTTAGTTGCGAGATGATGTATTACGAGCGAGTAAAGAGACTTGCCGTAACGAGATTGAACTAGGTATTGGATACCGACGATCGAATCTCGGGCAAGTAACATACCGATGACAAAGGAACAACGTATGTTGTTATGCGGTCGACCGATAAAGATCTTCGAGAATATGTAGGAACCAATATGGGCATCCAGGTCCCGCTATTGGTTATTGACCGGAGACGTGTCTCGGTCATGTCTACATTGTTCTCGAACCGTAGGGTCCGCACGCTTAAGGTTTCGATGCGATGCTTATATTATGAGTTTATGAGTTTTGACGTACCAAGGAGTTCGAGTCCCGGATGAGATCGGGGACATGACGAGGAGTCTCAAAATGGTCGAGACGTAAAGATCGATATATTGGACGACTATATTCGGAGTTCGGAAAGGTTCCGAGTCATTCGGGTATTTTTCGGAGTACCGGAGAGTTACGGGAATTCGTATTGGGCCTCATTGGGCCATACGGGAAAAGGAGAGAAAGGGCCAAAAGGTGGCCGCACCCCTCCCCTTGCTCTAGTCCGAATTGGACTAGGGAAGGGGGGCGCCCCCTTCCTTCCTTCTCCTTCTCTCTTCCCTTTCCTTCTCTCCTACTCCCCCTACATGGAAGGACTCCTAGTTGGACTAGGAAAGGGGGAATCCTACTCCCGGTGGGAGTAGGACTCCCCTTGGCGCGCCCAAACCTAGGCCGGCCTCCTCCCTCCCTTGCTCCTTTATATACGGGGGCAGGGGGCACCCCATAGACACAAGTTTGATCTACGGATCGTTCCTTAGCCGTGTGCGGTGCCCCCCTCCACCATATTCCACCTCGGTCATATTGTCGCGAAGCTTAGGCGAAGCTCTGCGCCGGTAGAACATCAAGATCGTCACCACGCCGTCGGTCGACGGAACTCTCCTCGACACTCGGCTGGATCGGAGTACGAGGGACGCCATCGAGCTGTACGTGTGTCAAGAACTCGGGCGCCGAGTAACGGCGCCGGATCGGTCGGATCGCGAGGAGAACGTCGACTACTTCCTCTACGCCAGATCGCTTCCGCCGGGTCTCTGAGGGTGCGTAGACAACACTCTCCCTCTCGTTGCTATGCATCACCATGATCTTGCGTGTGCGTGGGAAAATTTTCAAATTACTACGTTCCCCAACAAAGGGTATCGAGCCTAGGTTTTATGGTTTGATGTTTTGCACGAGTAGAACACAAGTGAGTTGTGGGCGATACAAGTCATACTACCTACCAAAGATGTCATACTTTGGTTCAGCGGTATTGTGAGATGAAGCGGCCCGGACCGACATTACGCGTGACGCTTACGCGAGACTGGTTTCAACGCCACGAGCACTCGTTGCTTAAAGGTGACCGGCGGGTGTCTGTCTCTCTCACTTTAGTTGAACTGAGTGTGGCTACGCCCGGTCCTTGTGAAGGTTAAACGGAGTCTATTTGACAAACTATCGTTGTGGTTTTGATGCGTAGGTAAGAACGGTTCTTGCTAAGCCCGTAGCAGCCACGTAAAATTTGCAACAACAAAGTAGAGGACGCCTAACTTGTTTTTGCAGGCATGTTGTGATGTGATATGGTCAAGACGTGATGCTATATTTTATTGTATGAGATGATCATGTTTTGTAACCGATGTTATCGGCAATCGCGAGAGCCATATGGTTGTCGCTTATTGTATGAAATGCAAGCGCCTACAGTAATTGCTTTACTTTATCACTAAGCGGTAGCGATAGTCGTATAAGCAATAGATGGCGTAACGACAACGATGCTACGATGGAGATCAAGGTGTCGCGCCGGTGACGATGGTGATCACGATGGTGCTTAGGAGATGGAGATCACAAGCACAAGATGATGATGGCCATATCATATCACTTATATTGATTGCATGTGATGTTTATCCTTTATGCATCTTATCTTGCTTTGATTGACGGTAGCATTTTAAGATGATCTCTCACTAAAAATTATCAAGTAGTGTTCTCCCTGAGTATGCACCGTTGCCAAAGTTCGTCGTGCCCAGACACCACGTGATGATCGGGTGTGATAAGCTCTACGTCCATCTACAACGGGTGCAAGCCAGTTTTGCACACGCAGAATACTCAGGTTATACTTGACGAGCCTAGCATATGCAGATATGGCCTCGGAACACGGAGACCGAAAGGTCGAGCGTGAATCATATAGTAGATATGATCAACATAAGATGTTCACCATTGAAAACTACTCCATCTCACGTGATGATCGGTTATGGTTTAGTTGATTTGGATCACGTGATCACTTAGAGGATTAGAGGGATGTCTATCTAAGTGGGAGTTCTTAAGTAATATGATTAATTGAACTTAAATTTATCATGAACTTAGTCCTGGTAGTATTTTGCAAATTATGTTGTAGATCAATATCTCGCGTTGTTGCTTTCATATGTTTGTTTTTGATATGTTCCTAGAGAAAATTGTGTTGAAAAATGTTGGTAGCAATGATGCGGATTCGATCCGTGATCGGAGGTTTATCCTCATTGCTGCACAGAAGAATTATGTCCTTAATGCACCGCTAGGTGATGGACCTATTGCAGGAAGCGGATGCAAACGTTATGAACGCTTGGCTAGCTCAATGATGACTACTTGATAGTTTATGCACCATGCTTAACAGCTCGAATCTGGACTTCAAAGATGTTTTGAACATCATGGACCATATGAGATGTTCCAGAATTGAAGTTAATATTTCAAGCAAATACCGAGTTGAGAGATATGAAGTCTCCAACAAGTTCTATAGCTAAAAGATGGAGGAGAATCGCTCAACTAGTGAGCATGTGCTCAGATTGTATGGGTACTTCAATCGCTTGAATCAAGTGGGAGTTAATCTTCCAGATAAGATATCGATTGATAGAATTCTCTAGTCACCATCACCAAGTTAGTAGAACTTCGTGATGAACTATAGTATGCAAGGGATGATGAAAATGATTCCCGAGTTTTTCATGATGATGAAATCGATGAAGGTAGAATTCAAGAAAGAACATCAAGTGTTGATGGTTAACAAGACCACTAGTTTCAAGAAAAGGGCAAAAGGATAGAAGGAACTTCAAGAAGAACGGCAAGCAAGTTGTTGCTCAAGTGAAGAAGCCCAAGTCCGGACCTAAGCTCGAGACTAAGTGCTTCACGCAAAGAGATGGTCATCGGAAGCGTAACTACCCCAATTATTTGGCGGATAAGAAGGATGGCAAAGTGAACAAAGGTATATTTGATATACATGTTATTGATGTGTACTTTACTAGTGTTTATAGAAACCCCTCGGTATTTGGTACTGGTTCGGTTGCTAAGAGTAGTAACTCAAACGGAGTTGCGAATAAAATGAAACTAGTTAAGGGTGAAGTGACGATGTGTGTTGAAAGTAGTTTCAAGATTGATATGATCATCATCGCACACTCCCTATACTTTCGGGATTAGTGTTGAACCTAAATAAATGTTATTTGGTGTTTGCATTGAGCATGAATATGATTTGATCGTGTTTATTGCAATACGATTATTCATTTAAAATCGAGAATAATTGTTGTTCTGCTTACATGAATAAAACCTTCAATGGTCATACACCCAATGAAAATGGTTCATTGGATCTCGATCGTAGTGATACACATATTCATAATATTGAAACCAAAAGATGCAAAGTTAATAATGATAGTGCAACTTATTTGTGGCAATCGCTGTTTAAGTCATATTGGTGTAAAGCGCAAGAAGAAACTCCATGCTGATGGGATTTTGGAATCACTTGATTATGAATCACTTGATGCTTGCGAATCATGCCTCTTGGGCAAGATGACTAAAACGCCGTTCTCCGAACATTGGAGCGAGCAACAGATTTGTTGGAAATCATACATACCGATGTATGTGGTCCGATGAATATTAAGGCTCGCGACAAGTATCATTATTTTCGACCTTCACAGATGATTTGAGCAGATATGGGTATATCTACTTGATGAAACATAAGTCCGAAATAGTTGAAAGGTTCAAAGAATTTCAGAGTGAAGTGGAAAAATCATCGTAACAAGAAAATAAGGTTTCGCGATCGATCGCGGAGACAAATATTTGAGTTACGAGTTTGGTCTTCAATTAAAACAATGTGGAATAGTTTCACAAATTCATGCCACCTGGAACACCACATCATAATGGTGTGTCCGAACGTCATAACCATACTTTATTGGATATAGTACAATCTATGATGTTTCTTACCGATTTACCAATATCGTTTTGGGATCATGCATTAAGACAGCTGCATTCACGTTAAATAGGGCACCATCTAAATCCGTTGAGACGACACTATATGAACTGTGGTTTAGCAAGAAACCAAAGTTGTCGTTTCTTAAAGTTTGGGGCTGCGATGCTTATGTGAAAAAGTTTCATCCTGATAAGCTCAAACCCAAATCGAGAAGTGCGTCTTCATAGAATACCCAAAGGAAATTGTTGGGTACACCTTCTATCACATATCCGAAGGCAAACATTCGTTGCTAATAAATGGATCCTTTCTAGAGAAGGAGTTTCTCTCGAAAGAAGTGAGTGAGAGGAAAGTAGAACTTGATGAGGTAATTGTACCTTCTCCCTTATTGAAAGTAGTTCATCACGTAAATCTGTTCTGTGACTCTCGCACCAATTAGTGAGGAAGCTAATGATGATGATCATGTAACTTCAGATCAAGTTACTACCGAATCTCGTAGGTAAACCAGAGTGAGATCCGCACTGAGTGGTACGGTAATCCTGCTCGAAGTCATGTAACTAGATCATGATGAACCTACGAACTATGAGGAAGCGATGATGAGCCCAGATTCATGAAATGGCTTGAGGCCATGAAATCGAGATGAGATCCATGTATGAGAACAAAGTATGGACTTTGGTGGAGTTGCCGATGATCGGCAAGCCATATTGTATAAATGGATCTTCAAGAGGAAGACGGACGTTGATAGTAGTGTTACTATCTACAAAGCTCGACTTGTCGCAAAAAGGTTTTTGACAAGTTCAAGGTGTTGACTACAATGAGATTTTCTCAACTGTAGCGATGCTTAAGTCTGTCCAAATCATGTTAGCAATTGCCACAATTTATGAAATTTGGCAAATGGATGTAAAACTGCATTCTGAATGGGTTTCGGAGGAAGAGTTGTATGTGATGCAACCGAAGGTTTTATCGATCCAAAGGAGCTAACAAAGTGTGCAAGCTCCAATGATCCATCTATGGACTGGTGCAAGCATCTCGAGTTGGAATATACGCTTTGATAAGTTGATCAAAGCATATAGTTTATCTGAGACTTGCAAAGAAGCCTCAGATTTACAAGAAAGTGAGTGGGAGCACTACAAAGATTTCGATAAGTATATGTGAATGACATATTGTTGATCGGAAATAATGTAGAATTATTCTGCAAAGCATAAAGGAGTGTTTGAAAGAAGTTTTTCAAAGAAAGACCTCGGTGAAGCTGCTTACATATTGAGCATCAAGATCTATAGAGATAGATCAAGATGCTTGATAAGTTTTTCAATGATTACATACCTTGACAAGATTTTGAAGTAGTTCAAAATGGAACAGTCAAAGAAAGAGTTCTTGCCTGTGTTACAAGGTGTGAAATTGAGTAAGACTCAAAACCCGACCACGGCAGAAGATAGAAAGAGAAAGAAAGTCATTCCCATGCCTTGGCCATAGGTTCTATAAAGTATGCCATGCTGTGTACCAGATCTATTGTATACCCTGCACTGAGTTTGGCAAGGGAGTACAATAGTGATCTAGGAGTAGATCACTAGACAGCGGTCAAAATTATCCTTAGTGGAATAAGGATATGTTTCTCGTTATGGAAGTGACAAAAGGTTCGTCGTAAAGGGTTACGCCGATGCAAGTTTTGACACTAATCTGGATGACTCTAAGTCTCGATCTAGATACATATTGAAAGTGGGAGCAATTAGCTAGAGTAGCTTCGCAAGCGAGCATTGTAGACATAGAAAATTGCAAAATACATAACGGATCTAAATGTGAAAGACCCGTTGACTAAGACTCTCTCACAAGCAAAACATGATCACACTTTAGTACTCTTTGGGTATTAATCACATAGCAATGTGAACTAGATTACTGAATCTAGTAAACCCTTTGGGTGCTGGTCACATGGCGATGTGAACTATGGGTGTTAATCACATGATGATGTGAACTATCGATGTTAATCACATGGTGATGTGATCTAGATTATTGACTCTAGTGCAAGTGGGAGACTGAAGGAAATATGCCCTAGAGGCAATAATAAAGTTATTATTTATTTCCTTATATCATGATAAATGTTTATTATTCATGCTAGAATTGTATTAACCGGAAACATAATACATGTGTGAATACATAGACAAACAGAGTGTCACTAGTATGCCTCTACTAGACTAGCTTGTTAATCAAAGATGGTTATGTTTCCTAACCATGAACAAGGAGTTGTTATTTGATTAACAAGGTCACATCATTAGTTGAATGATCTGATTGACATGACCCATTCCATTAGCTTAGCACACGATCGCTTAGTATGTTGCTACTGCTTTTATCCATGACTTATACATGTTCCTATAACTATGAGATTATGCAACTCCGCTTACGGAGGAACACTTTGGTACTACCAAACGTCACAACGAATCGGGTGATTATAAAGGAGTACTACAGGTGTCTCCAAAGGCGATGTTGGGTTGGCGTATTTGAGATTAGGATTTGTCACTCCGAATGTCGGAGAGGTATCTCTGGCCCTCTCGGTAATGCACATCACTTAAGCCTTGCAAGCATTGTAACTAATGAGTTAGTTGCGAGATGATGTATTACTGAGCGAGTAAAGAGACTTGCCGTAACGAGATTGAACTAGGTATTGGATACCGACGATCGAATCTCGGGCAAGTAACATACCGATGACAAAGGAACAACGATGTTGTTATGCGGTCGACCGATAAAGATCTTCGTAGAATATGTAGGAACCAATATGGGCATCCAGGTCCCGCTATTGGTTATTGACCGAGACGTGTCTCGGTCATGTCTACATTGTTCTCGAACCGTAGGGTCCGCACGCTTAAGGTTTCGATGATGCTTATATTATGAGTTTATGAGTTTTGACGTACGAAGGAGTTCGAGTCCCGGATGAGATCGGGGACATGACGAGGAGTCTCAAAATGGTCGAGACGTAAAGATCGATATATTGGACGACTATATTCGAGTTCGGAAAGGTTCCGAGTCATTCGGTATTTTTCGAGTACCGGAGAGTTACGGGAATTCGTATTGGGCCTCATTGGGCCATACGGGAAAAGGAGAGAAAGGGCCAAAGGTGGCGCACCTCCCTTGCTCTAGTCCGAATTGGACTAGGGAAGGGGCGCCTTCCTTCCTTCTCCTTCTCTCTCCCTTTCCTTCTCTCCTACTCCCCTACATGGAAGGACTCCTAGTTGGACTAGGAAAGGGAATCCTACTCCCGGTGGGAGTAGGACTCCCCTGGCGCCCAAACCTAGGCCGCCTCCTCCCTCCTTGCTCCTTTATATCTGGGGCAGGGGCACCCCATAGACACAAGTTTGATCTACGGATCGTTCCTTAGCCGTGTCGGTGCCCCTCCACCATATTCCACCTCGGTCATATTGTCGCTGAAGCTTAGGCGAAGCTCTGCGCCGATAGAACATCAAGATCGTCCACCACGCCGTCGTCTTGACGGAACTCTCCTCGACACTCGGCTGGATCGAGTACGAGGGACGCCATCGAGCTGTCGTGTGTCAAGAACTCGGGCGCCGAGTAACGGCGCCGGATCGGTCGGATCGCGAGGAGAACGTCGACTACTTCCTCTACGTTGTGATCGCTTCGCCGGGTCTCGAGGGTACGTAGACAACACTCTCCCCTCTCGTTGCTATGCATCACCATGATCTTGCGTGTGCGTAGGAAAATTTTCGAAATTACTACGTTCCCCAACAGTTTTAGGGGTACGTAGGCTTATATAGGAGGAAGAAGTACGTCGGTGGCCGCCCGAGGGGCCCACGAGACAGGGGGCACGCCCTGTAGGGGTGGGCGCGCCCTACCCTCTCGTGGCCACCTCGGCTGCTTCTTGACTTGCACTCCAAGTCCTCTGGATCACGTTCGTTCCAAAAATCACGCTCCCGAAGGTTTCATTCCGTTTGGACTCCGTTTGATATTCCTTTTCTTCGAAATACTGAAATAGGCAAAAAAACAGCAATACGGGCTGGGCCTCCGGTTAGTAGGTTAGTCCCAAAAATATATAAATGTGTAAAATAAAGCCCATAAACATCCAAAAGGGGTAATATAATAGCATGGAACAATCAAAAATTATAGATACGTTGGAGACGTATCACGGAGTCGCCGATCCCGGAGCAGAGGGAGAAGTGGAAGGTGTTTCGATCTCTCCGCTACTGCCAGATCCAGCCGCCGGCGCCACCGCGGGCGGTGGTGATGGGGGTTCCGGCGCCCGGGCCAGGTGGATGCCGATCGACATCGAAGAAGATGAGGAGGAGGCGGAACCACCAATGCGAAGGGCCAGGGCTCCAGCGACTCCGACCTCGCTTCCTCGCCGCTCTCCCCGCTTCCCGAGGCACTCCCCTCGCCTCCAAGCTATCTACCTGGCCAGTAGGGTGCTCGCCGGCCGGCAATCGCTTCTGGTTGCTGGCCGGGGAGGGCTCTAAGGAGGAGGGGGAGGGGGAGGACCCGATCTTATTTTCAGGTATGGAAAATTGCGTTAAATACTTAGCATCTACTTCGTCGATTGATGTTGATGATGCTAGGAAAATTATCATGAAAGGAATGAGAGGATTTAGATCCAAAATTAGAAACAAAAAGGGGCTTTAATCCCGAGTTGTTGATGAGTACAACAGAGTTATATGCAATAGTAGTGAGCAAGAGAGGGGGGAGAATGTGGAGATCAGGGGGATGTCAGAATGGGCAGAAAAAATAACACTAAAGGGATAGATGCAATTTTTGTGAAAAAACACATGGGAAAATGGAAATATTCCATCAATTTTGCCTTGGTATGAAGAAGGGGGGATTCATTTTGGGGAATTAGAAATTAAGGAAACCCCTATTGGGCCACATTCGGCTACAAAAGGGGGAAAATGATAAAAGAAAGAATGATGACCAACAGAGACCTCTGATTATTTTTGGAGCCTCTATAGGGAAAGATGTAGACATGGATATGAACTTGGGCCTACCCTAGTGGAGGGGTAGTGGACCAAATAAGAGCCCAGCCCAAAAAAAATAGAAAGGGGCAGGTGGATATAAAGCAGGGGGTGGGAGTGGGGGAGAGGTAGTCCCATTCCTTAGGGTTTCCTCCTACTTTCCCCACACCACCGCCGAAGAGAGAGGTGGCTGGAAATTTTGGGAGAGGATATGGAGCTGCCAGATTCAATAGAGGAGGAGATGTGGGAGATGCTGCGGGAAGATTCAACAGCACAGGGAGAGGAAGTGGATGGAATAGAGGTAGGCCTAATTCTTTTGAAAGAAATGGAGATTTTGGCAGAGGTGGAGGAAGATTTGGTGCGGGAACAGGGCTAGGAAGAGGGATTGAAGAGGAGGAGGAATTTGCTAGTGATGGAAATGGTGATAAGATGATTTGGCAAGCTAAAGCTGGAAGGAAAGAGACAGTAGAAGATAACAAGAGGAAAGAAGGTGTGGACGCAGGGAAATCTGGAGAGGAAAAAGAGGGAGAGAAGGAACAGATGGCTTGCAAAGACCAAAGCCAGCAGCAGCTGCTACTGGCATCTTTGCTCTCTCAACTGGTGCAAAGAATGAAAAGTAATGAAACAGGCCAGCTGGAAGGAATGATGCGAAATCCCATAGGTATGCAGAATGGAGGAGAAACACTAAGAAAAGAAGAGAGAAGTGGGGATATTTCACATAAAGCAGACAAAGAAAATGAACACTTCAATAACATGGAGATGAAGAAGCAGAGTGGAAGAGGCAATTGGCACCAGAACCTGCAGGAGAACAAAAGAGGAATGGACAGATTTAACAAACAAGTTTGTGGCAAGTGTAAAGACCCAAGACATGCTACTAGAGACTGCAGGGTGGGACATTGTCTGATTTGTGGGAGAGATAATCACACCACATGAGAGTGCAACTTGCTGAAACAAATGAAGCCTGTGCCAAAAAATATGTGGGATATGCAGCTAAGGGCTTGGGGATTCTGCTAGTACAGAGTTACAAGGACATGTTGGTGGCAGAACACATAAACCCTCTTGGGGTGGTGATTGTCAAAGGTGGACAGATCAATGAGACAGAAGTGACCAAGGCCTTGGGAGAGATGTTTGACTGGGGATGGCAATGGAGAGTTAAAGAATTTGAAAAGAATGGCTTTATGATGAGGTTTCCCAACAAGGCAAAATTGGTGGAGCTTGCAAAATTTAATGATTTTAATTTGCTAGGAACTGGGGTTGTGATCAAAGTACAACCATGGTCTCTTGATCACCAAGCCATTGGGAAAATGCACACAGCTGGGATAAAACTGAACAAAGTGCCTGACTGCTTCAGACACTTCTTGGGCATATGTGAAGTAGCTGCTGTAGTTGGTCCTGTGCTGGAAATTGACATGGACACAATAAATGAGGAAAAAGTCAGAGCTAAATGTGGGATCAGAGATGTGGAAAAATTTCCTTCTCAGGTAGAAATCACTTCCCCTGGTTTGCTCATGTTCAGAATTGGAACAGAAGTTGAGAAAGTGGTTGAAATTGGATGGCATAAAGAAGAGAAAAGGAAAAATGATGATATTAGTGACTTGGATGCTTTAGAGGAAGAGGAGGACAAAAGGAAAAGAACAAAAATGGAAGATAAAGATCACATAGGCATTGCACTTGGATGTCTATCCCTTAAGCAAAGTGAGGAAATAGATGGGAAAGTTGAGAAAGTGAGAACACAAGTAGAAGAGAGTATGAGACAATGGCAGAATGAGATGAACACAGAAAGAAGGAAATGGCAAAAGGAAAGTGACATTTTGTTTAATAGGTTCAAAGAATTGGAAGAAGATAAGGCCAGACACAGTGCACTGTGGGTTAAAAATGAAAAAAGAATCAAGGAACTAGAAAATTCTCAACAAACTATGCAAGAACTGGTGGAATAACAGCAGGGGAAGATTCAGAAGTTGGTGCAAGAAGCTGCTAATAGAGGACAATATGAATTACAGCTGGCCAATATGGACATGGAGGAATATGAGAAAGAAAATCAAACTGGAAAGGAGGAAACTGGGTCTGGGAAATATAATGAACCAACAGACTACAATGCTAGTCAAGAGTCGGTTGGCACTTTGGGTGAAAGGATGGCTGGCATTCATGGAGTTGAAATTCTGAAGAAAGATGGAGATGAGAAAGAAGTGGAACTGAAAAGATTCAGAGACAAAGGAAAAGAGGATCAGAAAGTAGAGGAGATGGCAAAGATCAGAGCAGAGGAAAGAAATAATTATGGTAAGAATCTTGATGCAATTTGCAGACTCTTCTCCATTACATATTAGTTCTGTTGTGGGGATTGATTTAAGGTGCTCTATTGACATGATAGATAGAAATATGGACATCATTAAGAAAATGGAAATGGCTAGAAAGGAAATGTATTTCCAAAACATTCAAAATGACAAAGCAAGGGAAGAAAAAGAGTTAGAGCTTAAAAGAAAGGAGTATGAGGACACTCCAGTACACATTAACACTGGAGAGGTAGATATTGATGAAATATGTTCTGATTTAGAACACTCTGATGCTGACATTGAGGATCAGCAACACATAAAACTGAGAGGCTTGTTCTCAGGAAAGAAAAGTGGGAAAAAAAGCTCACCAGTGCTGGACTGTGTGAAGCAAACAATTGGGATTGGGGTGTTGAGAAGAAGGAGAAAGGGAAAGAAGACTAATTGGTCTCTTCTCAGACACTTCTTAAAATAAAAAATAATATAAAGACCATAACAAATATAAAGTAAAAAGTAAAAAATGAGAGGGGTTTTCTGGAATGTTAGAGGTATAGGGCAGGATCATAAAAAAAGACATGTGAAAGAATTGATCATTGATCAAAGGCTAGATTTCATAGGGATTTCTAAAACAATTAAGCAAGATTTTACAAAAAATGAGTTACACAATTTGTGTGGAGGGAGAAACTACCAATGGTGTTGGAACCCACCCAGGGGGAAGTCTGGTGGGATCCTAATTGGTGTAAACAAAGATCTTTTTGATGTGGAAAATATAGAGAAAGGACAATATTTTTTGAGAATTTTGATTTTTGACAAAAACACCAAGATGCATTGGAATTTGGTCACTGTATATGGGGATGCTCAGATAGAAGGGAAGGCTAGTATTTTAGCTGAGCTTGCCAGGTTATATCATGATAACTCACTGCCATGTTTGGTGGGTGGTGACTTTAATATCATCAGAAATGAGAAGGAAAAAAACAAACATATCCATGATGACAAGTGGTCTTTCATGTTCAATGCTATAATTGAGCAAGCAGGGTTGAGAGAGCTACCTTTAAATGGGAGACAATACACTTGGGCTAATAATCAGGAAAATCCCACAGTTGAGAAACTGGATAGGGTTTTGATGTGTCGAGCTTGGGAGGAAAAATACCCACTAACTATATTACAAGCTTTTGCTAGGGAAATCTCTGATCATACTCCCCTATTCCTAGACACATGGGAATTACAAGATCACAAATATACATTCAGATGTGAGAATGCATGGGCACTGAGAGAGGGATTCAAAGAATTGGTGTATAAAGCATGAAATGAGAGATATAAAGGGGGTGTTCTAGAGAGATGGCAACTAAGATTGAGAAACTTGAGGGAAAAACCAAGGGATGGAATAAAAATGTGGATGCTTGGTACAGAAAAATAAAGATAGATACTATTAAGGAGCTAGATGAGATAGACAAGAGAGCTGAGAAAATGGGACTTACTGCTGCAGATAGAACAGAGCAGAAGGAGCTTAGAGCACAGCTTAAAAGAGTATTGCTTCAAGAAGAAATAAAATGGTTACAAAAGATACAAAGACAAAGAGATAACTGTGGAGATGGGAACACTAGATACTATCATGCCAAGGTTAATGGAAGAAGGAGGAAAAACAGAATTATTTCATTAGAACAAGATGAGGGGATCATAGAGGGAGAGAGTAGACTAATGGAATACATAACTAACTTTTACAAAAAGAATGTTTGGACATCCTGAAGAGACACAAATCTCCATGAAAGGAATTGAAATGAAGAAGATTAGCACTCAAGGTAGGGAGGAGCTGTTGGCCCCGTTCTCTTTGGATGAAATACATCAGGTGGTGTTTGGGATGAAAAAGAACAAAAGTCCTGGACCAGATGGATTCCCTGCTGATTTTTATCAGGAATTCTAGGATTTGGTTAAATGGGATTTAAAAGCATTGGTGGAGGGGTTTGCTAGAGGATAGATTAATATTGCCAGGCTCAATTATGGCATTATAACTCTTGTCCCAAAAACCAATGATGCTAAACAAATTCAAAAATTCAGGCCCATATGTCTGTTGAATGTTAGTTTCAAGATCAGAACTAAAGTGTTGATGAACAGGTTGGCTAAATGTGTGTCCCCTGTAATATCCAAAACCCAAACTGCCTTTATTAAGGGTAGATATATTATGGAGGGAATAGTGATCTTACATGAAGCTCTGAACACTTTTCATAAAGAAAAGAAGAAGTTTTCAAAGTAGATTTTGAGAAAGCACATGACAAAATAAAATGGCCTTTTGTAATACAAATGTTAAATCTAAAGGGATTCCCTGACAAGTGGTGTGACTGGATGATGGAAACCATGAGGGGAGGGCATGTAGGGATCAAGGTGAATGATGATATTGGGCCATATTTTAAAACTTTTAAAGGGTTAAGACAAAGTGATGCTATGTCACCATTGCTTTTTGACTTGGCTGCAGATGCCCTAGCCATTTTAATGAACAATGCCTTAGAACATGATGTTATAAAGGGAGTGTTGAGAGGGGGAAATAATAAATGTGTCAATATGCTACAGTGTGCAGATGACACTATTTTCTTGATAAAAGATTATATAGAAAGTGTAAGAAATCTCAAATTTATATTGGGAGCTTTTGAACAAATGTCTGGCCTCATAATAAATTTTCATAAAAGTGAACTAATGCTATTTGGAAAAGCCAAAGAGAAACAAAAGTTATATCAGGAAATTCTAACATGTAAGATGGGGGAGCTGCCCATCAGATACTTGGGGATGCTTGTGTCAGATGTTAGAATTAGAAACTTGCACTGGAATTGTGTAACTAACAAAACTGAAAAAAGATGCAGCTGCTAGTAGGGGAAGCTGTTAGGTTCTATTGCTGGCAGAATAACCCTGGTGCAAGCATGTCTGACTAACATTCCACTTTTTATGATGTCCTTCTATGCTGTCCCAAAAGGGTTATTAAAAAGGCTGATTTTTTCACGGCTAGACTGGTGTGGCAAGAAGATGAGAACATAAGAAAAAATACCATTTAGTTAAATTGGAGAAATGTTGCATACCTAAAGATGTAGTGGGGCTAGGGATCCTAAATCTGTAGGTGATGAATATTGCATTATTGGCCAAATGTTTTTGGAAGATGGAAACAGAGGAAGGCTTATGGCAAGATATACTTAGCAGAAAATATGGAAGGGGAAAATGCTTAGCCTCGATAGCTAAGAGACCTGGAGATTCACAACTCTGTGGTAGTCTTATGAGAATTAAAGAAATATTTTACAACTTTGTTAAAAAAGAACTAGGGGATGGGAAAAATACCAGGTTTTGGGAAGATACTTGGATAGATGATAAACCTTTAAGGGAAGCTTACTCTAGAGTATATAATATTTGTTCTGACCACAATATAACTGTGGATGAGGCCATACAAAAAGGATGGCAAGGATTTAAATTCAGAAAAACCTTATATGGGGAAACTCTGGAGTTATGGAATAGTCTTAAAAGTAGATGTGAGGAAGTAACTGTGGGGGGTGGAAGGGACAAAATCACCTGGGCCCTCACTGCAGATCATAAATTCTCGGTGGAATCCTTGTACAGGAAAATTATCACTCTTGGTCTGAAATTTCCACAGAAATTTTTGTGGAAGACCAAAGTGCCTGGAAAAATCAAAGTTTTTTTTATGGCTAGTTAATAGGAAAAGTGTCTTGACAAGAGACAATTTGCTGAAAAAAGGATGGAAAGGAGGGAAAAGATGTGTGTTTTCTGGAAAACAATGGCTCATTGGTTGGTTGGTCGGTCTATCTTGCAGACAAAGGAGCCGCTAAAAAGGGTGCTGGAGTTGGGAGCAAGACTGCTAGAGCGGGTAGCAAATGAAGTGTACACAGTGAAGTAGGGGTGGAGAATCAATGTGGCAAGACTGGAAGGGTTGAAAAGAAGATTCTGCTGGCTGCTGAAGATGTGTGCCTTTATGTTGTTGTCGTGTTTTAGTAGTTTATTAGTTGTTAGTTTTTCTGGTGCCCTCGTGAACTTTGTTTTGCCCTGGATGATATTGGTAGGCAGACTTGTAGGCCCGATGGCTTTTGGTGATGTTGGTTTGTGTGGGTTTATGCGGCGCTGCCTTGAATTATGCTAGTCTTTAGGTTGAATATTGTGGTGCTGCAAGTTGGTTTTCAGTAATGAAAATCGGAAGGGGAAAGTTCTTCATTGATTAAAAAAAAGCATCCTATTGCCGAGTTTTCCTCTCGGCTTCCTTCGCTTTGCCGAGTGCCCGTGGTTTGGTTTTTCGCGAAGAGCAAGACACATGAGAAAATTCCAGTAGTGACTCGGCATGTTCTAGAAACTCAGATAGGGTCGAAAACAAGAGGGCCACACATATTTTCCTTTTCGATAAGCACCGATTACAACACAGACACACATGTGTTTACACAACGCCTACTGAAGATCAGTACACTTTTTTTTTGACAGAATGAGTTGGGAAATCATAACCGTAATGCTCCTACTTATGATACTATTGTGCCACAGATGTTACGACCTGCTATTTCTCCTGTGGAAAAACTTAAGCACGAGTCCGCTTGGTTTAAATCTGCGTATGAGCTAAAGGAGACCACGGCTTGCTCTCGAGTCTTGGCACCATAGAGTCGTTGTCAGGAAGATGAACTGTAATGGATTAGATACGAGAGCTTCATTTCAGGCCATTAGTAACATGTGTCCATTCACCGTGCACGTGGAGGCAAGTGAGAATGAAATATAGTTTCTCATACTTCTCTGCTATAATATGGCCGTAGCCGCCGCCGGCGCTGCATGCAGAATCAGGTTGTCCACGTCGACGAATCGAATCTGGAGCTGGGCTTCCTCTTCCGCTTGGGCCTTGATGGGCCGGCCTCGCTCTCCTCTCCTTTTCTCTGCTGCAAAACAAAGGATGCTGTTCTAAGACAAAGGATACACAAGCTGATCTACAGCCTTGCAAAATGACATGATTTTATACTATTCAAATCATTCTAAAATAACCAGGGATGCCCCTGCTCTTTTGCTGACCTAAACACGGAGTATATATGGTGCAGTGTTTCAACTTGTGTGTGTGTGCAAAATGAATTGTATCTAAACTGAACTGCACATGGGGCGAAACTGCAAAAGTGAATACCATCATACTGATATTACCCTGGCAGCAAGTCATTAACTTTCCTTGTTCAAGGGAAATGGGGCTAGATAAGGAACATGTAACATGAACAGGGAGGCTACTGGAGTAACTGTAAGTTAGGCCTTCACAAACCTTTGCGTCGTCTGCCGCTAGGGTCGTCTTCTTTTTCTCACCACAGGCCGCGTCAGCTGCCTGCGCTATGACCTAGAAATAACATGTCAGCTTTGTCAAATTCACAACATCACAGAGACAAGAGCAAAATGATTCTGCTGAAAGAAGAACGTACCGCCCATGGAGCATCCAAACCCTCAAGATGAGATTTCAGCATGTTCGCCACCCGCCTCTGCTCCACCCAATTAAGCCGTCGGAGGGGGCTATCCTGCTGCATTCACATCAGACACTTCTAAAAATCCTCACTCCAAAATCGTAAGGAAATGTTGATCCGATATATTAAAATCTTGGTAGCTTTCAGTTCGACGCGGAAGGATGAAGTTCACCTGATCTGGCGGGGCAGGCAAGTTCAGACTGATGGCTACGCCCACCATACGTGCCAGTTCCTGCCAACAAGGGTTATTACAGTGTGTCACACTCAACATCTTCAACAGTAATGAAATTAACATATATAGGTTAACAAGGGAAGTGAAGCTATTATACATGCATCCTTTGCTGAATCCCATGGCCGGCTCTCCACAGCTCCTCTACCTCAGAGCGTTCGTGTTCCCACGCCTTCCACTTCTTCAATCTCCAACCCTCTTTTCGCCTTGGCGTGCGCACGATGCCGGCCTTCTTGTATGCATCCAACCGCACAAGTGACTTCACATACATATAGGATTGCATATGCCCGATCCAGCGGGGGCTGAAATCTAACAGCTTTGCCAACTTGGTTACGTCAATCGTAAATTTCTGGCTAGTCAATTCATGGCAGTATATGTCATCGTTACCACTATGCATGGCAATCTTATCCCCGTAGATGAAATGCGGTCTTAGAATTTCAAGTGCTGATAACTCAATACTATGCTTCTGGATCCAGCTTTGCTTCACCTTGTTGTCAAGTGTCCAAACATGCAGCCTCCGTGCAAGCCCGGAATCTCTTCTGGCTTGAACAGCAGCCACAGACAACTTGGAATCTATCTCCGTGATCCGATATAGCGGATTACCAAATGCAGGATCCTCAAAATCAACTTCGGGCAACCGTATTAATTTCTGACGTTCATCTCCGAGATCAAAGCATACGACGGCCCGTCGCCAGCTGCTTTCTTCGTCTTTGGTCAGCCAGTACATTGCTCCGTCAGCGTTGACTACCCCTGTTTGTTTCACACAGAACAAGCTCAGAGCTTGTTCAGTTCTGACGTCCCTCCACTTCTCACCGCCCAGCGTGTAAACTTGAATGACACTGAAGGAACCACCGACATGGTGGCGCTCCTCGCCCGGAAGAAAGTGCATGATCTTGTATTCATTTGTGGCTGGGCTGAAACCAAAGCTGTAGAACAAGTGGTGATCAACCCTCGAGTGAAGCTTCACGGGTTTGGCGAGGTGCATACATTCACCGGTGGCAAGGTTGGCTATCTTGATGGTTGATTTATCCGAGTACAAGCAAACAAGGCCATTGCACGAAGCGCACAAGAAATCATCAGGCTCAATCACTGGCACATCCCGTGTCGACGGCGACCAGGCCTCATCAAAGAGGACCGCTTCGCTAGGGCAGGACTTGCCGTAAGTCGCGCCTCGTTGGAAAAATAAAAGGGGGCGAGGCTGCGCGTGCCGGAGATGTGCCATGGTGAACTGCCGATCCCGGATAATGCCATCCCACTGCTTGCAGACAACACGGCACCGCAGCAGATTGCTCACTGGAAGCCTCACAAGTATCAGTTCGATGATATCTTGCGGCAATCTGGCCACGCGTTTCTTCTTTGTTGGCTGCATCGCCATGGCTTCCATCGAAGCCACAGCAAGAGATCTACAAGATCCTTGGGCAATCAACAATTTCACAGACTGGCAAGCCAAACGAACTCAGAGACTGAATAAACTCTGCAGAAAATACATGAAAGCAAGGTGATTCAGCGCAATTTTTAGACATCATGGGATCAAAACAGGAGCTGAAGAAAATCGCTATGCTCTGAACATTATCCCTCTTTATATGACTATACCCAAGAGGTTCATCAAGCAATCCATGATCCATAATCTTTGAATCTAATCTAATTATATACACAAATAAAATACTCCCTCCGTCCGAAAAACCTTGTCCCAAGGTTGTCCCTCAAATGGATGTATCTAGCACCAAGTTAGCGCTAGATACATCCATTCGACACCTCCACTATTTCGTACTCGCCTGAATTTCATACTATAGATCCCGACGGATTGAACGTTTTTCCCTTGCAGGTTGCAACCCTAACGATCGATTTGTATTCCCTACGGGATCAAGCAGGCGCGTGATGCGGAAGAAGCGCGATTGCAGAAAACGTAGAGGAAGGGAAAACGAGATCCGGAGTTAGGGTAGGGGAGGGGAGACTCACGGGCGAATTCAGATGAACTCCTCCGCCGGCGCCTTGGCCCCCGCAAGATGAGAGAAATAAATGATGAGATCACGCCGCCGTTTCATCGAGAGGGAGCGCGGTATTTAACCGCCTGTGGGCCGGACACGGCTCACGGAATTCCGTCTCCGGCCCGGTGGTGCAGTGGCCATGTTCGGAACGGATACGCCTTCAATCCCCAACCCCTTTGTGGCGCCTATAGCGCTGGCCATATTGTTATTTTTCTCTGAACCGCTTCCCACGGTTTTTTCTGTGGCGGTTTCCTGCGGGTTTTTTCAGGCCTTTTGTTTTCTTTTTTACTTTGTTTAAATTATTTTATCCGTGAACTTTTATTTTAAATTCCCCAAAAAATAATTCCTGGACCTTTTTAAAATTCGTGAACTTTTCTCACATCCATGACCATTTTTTTATTGTGCGGATTTTTTTTTCAAATTCATGAAGTTTTCTCAAATCCATAAACAATTTTCCATATCCAAATACAGGGAGGTCAAGACAACCAAGGATACTTGCAGCATGAACCATTCATGCCCGTCTTATACACTACACATCCATAAAACCCATGTGACATGGGTATTTGGAGGAACATGTATTTTAGACGATGTTACGGTTGAATAAACAATATCAGCTTGATTTTTTAAGTGAAGATCACCTTACAAAATACATCAAATAAGGTGCATAAAAAGGGATTGATATCACAGACAATTCATAATTCAGTGACATGTATAGCCCCTTCCGTTGAAGTGGTCTGCGTCGTCTATGCACGGTTCTTGCAAAAAGTCTACCGTGGAAGAATCTTTCTGAAACCAGCAGAAAACAATCACCATGGCAGCAGAAAACGTTGTCGTGGGCAGTTTTTCAGCAGAAAACGCTGTCATGGAAACAGTTTCGAAAACTCTACTGTCGCAATCTATTTTTGCTGCCGTGGCAGAACTTTTCTACTCTAGCATGATTCTTCAACTTTTCTCACTAGAGAACTCCTTTTTCACATATGACGATTGTATCTCATATAAACATATTAATCTTATGAAGGCTCATACCACGTCACATGCAAACCTCCTGCAAAAATAAGTTAGATGCCTCTAATCGCTTTTGCTAATTACCATGGCTGCCACAGTTAAGTGGAATTTTTTTATTTTTCTACGAAACCATAAGCATGCACTTGACGTTGTTGTTTAATAAACATGCAGGGTGCCTTAGGATATACCAAAGACTAAACTTCAGCATTACGCATGACCCCCGTGTAGATCAAATCTACAAGCCCTCTTCATCGTAAAATTTAGCATTATTCTCAACTATGGTTGAACCGAAAGAATCTGAAGCATAACTTCGGTTAGCGAACAACATACTCACGAGGAGCATAAAAGTACTTTATAAATTCAGACCGTTGTAACAAAGTTCTCGAGATCAAAACTACGTGTAAATAAGGGTTACAATATGAACGTCCGGTAATTAGAGCTCCCTAACCACTCCGCACACAATGCCGCATATCACCATATGCTCTAATTGTACCTGCATCTACAGATATGCTCATGATACCATTGTAGGGGAACATGCTATACGCAACAACAAAAAAATATGCTACACGATCACACCCAGGAACAATATCAAGAGGGCAGTAATGATCAAACTCACAAACGAGTAGAGCAGCGGAAGTGGTTAAAAAGTTGGTGAAGCATGATGATTCCCACAACTAGGTTATACCGCCCAGTGCAAAAATATTCTCTGAAACGATAGCCGAGGTATACGATCCCACCGAGGTATACATGCGTTCCAAATAAGTAATCCAACAAAGATCCGACGTCCAAGAATATGAACACCAGAAAAACTAGAAAGAGAGAAAGCCTAGCGGCGCTTCTCGTCTAGTTTGAAGTTTATCTAATTGGGATCCTAAACCTTTAGACCGAGAGAGCGTGGAGCTATGTGGAGAGGACCTCCAAGATTTGATGTGCTTTGGAGGAGATGGATGCGCGCGCGCACACACACACAGGGAAGAAGAAAAGGTGCAAACCGAATTGGGGAGGAATCCTCCGCCAATTAAGGAGGTGCCCCCCAGCGAAAACTCATTCCGGCAGCTTGATGTGCCTACAAATTTTACATTGTACAATACAGGGGAACTACTACTACATATCATATGAGCAACTTCATGTCCTCTTTTTGTAACAAAGCCCTGGACATGTAGGCACATTTAACTTACAATGGCACAGAGAACTTTGTTGTAGGCAAAATTCTACCCAAATGCTGAGCGGTGCGCGTTATCAAGCGCGCTCAAGCAGCCGCACAGAAACCATCCATCTGCTGTAAGATCGTGACATGTGGAGAGGTGGACCATCAAGCGGACAAGCACGAGATGGTGGTTTTTTGTCGCGTCCCCTTGGAAATTTGGGGAGACGCGCCCAACTTTTTTTAATTACTATAATTTGTGTATAGACCAAAGGGTTCGATCAGCATTTGGCAGATTGTTTAATTGGTTTCGGGAAGGCAAGCATACAAGTTCCTCGGCAAAACAAATTTTGTTGTGTAGATATTGTTGTACTAGAGATCCATTCCTATATTTTACTGATATGCATGCTTCAATAGTAGTACTTATGTTACAATGAGGAGTAACGTAAGATGAAGTGAAACATGTTGTACATGGCTTCGTCACCGAGCTAGCGGAGAAATGTCACGGGAGATGTTGAGGCCGGCGGCAAAAGAAATGGCCAAATGGGGTTCCTCGGCGCTAGCGAGGAGGCAGATCGGTTCCCGTGGAGCAATGCAATGTTGCAACAACAACATATTGGGTTCCATTTTTAGGTGGAGAAGAACTGATGAACAACATGTGCGCGATTCATTCGTTCATTCATTTGATCCTTCCTTGTTTCACTCAACACATATTCATTAACTTTTGTACTTACCCATGGTTTGATTGGAATGAGGACCGAGGAATATCATATATCCATAAACCTCCGATATTTAGTGACATTAATTGGAATGAGAAATATCATATATCCATAAAGCTCGTATTCTTTTTTGGGAAACCTCATATTTTTTTAGTGGAACATGATCATGATGAACCAGCAAGATTTTAAAAATGCCCATGACAACGCACTGGCATTCTACTAGTGAAGAATAATTTCTCATATTTCTCTGTTAATATGGTGGTGGCCGCCGGCGCTGCCGAATCAGGTTGTCCACGTCGACGAATCAAATATGGAGCTGGGCTTCCTCTTCCGCTTTGGCCTTGATGGGCCAGCCTCGCTCTCCTCTTCATTTCTCTGCTGTCAAACAAAGGATACTGTTCTAAGAAAAAGCATACAAATCTTTTTTTTAAAATAGGTATGCAAAATCTGATCTACAACCTTGTAAAATGGCATGATTTATAGTATTCAAATAGTTCTAGAACCAGGAAGGTCCATGCTCTTTGCTGAAGTAAATTAACACATATGGTGCAGGGCTTCAACTTTATGTGTGTCTAATTCCGATGTTTCCAAGATGAATCAAAATATCTACTTCAAACTTTTAGCAGACTGCAGACCAGTGCTATGAATCTATTAATTGAATTTAAACTGAAAAGCACATGTTACAAGAGTGAGTCCCATCATACTGATATACCCGAACAGCAAGTGATTAACTTACTTATTTAAGGGAAATGATGCTAGACTAGAAGGAAACAAGTAACAACAACAGGGAGGCTACTAGAGTAACTAGAAGCTAGTAGAGCCATCACAAACCTTTGCCTGGTCTGCCGCTGGGATCATCTTCTTGCTCTCACTACTGAAGGCGTCAGCTGCCTGGACTAAGACCTATAAATAATATGTCAATTTCACAACATCAGACAAACAGCAAACGATTCTGCTCAAAGAAGACCTCCACACCATACCTTCCATGGAGCATCCAAACTATCAACATGAGACTCCAGCATGTCCGTCACCCGCCTCTGCTCCACCCAATTAAGCCGTCGGTGGGGGCTATCCTGCTACACTCACATCAGGCGGTTCTAATTAAGAATCCTCACTCCAAAATTAACAGAAAAATGTTGATCCAATGTGTAAAAATCTTGATAACTTTCAATTCGACGCGGAAGGATAAGTTTACCAGATCTGGTGGGGCAGGCAAGTTCAGACTGATGGCTGCGCCGATCACATGTGCCATTTCCTGCCAACAAGGGTTATTACAGTGTGTAACACTCAAATCTTCAACAGTAATGAAACATATACTACTGTACTATATAGGTTAATAAGGGAAGTGCAGCTATCGTACATGCATCCTTTGCTGAATCCGATGGCCTGATCTCCACAGCTCCTCTATCTTAGAACGGTCATGTTCCCATGCCTCCCACTTCTTCAATTTCCAACCCTCTTTTCGCTTTCGCGTGCGCACCATACCGGCCTTCTTGTATGCATCCAACCGAACAAGTGACTTCACACACATATAGGATTGTGTATTCTCGTAGCTTCGGGGGCTGAAATCTAACAGCTTCACCAACTTGGTATCGTCAATCGTAAATCGCTGGCTTGTCAATTCATGGCAATATATGCCACCATTACGACTATGCATGATAATCTTATCCCCGTAGATGAAATGCGGTCCAAGAACGCTAAGTGCTGGTAACTCAATATTATACTTCTGGGTCCAGCTTTTCTCTACCTTGTTGTCAAGTGTCCAAACATGCAGCCTCCGTGCAAGCCCGGAATCTCTTCTGGGTTGAACAGCAGCCACAGACACCTTGGAATCTATCTCCGTGATCCAGTAACAGAACGGATTAGCAAATGCAGGATCCGCAAAATCAACTTTGGGCAACCGTATTATTTCTAGACATTCATCTCTTAGATCAAAGGATATAACGGCCCGTCGCCAGTTGCTTTCTTTGTCATGGGTTAGCCAGTACATTGCTCCGTCAACATTGACAACTCCACTTTGTTTCACACAGTACAGGCTTACAACCTCTAGAGTTCTGATGTCCCTCCACTTGTCATCACCTAGCGTGTAAACTTGAATGACACTGAAGGAAGCACCAGCAGGGTGGAGCTTCTGGCCCGGAAGAAAGTGCACGATCTTGTATTCATTTGTAGCTGGGCTGAAACCAAAGCTGTAGAATGAAGATTGATCTTGCGTCGTCGCGTACTTGACGGGTTTGGCTAGGTGCATACTTTCACCGGTAGCGAGGTTGGCTATCTTGATGGTTGAGTTACTTGAGTACAAGCAAACAAGGCCATTGCACGAAGCGCACAAGAAATCATCAGGATCAATCACGGGCACATCCCGTGTCGATGGCGACCAGGCCTCATCAAAGAGGACTGCTTCGCTAGGGAAGGACTTGCCTGAAGCCCGACCTCGTTGAAAAAATAAAAGGGGGCGATGCCGCGCACGCCTGAGGTGTGCCATGGTGAACTGCGGATCCCGGATGATGCCATCCCACTGCTTGCAGACAACACGGCACCTCAGTAGATTGCTCACCGGAAGCCTCACAAGTATCAGTTCGATGATATCTTGCGGCAACCAGGTGAGGCGTTTCTTCTTTGTTGGCTTCATCGCCATGGCTTCCATCGAAGCCACAGCAAGAGATCTACGAGATCCTTGGGCAATCAACAATTTCACGGACTGGCAAGCCAAACGAACTCAGAGACTGAATAAACTCTGCAGAAAATACATGAAAGAAAGATCATTCATCATAACTTTCAAACATTTTGGGATCAAAAAAGGAGCTGAAGAAATCGCTATGCCCTCAACATTGTCCCTCTTTATATGACTACTCAAGAGGTCATCAAACAATCCATGATCCATAATCTTTGAATCTAATATAATTATATACACAAATAAAAGACATGGGTACATACTAGGTTCCGACGGATTGGAGTTTTTCCTTGCAGGTTGCAACCCTAACGATAGAACTTGTATTCCCTACGGGCTCAAGGCGCGTGATGCAGAAGAGGCGCGATTACAGAAAGCGTAGAGGAAGCGAAAACGAGATCCGGAATTAGGGTAGGGTAGGGGAGGGGAGACTCACGGGCGAATTCAGATGAACTTCTCCGCGCGCCGGCGCCTTGGCCCCCCGCAAGATGAGAGAAATAAAAGATGAGATCACGCCGCCGTTTCATCGAGAGAGAGTGCGGTATTTTAACCGCCTGTGGGCCGGACGCGGCTCACGATCGAAATTCCGTCTCTGGCCCGGTGGCCTAGTGGGGGCCAAGGCGCCTTCAACCTTCAACCGTGGGACCTTTTTTTCTTCTTCTTCTTCTTCATTCAAAAAGAATCCGAAGGCCGAGGGGCAAAGTCTCCTGGGGCCTGAAACCTTCGGGTAGATTTTCAGTCAAATCCTGTTATGCCTAGTTTTCTCATGCCGAGTTTTTTTGGAGCACAGCAATTCCATTGAAGATCAAGGTTTTCCTGTGGCAAGCTATGCGCGACAGACTTCCTCCTGATGGTTCTTGTGCCCTTTGTGTGGCTGAGTTCCTTTGGAGCTGCGTTCGTGAGGGCATTGGCTGTTCTTGGAGCCCCGGTCTGTTCACGACTTGGTTGATTTGGTTTCTATCTTAGGTGGGGCTGTTTGCTGATGATTTTGCGATAAAAGAAAAAATCAAATGTCCTTGGGGAGCATCCTCATTCACCCATTTGTACCGGCCTTGAGCAGTCAGTTCAGACTTGAGAGGCAATATGAAAGGTTTTGCTTTCATCCATAGACAGAAGATTATAGTGCAACTACAAGTTTCGCGCTTGCAAGTATTCGGTAAATCTTCAATACATACTCGGTGGCAGGAGTTAGTTTGATCTTCAGATCAAATGTCTTGCTGCCCCGCAGATTCTTCAACATCTCAAATTGACCAATATGTTTAGGTGCCATAAATATCATGAATTCAAATGGACAAAAAACATGACAGCGCATAGATGGTACTGCAGATATCACTGTTTTACAGGTGAAACAGCTGAACGTTCCATCGGGGTACAAACGAACAAGGGTTCCCGAGCGAGCTGCGAAGAATGTGATGATAAGCTCTCGAGTATCAAATCTTCACATCATCGCCCTCACTGCGATTCTGAGAAGAAATGCCAGTATCGGAACTCGAAGCGCCAATCTGAAACATGAGTAGGGTTCAAATACAAGACAATACTTTCATCACAAGTCAGGGCAAGTGTAGAATTCACATTTGAGGAGAGCATATCATCATTGTTTTCTTTTCCTCCAAAGAAAAAGGTGCATAGACTGTTTTACAATGTCGTTAAATTTCAAATTCAAAGCTCAAAACAGATAATGGGAAATGGAAATTTTGACGTTTACCAATCAATCCATGCTTCATATGCTGAATGTTCCTTAACTATTCCTGTGCTAATATGTCTGCTATATAAGGGTGTAGGATGTACTAGAACAATTTAAGTACCTATCCACTACGTTACTAGACAGCAACCGAGTAACTTTTAATTCTAAGCACACAGCTATGTCCAATTTATCATTATTCACTTAGTGTGCCAGCAAATGTGCAAGAATGGAACAGCAGACAATACCATGCGATTCAAAGATGCTAAAATTAATAGCTTGATAGGACCTACATTTATGCAAATCTGAAAATACAAGTTAAGGAAGGAATCGACACGCAAAGTATTTTGCAATCAAACCCAGTTCATAAATTTTGGGTGCCTATGTTAACCTTGATAAAAAAAAATAGTATTTCTTATTGATGTAAAATATGTTGACTGTGGGCTACCTTCGTAACAGCGTAATGAACACAGTAACTAGACAACTTGCACAGTAAGGAAAAGGAACTAAAGTACACAAGTATGCATACAAAAATATGGGATGGAAAATAATTGTATTAGAGGGGAAGTCAATCACTTGTATGAAAGGAGATAATACAAGTACTTCGCTTATATTTCAAAAGAAGCTAATTTGTCTATTTATTGCGGAAGAGATTAAAACAGATACAGGAGACAAGAACTAGTGAGCTATAACAGAAAGGAAAAACATGAATAAATTAGAGCAAATGTAAACCTTTACCTGATTTAATACAGCATTAACCATCATGCTAAAGATACTATGCCTTGCCTCCCTCGTAGCCTGTAGACAAGTTACTTTATTAATACGCAAAAAAAAAATTATTAATTTGACATGTCTTAAGGAACAGTTGCATATGATCTGGCTTGTAAACTTGAAACACTATTACCTTCGTAATATTATTCCAATTCTCCATACGAACAAATAAATTTTCCCTATCCTGCTTCTGCGCCACACAATTAAGCCGCCGGAGGGGCCTTGGCTGCTGGAGTCTCATGCAAGAAATGTGTTGAAACAACAATAAGGGTACACTTAAAGAACATTAAATATTCTACTTTTCAGATGATTGTCGACCATCCAAACTTAATATGAAAATAAAAGGTATGCTGACTTCCATTTAGATAAAGAAGTACCTGATCAGGAATGTTCGGAAATATTTGATTGATTTTCATGCCTATTTCCAGTTGAATCGTGTCATCCAATATACGCGGCAGCACATCATTGATCATTGTGCGATAGCATTGTGCATGTGCCTATCAAATAGCAATGCAGAAATTATTAAAATTTCCAACAAATTCTCGTTAAGCTAAATTTGAATTCAGCCTACATACAGCTCCCACATGCTCGTCTCGATGAGTATCGGTCCACATTCTTTCATTCTCAGAGAGCTTGTGCTCCCACGCTTCCCACTTCTTCAATTCCCACACTCCCCGCTGTTTTGGCCTACGAACAATGCCAGCCTTCTTGTATACATCTAAGCGTATAAGTGACTTCACACAGATGTAGGATTGCATGTTGTCAGGCTTGCGGGGCCTGAAATCTAACAGCTTTGTCATCTTACACAATTTAGTATTGGAGTTGTCCTGAAGCAACTCATAGGAATATAAGTTACGGTCACGACGTTGCAATATGATCTTATCCCTATGAACCAAATTTGGACCCGGAATGTAATCAGGTGAGTACCGAATATTGTACTTCTGGCTCCACCTTTGCTCCGTTTTGTTCTCAAGGGTCCAAACTTGCAGCTTACCAACAAGCCTTCTGGGCCGAAAGGAACAGGTTTGAGCCGCTGATATACATATCTTCCCATCAATCTCTCTAACCTAGTACCGACGAGGCCCACCACCTGCCGAGTCTTCGAGTACAGTTGCTGGCAGTTGTATCAGTGCAAAACTTTCTTCACTGAGATCAAAGGTAATAACTGCATGCTGCCAGTTAGCTACCATGTCTTCAGTTAGCCAGTACATTGTTCCACCAATATTAACTGCTCCAGAGTTTTTTACACAGTTTAAACTTAAGGCTTCTGGAGTTTTGATATCTCTCCATTTCTCATGACCAAGCGTGTAAACTTGAACGACTCTGAACCTGCTATTATTATGGAGAGGGCGGCCCTCAACAGAATCACCAAGGAAGTGTATAATCTTGTATTCTTTTGTCACTGGGTGAAATCCAAAGTTATACAAGAAGAAGTGATCACCCCTTAAATTCTTTACAGGTTTATCTAGATGCAGACATTCACCCGTTGCAAGGTTAGCTATCTTGAGTGTTGATGACTTTGTGTATAAGCAAAGAAGACCGTTGCATGAACCACAAAGGGAATCACCAGGGCCAACCACTGGCACTGCACATGTTGACTGTGACCAGGTCTCATCAATCAGGATAGCATCAGCAGGATAGAGCTTTCCTGAGATCGACTCTTGTGGAAAGAATAGGAAAGCACATTGGGGCGCATCCTGGAGGTGAGAGGTGACAAACTGGGGATCTCGGATGATTTTGTGCCATTCCTTGCAGACACAGGTGCACCTCAACAAAGTGCTCACTGGAAGCTTAAAAAATATCCGATCAATGAGTTCTCCTGGGAGACGGTTTATAATGCGTTCCTCGTCTTTTTGCTTCTTTGGTTTGGTTTACTCAGCCATAGTAAGCACTCTAGTCTCTTGAGGAAACCTAGATACCAAATTCTTCTGCAGACACATTTAAAAACAATAGGGCAAACTGAATAGAGATTATGATTGAAGTAATTTGCAGGAAAATAACATGAAGTTTAGGTGAAGTTTAACAGATGTTTGAGTTTATCTTCTTAGAATTGGTAAAGAAGGAAATAAGCGGCAGGCCTTACAAATATGGAGCCCTGTATGGCTATCGACTAATGACCACAAACAAATCAATATATGTATGATGCCTACAAAGTTGAAAAATCAAGCTAGCTTATTACTAAAAGCATGGTGAAAAAATACATATCAATATGCATATATGAAACACAAAGCGAGTATGACACCGCTAAAACTCGCCATACAATTTTAGCCAAACGCCGCAAATGACTCTCCTCAACAATTATGTGCATCAACGCAACAACCAGACAACTTAGAAATAGTTTACATTGCGACACTGGACAAAACAAGCAGATAACACATTTTTTGGCACTAGAAAAGATGTACGAACTCCAGAATCAAGCAGCAAAACTGCATCAGCGACAAATAGGACCGGTCATAGACAGCAATTTCTGCACCTTTTGTAAGTTTCAGTGGCTACAGTAGTATCCAAATGTCTAAACAGCTCTATGCTATATTCCGGCACCGCGGAACAGAAAATAAGGGTGTGTCTGGTTGTTCACATTACTCCAGCCTGTATCGATCCTGGCTGAGTTGATGCAAAGATAAGCTCAGATGTGTGTTTGGTGTCCTATATGCTTTGGGGCAGGATGAGCAGAGATGTTGTTTGGTTGTTTATATCCAAGGGTGTATGAGAGATGATGTATTTAGCAGGTGTTGTTTGGTAGGTTGCACCTAGTTGAAAAACTTCTGATCGATATGAGGTGCAAGCTACCAACCAAGGTGCAAAGTGATATATACAAAACACATCATCTTTGGCATCAAATTTAAATTATCATCAGTCCTCATGAGCAAACTAGTAGAAGTCAAAATCCAAATGTGCTTATCAATTCCCATATTTTCTTTTGGAAGAATTCATATCCACCAATTTTGTGCCACTAGAAATACATTACCGACAAGAAATATAATCACCATTTATTATATAGAACAACCATAACAAATCTGAGTGGGAGAAGCTAGCTAACAGAAATTGGAGAGGAGGCCGGCTACCACCTCCCAACGGCGGCGGTGGAGAAGTAGAAGAGGGCTGGTGAGGTCCCCTCCGGCTCCTGGATCTCGATGGCGGCAAAGGAGCAGAAGGAGGCGGCGGCGGCCCTCCTTCAGGGCGGCGGAGGCGAATCTGGGGACCGGTCGAGGGAGGAGGAGAAGGCGGCGGCGGCGAATCTTAGGCCGGACGGAGGGGATGGGAGGACCGGCGGTGGCAGCGGAGGCGGGCGTGGTGCGGGCGAGAGCAAATGTGGGGAAAAGAGCAGTTGGTTTGTTTTCTTTGTTTCTTTCGCTCTTTGTTTTTCGTTCATTTTTAATTTTATTTTGTTTATATTTGAAATATTTCAAATATATATTTATATTGGTTTAATTTGCATAATTTCTAAAAAAATCATTGCGCATTAAAAATGTTCAATCTACAAAAGCGTTTCATGATTTTGGAAAAATATTTCGTACCATTAAAAAAGAAGCTCGTACTCCCTCCGTCCGGGCTTATTAGGCCTAAAGACAACTTCTCTTAGACCAAGACACATAGTAATTTACACACATTAATTATTCCATTTCACTCCCAATGCACTCTCTCACATGCATGCAGCCAATGAAAAAGCATGCATGAAATATATTAATTTCCCAGTCATGGCACCAACAACAATGGTTTTCAATGCAACCAATGAAATGGTTGCATGCATGCACCTTTTCAAAGCGAGGCCTTATAAAAAGGGACATGCTTGTGATGCTAAGAGGCCTAATAAACCCGGACGGAGGGAGTAACATTTGGAAAAAGGTAAGTAACACATAAAAAAATGGTTCCCATGTTTTTAAAATTGTTCGTGTCATTATGGAAAATGTTAAATGTGTGTTCAAAAAAAGTTCAAAGTGAACTTGACAAATGGTCAACATTTATTTGTAAAAATGTTCATCGTGTATTTGGAAAATGTTCAGTGTGCATCTGAAAAATGTTCGTGCATTTGGAAAATCTTCATTGTGTATTGACAAATGTTCAACATGTATTCACAAAAATGTTCAGTGTGTATACAAATTTCTTTCAACTCGTATTTCAAAATTGACATGTATTTGACAAGAATAAATAAAACAAGAAACTGAAGAAGAAACAAAAGAATATAAGATAACCCAAGGAAAACCAATGAAAAAAATACCGATTGAAACCAAAAAGAAAAAAACACATGCAGAAGCTTCTAAAACCGGTCTGCACAGATCTATAGAAGCATCCCAAAACTACTCCAATGAAGCTACATTACGCATTATTGGACCAGCCTGCTCGCGAGAGCGCCAGAGGCGAGTCGTCCTTTGCTCTCTCAATAGGCGAGATCTAGCAATTGCATCCAAGGAACGATCAAGTCATGTGTATCTCTCAATCTGATTCAAAAGGTATTTTTGCATTAGTTGGGCCAGGCCCAGATAGCTATGCAGTTATGTTGTTGGTCTGTTGGGGTCACTTCCGGTGTTAATTACTTCCATGTAGTTGATGCTTAGTGATTATTTGGTGAAAGATATGTGTGTTCAGATTGTTATCATATCATTACCCCACCGATGCTCTTATATGTTATATGGATCAAATCATATGATAACAACCACCGATGCCCCCAACAGACCCCCCAGGGCGACCTTTTTCGCGTCGGCGCCGAAAAAAAACTCCAGTCCAGCCCCCAAGACGCCGAAATCCGCTGGCTCGGCCCGTGTTTTGGGCCCGGCGATCCTAGGCCAAACCCAGCGCGCTGGGGGACGCTCGGGGGCTCCGGCGGAAGGAAAAATACGCTTGGGCCACACTGTCGGGCGAAAAGTCAAGGCAATCATCCAGATTCGCCCCCCCCACCCCCACCCCCGCGCGCTCGGCCACTACCCTGCCGATCCCGGCGCCGTCCACCACCCAGAACCGCTAGATAGGCCATTCCCCGCCGGAAAAGAGAGAAGGTTTCGCCGCGGCTACCTCTCTAGCACCTTCGGCGAGTTTTTCGGCGCTCCTGCCGTGCAGGGCGGTATACCCGTGGTTGTGCACCCACCATGCCCGCCAGGTGTTCGTCGATTTGTCTACTCGGTGATGGACTCGAACGACAAGGAGGCGCTCGCAGCGTTGCTGGAGGAGGAAGCCGATGCCGACGTCCAGGACGAGGAGCATCTCATGGTCCTCGCCGCCCTCGCTGCCCTGCTCGCGAGCAATGAAAAGCCGCGGCTGAAAGCAAAGAACCGGCATCATCTGGAAGGCTATTGCATGCTCTACTCCGACTACTTCGCCGACGCTCCATTGCACGGCGACAAAGTATTTCGGCGCCGTTATAGGATGAGCTGAAAGCTTTTCCTCGGGATTGTGAATTCCATCTGGGAGTTCGACAGCTACTTCAAGTGCAAGAAGGATTGCACCGGCACACTTGGATTCACCTCAATCCAGAAGTCCACGACAGCTATGAGAATGCTTGCATACGGAGCTCCCCGTGATTCACTCGACGACTATGGGCGCATGGCCGAGTCCACGACCATTGAGTGGTTCCACAAGTTCTACAGGGCAGTGATACGTCCATTTTGCATCATGTTTTCCTACTGTTATTTATGTTGTATAATAATGCTTTTGGAGTAATTCTAATGCCTTTTCTCTCATAATATGCAAGGTATGCACCAAGGGGGAGAATTCTAGCGGCTGGAAATCTAGACCTGAGAAAGCTACGTCAAGCTACCTATTCCGCACAACTCCAAATGAGCTGAGACTCCCCGAGGATTTTTTATGGAATATTTAAGGAATATTGGAGCAAATAAGTACCAGAGGAGGGCCACCAGGTGGGCACAACCCACCTGGGTGCGCCAGAGGCCTGAACGCATGGTGGTGGGTCTTGCCTCCTCGGCCCACCTCTGATGCCCATCTTCTGGTATATAAGTCATTTTGACCTAGAAAAAATAAGGAGAGGACATTCGGGATGAAGCGCCGCCACCTCGAGGCGGAACTTGGGTGGAGCACTTTTGCCCTCCGGCGGAGCGATTCCGCCGGGGGAACTTTCCTCCCGGAGGGGGAAATCATCGTCATCGTCATCACCAACAACTCTCCCATCTTGGGGAGGGCTATTTTCATCAACACCTTCACAGCACCAACTCCTCTCAAACCCTAGTTCATCTCTTGCGTTCAATCTTTGTATCAAAACTATAGATTTGTGCCTCTGGGTGACTAGTAGTGTTGATTACATCTTGTAGTTGATTACTATATGGTTTATTTGGTGGAAGATTATATGTTCAGATCCATTATGCTATTCAATACCCCTATGATCTTGAGCATGTTTATCATTTGTGAGTAGTTACTTTCGTTCTTGAGGTCACGAGAGAAATCATGATGCAAGTAATCATGTGAACTTGATATGTGTTCGATATTTTGATGGTATGTATGTTGCCATTCTCTTAGTGTTGTCATGTGAACATCGACTACATGACACTTCACCATATTTTGGGCCTAAGGGAATACATTGTGGAGTAGTTATTAGATGGTGGATTGCGAGAGTGACAGAAGCTTAAACCCCGGTTTATGCGCTATTCCGTAAGGGACCGATTGGATCCAAAAGTTTAATGCTATGGTTAGAATTTATTCTTAATACTTTTCTCGTAGTTGCGGATGCTTAATCATAATTAGGAGGTTTGTTCAAGTAAGAACAGCACCTAAGCACCGGTCCACCCACATATCAAATTATCAAAGTACCGAACACGAATTAAGCCAACATGATGAAAGTGACTAGATGAAATTCCTGTGTACCCTCAAGAACACTTTGCTTATCATAAGAAACAGTTTTGGCCTGTCCTTTGCCTCAAAAGGATTGGGCTACCTTGCTGCACTTTTGTTACTACTATTGTTACTTGCTCGTTACAAATTATCTTGCTACCAAAGTACTCTGCTACTTACAATTTTAGCACTTGCAGACATTACCTTGCCGAATACCACTTGTCATTTCCTTCTGCTCCTCATTGGGTTCGACACTCTTACTTATCAAAAAGAGCTACAATTGACCCCATATACTTGTGGGTCATCAAGGCAATTTTCTGGCACCGTTGCCGGGGAGTGAAGCGCTCTTGGTAAGTGGAAATTGGTAAGGAAACATTATTACTACGTGCTGAAATTTATTGTCACTTGCTACTATGAAAAACAATCCTTTCAGGGGTTTGTTCAGGGTATCTTCACCTTGACCGGAACCACAATTAGTTACCCCCTCAACCTACTGCACCTACTGAAAATATTAAATATGAAATTCCTTCGGGTATGTTAGAACAACTGCTAGCTAATCCTTATGCAGGAGATGGAACCGAACATCCTGATATGCACTTGATATATGTGGATGAAATTTATGGATTATTTAAGCTTGCAGGTTTGCCCAGAGATGAAGCTAAGAAGAAGGTTTTCCCTTTATCTTTGAAGGGAAAAAGAATTGACATGGTATAGGCTATGCGATGATATTGGATCTTGGAACTAGAATCGTTTAAAATTGGAATTTCATCAGAAATTTTATCCTATGCATCTAGTTCATCGTGATCGACATTATATAATTTTTGGCCTCATGAAGGAGAGAATATCGCTCTAGCTTGGGGGATGCTTAAGTCAATGTTATGCTCATGCCCCAATCATGAGCTCTCGAGAGAAATTATTATCCAGAATTTTTATGCTCGGCTTTCTCGTAATGATCAAATCATGCTCGATACTTCTTGTACTGGTTCTTTTATGAAGAAGACTATTGAATTCCGGTGGGATCTTTTAGAAAGAATTAAACATAACTCTGAAGATTGGGAACTCGACGAAGGTAAAGAGTCAGGTATTGAACCTGAGTTTGATTGTGTTAAATCTTTTATGAATACCGATGCCTTTCGAAAGTTTAGCACTAAATATGGACTTGACTCTGAGATAGTAGCTTCCTTTTGTGAATCATTTGCTACTCATGTTGATCTCCCTAAGGAGAAGTGGTTTAAGTACCACCCACCAATTAAAGAAGAAATTAAATAACCGGTAAAAGCTAAAGAAGAAACTATTATTTACAATGTTGATCCAATTGTTCCCACTACTTATATTGAAAAAACACCTTTTCCTGTTAGGATGAAGGAACATGCTAAAGCTTCAACTGCGGTTAACAAAAGTTATGTTAGAACATTCAAACCTTCTGAACAAATCAAAGTTGAACCTAGTGTTGCTATGGTTAAAGATCTCTTAGTTGATAATATTGATGGGCATGTTATTTACTTCTGTGATGAAGCTTCTAGAATTGCTAAACCTGAAGGAAAAGATAAACATAGACCAGTTGTTGGCATGCATGTTGTCTCAGTGAAGATAGGATATCACTGTTATCATGGGTTATGTGACGTAGGTGCTAGTGTGAGTGATATTCCCTTCTCATTATATGAAGAAATTAGAGATGAAATAGCACCTGCTGAAATAGAAGGCATAAATGTTACCATTAAACTTGCTAATAGAGATACTATATCACCAATTGGGATTCTTAGAGATGTTTAAGTCTTGTGTGGGAAGATAAAATAACCTATTGATTTTCTTGTTTTTACCACCCCACAAGATGAATTTTGCCCCATTATATTTGGTAGACCTTTCTTGAACACCGTCAATGCTAAAATAGATAGTAAGAAACAAACTGTCAGTCTTAACCTTGGTGATGAATCTAATGAGTTTGATTTTTCCAAGTTTAGTAGTCCTAGTAAGGATGAAATTATTGGTCTTGCTTCTATTGTTGTGCCTCCTACTGATCCTTTGGAACAATACTTACTAGACCATGAAAATGATTTACATATGCGTGAAAGAAATAAAATAGATAGAATCGTTTTTGAAAAACAACCTCTGCTTAAACACAATTTGCCTATTGAAACTCTAGGAGGTCCTCCTCCACCTAAAGGTGATCCTGTGCTTGAATTAAAACAATTGCCAGACACCTTGAAATATGCCTATCTTGATGAAAAGAAGATATATCCTATTATTATTAGTGCTAACCTTTCAGAACATGAAGAAGAAAGATTATTTAAAGTTCTAAGGAAGCACGGGGCTGCTATTGGATATACTCTTGATGATCTTAAGGGCATTAGTCCCACTCTATGTCAGCACAAGATTAATATGGAACCTAATGCTAAACCCGTTGTTGATCACCAACGTCGATTAAATCCGAAAATGGAAGATGTGGTAAGAACGGAAATATTGAAACTTCTAGAAGTAGGTATAATCTATCCTATAGCTGATAGTAGATGGGTAAGTCCTGTTCATTGTGTCCCTAAGAAGGGAGGTATTACTGTTGTTCCTAATGATAAGAATGAGCTTATTCCACAAAGTATTGTTACGGGCTATAGAATGGTAATTGATTATAGAAAATTAAATAAAGCTACTAGAAAATATCATTACCCTCTGCCTTTTATTGATCAAATATTAGAAAGATTATCTAAGCACACACATTTTTGCGTCCTTGATGGATACTCAGGCTTTTCACAAAATACCTGTTTTACAATCTGATCAAGAAAAGACCACTTTTACTTGTCCCTTTGGAACATTTGCTTATAGACGCGTCCCGGTAACTTGCACATTGCCGATGACTGGGGAACAAAACATTGGGAGGACGCTAGCTGTAGCCGCACACTTGAGCTGAACATGATGGCGCACGTGGACCACCTGAGAGGGACTCGAGCTTGGGGAGGACTGCGTTCACCTCGCGAGCAAACTGCTTGAAGATGCACTGAGAGGCGCCTTTCGGTTTATCTAATGCACCTGCTACCTTCCAAAGATGTATGACTGCTATCTTCTCTGATTTTTGTGAAAAGATTGTTGAGGTTTTCATGGATGACTTTTCTGTTTATGGGAAGTCTTTTGATGATTGTTTAAGCAATCTTGATCAAGTTTTGCAGAGATGTGAACAAACAAGTCTTGTCTTGAATTGGGAGAAGTGCCACTTTATGGTTAATGAAGGTATTGTCTTGGGCCACAAAATTTCTGAACGAGGCATTGAGGTGGACAAAGCCAAGGTTGATGCAATTGAGAAAATGCCATGTCCTAAAGATATCAAAGGTATTTGTAGTTTCCTTGGTCATGCTGGTTTCTATAGAAGGTTTATCAAAGACTTCTCTAAAATTTCTAGGCGTCTTACTGATCTTTTGCAAAAGGATGTTCCCTTTGTGTTTGATGATGATTGTATGGAAGCCTTTGAAACACTAAAGAAAGCCTTAATTACTACACATGTTGTTCAACCACCTGATTGGAACTTGCCTTTTGAGATTATGTGTGATGCTAGTGATTATATTGTTGGTGTTGTTCTAGGACAAAGAGTTGATAAGAAACTAAATATTATTCATTATGCTAGTGAAACTCTAGACAGTGCTCAACAAAACTATGCTACTACTGAAAAAGAATTCTTAGCAGTGGTGTTTGCTTATGATAAATTCAGATCTTACATTGTTGATTCTAAAGTAATTGTTCACACCGATCATGCTGCTATAAAATATCTTATGGAAAAGAAAGATGCTAAGTCTATACTCATTAGGTGGGTTCTTATGCTACAAGAATTTGATTTGCATATTACTGATAGGAAAGGAGCAGAGAACCCCGTAGTTAATAACTTTTCTAGACTTGAAAATATTCTTGATGACCCACAACCAATTAATGATAGCTTACCTGATGAACAACTAGATGCAATAAATGTTTCTCATAATACACCATGGTATGCTGACTATGCTAATTATATTGTTGCTAAATACATACCACCTAGCTTCACATACCAACAAAAGAAAAAAAAATCTTCTATGACTTAAGACATTACTTTTGGGATGACTGATACGTCTCCAATGTATCTATAATTTATGAAGTATTCAAGCCATGTTTACAATAGTTTTATACTCCCTCCGTCCCAAAATTCTTGTCTTAGATTTGTCTAAATACGGATGTATCAAGTCATGTTTTAGTATTAGGTACATCCGTATCTAGACAAATTTAAGACAAGAATTTTGGGACGGAGGGAGTATGATTTTGGTATAATTTGATTAGAACTAACTCGGACTGACGCTGTTTTCAGTAGAACTACCGTGGTGTTGTTTTTGTGCAGCAATAAAAGTTCTCGGAATGTGCTGAAAATTAACGGAGATTTTTTCTGGAAAATATAAAAAATACTGGAACAAAGAGTTACCGGAGGGGAGTCCCATGGGCCCCATGAGGGCGGAGGGCGCGCCCACCCCCCTGGGGCGCGCCCCTGTGCCTCGTGGACTATCCGTGAGTCCAAACGCGATGAAACCTTCAGGAACGATCTTTTTGGAACAAATACAAACCTGGAGACTTGGAGTGGAAGTCAAGAAACAAAGGAGGCGGCCACGAGGGTGCCCGACGTGCCCCTACAGGTGGGCGCACCCCCCACCCTCGTGGGTCCCTCGGGCATCCACTGACCTACTTATTCCTCCTATATATACCCACGTACCCCGAAAACATCACAACAGACAACAAAAACCTAATTCCATCGCCGCAACCTTCTGTATCCGTGAGATCCCATCTTCGAGCCTTCACCGGCGCTCCGCTGGAGGGGGAATTGACCATGGGGGGCCTCTACATCATCTCCAAGGCCCTTCCGATGAGTTGTGAGTAGTTTACCACAGACCTTCGGGTCCATAGTTATTAGCTAGATGGCTTCTTCTCTCTCTTTGAATCTCAATACAAAGTTCTCCTTGATCTTCTTGGAGATCTATTCGATGTAACTCTGTGGTGTGTTTGTCGAGATCCGATGAATTGTGGGTTTATGATCAAGTTTATCTATGAGAAATATTTGAATCTCCTCTGAATTCTTTTATGTATGATTAAGTTATCTTTGCAAGTCTCTTCGAATTATCAGTTTGGTTTGGCCTACTAGATTGATCTTTCTTACAATGGGAGAAGTGATTACCTTTGGGTTCAATCTTGCGGTGTCCTTTCCCAAAGGATGCTAGGGCAGCAAGGCACGTATTGTATTGTTGCCATCGAGGATAAAAAGATGGGGTTTATATCATACTGCATGAGTTTATCCCTCTACATCATGTCATCTTTCTTAATGCGTTACTCTATTTTTTATGAACTTAATACTCTAGATGCATGCTGGATAGCAGTCTGATGTGTGGAGTAATAGTAGTAGATGCAGAATCGTTTCGGTCTACTTGTCACGGACGTGATGCCTATATACATGATCATGCCTATATAATCTCATAATTATTCGCTTTTCTATCAATTGCTCGACAATAATTTGTTCACCCACCGTAATACTTATGCTATCTTGAGAGAAGCCACTAGTGAAACCTATGGCCCCCGGGTCTATCTCTTATCATATAAGCTTTCAATCTACTTTTATTTGCATCTTTACTTTTTCCAATCTATATCATAAAAATACCAAACATATTTATCTTATCATATTATCTCTATCAGATCTCACTTTCGCAAGTGGCCGTGAAGGGATTGACAACCCCTTTATTGCGTTGGTTGCGAGTTCTTGTTTATTTGTGTAGGTGCGTGGGACTTTTGAGGATCCTCCTACTGGATTGATACCTTGGTTCTCAAAAACTGAGGGAAATACTTACGCTACTATTGCTGCATCACCCTTTCCTCTTCAAGGAAAACCAACGCAAGCTCAAGACGTAGCAAGAAGGATTTCTGGCGTCGTTGCCGGGGAGGTCTTCGCTCAAGTCAAGACATACCAAGTACCCATCATAAACTTATCTCCCTCGCATTACATTATTTGCCATTTGCCTCTCGTTTTCCTCTCCCCCACTTCACCTTTGCCTTTTCTTCGCTTTCTTCCCGTATGTCTTTTTGTTTGTGTTTCCACGTGCCTCCTATTTTCTTGCATTTTTGCTTGCTAAAAATCTATTGATATGGTTCCACTTAAAGTGTTCTACTTGGATCATCTTTGATCCTTATGCGCTCGTGCTGAAACCCCAATTAGCCTAGTTGATGGGAAATCTTTAGATGAGCATGCTCATTTTGTGCGTCACCATTTGTCTGAAAAAGGGAGACTCTTATCGGATCAAATAAACAGATTGTTGTATTATGCTTGGAATCTTTGTGAAATTTATGATTTTACTTGTTGCTCTAAGAACCCTAAAAAACACCTTCCCTACCTATGTGAGTTTAATGAAAATGAAATCTTATCTTCTTATGCAAAGGGTGTTTATAGTTACTATGATATCGAATAAATTGAAGAATTTGTTGCTTTTAAGGGTGCTTATGAAGTTGCTTCTTTGATTGAAAAGTATGATATTACTCTCTACGAATCTGAAAATTTTGACATTTTTGAATATTGCTATGAAAACTATGCTCATAATGTCTATGTCAAAGAATTTATTGAGAGAATGACTATTGCTTTGGAACAAAATAATGATATGCATGAATCTATAGATAATGATTCCGATGATTTGATTGAAATATCCCTTGATGAACATGATGCTTGCTATCCTTGTGGCCATGATGCCAATATTTATGAAGATGAATTTGCTATAGTTCCTTATGTTAAACATGAGATCGTTGCTATTGCACCCATACTTGGTAGTTCCTTCGATAAAAAGCATGATTGCAATGATTTTACTATAAATTCTCTTGATGTCAATTGTGCTAATAATATGCAAAACCCTAACCTTGGGGATGCTAGTTTTGCTATGACTACTATTCGTTGCAATGATCATGATTGGGGTGATTCTTCTTTTGATCTTGAAAATTTATTTAAGCCCCATGATGAATATGAGATTGATAACAGTGTTTGCAATATTAATAAAAGTGGGTTTGGAGAGGTCATGACTTTAGTTAATGTTAATCCCACTATTTTGGAAGAGTGTCAACTTTGCATACATGTGGATCGTGTTAAGAATATGTTTTGTGAGAGCTATATTGTTGAGTTTGCTTATGATCCTACATGTAATTATTATGAGAGAGGAAAATACGGTTGTAGAAATTTTCATGTTACTAAACTACCTCTCGTCATGTTGAGATTGCTATTGTCTCTTTCTTTTTCCTTACATATGCTAGTTTTTGCTTGCCTTGCAATTATTTTTGATTATAATATGCCTATGCATATGAAGTATGTTATACTTAGATGTGTTTGCCACGTGTTTCATGATGCTCTCTTTGCACTTCAATTCTTGTCTTTCATGTGAGCATCATTAATATTATCAATACCTAGCTAGGGGCGTTAAACGATAGCGCTAGTTGGGAGGCAACCCAATTTTATCTTTGTTTTTTGTTTTTGTTCTGTTTAGTAATAAATTTTGCATCTACCTTCTGTTTAGATGTGTTTTCATGTATTAATTAATGTTTGTGCCAAGTAGAACCTATAGGATAACCTATGGTGATAGTTAATTTGATTCTGCTGAAAAAAAGAAACTTTGCACGCACGAAAATAATTTTAGTAATTCACAGAAACCTGATTTTGCGTTAATTATTTTTGCTATAGATAAATAGATAAATTGCACAGGACTTCCTATTTTGGTAGGATTTTTAGAGTTCCATAAGTATTCAGGAGTTACAGATTGCTACAGACTGTTCTGTTTTTGACAGATTCTGTTTTTCGTGTGTTGTTTGCTTATTTTGATGCATCTATGGCAAGTATGTAGGGGTATGAATCATAGAGAAGTTGGAATACAGTAGGTTTAACACCAATATAAATAAAGAATGAGTTCATTACAGTACCTTATGTGGTGGTTTTTCTTTCTTGCACTAACGGAGCTTATGAGATTTCCTATTGAGTTTTGTGTTGTGAAGTTTTCAAGTTTTGGGTAAAGATTTGATGGACTATGGAATAAGGAGTGGCAAGAGCCTAAGCTTGGGGATGGCCATGGCACCCCAAGATATTTGAGGATAACCAAAAGCCTAAGCTTGGGGATGCCCCGGAAGGCATCCCCTCTTTCGTCTTCTTCTATCGGTAACTTTACTTGGAGCTATATTTTTATTCACCACATGATATGTGTTTTGCTTGGAGCGTCTTGTACAATATTAGTCTTTGCTTTTTAGTTTACCACAATCGTCCTTGCTGTACACACCTTTTGGGAGAAGCCCACTTGATTATAATTTATCAGAATACTCTATGTGTGTAATGCTTTATTCATGTAATTGTGTGAAGTGGCGATTGTAAGCCAACTATGTATCTCTTTCCCTTCTGTATTACATGGGTTGTGTGAAGATTACCTCACTTGCGACATTGCTTTCAATGCGGTTATGCCTCTAAGTCGTGCTTCGACACGTGGGAGATATAGCCGCATCGAGGGTGTTACAAGTTGGTAATCAGAGCCTTCCCCGACCTTAGGAGCCCCACTGCTTGATCGTTTTTAGTGGCCGAGTTATGTCTAGAAAAATGCTTTGAGTCATTTAGGATTATATATGTCGGAGAGTTAGGAATTCTTTTTACTCCCAGTCCTTGACCTTCGGTGAGGTATCTGACGTAGAGTTTTGACTCTTCTCTTCTCAAATTTCACTAAAAAAATTTTAGGATCACGCTGGTATCTTAGAATCGTTCGATGGTTTTATGATGACAACATTGTCTTGGTTGCCTCGACATTTAGGGGTTGTGGCGGTGTCCCGGGAGTTGAGCTCCGAGGTGTTGTCGTCATAATTTTATCGTTGCAGATTCTGGAATACCGAGTTTAGTACGCCGACATCGAAAATCTCTTTTATGCGCTTGTTGGTGAGATAACCCGCTAACCCAATCTTGAGGTGAGTACGGAGTATTGCCATGACTTCGTATAACGGATGCTTTTCAAGGTTGAGGTAGACGATTTCGAAGGTTTCTTGGTTATGTGTTGACGGATGGATACAATGGGATGTAGGGATTGTTAGTTTGGGTGAGATATATTGCTCCCTGTATCCCCAACACCGATTGCATAACCGTAAAGTTTCGGAGTTTCATAGGTGGGAATTCAAGTAGCTCTTAGGATATCTTTCCGACGGATGTATGATATGAAATTGGGGTTCGACGTCTAGTGGTCCGCCTATTCACGGTTGGTTTTACATGGTCTCGTTGTGTCTTAAAGAGTCCTTGGCTATGCCGACTCGGGGCGCTTCAGTATGTCATGTGCCTTGCCTTGTACATGATGGTGCTGTCTGATTGAGCCCGTGTAGGCCCCACCACGAAAACTTGGACGAAATCTCTATCATATGTTTGTTCCGCTTATTCGCAAGCCAAATCCTTTGTTTTGTTTTATTTGTGGTATTCGAGTTGCTTCGAAGTCAAATGTTGAATCCATACCTTTCCTAAATGGTGTTCTCATATTGCTATGTGAATACTCATACTTCTTGATCATCGAGATTGTCATGTCAATCCTTTTCAACCGGCGTGTTTCTCTTCAAGTGGATCCGATCACTTCAACATCAGCAAGACCGATTATCATTTCTTCTCAACGGTGTTTGTTTCATCCGTCTCCAAGTTGCCTTTGTTTTTCCCGCCCACCCACCCTTTTTCCTCAAGGACTAAGATTTCTTTACCAAGTATCCTTTTATTTGGTGAAGTTTCTCCATTCTTTTCCGTCAATGTTCTTACCCGGTGGTTCTCAAGAAGATGTTCTACTAGTTCGTCATTCTTCATTCTCGTATTCTTCTCCAGTGGATCCAATTCAAGCTTTTGATGTTCATCATATTCATTTCCTCGTTTCTAATGCTTTTTAATACCGGTGCACCTCTTAATCTTTCACTTCTCATTATTCATTTGTTCTGGAGTACTGAAGATATCTTGGAAGATTTGTGTTTCCATTCTTAATCCGTTCAAGCCATTTGGAGATTGTTATCTCATTCAAGCCATTTAATTCAACCGGTGCAATCTCTCTTTAATATCATTTTCAACGGTGTTTCCTTTTGAGTGGGCCCTAACCCACAGGTCTTTTCCCAGGATCTTACCTGACTCTTCTATTTTCCCAGAGCTATCCTAAATTCTTCTCCAAGTTTGACGTAAGAATGAGTTATCATCACCAAATGCTTTTCTCCAAGATCTTTCAAATTCTTTTCATAGTTGGCTCAACCTCTTCGCTTTTGATTCTTCCGGTGTGCCTCAATAATTCTTGGTGGTGTTTCTCGTTGTCATTCTCATCATTTGAAGACCGAAGAAGAGTTTCTCTTTAATCTTGCTCTATTCTCTTCAAGATTCATGGTGCTAGCTTGTTGCCATCCTCTCATAATTGTTTTCGATTGTGATAATCTTTTCACCCATCCGGAGCATTTTAGGAGTCTTTTCAGTTTCATTCTTTGAAGCCCATCATCTCAGTATTATTCATTCAAGCTTTCAGCTCTCGTTCTCCAAATCATACCGGTGCATCATTCAAGTATTCTCTAATCAGCTAGTGATCTATTCGTTCATTTGTATTTAAATTCCCTCAAATATCTTCATTCATTTTCCAATTCTTCCCGGAGAATTGTGCCTTTGCTGCTTCCATTTTCAACTCTTACGGTGGTTCGTTCAAGAGTTCCCTTTCTTTGTTATCATATCAATTCATTCGTTCTTTCCAAATCCTACCGGTGGTTCATTGAAGACCTTCCCAAGCTTGTGCCATATCTATCTTAATCCTTTCTACGAGAATAAGTGGCATGCCAAATCCATTGTGGGTCATCAATTTAATTGATGAAGGATAAGCATACAATAAATCTTATTCTTATTTCCTCGAGGTGATTCAATTCTTTTCTTCCGGAGATTGTTCAGGATGAAGTAATTCTCGGCTCTAGTGTTCATCTTTTCTTTTCGGAGTCCCAAGTTTTCTTGGATGTCTCGTCACGAAGCTCCATCTATATCATTGCAAGGCTTCAATCTTGTTTGCTTCAACCTTCAATTCTTTTATGTTATCATTTCCTATCCGGAGTTCTTCATGAAGGCAACATGGTGATTCGTCAAGGATTCTTTTCATTCTTCAATTGTTCTTCAAGATTTCTTTTGAAGTTAAGATCCGTCAAGCCATACTTCAAAATAAACATGGTGCTCAACACATGTTTTGTTTTGAGGAGTTCAAGCATTCTTCATCTTGCATTCCAAAGTGCAATTTTTTCTACCTTATCTTTTGAGATGGTGTTATGTCACTCTTGACAATTTCCCTTGGTTATTCATGTTGTCAAGAATGAGATATTTAAATCCATCAGTCTCTTCATTGGAGTTATCTTGGGTTATATTTCACCTAAAGCTTTCCCTAAGGATTGTTGCTATTTATGGTGCTTATAAATGACCCAAGTTCTTCATTTGTCCTCCCGGTGAAATAAGTTTCTCGTCTCCTTGTTGATATCAATCCAATCATTTGTTTCCGTTGGTGGCAGAAGCTCACCTCATAATTTTGAGATGTTTTCATAAGCCCATATCAAGCTTATTCCTTTCGTTGTTGGTTTTCCAACAACTCCGTTCTAGCATTTCTTGTAAGCGTGCTCTTTCAAGATATTGTTTCCCTCCGTTCATTCCATTCCATTCTTTCATTTCTTCCGGAGGCATTGTGATGTTGCTCTTTTCTCTCATCATCTCGAATTGTGAGGATCATGTTCTTCATGCTTATCCATTTAACCGGCGTGTCGTGTCCTCCATTCAAGTTCTTTTCAAGTTTTCCTTCTTCTTTCGAGATGAGTCTTGCCCAAATTATTTCAATCTTCTTCCTCTCCCATCTTGTTTTAACCGGAGTGGTTTCGAATTCTATCTTGTCCATTAAACTCTTGATTCATGTCTTTGCAACCTTCAAGTCCTGGTAATGTTCCTTGTTCCTCTTTTCTAACGGATTGTTTGCAATCTCGTTCATCTCCATTGTACTCTTTCTTTCAATTTGTTCAACCTCTCAAGGTTCTTTGGTTTCACTTATTTGTCGAAGAAGCAACTTAGTTTTACCTCTTCTCTTCCTCTTCCGTTTTCCCTCCGGTGCCATCCTAGATCTCGGGACGAGATCCTCTCGTAGTGGTGGAGTGTTGTAACGCCCCAAGACCGGAGCTTCAGATGCCTTCCAGCTATTCCGAGTTTTGTCGTGTGATTTGTTTTATTTTTGCATTGCATCATGTCATCATGCCATCTTGTGTTGCATCTGGGTCATATCAAGTATAGCTTCGTGCTTGCCATGTTGCATTTTGTCATTCATGTTGTTTCCATGAGCATCTAGTGCGTACCCTTGTCACCTCTTCAAACCATTGCACCTTCACTTCTCCTTCCTTCCCTTTTCTTACGTTCTTGCAAGTGCCACTTTGCCTCCACCAAAAATGCTCATCTTTTCCCCAAAATTCTAACACCGTGTACCTAGCCTCTCTGCCAAATTTCATCTCTTTTGGAATTGTTTTGGTTAAGGTTTAAAATGGTTCAAGTTTGAATTTAATTCAGACTTGAATTATTTTACGTCCTTTATAAATCTCCAAACTAATTTTATTAAATAGTGAGCATGCTCAGGATTATGAGAATATTTTTATATTTCTCTAGCTCCTCTTCTTTTCCCCCTACTCTTTCCTTTTGTATCTCTGTCTGAAGAAATGGAAAATAAAGTGCCTCCCAGGCCCAGCCGCCGGCCTCTAGGCCCAGCCGGCGCCCCACCGAGCAGGCCCACCTAACCTATCCTAACCCTAGCCCACGCGCACCTCTCTCCCTCGACTCCCTCCAGCGCCGCCGCAGCGCCCGATCCCTATCTCCCTCTCGCCTCTCACCTCGCGCGATTCCCTCTCCGTTTTCCACGCCGCCATCTCTCCCTCTGCTCCAAGTTCGCCGCGCCCGTGCTCCTCCTCCGCCTCGCCCTTCCTCCCATGGCCTTGAACCCTTCTGCTCGAGCCGAGCTCGCCATCCGCCTCGCGACCCGTCACGCCTCCTGCCTGGCGCCCGAGACCAGCTGAGCCCGCGACCACGCCACTGCCGGCCCAGCCCGGCCTCATGACCGCATCAGCGCGACCAACTCCGGCGCCTCTGCCTCGAGTAGCGCCGCCCCTCCGTCATCTGCTTCCGGCGTCTCCCACCGCCTCCTGCCGTGCCCGAGCCGTCCCCACCCCGTTGCCGGCCTGCTACCTCTCCTCCTCGCCTTGAAGCCTCGCACCCGACCCCCTCGTCGAGGCCATGGCCGCCGCCAGGTCTTTTGCCTCTGCGCCTGGCTCCCTCCTGCCGCCGGCGCCTCTTCCTGGTCGGATCCGTCGCCGGCTCAGCCTCCTTCGAGCGCCAGGACGCGTCCTCTGCATCGCCAGTCGCCGACGCCATTCAGATCGGGTCATCCCTGACCTCCACGGCCCTGGCCTCCTCCTCATGCCCGGCGCCAGCCATGTTCACCTCGCTGCAGTTGCTCTCCTGTGTCGCTCAAGTCCCAGCAGCCCCTTTGCCTGCTCGTCACCATCAACCCGGCAGGAGCTCCGCCTCCCTGCTTTCCGTCAAGGCCGAAGTCGCCCCTTCTTCCAGTCGCTATCCTCGCGAGCGGCTCTGTTCGGCAGGCTCCCCTCCAAACTCGTCAATGCTTTTGTTTGACCCGAGTTCGACTACACGGAACCGCCAAGTACCACTACGGTCGGAGACCTCGGACCCGTCAAGTACCCTTGGATGCGCCAAGTTCGACTACCACACGGTTACGCCAAGTTCATCTACGAACCGTGTACCACAACGAACATGTACGGCTACACGACGACCCGCTAGACCCTGAACAACTACCTCGCCGCCGGGTACCACTACTTCCACGACGTCCGAGAACAACTACTTCCACTACTGCCGCCGCGAGAACAACTACTTCCTCTACGACCGCTACGTGAACGACTACTTCCCTCTACGAAACTCAACCCGCTCCGAAATGCACGCTTCGAAGGTATAATCCCGAGATGACGACCGCCCGTGAACGAATGCATGCTTGGTTGTATGAGATGCTCGAGTTTTGCACCGTGATCGAATTGTCCTTGCGTTGCCCCTCTTTTGCCATGCCACCGACATGTGGGACACCCGGAATCCGGGATCACCCCACCATCTTGCACGACTCGCTCACACTCACTTCCTTTTGCACCGGTATCTCCGTGAGCTACCGGAACCGATATGTTGCCGTGGCATCATTTTCGGATATGTTGCCGTGGCACCATTTCCTTTTTGCCGCCGTGGCACCCTTTTCGTTTCGCCGCCGTGGCACCCTTTTCGTTCCGCCATGGTGACTAAATGCTCCTTATCATGCTCATGTCAACATTTTCATAAAAATTGCATAAAACTTGCATATGTCATCCGCATCATGATAACAACAATTAAAATGTTTTAAACTTGTTGTTGCATTAAATTGCTAAATGACATGAGGATTTTCCGGAATTGTCGTTTGTTGCTTCCGGCCTCATTTAAATTTGCCTAACTAGTTAGTTTGCTCATGCTTCCCCTCTTGCCATGTTAACCAACATTTAATCTTGTCTTGCTCATAGCCGAGAGAGAAACTAAATAAGTTATGTGGTGTTTTCGTCAATATGCAACTCCGTTGCATATTGAGCTCCACTTAATTTGTAAGTTTGTTTTGTGCACTTTGCCATGCCATGCCTCATTAAACCGGACACGCATCATACTTGTTTGCGCATCATGCCACGTTTATGTGATGGTTGTTTACTATGTTGTTTGTTTCTTTCCGGGTTGTTTCTCTCGTTAGCCTCGGTTCCGTTCCGGAGTTGTGAGGATCCGTTCGACTTCGTCCGTTTGTCTTCTTCTTGGACTCGTTCTTCTTCCTTGCGGGATTTCAGGCAAGATGATCATACCCTCGAAATCACTACTATCTTTGCTATGCTAGTTTGCTCGCTCTTTTGCTATGCCAATGCTACGATGCCTACCTTTTGCTTGTCAGCCTCCCAAATTGCCATGTCAAACCTCTAACCTTTGACACCTTTCCTAGCAAACCGTTGTTTGGCTATGTTACCGCTTTGCAGCCCTCTTATAAGCGTTGTTAGTTGCGGTGAAGATTGAAGTTTGTTCCTCGTTGGAACATGGAGATGTTGTTCCTTGTTGGAACATGTTTACTTGTTGGGATATCACAATATCTCTTATATTATTAATGCATCTATATACTTGGTAAAGGGTGGAAGGCTCGGCCTTATGCAGTGTTTTGTTCCACTCTTGCCGCCCTAGTTTCCGTCATACGGTGTTATGTTCCCGGATTTTATGTTCCTTACGCGGTCGGGTGATTTATGGGACCCCCGACGGTTCGCTTTGAATAAAACTTGTCCAGCAAGGCCCAACATTGACTTTTACCATTTGCCTCACCTAGCCCTTTTTTTTCCCTTGCGTTTCCGGAGCCCGAGGGTCATCTTTATTTTAGCCCCGGGCGGTGCTCCTTCAGTGTTGGTCCAACTTTGCGATGTCCGGCGCCCGGGCAACCAGGTCTATGCCAACCCGACGTCTGGCTCATCCGGTGTGCCACGAGAACGAGATATGTGTAGCTCCTATCGGGATTTGTCGGCACAGCGGGAGGCTTTGCTGGTCTTGTTTTACCATTGTCGAAATGTCTTGATGTACCGGATACCGAGTCTGATCGGAGTGTCTTGGGTGAAGGTCTATTCCTTCGATGATCGCGAGAGCTTGTCATGGGCTAAGTTGGGACACCTGCAGGTATAAACTTTCGAGAGCCGTGCCCGCGGTTATGTGGCAGATGGGAATTTGTTAATGTCCGGTTGTAGAAAACCGAAGTTGACCTTAATTAAAATACATCAACCGTGTGTGTAACCGTGATGGTCTCTTTCCGTGAGTCCGGAAGTGAACACTGATGTTGGAGTTATGCTTGACGAGGTTGCTATAGGATCACTTCTTGATCATACTTTTATCGACCGTGCTTTGCCTTCTCTTCTCGCTCTCATTTGCGTATGTCGGCCACCATATATGCTAGTCGCTTGCTGCAGCTCCACCTCATGCCTTTACCTTACCCATAAGCTTAAATAGTCTTGATCTCGCGGTGCGAGATTGCTGAGTCCTCGTGGCTCACGGATACTTCAAAACCAGTTTGCGGTGCCTATGTTACCGAAAGGTGGCGCAACCAAGCTCAAGGAGGAGCTCGATGAAGATCTTGTTCATTGTGTTATTTCGTTTCAGTTGATCAGTAGTGGAGCCCAGTTGGGGTCGATCGGGGACCTTTGTCGCATTTGGGGTTCTTCTTTTATTTTGGTTCCGTAGTCGGACCTTGATTGTATCTGGATGATGTAATGCTTTATTCATGTAATTGTGTGAAGTGGCGATTGTAAGCCAACTATGTATCTCTTTCCTTACAGATTACATGGGTTGTGTGAAGATTACCTCACTTGCGACATTGCTTTCAATGCGGTTATGCCTCTAAGTCGTGCTTCGACACGTGGGAGATATAGCCGCATCGAGGGTGTTACAGTGTGCTTCACTTATATCTTTTGAGTTAGATAGTTTTTGCTCTAGTACTTCACTTATATCTTTTAGAGCACGGCGGTGGCTTAATTTTGAAGAAATTTTTGGTCTCTCATGCTTCACTTATATTATTTTGAGAGTCTTGATACGTCTCCAATGTATCCATAATTTATGAAGCATTCATGCTATTTTATTATCTGTTTTGAATGATTATGGGCTTTATTATACACTTTTATACTACTTTTGGGACTAACCTATTAACCGAAGGCCCAACCCATATCGCTGTTTTATTGCCTGTTTCAGTATTTCGAAGAAAAGGAATATCAAACGGAGTCCAAATGGAATGAAACCTTCGGGAGCGTGATTTTTGGAAAGGATATGATCCGGGAGACTTGGAGTTCAAGCTAGGGAAGGTTCAAGAAAGCCAGGAGATAGGAGGGCACGCCCACCCCCTGGGCGCGCACCCTGTCTCCTGGGCCCCTCGAGGCTCCCCCGACCGACTTCTTTTGCCTATATAAGTCCACATACCATAAAAACATGAAAGACGAAGATAGATCGGGAGTTCCGCCGCCGCAAGCCTCTATAGCCACCAAAAACCTCTCGGGAGCCCATTCCGGCACCCTGCCGAAGGGGGAATCCCTCACCGGTGGCCATCTTCATCATCCCGACGCTCTCCATGACGAGGAGGGAGTAGTTCACCCTCGGGGCTGAGGGTATGTACCAGTAGCTATGTGTTTGATCTCTCTCTCTCTCTATCTCTCTCTCTATCTCTATCTCTCTCGTGTTCTTGACTTCACATGATCTTGATGTATCGCGAGCTTTGCTATTATAGTTGGATCTTATGATGTTTCTCCCCCTCTACTCTCTTGTGATGAATTGAGCTTTCCTCTTGAAGTTATCTTATCGGATTGAGTCTTTAAGGATTTGAGAACACTTGATGTATGTCTTGCCGTGCTTATCTGTGGTGACAATGGGATATTGATGTGATCCACTTGATGTATGTTTTGGTGATCAACTTGCGGGTTCCGCCCATGAACCTATGCATAAGGGTTGGCACACATTTTCGTCTTGACTCTCCGGTAGAAACTTTGGGGCACTCTTTGAAGTACTTTGTGTTGGTTGAATAGATGAATCTGAGATTGTGTGAAGCATATCGTATAATCAAGCCCACGGATACTTGAGGTGACAATGGAGTATCTAGGCGACATTAGGGTTTTGGTTGATTTGTGGCTTAAGATTTTATTCTAGTACGAACTCTTGAATAGATCGATCCGAAAGAATAACTTTGAGGTGGTTTCGTACCCTACCATAATCTCTTCATTTGTTCTCCGCTATTAGTGGCTTTGGAGTGACTCTTTGTTGCATGTTGAGGGATTGTTATATGATCTATCTATGTTATTATTGTTGAGAGAACTTGCACTAGTGAAAGTATGAACCCTATGCCTTGTTTCCTACCATTGCAATATCGTTTACGCTCACTTTTATCATTAGTTACCTTGTTGTTTATATATTTTCAGATTACAAAAACCTATATCTACTATCCATATTGCATTTATATCACCATCTCTTCGCTGAACTAGTGCACCTATACAATTTACCATTGTATTGGGTGTGTTGGGGACACAAGAGACTTTTTGTTATTTGGTTGCAGGGTTGTTTGAGATAGACCATCTTCATCCTACGCCTCCTATGGATTGATAAACCTTAGGTCATCCACTTGAGGGAAATTTGCTACTACCCTACAAACCTATGCACTTGCAGGCCCAATAACGTCTATAAGAAGAAGGTTGTGTAGTGGACATCAAGTCTCTTAGAACAGCATGGTATTTGCTATGGTTATAAAATTGGTCCTAGAATGATGGGCATCCAAATTGGGTATAATAAATACTATCATAGAAAGTGAATTGGATGCTATGATCAATTTGATACTGGATAATTGTTTTGAGATTTGGAGGTGGTGATATTAAAGTCATGCTAGTTGGGTGATCATGAATTTAAAGAATACTTGTGTTGAAGTTTGTGATTCCCGTAGCATGCACGTATGGTGAACCGTTTTGTGATGAAGTTGGAGCACAAATTTATTTATTGATTGTCTTCCTTATGAGTGGCAGTCGGGGACGAGCGATGGTCTTTTCCTACCAATCTATCCCCCTAGGAGCATGCGCGTAGTACTTTGTTTTCAATGGCTTGTAGATTTTTGCAATAAGTATATGAGTTCTCTATGACTAATGTTGAGTCCATGGATTGTACGCACTCTCACCCTTTCACCATTGCTAGCGTCTCTTGTGCGGTGCAACTTTCGCCGGTACCATACACCCACCATATACCTTCCTCAAAACAGCCACCATACCTACCTATTATGGCATTTCCATAGCCATTCCGAGATATATTGCCATGCAACTTTCCACCGTTCCGTTAATTATGACACGCATCATCATTGCCATATTGCTTTAGCATGATCATGTAGTTGACATCGTATTTGTGGCAAGGCTACTTTCATAATTTTCATACATGTCACTCTTGATTCATTGCATATCTTGGTACACCGCCGGAGGCATTCATATAGACTCATATCTTGTTCTAAGTATTGAGTTGTAATCTTGAGTTCTAAGTAAGTAAAAGTGTGATGATATTCATTATTAGAGCATTGTCCCGGTGAGGAAAGGATGATGGAGACTATGATTCCCCCACAAGTCGGGATGAGACTTCGGACTTAAAAAAAGAGAAAGGCCAAAGAAAAAAAGAGAGAAAGGTCAAATAAAAAAATGAGAGAAAAAGAGAGAAGGGATAATGCTACTATCCTTTTTTTACCACACTTGTGCTTCAAAGTAGCACCATGACCTTCATGACAGAGAGTCTCCTATGTTGTCACTTTCATATACTAGTGGGAATTTTTCATTATAGAACTTGGCTTGTATATTCCAATGATGGGCTTCCTCAAAATGCCCTAGGTCTTCGCGAGCAAGCGAGTTGGATGCACACCCACTTAGTTTCTTTTGTTGAGCTTTCATACATTTATAGCTCTAGTGCATCCGTTGCATGGCAATCCCTACTCACTCACATTGATATCTATTAATGGGCATCTCCATAGCTCGTTGATACGCCTAGTTGATGTGAGACTATCTTCTCCTTTTTGTCTTCTCCACAACCACCATTCTATTCCACATATAGTGCTATGTCCATGGCTCACGCTCATGTATTGCGTGAAAGTTGAAAAAGTTTGAGATTACTAAAGTATGAAACAATTGCTTGGCTTGTCATCGGGGTTGTGCATGATTAAATACTTTGTGTGATGAAGATATAGCAATAACCAGACTATATGATTTTGTAGGGATAACTTTCTTTAGCCATGTTATTTTGAGAAGACATGATTGCTTTGATTAGTATGCTTGAAGTATTACTATTTCTTATGTCAATATGAACTTTTATTTTGAATCATTTGGATCTGAACATTCATGCCACAATAAAGAAAATTACATTGAGAATTATGCTAGGCAGCATTCCACATCAAAAATTCTATTTTTATCATTTACCTACTCGAGGACGAGCAAGAATTGAGCTTGGGGATGTCTGATACGTCTCCAACGTATCTATAATTTTTTATTGTTCCATGCTATTATATTACCCGTTTTGGATGTTTATGGGCTTTACTTTACACTTTTATATCATTTTTGGGACTAACCTACTAACCGGAGGCCCAGCCCATATTGTTGTTTTTTTGCCTATTTCAGTGTTTTGAAGAAAAGGAATATCAAACAGAGTCCAAACGCGATGAAACCTTCGGGAACGATCTTTTTGGAACAAATACAAACCTGGAGACTTGGAGTAGAAGTCAAGAAACAAAGGAGGCGCCACGAGGGTGCCCGTCGCGCCCCCCGCCCTCATGGGCCCCTCGGGCATCCACCAACCTACTTCTTCCTCCTATATATACCCACGTACCAAAAAAACATCAGAACAGACCACGAAAACCTAATTCCACCGCCGCAACCTTCTGTATCCGCGAGATCCCATCTTCGAGCCTTCACCGGCGCTCCGTCGGAGGGGGAATCGACCATGGAGGGCCTCTACATCACCTCCAAGGCCCTTCCGATGAGTTGTGAGTAGTTTACCATAGACCTTCGGGTCCATAGTTATTAGCTAGATGGTTCTTCTCTCTCTTTGAATCTCAATACAAAGTTCTCCTCGATCTTCTTGGAGATCTATTCGATGTAACTCTTTTTGCGGTGTGTTTGTCGAGATCCGATGAATTGTGGGTCTATGATCAAGTTTATCTATGAGAAATATTTGAATCTCCTTGGAATTCTTTTATGTATGATTAAGTTATCTTTGCAAGTCTCTTTGAATTGTCAGTTTGGTTTGGCCTAGTAGATTGATCTTTCTTGCAATGGGAGAAGTGCTTAGCTCTGGGTTCAATCTTGCGGTGTCCTTTCCCAGTGACAACAGGGGCAGCAAGGCACGTATTGTATTGTTGCCATCGAGGATAAAATGATGGGGTTTATATCATATTGCATGAGTTTATCCCTCTACATCATGTCATCTTTCTTAATGTGTTACTCTGTTCTTTATGAACTTAATACTCTAGATGCATGCTGGATAGCGGTCGATGCGTGGAGTGATAGTAGAAGATGCAGAATCGTTTCGGTCTACTTGTCACGGACGTGATGCCTATATACATGATCATGCCTAGATAATCTCATAATTTTTCGCTTTTCTATCAATTGCTCGACAATAATTTGTTCACCCACCGTAATACTTATGCTATCTTGAGAGAAGCCACTAGTGAAACCTATGTCCCCCGGGTCTATCTCTTATCATATAAGCTTTCAATCTACTTTTATTTGCATCTTTACTTTTCCAATCTATATCATAAAAATACCAAAAATATTTATCTTATCATATTATCTCTATCAAATCTCACTTTCATGAAGTGGCAGTGAAGGATTGACAACCCCTTTATTGCGTTGGTTGCGAGTTCTTGTTTTTTGTAGGTGTGTGGGACTTTTGAGGAGCCTCCTCTTTGGATTGATACCTTGTGTCGGTGTCAAAACTGGCGGATCTCGGGTAGGGGTCCCAACTGTGCGTCTAGGCGGATG